>JAAAKM020721499.1:6173750-7405625 GCA_010016025.2 Alatinidae sp. Z8VKAUB7J3
ACAATGCAGAGACGATCCGGTCACGCAGATCACGGGCGCTGAAAGGCCGGCGCAGGAATTCATAGATACCGGCATCGCGGGCGGCCAATACACTCTTCGCATCGGGGTGCGAACTGGTCATGATGATCGGCACACGCATGTTGCCGATGTCCTCGCCTTCGCGCACCACTTCGGATTCATGGTCCGCTTGGGTCAGCAGTGGTTCAGCGGTTGGATCCAGTTCGCTTCGCCGCAACATCATTCGCGCCCGATGCCACGATTGTTGCATTCCGATAAAAGGCAGCTCCTGCACCAATTCTTGCAGCAACGTCGACGTGGATTCGCCGCCCACGGGCCAACGGCTGATCAACACGTTGCGAACACCGGCGGCGTTTAAACCGGCCAACGACATAAAGATTTCTTCGCCATTGCCCATTTTTCCGACGCTGACCGGCGTCCGAAAACCTGCCAGCACGACTGATCTTGGAACTTCGGCTGGAAACCGGATCCATCCTGCGATCGTTCCGGCCGGACTGGCCTGTGTCCAACTCTGCGTGTTTGTGTTTGCGGCTCTCTCTGTGCCTGTCTGTCCGCCTCTTAGTATTTGTGAGTGTTATTACCTCTGTGTCGGTATTTTTGTGTTCATGTGTCTGACTCTATGTGTTTTGTCTCTCTCTGTCTGTATGGTTGTGGGTGACTCTGTGTGTGCTTTTACCTCTGTGTCTGTCTTTGGATGTTCGTGTTTCCAACTCTTGTTTGTTTGCGTGTGTGTGAGAGAGAGATTTTTGCCTCTCTTCCTCTCTCTCTCTCTTTCTGTGCCTTTGTGTCGGACCCTGTGTGTTTGCTTGTGTTTTTGTCACTGTGTTTGCCTTTATGTGTTCGTGTGTCCTTCTGCATAAATACCGATTAGGACTGAGCTTATTACAAGCGCGATGGTTATAAATTTATTTTTATTGTCAAATAGCATAGATTTTGAGCTGCTTTCTCTATTTTACTGTGGAAAAGAGTCTTGCATTAGATACTTGAACACAGGAACACTTAAACACTTGATTCAAATCTTTTTCGCAAAATGGAATTTTGCGTTACTAACGCGTCAAGATCGTGCCAACTACAATCGGCGCAACTTCAGTGCGTTTGTCGCCGGAGACCGGTTCTAGAACTTCCAGGTGGCAAATGTAGGTGCCGAGGGGAACCAGTTCGTTAAGGCGGTCGCGGCCGTTCCAGGAAAAGGTGTTTTCGAATACCTGCTGTCGAAGAAAATCGTCGGCTGGGGCAGCCAGTGCATCGGCACCGACGCCGGCCAGGCCGGCGGCATGGATCCGCCCTACCCTGCCCACAACCTGCTGCACCGCGACAACTGCTTCGGCCTTGCCTCTCTTGCCAATCTGGACAAGCTGCCGCCCAAGGGCGCGCTGCTGATTGCGGCCCCGCTCAAGATCAAGCGCGGCACCGGCAGCCCGATCCGGGCCCTGGCCCTGGTGCCGCGGAGCTGAACCTGGCGGGCACCGCGCCCCACATGGCGCCGGGACCGGCATCAACGGCCGGGCAGCCGACCCGGCCTGAAGCCGGCAGAAAGGATGAATGGTGTTTTCGGCGCTGTCATCACGGGGCTCCGGCGATAAGGTCGCCCGCGTGATAGCCCGAGCAGCCCGCGCCGCCAAGCCCCAAGCGTGATGTGGCGGTAACGCATTCGGCTGCAAATCCGCCCGCAGGGCCGCGGTTGATTGACTTGCCGCGGGGGCTGCCGCACAAATCTGGCGGGCAGTGACGAGGCAGGCAGATGAAAATCGCGATGATAGGGACGGGATATGTCGGGCTGGTCTCGGGCGTATGCTTTTCGGATTTTGGCCATGATGTGATCTGTGTCGACAAGGATCCGGCCAAGATCGACATGCTGGAGCGGGGCGACGTGCCGATTTACGAACCTGGCCTTGTCTTGAAGGAAGGGGGCTAAATGCCCTACGCCACTTTTGAAGCTTAAAAGGGAACTAGAATTTCCAATTTCCAACCAAATAAGCCTGTTCTAAAGTTTAAGAACCATCCCTTCCATGAAAACCTTGAATACCCCGCGGCACAAATTACAACCATCGCCCCTAGACTCCGGTGGTTTGTATTAAACCCAAAAGCCTTATTATATGACCTTTGGACTATTTTGAATAGATTACTATCTCAAAATTTTTTATCCGATGTGTTTCGGGAAAGCACGACGTTTTTTTAAGGAGGGGGATAACTGCCTTCTCATCACTTTGACCCTTAAAAAGGGCACTGGAGATTCAGATTAAGCGACGACACCGTGTCGATGCATTTTGCAGGCGGCTTGCTAGGGCACTGGGCTTGCTGGACGACACGAGCTGTTGAGCACCTGCGCCTAGCTAAGGCTCATCAGCAAGCAGCGCACATGCCCACGTCTCTCCTCACGCTGGCTGCGCAAATCACCGATGCGAATGCAGCCATCTTTGATGCAGCAAACGGCTTTGCAGGCTGCATTGCAGGCATCCACGCCGTGCTGCACCGCCAAGGTCTTATGCGCCATACGCGCTGCCTCAACCCTGACGAAGCGTTGTCTCCTGGGCAAGCCGCTGCCATCGACCGCATTTATCAACACTACCCCCACTTAACCGACGACGCAGAAGTTTATATTAAATCAAACAGCTCGTGGTAACAAACTGTAGTAAGGAACGACCCGGCCCAATAGTAACCAAAACTCTAAAAAATGGAATTTGGATACCAATAGCTACATCAAAAACTGATTTTAAATATATACGTTTCATCAAGTTTAGTCTTACCCATCAAATGTTAAGAGCCTGAGAAAATTTGCCTTATTTTAGAAAATAGGAGGAAACACCCCCTAAATGTCTTAGAATCTTAACAAAAATCACACCATCAGATTCAGCGTATCAGAGAAGCTTATTGTAGAAGTTTCAAGCTCCTATCTACAAAAATTTGGAGTTTTGTATTTTTTGCCAGACGGCAGACGTCACTTAAAAAAGGCTTTTTAACCCTTTTTAAGGCTTTGATACTTTTGACTTCCGTTCGAATGAGCCCTCTTCTGATCTTCTAGGACTATTGGTTCGTTACAATCGCCCTTGTGGAAAGCAAAAAAAAAACACGTATCCGTGACCTTTCTTTTGACAAAAAAAAAAAAAAAAAAAAAAAAAAAAAAAAAAAAAAAAAAAAAAAAAAAAAAAAAAAAAAAAAACTTTTATAGATAGCAGCTTGAAACCTCCACAGATGTGTTCTTTGATATGCTGATTCTGATGGTGTAATTTTCATTTGTATCCCTTCACTTTTGGAGGTTTTTTCTCCCTTTTTCGAAAATCAGGCAATTTTGTTTTCTTAAAACTGTTCATATTTTTTTAATGTTTCCATTGTAAGAAGTATTAACGTGATTTTACTTTTTAATTATAGTTTACAGCAAAGACGAAGGCTCACTACAATTATGTCTAACCAAGGTTGCATTTAAAATTTTCTTGCATTGCTTTCGAACACTGGTTTCTAACCAGGTTAACTGGTTAACTAACTGGTTAACTGGTTAACTAACTGGTTAACTGGTTAACTAAATGGTTAACTAACCATTTAGACTGATGAATCAGATCAATTCCACAAACCTCGTTTGTAAACTCGTGTTTTAAATCTATGACAATCGAAATCATTGCATGATTAGCACCGCGTCAAACCTTAGCCCCCCCTCAAGGTTAAGCCTTGCCTTCCATTATAAATTAACTTAACATAAAGTTACAATAGGCCATAGAACCTGGTCTATCCACCCTTAAATAACACCAAAAAATAGTGCAGCATAAAGGAAAGGCGTAGGTCATGGTAAAACCTTTTCCTCTGCTGGAAAAACAAGAGCTAAGAGCTAATATGGCACTTGTAGCGAAGTCGAAAGAGCCAAGAGCCAAGAGCTCATATGGCATGAGCTCTAGCAAAATGTTAAGAATCAATAGATTGCTTTAAAAGGAAAATCAGAACTTAATACCGGTCGGGATTAAAAATAAGAGCCCTGAGTCACGAGGTCCTAGGTTTGGAGCAGGGAGACAGGACCCCACTCCTGTTTGTAGTTGTTTATGTTCGTTTTGAGTTTGACTTCTTTCTCATTTTAAATTTTCTTCTCGTTTAAGGACTTATTTATTCATATACATTAATATTTGATACCTTTATGTTGGATTTGATTATTTATTTTACTTTTTGTTCGCTTCTGGTTTTATTTATTCATTGATAGTAATTCTTGTCATTGTAAGTTAGACTATTATGGGATATTATGGGACAGAAATGTTTAGATAAATTTGGGTAAAACCAGAATTATTACCCATCAAATGGTTGAGTTTTTCGCTCTTATAATATTAGCCTACTCAGTTGGCACTGGTTCACTATTTTTTTAAATAAATGTTGTTAATAATTCCTGCAAGTGTTCCTCCTGGAGAGAGATCATTTTTCTATGCTGAAACTAATAAAAACTATCTGATATCAATATTGAATCAGGAATACCTTAAATAGTTCAGCAGTAATGCAATTGAAAGTGAAGACACAAGGATATTAGATTTTCAGACAATTCTAGAAGAATTTTTTGAAACAAATCTTTGAAATGCATAAATTCATGTATTCATATTCAGCAATGTAAATCTATATTCAATAAATGGTTCTATATTTTGTAAATGAGAAACAGTTATTATTTATTTATTAGGTGCGAAGTGCCTTAATATAATGTTGACGGTGGGGATTGTAGGCATACAGGTCCACGGACCCGCCGGTCGTGTCAGCGCAATACATGCCGTAGCGTTGTAGGGCTTGAGCGATGGTTTTGAGAAAAGGGTGTGGCAAGGTTTCGATATCGAAGCTCGGATCGAGTTGGAGATGGGCGCCAATCGGAATCGCTTGAGGTCCGGCCGTCACTCCATCCGAGGCGGTGGCTGGTGAAACCGGGCCTCCGGTAAGGGTGGCGCCTGTGGCGAAGACCAAGGCGTGATCGATACGGCCGACGGCGATTTCCTCGGGGCAGATCAAGCCCGCCAAGAGTCGGAAGCCAGCCGCACGGGCGCCGAGTCCGGAGGGGTAAATACCGTTTTTTGTTTAACTTTTGGATGTTTATAATATATCTAATGTGCTGTCTAATTGCCCACATCAAAAAGGTGGACAAATTATCAACTCTGCAAAACGAGGTTTGAAAGTTTTTAGACAGATAAGCCATTTTCGATAGCCTGGGGACACATAGTGTCTTCCTACTACTACTACTAACCACTCACCGCACCACGTAGCCGCGATGAGGCCAACACAGCTACACACGCTCCTCCTGCATCCCAATTTATTCAAAGTCTCCCCCTTTAGACCCTCCCGAGAAGTTCGCATTTCCTTTAAATCTTTCTATATGACATCCTCCCACCCCAGACGAAGACGACCTGCATTCAGTTTAGCAAGGAAGTGGATTTTAAAGTATAAAACATTAAACCTTAGCTAAGTGGCTTTAAACAAATAATATTGTGGAGTTAGTTCTGCACCAACTTAATTGTTCGAGCATGCTTCATCGACATGTTTAGTTGCTATTAAGATTTCATCATCGAACTTGCTACTTCGACATGGTAAGTTTTATGGGCAACCTCGACAATGGTCAAGACTAGGGATAATTATAAATGCTAGGGGCTGAAATTAACATGGTGAAATGTTGTTACAATAGTAGTAGACGTTTTATTATCTTTTCATGGTGCTGGTTGCATGTTGTATTATGGTGATAATTATAGGCATGTGAAACCATGGTTGGACTTCAGAGCTTCATTAAACTAAAGATGAACAGAAATAAAGTCAAATAATAATTCAAAAGTATGGTGATCAGAAATCACTATCAATTGATAAATGAGACCGAAACCGAATACAAATTACAATCAATAGTCAATTTAAACCATTAATAATCGTTACAAATTACGTTAATAATCAATTAAATGAACAGAAATTGCCATAAACAGGAGTTTCTCTCTAAGGCTATAGCGTCATTTCCGCTTTACGAAAAACAATTTTTATTTTAAAAAGTATGGCTTTTATTCATCATATCATCAAGAACAAGAACAAAAAGAATAATAGTAACCAATATTACTACGGTGTCTTTTCATTCCCAATATGGAAAATCTTTTATATCCTCATTTGCTGAGTTGCATAAGACATGCAGATAGTGACGAATATCATATTGTCTCTCTTTTATTCTAACGTTTTTTTTTATATTTTTTATTTTAATTTCTCCTTAGTTTTATGGCGAATAAACTTATGTAGTTTAATTATTTTACCTGAATGTTAAATGTACGTTATAATGGTTGTTTAATTCCATTCTAGTTTTGTGTCTACTTAACTTTTAAGTCTAGGTACTCTTCTATTTTCTTTTATATTTATCTTTAACAGCTGTTTTTCTTTGTCTGACTTCTAAGTTTACGAAGTTTTTTACTTAATGTTGTAGTTTCTTATTCTGTGTCTGCCGTACAGGCTGTGATTGCTGATGTTGAAGCTGCGATTCAGGCCGGTCGTCTGGAAGAGGCTGATTCGGCACTCCAAACGTTAAAACCTCTTTTGGCCGAACAGCGTGTGGATGAACTCCTGCGCGTTCGGAGTCAATTGGATGACATGGTCCTGCGGGTGCGCACCCTCCAATCAAAAGACAGGCTCGAACTGGCAACACATCTCAGGCGACGCGGCGCCATCGATCGTTATCGCCAACAGCAACAGGCATCAACAAGTTGACGCATATCCGACGCATGACGTCGGAAGTTTGACCAATTCTGCTTCCTCAACTTAACTTCAAACAAGTGGCTCGTATGAGTACGGATCCTGGAACTGGCGGTGAACGGTACGAAGCTGGTGAAGCAGGGGCTTGAGGGCAATCCGAACAAGGTCACCCTGGAGTATTCACCGGAAAGTTTCACCGGTACTGAACTCGATTTCGCCATTGAAGTGTGTGCGGCGGTGGCTGATACCTGGGGGGCAACCGACGACGAACCCATGATCATCAATCTGCCTTCCACGGTAGAGATGTCTACGCCAAACATTTATGCCGATCAAATTGAGTGGTTCTGTCGCAACTTTCCGCGGCGGGATAGTACAGTTGTTAGCTTACACACCCACAACGATCGCGGCACTGGTGTAGCAGCTACGGAGCTTGGCTTAATGGCAGGACTAAAACTACAGTCATATCAAAAATGGAAGTACACAATTAGAATCACATTGGCCTAAACCCCTATATAGGATACTTACTGTCCTTTTGCTTGAACATTACGGGAAAACTACTGGCTTGAAAATTAAAAAAGTGGGTGCAACCACGATATGTTGCATATGCGGCATTTTTTCCTTCTTCTTTTCCTCAGATAGTGGGGCAGATAGCAAGAAATTCCTGTAAATTATTTTCCCTAGTTGTATTGTAATATTGAGAGTACTTGAAATAATAATTACCAATTCTTAATTGATTATAAACGGGTATTTTTCTCGCTAATCAGTTTTTAGGACACTTGTTATTAACCAAGTGACCTGTTAAGAGTCGGGTGTTAAACGTCAACTCCCCCCCCCCAAGTCAATCAATCTCCAAACCATATCGATCGAATTTTGAAGAGATCTATATTGTTCAGCATTGTTGAAAGGTCCAGTATAGGGTATAGTCCTCAGGACAAGGGCTGTAAGTTAGGCAATTCGTTCATTATTTACAGATAGTATATGCTATTGAAAAAGGTATGCATGTTTGAACTTTACTTTTAAATTTGGCGAAGGGTATTCAGGCGAGCCTTTCAGAGAATGTTGAGGGGAGTGTTGAACAAAATCAAAACATGTTATATGTATACGGATGATCAAAAGGCTACGACACAGGAATAACTGAGCATATAAAGTTTTATATGGTCTCAAGGCCATAGCTGACAACCCTTGCCCTGAGGGTTGTGGGGGGGAGAGTTGATCCTTAATTTCCGGAACTTTCAACTACGCTGAACAAAATATCTATCTCAAAATCGTATCAGCGTAACAGGGCGTATCAGCAATATCTAAGGAATAGCTTATAATGTTTAGTTATGGCCCTCAGAGCTGCTTGTGGGGGAAGTTGAGCTAAATCAAAACATACTATGTACATTTGAGTAACTAAAGGGGTTACCAGCAATATTCCACTAGCATTATAAGCTATTCAGCTAAAACTCTTGGAATTACTAATATTTTTACCACTGTTGTCATTACTCCTACGACATAATACATTGGACTTTTAAAATATGGGCTAAATATTTGCACATTAGGGGCGGGGGCGAAGAATTCGGACAGCGTGAAGTTAGAAAGAGTTTGCTACTTGTCGGTTATTGCAAACGCATTCGAGAATGACACTAAGGCTACATCTCAGAAAACCTTTTCCATAACTACAAAACAAGTGACGGATGATACAATGCATTGGACGTGTATGTGGGATATATATTTGCACATTAGGGATGAGAGTGGAGGTTAGGTTAAGATAGGCTAAATTTGGTTAGGTTTCCTTAATTTGTTCCTAAAGTATTATTTATTATAATGGTTTGTTATTTTTTATTAGGATTAACTTAATACCCTTGGCATTTTCAAACACACCCAGAATCGAACATTCCCCTCTTACTAATGATAAATCTTGCATGTAAACAGTAGGTAAAATGAATAACTTACAATCCTTCACCGAGGCCGTGGGGGGGGGGGACGGCAAACTTAGAGGCACAGCTGTTAGACCTTTTGCCTGTTTAATGTCACAGTTTGGCCGTCGACCCAAACACTGTCCTGAAGAAGAAGAAGAAAATGAACCAAAAATTAGCATAAGAGGGTCAATCTTGAAGTAGCTTTGGTAAGTTCATCATTCTTGGCAGACCTCATGAAAATCAGCTGCAATAGATTAGGCATGAATAGCGTGTTATTAAAAATTTTACAGGCATTGATATTGGCGTTTCTGTTAAAAGCTCTTTAGCTTCATCATAATTTTTAGCTGTTTCAAAAACTTGACGTAATAGATGGGCTGGAGGCAGAGTCTTTTGTTTTTTAAAAATCTGTCTGTTTTTAAGCCAATCTCCAAAATAGGTTAGGCCATGTTGTCTCATAGGAGCTTGATTAATTGCAGCTGAAAAACGGCCAGGTGCCGTGCCTTGGAAAACACCCGAAACAGCCGGCCATGAAATATTATAGTAAATACCAGCTTGTTTTGATTGCTGAAGGATGAAAATATTTTCACCCAATCCTTTAAATGGCCAGTCAAGAATACGTAATATATCTGGTGATATGAACATTGCTGGAAAACACTTCTCGTGATCACAGTTTAAATATTTTGCTTAAAGCAAGTTTCACAAATTTCTTTTTAGTCGGAATAAGCCAAAATGCGATCTATCCTCCATCAAAATAAACATAAAACCAACATAACAATAAATTTTTTATTTGTATCTTCAATGATATTTTTTATTTGTTTGCAAGGGAGTTGAGATATAAAAATTTCAGTATAAAAACTTAAATGATTTTTCATAAAATGTATATGACAGTCGCTAGAGATTCTCATATAAATCATTCCGAATTGCGCGCGTGCGACAAAATTAACCTAAAACATTTAATAGGATTAAAATCTGTTTCGGTGCGCTAGAAATTTTCATTTCCGTTAAAATGAGCCCTCTCAAGACAGCATAGGGCCACTTGGTCAATTCTATCACCCCTGGGAAAAAAAATACAAAACTCCACATTTCTGCAGATAGGAGCTTGAAACCTCTACTGTAGGGTTCTCTGATATGTTGAATCTAATGGTGTGATTGTCATTAAGATTCTGTGACTTTTAGGGGTGCTTGCCCCTTTTTTCGAAAATAAGGCAAATTTTTCAGGCTCGTAACCTTTGATGGGTAAGACTAAACTTGATGAAACTATATATTTAAAATCAACATAAAATTCCAATTCCATTTTTTAGAGTTTCGGTTACTTTTGAGCCAAGTCTACGCGGAAGCCGAGCTCGCCCCAGTTCTCCCAGGTGTGATAGCTGCGCCAGGTCGTGTCGTAGTCGGCGGCCTCGTTCTGGAAGCGCTCGCCCCGGGCGTTCACGACGATCGAGCCCGCGAAGCGCTTCTCGATTTCGGCGTTGAGCGTGGCGCCCATGCGGTGTTCCGCGACCGCTTCGGCTTCCGCCGCGTAGACCGTGATGCCCCAGACCTCGTTCATGTTGCGCAGGTCCGCGCCGACCGCCTGGGCCATGCGCACGCCGTCGCCTTCGTTGCCCGACGCGCCGAGGGAGTAGGGCGTCGGCCCGCGCAGGTAGTGGCGCTTCATCTCCATGTCCCACTCGAACCCTGCTGTACTTATTCCCGACTTCTGGAAATTTATGATCATATCGTTTGCTCATTTTAATGAGTTTGGATAGCTTTAAATGAGTACCCCGTAAAAAACAATTTGGTGATTTTTGAATACGAACAAACTTATGTAAATGAAACTATCCCTTGAAGTGTGTAGCTCTTTGTGTTTTGTCGTAAGGTTTTACGGTTCTGCTTGATCATCCATTAGTTTGTCTTTTTTTTTTGTCATTGTTAGAAGACCTCGCCCGAATTTCTATTGGTAATGCATAGTGAGATTCAAAACTACATAGCACCCAATTCGATCCATTACCATACGTAAAATGAAAGTCCATGACCTGCACAGTGTGAGAGAACAAAACATGCTAACAAATAATTCATTCTCATATTAGCCTCTGTTGAATAGTCATAGCCTAGTTAAAACATTTTGCACACAGCTAACCTTTACCTTCACTTATTTCAGTGTTTTTTCTTCAACTTTTTTGTTAATATCCTTGAAAATGTGCTCCAATACTCCAAATTCAGCCAGATTCAGCCTGGGGTACAGAAGGGTAAAAAACTAACAGGCTAAGCTATTGAATGAAATTATGGAAAACTTGAACCCTCACATCTTTTTACAAATAAGGGTAAAATTCTAGTTAATTGACTTCTTCCTATCTTGGAGAGGGTTTAGGTTAGGAAAATGAAACTTTAAGGGAAGTGTTGAACCTAAAATCCAACAATATCACGGCTGCCGGCGCTCAGACCCTGGCCGAATCTGAATCCCTGTCCCAGTTGGACCAACTTATTCTTAAATTCAACCGAATCGGCGAAGAAGGCGCAAAGTTCATTGCAGGTTCTGAAATCCTGAGCCAGTTGACCACCCTGGATCTTTTCCGAAACCGCATCGGAACGGAAGGAGCACGCGCCATTAAGACCTCAAAAACATTGACGCGCGTGAGCCGCGTTCGATTAGACTGAGTCCTTTCACGACATGAACCTCAACGAGAATTTTCCCAGAAGTCCAAGAGATAAAATTAACGGTCTGGTTTTTCTTCCCCGTATGCAGAGCTGCTACTTTAAATCCTGACTGGATTCAATGACACTGGGAAGAGTTGAGCGATGAAACCGAAAATCTTGGAAAACGCTTAGAGTGAGAAGATCGTGATGATATTTGGTGGGAAGAATAAGTACAAGTCCTAGATACATGATTGGCATAACCAGACCGGATTGGATCGCTTTGAGGGAGTTGGGTGGGAGGTTAACTTGGAAAAATTAGAAAAAATGAGGTGTTTGTAACTTACGAATGGGTGATTATATCTTAATGAAATTTGATATTTAGAAGGATCTTGTAGTTTAGAGCTCTTACTTTAAATCCAAGCCAGATCCGGTGACATTAGGGGGAGTTGGGGGGGCCAGTTATGTCCCGGAGGAGATGTAAAATAAGAATTAGGAAAGATGTAAAATAAGAATTTTTTTAGGTTTAAATGTAAGGATGGTTTTAAACCTTTTTTCATGTTATTTGTCATTTTGTTTGTTTGACTCCAAAAATACAAATTTGTCCCGGCCGGGCTTAAGATAGTTTTTTTGCAATTAATATCTTGTCAATCAGGAAGCCCATTCCTTCTAAATTTGCAAATAACACATGTCTATTAAGTTAACGTAAAAGGTGAAACAGGAGAGATTTACGGGGCCAGGTACAATCTTTTCTACCATCAAAGGGGAAATCCAACGTTAGTAATAACTTTTGACTATTAATTTCGAGCTTTACTCGTTCAAGCTTAATCTTAAACATAACACTTAAAAAATGGATACTTTGCCGAACAGGAAGAATATTATGAAGTGAAAAAAGGGTCTGTGTTGTGGATTTTAAGGGGAAGTTTGATGGCGATGGCAGAAAAGGTTTAAGGATACGAACTGCTTTATTTTGGATAATCTGTAAAGGGGTAACATTACTTTTAAAATTGTTGAAAAAAAAAACAATAGATGCATAATCAAAATGGCATTGCACAAGGTATGGTCTGGATTTCTAATATTGATCGCTTGATTTTTGTGAGTTTGCCTGGATTTCCGTAAATTGGTCATAATCTTTATGGGGTTGCTCTAGATTCCACACGACTTTCTTGTCGCGCGTGACCTCGAACAGCTTCACTCGATCGCCTTTCGCGTGATAGCTCGTAATGACGGTGTTTCCATTCGGAAGTCGCTGCACGCCGCACGCGTCGTCGAAGAGCTTCTCCCCGATATCCTCGTTGTTCACGCTCCAAACGATCTTCCCCTTCGCGTCGACTTCGATCACGCGATTCCCGTTCGTGCAACCGATGAGCGTGTTCCCATTCTTGAGGCGAATTCCGGTGAAGGGCCAATCGCACTTATTTCGACAGCGATCGTCCGTCGGGAACGTGCGAAGGACCTTGCCCGTTTTAGGGTCGTACTCCTTAACCGCGAAGTCTAGGAGTAAGGATTTTTCCATCTGATCCAAATTCACTTGATCTAGTACGAGTTTTTTTTTGTCCGTGTTTTTGGAGGATTTAAATATATACTAACAAATATCTATATCATGGCATGTGAAGAACTATTGAGAGCCTTGTTAATTATTATTTTACTTTTGCATCCTACTTAAGGACTCTTTTGCTCCTAAAACAATATCCTGTTTTTCGCGCGAGTTTACGTTTTCAGTAAGGCGCTAGTTTTCCAATCTTCTGCAAATATAGGGAAATATCACAAGTACACTTATTTGAGCCAGTTCTAAAGGAATATGTTACGGATTCATAGAAATATATTCTACAAAACAATAATTTTTGTTTGGACCCTCGTCGTGGTGTACACGCGTGTCGCGCGGGACGTGCCCTTCCTCGAGCTGCGCGATGCGCCCGATGCGGAGGGTGAGCCATTGGGCGTCACGGACGTGCTGCTCGACCCGGAGGATGGGCTGCCGAGCAACTCGCCGTTCGCGGGTACCGAGGTCGACGTGCTGATTGGGCGCGGCGCGGCCTCGACGAGGCTCGCGACCACCACGCTCGACGAGTACGGCCACGCGAAGATCGACGTGAGCCGGATCGACACGCTGGACCCGATGCTGCGCGGCGCCAGCCACCTCGAGGTCCGGCCGCGCGGCGAAGGCGTGCACCTCATGCCCGAGCCGCGCTACGTGGTGATAAAAATCTAATATCTTCTTCCTTAAAAGAAATCAAATATTTTGAGGTAAACAAAAAATATATAAAAAGGCAGAGACAAAGTAAAAAGGAAACAATAATTAAAACAGGGGGTATTTTTCCTTTTCAATAAGTAGAAAAATTTTCAGCCAGTGAAAATAGTTATGGAAAAACGTTGGAAAAATGGTAATGTTCTTGCTGAAATGATGGGTTTATGGAATAAAAACTGATACATCAAACAAGCGGTCACGCCGCTGGGGCCGGCACGGCTACGCGACAGGCATGTAAATGCGATTCTTACTGACGCTTGTTTTCTAACCGCAGCCTCTTATTGATGTCATGGCGTCATGCTACATTTTCACATTTTTTTTCCCCACTACATAGGTTCACGTTTCTCAAAAAAAGAAACAAAAAAACCCTTTAAAGACGTCGAGTAATTGAATCCAACAACATCGTCACGTAATCTCGCTTAGCAAATTATGCTAATATAGCGTTCTTTTTTACCCTTTAGTTTATTATTATTTCACAATGAAAGATAGTTTTGGCTCAAAAAAATTTCTTCGTGCTCATAATTTAATTTTTTACGGTTGATGCGAATGTGTAATCAGAATCCTTTAATCACTACTAACTGTTGCGTCACACTTTAGGTTTTTTGCCAAAATTGGCCTGTTTGGAATTTTAAAATAATAAATATGAATTTTGGCGAAAGCTCATTCTTTAGCCTTCTAAGAAGACTACAACCTTTCGCTACTTTTGCTGTTGCAGCATCACAATGCAGTTTACAGCTTTAATTACAACCTAGATAAACCAAAAATAATCGACACTAAAAACTTAGTTTAAAAACACATCCTTCAGAAAAATTTTATTTTCTAAAAGATAAGGAATACCAACCTTACTAGAAGTCATGCTTAATGGTTTATCCAGGGCATTATTAGCCTTTTCAGTCGAAAGATTCATACAGAATTATGTACCTGTAAACACATTGTCATGGGCAAGTTACGTAATTACGGCACCAGGAATAAAAAAAAATATGATATCTGCATCAATCCCTCGCTCTTTACGCTAAAGTTGACTCTTTGCCACAATTCTGCTTTTAAAAACAATTAAAAGCTTTAGCGTAAAGAGCGAGGGATTGCGGAGGGGACAACCTATTTCACGGAGTAATTTCTGTTCGTTTTAAGTTTTAATGTCGCTCCTTACTTTCATTAAAAAAAACTAGTTTTTTTTTAATATTTTCGTAGAATGAACTGTGCGAAGCTATTTAGGACTTTAAAAGAAGCTGCACAACAGAGATGCAGCATGGAACGCCTGAAATCTTTTTATAATCATCTTTTTATAATTAATTGAAAAAAATATATATTCGTGGTATAGAACATACGGTAAAAGTTGTTCATACTCGTCAACAATTGTACAATTCTCACAGGATGACCAGCTGCCCAATATATAAATGCATAGTGGACATGCATAGAATATTTTTTTTCACAGTTGACTCTCTCGCTACCAAAAAAACTGACTTGCGATCGATAAAGAGAATGCTCTTTTCTAGTTCTAGAGACACAGGAGGAGTAGGAGTAATCGAGTGATATCACACTTTAAATCAATTAAATCTGTTAAGACAGGATTTTTTAAACTGTCACCTTATTTATTGTTCTCATGAAAAAAACATTGACTGAAAAATCATTCTGATAGAGCCTTAAATCAGCATTGAATTTCTATGTAGCATTCAAAAGAAAATCCACCTTATAATCAGCAAGTCAAAGGGATAGAACTATGTTTCATGTGTAAGGGGGGAAGAGAGGTACTTTGAAGGGGTCATAAGTTCAGACATCTCAATTAGGGCCTTCCAATCATGCAGATTGGAAATTTTACTTGTGAAAAATAATGAGAATACTTTGAATTCTCAGACATGGGAGTTAGAACTTTATTTTGAGATTAATGTTAGGCGTCTTGACATTTTAGTTTGTAAAAGAAAAATATGGACTGAGCTCAGGCAGGTAGGCAGGTACACAGGGATTGGTTTCTTGGGGCCAAATAACAAAATAATTATAGCTCGAATGCCAAAGGCCCAGAAATTTAAAACAAATTGGTTTCTGTTTTTTGTTGTTGTTGCTTTTTCTTTTTTTTTACACCTTCAAAATTTTGAAAAATATTGTTACTGGTCCTTGGTCTCCTAAGTTGGACGATTGCCGTGCACGAGGGCAAATAGGTTCCTACAAAGGAGCTCAATAATTTTTTTTCCAATTCAGACTAGGATTGTTTCAAACAGTTAGTGGTAACGAACTGTAGTAAGGAATGACCCGGCTCAATAGTAACGGAAACTCTAAAAAACAGAATTTCGATACCAATAGTTACGTCAAAGAAATCGCATTTTAATGCTGATTTTAAGTGCATAAATTTAGACAAGTTTAGTCGTACCAATCAAAAGTTACGAGCCTGACTCCCCTGGGGACTGTGGGGGAGTAAGTCATCCCAAAGACATAGCTATTATGGTTTTTGACTATGATGAATAGAATGGCTATCTCAAAATTTTTATCCGTTGACTGGAGGGGCCTAGGTGCCCTCCAGTTTTTTGGTCACTTAAAAAGTGCACTAGAGCTTTTCATTTCCGTTAGAATGAGCCCTCTTGCGACATTCTAGGACCCACTCGGTCGATACGATGATCCTTGGAAAATTAAAAAACAACAAGAAAACAAATAAACACGCACCCGTGATCGGTCTTCTGGCAAAAAATACCAAGTTCCACATTTTTGTAGATAGGAGCTTGGAACTTTTACAGTAGGGTTCATAAAAGAATTAATATGTAAATTTAATTTTAATAATTTATGTGCGGAGAGCCAAAATCAAACATGCATTAATTTAAAAACGTTCAGAAATTAAATTTAAAAAAACTAGTTTTTTTAACTGTAAGTAAGGAGCGACACTAAAACTTAAAACGAACAGAAATTACTCCGTATAAGAAATGGGTTGTCCCCTCCGCAATCTCTTGCTCTTTACGCTAAAGTTCGACTCTTTGCCACAGTTCTACTTTATAAAACAATTAAAAACTTTAGCGTAAAGAGCGAGGGATTGCGGAGGGGACAACCCAATTCATATATGGAGTAATTTCTGTTCGTTGTAAGTTTTAATGTGGCCGATAATATGAAGCTGAAGTATTAAGAAGAAATAATAAAAAAGGTATATACTAAGTTGTACTTGCTATTCTGACTTCTCAATTTTTCAAGATAAAAAAAAACTACTTACAGATAAGCAGGATTCCTTTGGTGGTAGAGACATTCGAAAGTTTCCGTCTGATGACATTGAGGATGTATGCCCATTGTCAGTGAGATCACCACTTGGTGTTGCCACAGGGTCTGTTTTTGAGCAATAAGAACTAGCATCCTGAAAATAAGAGGATGAAATAAGTACAAACAGCCAAAACAAGTTATCCTTTAGCTTGCAGGGGTGGATCTAGAGAAAAATCATCGGGGAGGCCCAATGTGAATTAATGCAATTTCCGAGCTCTTTTTTTTAGGGGGGGGGTTCATGTGTCCCTAAAATCAGCCCTGTATCTGCCCCTAGTTTAACTCTGATAATTCTGGGAAAACTAGAATTTTGTTTTACTTCTTTAAACCAAGGAAACTGTATCGATTGGTCTAATCCGTTTTCTCTAGGTTGTTGAGTTCTTGAGATATCTGAAGTTTCTAGTTTGAAAAAAAGTCATAAATCAGGGCTTTCGATACCAAATCTTAAATAGCTGAAAAAAAAACCTTTCTGTTACCAACTAGTTCCTTCATAATAAAATCAGAAAAAACACATTTTTATTCTTCTGCTCTCCAATAAAATTTGGGGTTTATCAGTTCCAAGTCGCGGCATCGTCGTAAAACTTGCTGTACTCGATTTTGAGGTGGCTCAATGTGATCGACGTCAGCCGTATTGGCGCCTGAGTTTTGGGATAAGCTGGAATAGAGCTCTTCAAGTTGTTCGCTACTGACTAGGACAGCATGCATGGCAGGTGAGGCCATGTCTCGTCCAATGGTGCGCAGCTTCGTTTGATAGTTTGTTGGAGTGTTCAACAAACCAATCGCTACTAACGCACAACAGATGGCAACGGGCAGTGAGGCCCGTCGAGGTGGACGAGTCATAAACGTGCTTAGTTACTGTTTGAAAAAAAGCGTTTTTAAACGTTGGCGAAAAACCATTCAGTTCACTAGTGAGAATATAATATCCTTTCTTAATTAAGTTTTTCAACTGAAAGTAAGGAGTAACGCTAAAACTCAAACGAACAGAAATTATTCTGTGTAAGAGGGAGGCTGCCCCCTCCTCAACACTTTTCTCTTTCTATTAAAGTTTTTTAGTACTTTTAAAAAAGTCTTTGATTCTAATTAAATGGCCTTTGTATTTCAGGAGTTGTTATTAAAAAGTTAGGACACCTGGTCACCTATAAAGGGTACGCGAATTTTTCATTTCTGTTCAAATGATTCCTCTCCTGATCTTCTAGGACCATTGCTTCAATATCGATGGCCCCCTGGGAAAAACAAACAAATCTTAGTCAGCCGGTCTCGTATACAAGATTATATCTATCCGTTTTATGTTTTAATGTTGCTGTTTGTTTCCGTACAAAAAAAAAATCTTATTTTTATTCTACTTTTGTTTTCAATTCCATGATCAGGAAATGTAATATTGTGAGACTTCCACTTAACTCCACTTAAACTCCACTTAAACTCCTTAATTATGTTAAATTGTAACATTTTTATAACAATGCCATTAGTTGCTATCTTGTTGCATAAAAAGAATTAGAGCTCGTTCACCTTGATATGTGTCAATTCCATGATCAGGAAATGTAATATTGTGAGACTTCCACTTAACTCCACTTAAACTCCTTAATTATCTTAATGCAAGGAGCCCTGTGTGTATATTTTTTTTATGTGTATATTTTTTTATGTGTATATTTTTTAACCATATATTAGGCGTGTGTCATATATTTCAATTTGTGTTAGTAGTTAGTCAGTGGTGGTGCAAGTATTTGTTACAACTAAGACTGCACCCCAAATGATGATAACACTTGATAATACATGATAATGTCACATAACAGACAGTAATTAAACTACGTGTAAGCCAGCTGTTCTCCAAGTATGTACCTACTCCATCTCCCTGTATAATAGATCCATTTTGATAAAACTTGAAAGAAAGAGAATGCTTGGAATTGAAGTGTTCCTCCTCTATTTTAGAAATTACTGTTTTGGAAGAAATTTTTTAGCCTGTAATTGCTAGTACTTTATTTACCGATTGTCTTTGCAATTGCCCTTTTTTTAGCAGTTGTTTTATATAATTAGGACTGAAAAGGGAAAGTTTCGCATAAAGAGACGGGCATTAAGGGGGAAGGAGCACTCGAATGAAAATAATTTTGACTCACTTAAAGTTTCTGTGCCAGTCTTCACTTTCCATTGAAAAAAAAATCAGACAGCCGCAATAAAAAGCCACAACTTGAATACCTTATTAGAAAATACTATTAAATTAAAGGAACCTATAAATCATGTTAAACTCACTGACTATATATATGACATAATTTGAGATTCTTTTTTAAGGAATGCCAGGGGAATTAGTGGGGGTTAATTTCAGAGTGTTTGGATTTCCGGACGAAAATTTCCACTGGGGGGGGGGGGGGGGCCTGAAATGATCAGGAAAAACAAATAGAAATTAATCTTTTCCACACGAAAGTATGCTATGGAGGAATTTTTCAGTCTGAATCGTCGGCAATGAATTTTACAGGAAGAAGGGGCTGTGTTTTACGCGATAAGAATTTCCTCGAATGAGTTTTCTGTGCTTGGGGTGGTGGTGGTTAGCGGAGGGTGAGCCAAATCTGCCAGCGTTATTTGAGAAACTATCAGAAAATTAATAAATAAAAGTTTTTTTTAACTGTAAGTAAGGAGCAACATATGCTGTCCCGCTCGGAAAACACCGCATACCAATCATCCAGCGCGTCACAGCCTTTGCGCCAATTGCGGCTGCCATGGCGGAAATCAAGATAGCCCAGGGCACAGGCCACAGCGATATGGCCAATGTTCAGCGGTCCTGCGAGATGTGACATCCAACGGTCATTCACGGTTTGCACCGCCCGCGCCACCTTTGCCCATTGTGCCTCTTCCCATTCCTCATAAACCAGATGTGCCGGGCGGACGCGATGTTCGTAAACCATCAGCACCGCGGCATCCATGATGGCGTCCGCCGTGGCCTCCAAGGTCATCACCTCCCAGCGGGTGGCGTCGGGGTACAGCCCACCACCGTTTACGAACTTATTATTAGTAAAAACTATACGTAGCTTACGAATTAACTTACGCAACGAACTTCTATATTTGCATATTTTTATTATGTATATGAGGGGGTTCACCCCTCGTTAATACCTCGCTCTTTACTCCAAAGCTTAAATTTTGTCCCAATTGTTTAAGAATGACCCATGAATCACAAAGGCCGTAAAATAAATAATTGAAATTACTAAAAATACTTTAGCATAAAGAGCGAGGTATTGAGAAGGAGGCGAACGCCCTTATATACGTAATAATATCTGTTCGTTTTAAGTTTTAATGCTGCTCCTTACTTCCAGTTGAAAAAACTTTTTTTATTTATTTTCTCATGCAAAACGAATACAAAGATACCTATTGCGCTGTTCTGGAAAAAGTTTTTTTTTCTGTCTTTGTCCCTGTGTAAAGCGCAAGCAAAAAATAAGTTTATTAATACATATAACATTTAAGTTTTGTATAAATAACTGAATGATTTTGCTGGGTAGTGCTAGATGGTGTTGACCCTTTTTTTTTGCTCGGATACGAAATTGGAGTTTTTCTTTTATCGTTTTCCCTTACTCTGTGCTGAGACCTTTGTCTATATTATTATACTGATAGAAATAATTGGTATTTTAAAGATGAAAATACTGCTTTGAAGAAGCACATTTGTGACATTTGTGATCATCAAGCAAGAGACGCATGGGATAGATGGGAACGGTGAATCACCACATTCTTTGTGAATCCGCGGATCTGCCTGGGGGGGATTTGTCAGTCGCCGGGGAAGAAAACACAGTCTCTCCGTCAGGAATGGCGCAAACAAACAACCGCACGCAGGGCAGGCAGCAGCCGGACCGGATTCCCATGAGACGTCATCACCAACGGACCAGAGCTGCGTAAGAAGTCGCATGGAGACCAACTGGTGCTGCACAATTCTGCAGAGGTGAACGTTGTGCCACTGACTCGCAGTTCAGGAGTGCAGATTGTTCCGCATCACCCGTAACATCTGGCAGGGGCCTTTCGCGTCCAGGAAACGGCTGCCCGAACTGCGGCAATTTTTTTTGCATAAAATATAATTTCATATCTAATATTTTTATATATTTGCTTTTGACTTTAACATACTCGCTCAATCAATCATAACAATACACTTATTTTAAATCTCATCAAGAGCGATTCTAGGGCAATCATTTCTATTATCACAATCAGTTTCCAAAACGAATTCAGTCAAGGCTGACTTGTCCTTGATTGACGGTATTTATTTTTAACGAATTAAGCGCTTGGACAAATTAAACTAAGATTCTCAGTTCTCTAGCTTATCGTATAACAAAAACACTTTATAGGTAATTTGCGGTTAATCAAACATCAACAACGCCCAAACAATTCTCATTATGCAAAAAGCACGTCTGATGCAGAGGTCGTTGCTGCAGACCGTCGCACGTGAACAAGGCTGACTACGTTCTCAACGCCACCCCAGCATGAGAATTATGTAAAAATGGACGGGGCACGTGCCCGTTTTCTGCCTACAGCTTGTTTTCCGCTATAAACTAGGTCTAGCTTATTTTTAAGCAGATGTATTACCCATTTTTTCAAGCATGTATCACAGCAAATAAGTTGTAATCGTGTCAAGAGTAATCCTTAATTGTGCGCAATTATCTAATTTATACCTTCTTAATTAGGTAGTTTCAATCATACTGACTAAATCTGACGATTCTGTAAAGGAAATGTCACCAAAGCTTTTCTTAGTTAGACATACTTAGCTTTTCATTGATTTGTCTTTAATTTCTTCGAAGATATTATCTGCCACTGTCCTTTACATTTTGCCAAAGATTTCACTGTCTATTACCGCATTGTTTTTAAACGGTTAACAGTTCCGGCACTAAGAAAAGATATGATTTACGACATTTTTGCAGCAGTGCTCCTGTCCTCTTTTTACCTTTCGTTAAATGCTAATACCTCAAAGATGGTTATAGGATTTATCAAGGAGTAACGTTTACCAGAACCATAGGCAAGAGGTGATAGTCATTGTCAATTATTACCATTATAATTGCAGTATCTTTAGGTAGCATCATCTCTGGATACGACACTACCCATGTGTATCCGAGTCTTCCCTGTGGTTTTCCTGTGAGAGACTTTGACCCACCAGCCCCCTATGCATAAGTTTCAACCGGTCCAGAGCCTCTTGCATTCGAAAATATTTTGCATCAATTCCTCTGAATTTTGATGATCATTGTATCTGGTTTTTCTGTCAAGTTTTACCAGCGATTGTTTTTTTTTTTAAGCCAAACTTCTTAGGTAGGCGATTTGTCTTCTTGTATTGGGTTGACCGAGCAGTTTTATAATCTTGGGCTAGGGAGTGATCAGATATGGGTTTACTGGTTGTCAAAACAACTGGTCCCTTTTGCGTTTTACTGTTTCAATGTCACCAATCTCTTGTTTCGTTAAGGTCCCTGATATGAAAGCTTTCCTGTTATTCTACTTAAAATAAGAGTACCGGTGATGAAAAGCGTTTCAATTTTGTCTGTATCTTGAATAATTTTATCAGTACTTCAACAAAGCTGTTGTTTATAGAACAAAACATGATAAAATAGTAACAAAAAATTCGCATAAAATGGTAACCAAAAAAAATTTTTTTTTCTATTAGTTAAGCTTTCAGCTTATAGTTCGGCTTTTGGTATATCCTGGGGTTTATCATCTTGTTGATAAAGTTTAGTTATGATTGGAATGGCAATGTCCTCAACCTCTCTCTTAATTTTCTTCAGTTCTAATGTCTCAGAGTTTTCATTATTTTCAAGCATTGCGAACATACATAATCATATTGAAATCATGAATATCTTGAGATTTTGGTGAAGACCGATGCCTAAATATCCCACTCCTTGATTAGGTTTTAACAATTAAATTTTTGAGGAGTTGAAGTTTTTCTAGTTTGAACTTTTCAGTATGCTGATTTTGGTTTGGGTGGAATTTTGCTTGGTTAAAATTTTGCTTGGGATGTATTTTTCATTGGTTGAGCGTACCCATAGCTTTGATTTTGCTTGGGTTGAATTTTATTTGGCTGAAGTTTTTTTTTAATTTCACTTGAAATTACTTTTCCGTGAACTGGTTTTGTTGGATCAAATCTTTGTACATCAAAGTTGGGCTGAGGGGTGGGGGGGGGGGGGGGGGTAATTAGGAAGAATGAGGTATTTGTAACTTACGAACGGGTGATCAGATCTCAAGGAAATTTGGTATTTAGAAGGATCTTGTGCTTTAAAGCTCGTATTTTAAATTTCGACCAGATCCTGTGACATTGAGGGGAGTTGGAGAGGGAAACCGGAATTCTTGGAAAACGTGGAAATTGGGGTATTTTTATCTTACGAATAGGTGATCGGACCTTTATGAAACTTGATATATAGAAGGATCTTATGTTTCAGATACTCCATCCTCGATTTGAATTGGATCCGGGGACATAGGGGGAAAAGAGAGGGAAAGAGAGGAGGGAAAGGAGGGAAAATTTTGTTATATGGAATGTTCTCTTGTATGGGGTGCTCTTTTATTTTTTTGATGTTCCACTCCAAATTTCACTTTTCAGTCACCCTTGACTAACCTTTCTGTTTTATAGTTATTGTGTTAGCTTTTACTTGTTTTCCTTGATGATGGGCAGTCAAGCAAAGTCTATTTGCTCCTAGTATAGAAAGCAGCGTCTTTTCTTTTCTTATGTGATTTAAAACTTCAGGTTTTTGGTCGTTTATTTTTTTATTTAATTTTCATAAATATGTTTGGGATTGTGACAATCACCTTCTAATGTTCAATCCTTTAACCTTTATCTTACAGTTATTATTAATTCAATGGAAACTATTGGGTTTAATCCGTCTTTTTTTCTGGTTTAACCCGTTTAATCTGTTTAAAAACAGTTTAATCTGTTTGTTTAAATCTGTTTAATCTAGGGTAGTTCGACAGAAAAACGTTCTGACAGCGTTATGGTCTGTTGATTGGTTTAATCGTTTTTTTTTCTGGTTTAATCCGTTTAAAAACGGTTTAATCCGTTTTTTCAATCCGTTTAATCTCTGGTAGTTAGACAGAAAAATGTTCTGACAGCGTCATGGTCTTTTGATTGGTTTAATCTTTTTTTTTTCGTATTTTACTACGGTCCTCAAAGCACTTGGAAAATTCCATTTTTTAATATGTTTAATTTCGAAATATTTTTTGCCCCCTAATATACGTAATAAAAACATACGAATCTAGAAGTTCGTTACGTAAGCTAATTCGTAAGTTGCGTATATCTTTTACTAATGAAGACGTTCGTAAAAAAACTAAAAGTTCTAGTTGCCTTTTTAAGTAACCAAAAAAAACGGAAGGCAACTGGGCTTCCTCCTCCGCTCTTTTTTTCTCAAAATCGTTCTATCAAAACTATGAGAAAGCCATTTAGCCAAAAAAAAAAAAATATGCAAATTTTGTTGTAATTATTCATCTGCGGAGAGCCGAAATCAAAACATGGATTAACTCAAAAACGTTCAGAAATTAAATAAAAAAAAACAAGTTTTTTTTGAAAGTAAGTTTTTCTTGAATATGATATTATTGTTAAATTAATCTAAAAGTTTATTGTTAACCATCAAAACTGCGACCCTGAGAAAATTTGCAAGATTTTTGGAAAAGGGTAAAAAACCCCCCAAAATGGCCAGCGATCATAATAAAAATAATATAACTAATTCAGGATATCAGAGATCCCTCTGATCTCTGTGGTGGAATTTTTGCATTATTTTCCAGAAGAAAGATCATAGATGCGTGTTTATTTTTGTTGTAGTTTTGATTGATGTACCTCACTCTTTTGGGGTGATTTGTCTGTTATCCAAAAAGGGGGCATATTTCCTCAAGCTTGTAGCTTTAGTTGGGTACGTGTATGTCGCATTGACAAGGCTTTTTATTCTAAGTAAAGGACCCTAATGTTTATTAAGTCTTTCTTAAGGAATTGGGAAAAAAGTCAAACTTTAGTGTAAAGAAAGATGGGTTTAAGAGGGGAAGCCCCCTCGTGTATTGAGAAACGTCGTTTATTTAAAGTTTTAATTTTGGTACTTACTTTTAGTTGAAAAGCTTGTTTTTTCTATGTAATTTTGTAAAAGGTTTACTATTTTGCAATAAAAGATACATCATTAATACAGGATTCTGTTTAATGGACAATTCTTCTGGGCCTGATCTGTTTTGGTGGGCATTTTCAGGCTGAAAAATCTCTTCCTAGCTAATTTATCCTAGCTACGAATGAACTCAGTTGATTCACAGATTAATACACACACGAGAGAGGGGAAAAATAGCTATCATTAAATGTAGGTCACTTTCAGAGGGGACGGGAAATTTTTTCTTCTCCTTTCCCAGCAAATAAGTATCTGCAAATAATTACAATTTCAAAAGTTTCATTCATCTGTTATAAGTAATTTAAAAGTTCACAATAAGATTTGATATTTTTCACAAGTCTCCTGAATAATGAAAAATGCAAACTATCCAGTACTTCATTCACTAACTTAATGACGACAACACTTAACACTTGTTTTCATTTCCCTCGTAGATTACTGCAAAGCTACTGTTTTGGAAGTAATCCACATTACACTCGGAAACAGAAGGTTAAGGCAAATTTTCACCCCAAAACGTTTTTCTACATAAAACTAAATAAATAACACATTTTTGGTTGCCGAAAATGGTGTGTTTCCTAATCAAATAATTTTCTTTTAACCTTTGCGGAAGTATTCAGAGGGACTGAGATAAGTTAAACCATTAAATTACTCAGCATTAAGTTATCTTCTTTATTTTTAGGAAAGAGCTATCAACCTACAAAATGAAACTGTGAGTAGTATGGTAAAAAAGGAAGAAGTTAGGAACAAAAGAAGAGAATTTGAAAAGAAACTTGTTGCAAAGCAAGTAAAAATGTAACCATTTTTAAAATTTCTTGCTTTGTTGCCTCTAATTTATATGGTGAACTTGCTCAGAAAATAAAGTTTTATCATACACCCCAAAAGGCTCGTATGGAATTTGCACTCTTTCCAATATCTTTTATTTAATACATCGAGTTTTAAGATTTCTTTCATCTTTATTTGAAAATAACCCATGCAAATTGGATAGAGAATACTATCACCTTACATCTAAGAACCCACAGAACTTATGGGTGGTGGAAAATATAAATTTTGTTTTTTGAAGAAATGTTGGGTAGATTGGTTACAAACCCCAAAATAATAAGCTTTAAGACCTTCTTATTAAAATTTTGATAGGGACATAAGGAAACTCAAAGGGACCAAACAAAAATAGAAGAAGACTACTGTAGTTCTTTCTGAACTACACTCCCTCCCCAACAAAAAGGCACATTGCTTCTTACGGGCTAATTTATATAAAAAAATAACTTGCTAAGACTACTGATTGACTACAAGACTACTGTAGTTCCTTCTAAACTACATCCTCTCCCCAAAAAAAGGCACATTGAATCGTATCGGCTAATTTATACAAAAAAGACTACTTGCTAAGACTACTGAATGACTACAAGACTACTCTAGCTGTTTCTGAACTACCCACCCCCCATAACAAAAAGGCACGTTGCTTCGTAGCGGCGTAATTTATATATATAAAAAAGATTACTTGCTAAGACTACTGAATGACTACAAGCCACTATCAGCCCGAGATAGAGCCCTCGCCGGCGGCGTATGCGACGCTGACGGCTCAGTCGCTCGCGACTCGGCCGATAGCTCAGGCCCAACCGATCTCGATCGGGGCGCATGCACCGGCGCCCGTCTCGGCGACCCCACCGAGTGGGATTGTAGCCGAACAACCCGTCTCGCCGGCGCCGGTATCGGTGATGTCACCCGACTACTCGGTTCCGCCGACCTCCATGATGCCGGTGCACGATTCCGGTGCCGTTGAGAGCTGGCCGGCGAATACGGGATGCACATCGTGCGGTGACAGTGCTTGCGATCCATGCAATGCATGCGGTGGACCGAGCTGCGGCTGCTCGTGGAAAAACCCCCTAAAAGTCATATAATCTTAACGAAAATCACACCATCAGTTTCAGCGCATCAGAGAACTCTACTATAGAAGTTTCAAGCTCCTATCTACAAAAATGTGGAATTTCGCATTGTTTTGTCAGAAGACAGGATCACGAATGCGTGTTTATTTTTTTTTCCAGGAGTGATCGTATTGACTCAGTAGTCCTAGAATGTCCCAGGAGGGGACATTCTAACGAAAATTAAAAGTTCTAGTGCCCTTTTTTGTGACCAAAACATTGTTTGGCACCAAGCCCCCCTCCCGCGCTCATTTTTCCCAAAAGTCACCGCAACAACATTATGAAATAGCCATTTTATTCACGTAAAGACCATTTCCGTGGCGTTTTGCAAACAGGGCCCAAGTCCCGTTTTTCCGAAGATGAGTTAAGCATATAGTTTGAAGAAACCCGAAGAGATCTATCGATCGGTCTATTCAAACGGGTTTTTCTTTAATTCTGACGGAGATTGTTCCAATTGGGTATAAAAAAGAATGTAAGTCCCTTATCTCCGAAGCTACGAACAATCCAAAAATTTGGACCTTTCCAGTGCATTCCGATTGGAAAGTTAGCTAGGAATCCGTCCTTAAAGTTTCAAGTTTCTTAAATTCTAGGTATCATCGAGAAGTCGTCAAACTGGTTTCTGCCCGTGACAGCACGTATATGGTGCTACAAGAGCGAAACGTATTAGTCCATGAGCCCCGCGGGTAGCGGGGCGAGGTCTGTATTCTATATTAGGTAAAATTCTAGTCAATTGACTTCTTGCTATCTTGGAAAGGGTTTAGGTTAGGATAATGAAACTTTCAGGGATGAGTCTACACAGGCTAAAGTATGTCCCGGGAAGGTATTTCGAAGTACCCACCTCCACTCCTTCTCCCTCTAGAGGGCCCTGAAATTTGCCTACATGACACATCTATACCTATTGAAATTTTGACAAAACAACATTTTACCTTAGAGGGCCCTGAAATTTGCCTACATGACAGGTCTATGCCTATTAAAATTTTGACAAAACAACATTTTACTTCTTTTACTTTAATGCTGTATATTTTTGGTTAGGAAATGGCAACAATTACTCTTGATCCATTCTTTTATACTCCATTACAGTCAAAACTTCAACTTACGTTCCAACTCGGTCTGGGAGATCTTTATTCCTTCTCAGCTCCCAGTTTCCCGTAGACCAGGTGCTCAGCTCAATTAATCTGCTAATTTGATATATTCCATAGAAATTTTAGTTTTTTGGGATTATTTGAGACTTTACAATTTTGTTTGGTTGAAAAGCAGATATTTATTTTTTTTTTTTTTATACTGTATAAGTTCGGTTACGGAATAACAACAATTGCTCTTGAGACATTATTTTATTCTTCATTACACTCAGGGGCACCAACTAGGGTAGTAACGAGCATAGTTTCAAGATCTTTTTTCATGGCCAATAAGGTTTTCACTGCGGAATCTATGACGGCTTTATCTGCATTTTTGGAATTCATATCTCTTACTTTGTCCCTTTGAGCAGCAATTTCAGTATTGATTTGATCTGTTGATTTTACTGTTATTACCACTGGTTCAGCACCAGGCTTCGATTTTGAGCTGATAGTCAGGCTAACAATTAAAATTGAGGGCAAGTAACGTTTTAACTTGCTTATCAATAATGCTTCATCGGCTTTGGTCCAAACTATAAACATTCTCACTCTGCGCTACTTTTGTTTCGTTCTTGAGGGCGCAATATAGAGCCGAAATATTTACTTAAGGTTTTGAAAAAATGTCACCGTCTTGGGACCTCCCTATTGTCCTACCTATTATTTGTGTTTGTGATGGACTTGTATTTCGTGGTTTATGTTATAGGTAATTAGTAAAAAAATAGGTATTAGGTAAAAAAATTCCCTATTTTTTACCAGTTCTTTTGCTTTTTAAACCTTTCCCAATGGAACTAGCTTAGATTCGGGAATATACAAAGTGAGCAAATTTAATTGGCCCATAAAAAAAGAGATTAGATTCGGGAATATACAAAACGAGAAAATTTAATTGACCCATAAAAAAAAAAAAAAATGTTCTTGCTTTGGCATATTTTAGTCTGGAGCTGATGAGAGAGGTCGTAATTGTCCATATTACAGTGTCTGGGAAAGTTCGAGGATATACTGGTAAGTGTCGAGTTCTGTCGAGTTATGTCGAGTTAACATAACAAAATTGCACAATTTTGCAATCCCTACCCAAAACCGTACATGCTTTCCTGAATACAATTTTCATCGTTTATATTTTAATCATGTATTATCATTTGGGTTCTGACATCAAAAATCATAACATATTAGAATGATTCTTTGGGTTTTCTACGCAGAGAAAATTTAAATGTTAGCACTTTTTACTTATGAGGTAGAAAAATATAAGCTTTTCTAATTAAAAGTAGAGAACAAAAATAAAAGGACTACCTTGTGGGACACCACAAGGTTTAGAGTATATCTTCTGACCAACTGATTCAAACAGTCTGACCCTTTGTGTGTGTTTTGTGAGAAAACACATGAACCAATTGACCATCATCTGGTTCAGGCCTTCAGAGAGAAGCTTGATGATTCAAAGAGAAGCAAACATTTTGGCTAGATCACGGAGAATCAGGTAAACAGGTATATCAGTGTCAAGGAGCTTGTTGATGATGTTTTAGGTTTCAAGTAGATTGGTTTCCACAAACTTGCTGCAACATAATCCATGTTGGTTATTAGAAAATATCATGTGGGTTGTTAGATGGTTGTGGATTGCATCAAATATCTCATTTCCTAATGCATAAAAATAATTGGCTTTTTATACCATAATTCTAGTTCGGTGAATGAATTGATATTGAATAAATAAAATGCGATGGTGAAAGCATTTTGTTCTTTCCGTGTAAGTTAAACCTGTAGTTTTGCTGCAATTCTGTATTTTTTTTTTTTTTAGGAAATATAAACCTTCAGAAATTTGATATTAATATTTCTGATGTGATATGACTCGATTCCTTAAGGTTACTTTTTATTTCAAATCGACCTGCATGTACCTTAAAAGACCGTTAGAATGTCAATTACAGGTGGTGAACCACCAGCCAAAAAAATAGAGACGGAAAACTGCTAAGAATAAAAATATGATTCAATTGGGGGCCCGTGGACCATCCCGTGTTGCCGGAGTACCCGATCGGGTCGCCACGCAGGACCTCCTGTCCGACCTTGACCAGGACGCCGTTCTTCCGGAAGTGGAGGTACTCCGTGACGTTGCCGTCGGCGTGCTGGATCGCGACGCCGTTGTTGTCCTCGTGGCGTCCCGTGGGACCCGAGGCGTCCGCCTTCGTCCAGACGACCGTGCCGCTCGCGGCGGCGCGGACCACCGTGCCGACCGGCATGGTCCAGTCCCACGCGTAGCGCGCCCAGCGCGTGTGGTGCGAGAGGCTGCCGCCGTTGCCCTGACCGCAGGGGTACGTCTCGCCCGCCGTGTACGGCAGGAAGTTGTTGAACTGTACACTTGTGTAATGTCGCGAAACTATTCTACTTAAATGAAAATGTGGCACTAGATGCCGGCTGGCACTGAGGTTGTATGAGTTGGGGCCTCTAGTTCTTCATGTTTCTTCATTCTTGCACCCTGAAAAAAAAGATGTATAGTTATAAAGCAATCAATCAATTTATCTATCACCTGTCAAAATAACGAGGGTTGAAAATCTACGACGCAGTATAAAAATAAATCATCGGGTGAACCCTATCCAGCTGGATCGTCATAGCGGAAAGAGAAGAATAAGCTTGATGGAGCTTTGTTCAATTAGAATAAAAAGAAATACTTGATTTTGTCAATATTATTTACAATTATTGGTTGCAACGAGTTCTAAGAGCTAAGACATCAAGATAGGCTTCAAAGCAGCAAATGTCAAAAAAATATTTTTGATTTGGATGACTTCTTGTGGTCAAGTTTTGTGTTTCAGGTTTCACCAATAGTAACAGGCCTATAGTGGTAAGATCAACCAAATCAAACTGTACATGGAAGCTTTATTACCCTAATTTCTGGATGGAAGAGGACCATGAACATGGCAATCTGGGAGCCATTTCTAAACAAATCGGTGAAAAAGTAAAGCTGTATGCATGACTTCAAAGAAATTGTTTCAACACTAGTGTTTATATGATGTTAAATGAAAACAAAGTTTTTTTTCTAACCTCTTAAATTTTTTTTTTCATATTCAAATCTAGATTTTTAACGTGTAAAATAGCCGACATGCTCCTCCTCATTAATTAATATTATATAAAAATTAATTTTATTAAATGTACGGACTAATTTCTTTTCCTGTCTAAAAATATTATTCTCGAAATCGTGTAAGTCAGAATAGAAGGTTCAGTTCTTGGTTGAGACGGTTTGGTTCTTGGTTGAGACGGTTTGGTTCTCGGTTGATACAACCTTTCGTAACTTTTTATTTAATTAATAATTCAATAATATAATAATTTTAAAAATTTATAATTATGTAATTATAACTATAATAATTATAATATTTATAATTTAAATAGATTGAATCCGCTGCCAGCGGTGCCCAGACCGACCGCTTGGGTGCGCGGCACGGTCAGCGTTTCGAAGTCTTCCTCGTTCGAGGACAGAACTCCGATCGTGCTCGAGTTGCTTTGGGAGGTGGCCTCGTAGTAGAGCAGGAAGCGATCGCCTGCGGGTCGGTCCGGGTCGACCACGACCGTGGGGCTGTCGACCTCGGCGCTGTCGAATCCGGCTCCGCTTTCCGTCAGCACTGGAGCGATGTTGCCTCCAGGATCCCGGTCGCGGCTGTATGTGATGAGCGCCTGTGGGGTGGCGGGTCCCTGGCTCGGTGGAGGAGGTGTTGCCGCTCCCCCGCTGCCCCCGCCGCCGCCGTGCTCTCCATCAAATCTGGCTAAATCCATATGAAAATTGGACTCCGGACGAAGCGCCATGGTCCGTTCATAACCTTTAGCAGCACTAACTATCTAGGCATGCTCTTCAAACCTTCTGGCAACATAATATGCATATATAGGATCTGCCTCAATTTTGGCCATGGCTTGCTTGAAATATTCCTGTGCCTTTTCCTGATCACCTTTTAATTGATAATTATAACCTAACTCAACAATGAACTGAGGATTTCTTTGAGTACTCACTTGTTGTAGTAACAATGCCTCTGCAAGATCGTATTGCTCTAACTGCTGGTGTATTTGCACAATCTTAAAAAAGTAATTAAGGTTACCCATAGTTGGGATTGTAAATATACCATGTCATTGACAATCTCAACCATGAAAATATTGTTCCACTGCCAATAAGACTTAGATTGTGAATTATACAACATCGCTTGAAAAACTTGTGGATTTTGTCGAGTCTTGGGTCGGGCTCATAAATTTTGCCGTTCTACAATTTTTATAAACGTTATCATTCCGCTTATAATGTAGAACCTAGTTTCGAAAATCATATTTGTCAGGAGAAAAGACCTTTAATGTAGGTAGCAGTTCAGCCAGACTGAAAAATGCACTATTTGCGGAATGAAAATGCAAAAAGTCAGTTCATAATAACGTTTGAATAAATCGTGCCATCGTTCCATGGCCCTTTTTAAGTGACCAAAAAATTGGAGGGCTCCTAGGCCCCCTCCCACGCTCATTTTCCCCCCAAAGTCAACGGATTCAAATTTTGAGATAGCCATTTTGTTCCGCATAGTCGAAAACCATAACAACTATGTCTTTGGGAATGACTTACTCCAACACAGTCCCTGGGGGAGGGGCTGCAAGTTACAAACTTTGACCAGTGTTTACACACAGTAATGGTTATTGGGAAGCGCACAGACGTTTTCAGTGGGATTTTTTTTGGTATGGGGGTGAGGTTGAGGGGAGGGGGCTATGTGGAAGGATCTTTCCTTGGAGGAATATGTCATGGGGGAAGAGAAATTCAATCAAGAGCGCGTGCAATGTATGCGTAAACGGGACAGGCATACTGGTTGGTAAATTCGAGAAAAAGCACACATATAGAAACGCAAGATCACTTCCCTAGGGATCATCTGGAACGAGATTTTTGCAGAACGAAAGGGTATGACACACAGATGGCAATGTACTAGGGTAGATTAATAGCCATCTCTTTTAAAACGGAAATACAGGATGTCTTCAGTTCTACATTTTTTCGATGCCGTCAAGAGTGGACTACCGGTCGAAGTCGGCAGTTTGTTAGATGCGGATGCGACGCTTGTTTATGCCCGCGATGAGTGTAATAAAGCCACGGCCTTGCATTTTGCTGTTGAGCAGCGGAACTACTCGGCCGCGGCGTTGCGGGTGAGCCCCACGACGGCCCACTTTGAAGCGTTGTAGCTCGACATGCCCGGTACGCCCGTGATTCCGGCAACCGATGCCGTGTTAACAATCGCACCGCGGATCGGCCCGTCGTTCTTGAGCATGGCCCCGATCGCGGCCTGAAGGCCGTAGTAGACGCCGTTTACGTTTACGTCGATTAGGCGCCGATGCGCGTCGCGGTCGGTGTCGACGACCGATCCCATCACGGCGCGCATCGAGAACGCGCGCTTGCGACCGGGGTTCGTCTCGTCGTCGAAGAGCTCGCCGATCGTCGCCAGACCGTCCGCGTCGTCCGCCTCGAGCGTGGTGGTTAGTGCTTTATTGCCTATACCTAAAACCCTCGTTTTAAATTTTTTTTATGCATGTCTATCTGTTGCATTATAATAAGGAAAACATTCTGTTTTTTCTTGTTACATTCCTAAAAGAACTAGTATTTAATGTTTAATATATATTTTACGAATATACATGTTGTGTCTTTATCCTCACTTCCCACTCTTCATTAGTATCATAGTTACTAAGCGATAACGCAAAGTTAAGCGACATAGTAAATGGTTTGACCTATAAAATTGTCACAAAGAGTGCATGACCCTAATAAAATGGTTCAAGACTTTTTTTTTCTTGTTTTTTACAATTAAAAGCTCAATTCACTTGCTATAGAACCAGAAGGTGCACGCCATGGGCCTGCGCGACCAGTTCATGTCGAACCTGCAGCACGAGATGGGCGGCTTCGCGCCGGCCGGCACCTACGTGCACGTCTACCTCAACGGGCTGTACTGGGGCGTCTACCACCTGCACGAGCGACCGAACAGCGCGCACTACGCATCGTGGCACGGCGGCAACGAGGACGACTACGACACGATGTCGGCGAACCGGATCATCTCCGGCACGATCGCGTCGTGGAACCGGATGAAGAGCACCGTGAGCAGCCGCAACTGGGCGGCGATCCAAACGGTGGTCGACATCGACAACTACATCGACTGGGTCATCTTCATCCGCTACTCCGGCATACCTCCAGCAAATATATCGTCCAATGCCCACTGTATATCAAATTTTTTTTGAACTATGGAACTATTGGTAAAAGCATCTCGCACAGCAAGGTCTTAATCAATTGTCCATGCATTGAATATAGCTTACTTGCCTTTCCAGTTTGTCTAGTATGTGTGCCTAAACAGATTGTTGAACAGTAGAAATATTGCTAACATGTCACAAATTTACGCCACCATTTAATATATTTTTGGAATATATCAGCAGCTTCTTTCTCTTTGTTATTTTTATTCAATAAGCACTTAGTTCAGAGCCTCGTCTATATTATGCCATTACAATCAACTAACATTATATTATCACAAATATTTCTGTGAATTTGCATTATATAAGACCCCTTCTATTTATTTTGTTTTCTTACAAATGCGATGGTTTTGAAGAAAAACTTAATAGGTTTCATGTCGGTTTTAAGAAATTATTTTATTTTTCCATGAAAAATACAAAACTTACTCAAAACAATCATAAACTAGATTATAAAAGCTTGTATATTAGCTGATAATTTTGTTTCGCTTTTAGTGGCTTTAAAAAGAGTTAAAAAAGTTTAATTATCATTTACAAGTAAATTTGGTGGCTTTGAACAAAATTATGAAAACTTAATGGGGTTTAAAGTACAATATTTGAGAAATAACAATTTTTATGGATTTTTAATCTTCTTTTACAAAAAGGGTTTCCACGGGTAAAAAGTTTACAACTTTTTGTAAAGCGTTCCTTGATCATGCTACCAATATCAAAGCTGAACTGGCGGCAAAAACCACTGACGATCCAAACTTGCTTTGATAGTCTCGCACCAGGCGATCTACTGATTTTAGTACTTTAAAAATATCCGAGTCTGAGGCGGTGGCTGGTTTTTCTGCCCAGTTTAAAGCCCCTGATAGTTCGCAGCCTAAAAATTTGGATGATGAAATTGGGAGTTTTTTGAACAGTCGAGCTAGATCCATACAGGTAATCATTGGAGGTAATTTGATTAAGGAGTTATACCGAAGCTTAAAAAGAAGTTTTCTTGAGGGTATTACACCCTGAGTTGTGTGTTACCATTTCAAAACACCTAGAGATAAACGCTGATTAGGGGTTCAAATGGCACATGTAACAGATGGGTACTATGATGTTGGGTTTTCCAGTAACCAGGGCACTGTTGGCGCGGGCAAGCTGACATTGAAGGATTTGGTCATTTCCGGTGTGGACGTTGGATTCTTTTATGATGGCGCGTTTGAACAGCTTTCAGACGACGAATACGCGGGCTACGTCGACCTCCGTCAGCACAATAGAGACATGGAGTCGGTGTTTGGGGATTTTCAGACCTACAAATTGATGCTGAAAGGACGGATTAAGGACGGTAAAGCGACTTTGAAAGCGACTGAAGGGGGCAACTTCCTCATATATGTAATAATTTCTGTTAGTCTTAAGTTTTAATGTTGTTCCTTACTTTTAGTTGGAAAGAACTTGTTTTTTTGTTTTTTTTGTTTAATAACAACCACAAGCCGAAGTCATACAATACAATATCTATGGTTTATTATCTCATAAAAATCATAGTTAAGAACCTCCTTAAGATAATACTAAATGCTAAGATTGGCCGAAAAATGACACAAACAAATTATTGTTTATATCGGTCATTATTTAACAAAATTCTAACTTTAACGTAAAGAGCGAGGTGCTGACGAGGGGAAGAAACTCCCTCATATACGTAATAGAAATGGGTTAGCGCACGTATTTTTAAACGTACTATAAAAAGTTACATAATGAAAATTTACTAATTTTACTTTTCTGTTGGCATAAAAAAATATTACTAAAACCCAACACGCGATGCATTCTTTGCCTTTTTTTTATTTAGATTCAACACCTTCAGCGCAGATCAAAGAAATATCAGGCAGCAAAAACCTTTACTTTATTTAGACGATCGTTAAAGATCATATAATTTTTTAATTTAATTAGATAACAGGATTTATTCAAGAGAATACACACCAAAACACACAAAAAACAATACAACAAAACAATTAACCTTTGTAAGCCTTCGCTTTCTTGGAGTTACCACTTAAACATAGGAATAAAATTTAAAAGATAACCAACCCATCAATGCGATGAATTCAAAAGGGAAAAGCGGTTCCACGAATTATCCAGATGGCCGAGACGACATGCCGGCCGCGCCGGTCTTCATCGTCAATACGGTCCGCTGCGGATCAACGCTTTTCGCCGCAATGTTGCATGCAAATCCCCGTTGCCTTGTCATGTCCTAGTGCCTTTCGTACCTGACCTCGCGCGCCTTGTCGCAGTCGACGCTTACGGGCGAACGGTATTGGCGCATTCTCAACGAACAAAGTCCGGTGCTCAAGGCCTTGCATATCGAGGGAATGCGGCAGCCGGAAATTCTCTATGAACCTGGGCGTCATGGCCCGCAGAAGCTTCAGCCAGTTGAGATCGCTTGCGATCAATTTGTTCACATACAGAGGTTAAACAAAGCCGATGGTATTTTGACCATATAATTAGTCGTTGAAGTTGTTGGAGAGTGTGGCCAAGGAGCTTATGTCTTCAGCCTAGCCTGTTGTTCTAGTACAGTCTCAAACAAGCCTTACGCTTGAGTCGGTTCAACTCGCAACAACCCCTTTCTATCAGCTTCCCGAAGATAAGCTGATTTCAAGAAACTAGCTTGTGGTTATTAGATTTTTAGTAAAGAAATATACACTAGTCCCTAAAATTTAACGCGAAAATACAGAAAAATAAACGTTAATACGTTAAAAGTAAACGTCATCAAAGACCGCTGGGACAGTCCGGCCGGCTGCTGGGGGTTGGGGGGGGCGGCGGAGCGGTGCTGCTGATCGATCCGCTGAGCCCGCCGGAGAACCAGCATTCGCGGCTTCCTCGGCGCACCGTGGTGGTTCAGCAGACGCGGTTTGTGGAGAACGTGGCGCACATCGGCAGTGGGCTTCTCTTTGCCGATTTTGGCGACGCGGAGGGAGATCGGTTCACGTTCAGCGACTTGGAGTTCACGGGAAACGAGGGAGTGTCGAACGGCGCACTCTACGTCCGGTACGCGGCGCCACACACCAACGCGCACCTGACGTCGGGCAACGAGACGGACCCAAACAGCTACCAGCAGCAGCTACTAAAGCTTAAATTTTGTCCTAATTCCTTAAGAATGGCCCCTAAATCACAAAGGCAGTAGAATAAATAGTTGAAATTACTAAGAATACTTTAGCGTAAAGAGGCAGGTATTAGGAGGAGATGAACACCTTATATGCGTAATATTTCCTATTCGTTTTAAGTTTTGATGCTGCTCCTTAAGTTGAAAAAACTTTTTAACATTTTTTCCGTTATTTTTTAAATAATGCTAGAAAATCCTGCGCCCCCTTCCTGGAAATTTTCTTCTCCCATGACAAATTCCTCCATGGAAAAAAACACACAACAAAATTCCACATATTCGTAGATAAGAGCTCGAAACTTCCATAAAAGGGTTACTAGCCCTTTAAATTTCCGGTCAAATGAGCTGTTTTTGAAGTTTCTATGACAACAAATGGCCATCTCAGAATTTCTATCAGATGTATTTTGGGGAAAACCGAGGTCTGGGGGGGTATATCCACCCTTTGATCACTTTGAATCATAAAATGTGCACTAGAACTTCTGAAAACCGGTCCAATGAGCCTCCTTCGAAGATAATACAATCACCTTTTCCATATATACTTTATATGCTCCCAGGGCATAACTTATAACCCTTGCCCTGAGGGGTCTGGAAGTTGTCATTCTCAAAGACATAATTTCCGGATCTTTCAGTTACGTTAAACAAAATGGCTATTTCAAAATGTACAAATATTTTTGGAATGTCTTTGGTTTCCAAAGACAGGTGTACCTCTCAAGGTCTACTCATTCTTAAACACTGCGTATAATAGCCTTCTACGTTCTCGTATAAGCTGCTTTGCTAAGCTTTTGCTACCGAGGTGTGTTTCAATTGCCATGTGTCTCCGTTTCGTCAGCTCCTCGTGTCTTCCTACATATTAAAAAAAAGTTGCAAGTACATTCTATTGAAATCAACAAAATAATCATCAATAAGATAAATGAACTAAGCCTTGTTATTCTTGTAGGAGGGTTCTGTCATTGATGAGCATGGTGTTGCTCGCCGGATGTTACCACTCGCCACATCATTTTGCCGCCCGGTAACAACAAATTGGTATGAATCCCGGAAGCATCTCGTGGAGTTGATCCAAAACCCAGGGGTGGATCCGCAACAGCATGATTGGTAGAATTGTCGTTATGTTCGTCAGCACCACCGGCAATTTTCGATGCATCAACTCGGGAAGTAGTACTATAAGCTGTTGGCCAATTCTGAAGTTCATTTTCGATTCCCATGTGAAGTTCTTTTGATAATTCCGCCAATGTTTGGAACCATAAGGCTGTTGTTGTGTTAACAGTACTACTACTAGTACGGCTGCTGGTGTTGTTGTTGGGCACGGCAGCAAAATCCAACTCAGGGGGCGGTCCAACAATCCAGGGTTTGTTCTTAGTTAAAAGAGAATGAAAAGTCTTAAGAAAGGGTACTTTAAAAAATATCTCAATGGTTAGAATTTAATAAATATGATTCATACTCCCTTTTCTGGGAAAAGAAATTGCTATATTTTCGTTATGAGTGAATATATGAGGGAAAGGAGCAGAACATTTTACTCAAAAAATAAAAGGGACGACATAAAAGTGACTTAGATTTTTGAAACCATGGCACAACCTTTTTAACCTCTGTGGCTCTAGTGTTGAATATATAAGATCAAATATTTGTCAATTTAAAGGAAAATGCAAAGAAAAAACTGTTCAATATATGATGAAAAGCTGAAAAAATTTTCATACAGATTTACTACGATGGCAGGGTGTACCCTCCCCCTCCTGGCATATTTTTCTATTTTTGCTTTGAGATTTCTATTACACGGCTAGACACTGGCATCGTACCAATAATGGAAGGCTAGCGGTGGTGGGGGCGAATAATATCAGCAGTTCCAATTAACTTTCCTTAGCTTTTATATCCCTCTTAGCTTTTATCTTCCCCATGGTTTTTATGTTCCCCTTACCTTTTGTATTCCCCTTAGCTTTCATACCACTAACATCCAGAAGGGATTTGGAAGCTTTTTTCAATCCCTTTAAATCCATATGGTTTTGATAAAGTAGATCTGTGCTCTTAAATACGGACCAAACAAATTTATTTTAGCCCATGTAAGGAGTTGTGAGGGCACTCGCTCCAGGTGCAGAAATCTTAGGGGTACAAATTTGAAACACATTATCAGACATACATAATCAATAAGAAGTATTTGAATTTTATCTTTATTGAAATAAAATAGAAGTCGTAGATAACAGTAAGTTACTTACTTACTGTAATTCACATATAATAATACTTAATCCTTACTGTAACTATAAGCAAATTGAAGAGGCCGGAAGCATCACTCCTTTTCCCTTTTTGGATAGCCCATGTCTATTGACTAAGCAGATTTGGACCCCCTCTAGCTCCCCAATAAAAATGCTTGAGCTGCGCCCCTGTGCTACTTTTCTTACTCATAACTTTATAGGACCAGTTGTTTCAATAGGTATTTTGACTTTCTACTCTATACTACATTTACACTTGACCAGGACCGTTCTTGGTCTTTCGATAATGTTCATTTGTTTGTTATAAGTAATTATACATTATAAAGATCATAAATGCTTTTTTAATAAACTAGTTATGACACGTTATTCAATTTATTGACTAAAAATAACATTCAGTCGACAAACAGTATTTACATATATTTTTTTGTCCCTAACTTGCTTACAATTTTGCTCAGTTAGGTTGAGCTGCAGCTAAAAGGACCAAAATGTAAAGGGCTGCAAGCGAAACTCACTAGATAGTACCATTTAATATTCAGATCATTTTTAAGGCTCCTGATATTCAAGGAAAACTGATTTGGTAGGGTCCCTGGGGAAAGTAATGAAGAAATAAACAGGCGTCCATGACACAGCCCTCTCAGAAAGACTTTGTGTTTTTAGAAATAAGAGCGTAATATCTGAATTTGGAGAGGTGAATTTTCTCCAAGATTACCCCTCCCCTTCTTGGGTTTTATAGATAATTTAAACTCAGTGAATTCGTAATTTTGCAATCTCAAAGAAAAACAGATTTTTTTTTATTTATATTTTGTTATTAAAGCTACTTTTGTTTCAGAGCTTCAGTTACCATTGACACTGGTCACTCTTTACTTATAGTTCGTTACCTCTGGCGGCTCGCACTTGAACAAGCTATTGTTGATGACCATTCATAGATTTCCGTGAAAGCAGCTGTATAAAAATCCTGGAATTGGCGGAACTTGGAGCAGAATTCGTGGAATCGGAGCTGTGGAATTGGGGACAGAACGAGCGGAACCAGAGCTGACTAAACCAGAATCAATGGAACTTAGAGTTGGGACTGGAAATGATGGAGCTTGGAGCGAAATTGGTGGAATTGGAACTGTGGAATTGGAGACATATGTGGTGGAGGCAGAATTGTATATCACATTTTTTTTAAATATCCAAAAAATTTCTTTGGGTTGATAAGAAAGGCCAGAGCACTATCATCTCGGGGGATGTTACTCTCGCATATCCGTTTTAAGCTAAAGTATTCAAACTATAGTGTTGATAATGAAGACTCCCAATTGAGCAAACTTATTTATTTGAGGTGTAACTACATATATGATAGCATTTATGATTTAATCGGTATTTTAGCTGATGACACAGTGAATTGTTTTAGATGTATGTTGTCGCCTTTCTGAAAGATTCATCTTTTTAAGTCATTTCCCTATCAAGAAGCATTTTTTATTCATCTTTAGCCTTGTTAAAATATTCTTTTCTTCTTTTTAGGTGATTAAGGAAGGGCGAACAGCCAATGAAATCACGGAAATTGTCAAACTGTTCAACATCTACGAAGAACATTGAACTCCTGAAATGTATACCATAGCGGGGACTAAAGGTAAAAGTGAATTATTTCTGAATTAGTTTATAAGTCCCATCCGTGTCTCCACGAGTCAATTTTTTACGCCTCTTTTTTTTCACACTCACTCTCTCTCTCTCTCTCTCTCACTCTCCGTCACTCACTCTCACTCTCACAGGGTAGATAAATAATATCTCCCGAAAAGGCTGAGGGTACTCGACTGAAACTAAGACATGCTGAGAGGGTGATGGAATAAAATAGATACTGGAAGGCTAGAGAAAAATCCTCATCTTCATTCTTTTACATTCCCTTGACAATGATCAAAATTATGAAATATTCAATGTGTTTAAAATAGTCAAACGTCTAAAAACGATCTGATCAACCGTTCGTAAGTTAAATAACCTTCAATTTTTCTATTTTTTCCGAATTAACGGCCCCTCCCTCTCCCCCCAGATGGTCAAATCGGGAAAAAGACTATTTCTAATTTAATCTGGTCCGGTCCCTGATACGCCTGCCAAGTTTCATCGTCCTAGCTTACCTGGAAGTGCCTAAAGAAGCAAAACCGGGACCGACAAACAGACCGGATGACCGACAGACCGACAGAATTTGCGATTGCTATATACCCCTTGGTTAATAACAAGTGCCATAAAAACACCTCAAATATTAATAAATACAATTGTCACAACTGATCCACGTAGGGAAAAGAGGTTATTAGAGTTCTAAGTCATTGTGAAAACATTTTGAACTGATTTGGCATTTTTTTTTTCGAAGCTCGTTTTTGGCCGGCTTTGGCGCCGGGCACCGGTACGCGGAAGGCTTCCATACCTGGATTTTCATTGTTGCGTGTCTTCTGACCCGTAGATAATTTGAGCTTATTCTTGATGTTATTACGTCACCACAGGTTCGATAAAGCCATCCTGGGAAAAATACAAATTCTTTCTTAAAGTTGTGACCTATTTAGATCGTTCTTTTGGCCAGGAATGTCAATTTGAATATTTTAGGAAAGAAATTACTATGTAGCCGATGTTAAAGCCGGGCGCCTGCATGGCTACGCTATTGGCTTGTATAGACACTGCAATTACCTTTTTATTTTTTAAATTGGGGGGCAGCCCCACATACATGGAATAGTTTCTGTTCGTTTTAGGTTTTAATGCTGCTCCTTAATTTCAGTTGAAAAAACTCTTTTTGTTTAATTTTTGCTCGGTTTTCAAATAATGCCGAGAAATCCATGCTACAAAAAATGATGTACGCGATTTTTGAAGGTGGTCAACGTCAACAGCTGGGAAAGAGTAACTATTTTTCTAAAGAAGGTTTTAAGGTTTTTAAAACCCGAGGAAAATGTTGGCATGTCTAACTTATTTTACTAAATATTTCCCCCTCCCCCTAATAAACATCAAAATTTTCTAGACATACAGATTTTACGAAACAATTAAAAAATGTTCTCAAATGTTAACTGTTCCCTGTTAAATGTTAAGTATAGCTCAGCACCTGACATCAATTATAATTAAGCCATAATTTATTTTCCATATCTAGCCCATCATCAAGCACCCGCATTGTTTATCATTGAGTTCTGTTTCATTCATTATCTCATTTCTAAAGCATAATCTCTTAGAAAAATTAATAGCTCTTTGTTTAAACAGTTCGAAGAGGCTTTGAATTTTTTTTTCTCTTTTGTTTTTCTGGACTAGAGAAGCGGCCTTGTGGTCACTATTCTTCCCATAGTGCCTGTCTTAAATCTGGATTATATAGTTACAGTTCTTTTTGCTAATCAAAAATAAATCAAAATTGCTAATAGTTAAATAATATTAACTAGATAATAGTAATTAAAAGAATTCAAATAAAACAACAAATAATTGAAATAATAAGTTAAAAAAATATTAATCAATTGAAAACAATTTGGTTAATATGTAAAATTTTTATCAAAATTTAGCCTGACAACTTTATGGAAGCCAGGGGGTGCTAATCAAGATTTGCATAGGGCGCAAGCGAGACCAGAACCCCCACTATCCAAGATTTATTCTAGGTCTCCCAAGGAGGAGGAAGGGTGCCTAAAAATACAAATCTTGTTTTGGGTATCTGGACAAACAATTGTAATTTGACATTTTTGCGTAGTTACCACGAACTGTTTGAAAAGCTAGTTAATACCTATCTTAACTGAGTATTTTGAACAACTTATCTTTAGAGAAACTATGATTACCACCGTATACTGCCGTACCTACCTTTGCAGAGTTAGGAATTGTCAATATTAACCATAAAATTATTTTTCATTGTGATTCAGGGATCATTATTGAAGAACTGGAACAAAATTCGAACTTAAGCGTAAAGATCGAGGTATTAACGAGGGGCCGAATCCCCTCATATTACGTATATGAGGAAGTTCACCCACTCGTCAATGCCTCGCTCTTTTGTAAAATGACCGATATAAGCAAAAATTTGTTTGTATTATTTTCCGGCCAATCTAATGATGTCACAAAAGTTTATTAACCACATAACACCGTTAACATATCCCAATGGTTATCGCTAATGAGGTAAAGAAAAGCTTCTTAACCGCCTTGATCCATCGTCATATTCATGACTTACCAAAGTTATCTCGTTGGCTTTGCTATTCTCAATGACTTTCCTATTATTGTTGACTTCCTCTATGAATGCTCATTTTCCATGGGGTCAAAGTTCCATGTCCTCATATTCCATGTCCATGCAATGCATGTTCATAAATAAGTGGATAAACCAACTTTTTTTTCGCTAAGTGAGGCCATTCTATAGGATGGAAAGCTTAATAATTGGATGAAGCTGCTTCTTTTTATTCTAACCGGCCCTCTGGCAATGACCAGCAGGCGGCCGTTTGCGGCCCGGCGCTGGAACGTGCCCAGGCCGTTGGCAACGCAGCCACCGGGCACGTGGCGGCGATGCTTGCCGCTTCGGAAGCGATATCGCTGTCCACCCTGGCGTTCAATGGGCCCGGCGGCGAGGCAATGACCCTGGCGGATTTCGAGGGCAAGACCCTTCTGCTTAACCTGTGGGCCACGTGGTGCGCGCCGTGTCGGGCTGAAATGCCGGCGCTCGACAAGTTGCAGAGGGAAAAGGGCGGGTCCGATTTCGAGGTGGTCGCCGTGAACATCGATCGCGGAGCAGAAGACAAGCCGCGCAGGTTTCTCAAACAATGTAGTCGAGCGATCCCTCTATGACCAATGAGCTTTTGATGACATACTGCCGCGCGGACACACTATTTTACCCTAAACGCACCTGCATATGACCATTCCATCAACCGCTAGAGAATGATTTTATAGCTTCATTTCTTCATTCGAAAAGTAGATTCCAGTAGTGTCGAATCAAATAAAAATGAGATGGGGCTAAATATTTTATATAATCTTGGGGAGAGGGTTAATAATTAAGTTGTTGGAATGACTTCCTCTGTCCCCCCTCCAATTGATCCCACTAGTTGACTCACAAGCCACTTCATACTTTTAACTGCGTGGACGTATGGTTTTACATCCAGGGTAGTGATCTTGTAAGTTAAAAAGAAAAACATTATCGTTTGCATCATATACATTTATTGTATTTCCACATGCTACGACAAAAAACCTACCATCATCTGTATAAACACATACAGCGGGTTTTTTGTCTATTTTAATATGTGGTCTTTGTCCAAAATTAACATCATCTACTGATGCCTCCCTTAAATCAGCATCTTTTAACCATGCCCCCTGCATATTTACACCTTTTAAAATAGCCTTGCTAAAATTGGTTCCCTCAAAAGTTCCATAACTTAAATTTGCATAAGATATATCAACACCCCTTAGAGCTCTATTTGCAAACAAAATATTGGCTACATTAAGAATAGTGGCCGCATTCGACGGGTCCCCATAAAACTGATAATAAAGCTGTATGTGAATTAACGGGTCCCCACGGGTCCCCCTCAGCTTTTTTAAAAAGTATATATAACTTATTTATATAAAAATAATGGGGACCCGTGGGGACCCGTTCTTAAACGTACAAATCCTTCACAAGTGTATGGGGACGTGGAAGGGGACGCGTGGGGACGCGTCACATATGACATCTTACAAGGTTATTGACCGCTTTTGCACAACGCAAGATTGATGCTAAAACCCATATGTACAATATTTTTAGCATACGAATTATTTTGCAAAAATTGCGACTCCAAATAATAATAAAAAAGCGTATAGCAAAACGAACATGTTCAGCTCGTCCGGAACAAGAGCCACGTGGTGCGCGTGGAGCTCAATGGCGAAAAGAAGACGGCCTACATCGGGACGAAGATTTCTACGATGGGAATCCTCGACGTGGTGGGAGGCTTCTTCTTCCTCGTGCCGTTCGTCGGAGCCTTCGCACCTGGCTTCTTCGATCTCGACCCCGCCGTGATCCACGTGCAGATCGGTGGTAGCGGATCGCAACCGAAGCCGAAGCCGAAGCCGACGCGAGGTGCCAAGGATGACGACAACGGCGATGAGTGGGAAGGCTAAGCTTCTCGCTGAAGCTCTTTCTCTGTAAGAGCTGTGACTCTACAGAAACAGTGACTCTGCGAGAACATCTCACCGGGGCCAGCGCTAGCCACGGTAATGCGGTTGGACGATGGCGTCAGTTGGTTAATAAAACTGCCAGCGTCGTCTGCATCAAGAATCAAGGTCACTCGTCCTGGTAGTAAGGCCTCCGCCACGGCCAACGACTGGTCGAGCAACTGTGGTGTCAGTAACGACCCGTCGGAGAGTGTAATACCCCCATTTGCGGGCTTACCAACGACGTAAACAGTCAAATCTTGAACGTCAGCTACACCATCATCATTTTCATCTGCGCCCCATCTCTCTATCGCAAATTGGATGTTTGACAGAACGGAAGTGCCATCCGCCTCAGCCAGCCCAGATCCGACGTAGAACTTAGTCGATGGTCGACGCGCGCGTCCGAGACTTGAACGCTGGCTCGAGCGTCATCAGTTCGTAGAGAACGAGACCGAGTCCGTAGATGTCGGCCTGCGCGTCGCAGCGTCCTGTGAAACGCTCGGGCGACATGTAGCGGACGGTGCCGACGATGTCTCCCGTCTTCGTGAGATCGTCTTGCTCTTCGGACTTGGCGAGTCCGAAGTCGGTGACCCAGATAACGCCGCGCGGGTCGAGGATGAGATTGGACGGTTTGATGTCGCGGTGCACGAGACCACGAGCGTGCGAGTACGCGAGGGCGTCGGCAACTTGGCGACCGAGCAGAGCCACCGAGCGAAAGTACTGCGATCTACTCAAAAACCGGCACACTTAGAAGAAAAAAAATTATGTAAGTAAAATCAATATTATTAATTAAGGATTTAGTCAAAGACTTTAATTAACTATTTAAGACTTCATTTATTTAGTGAATTTGTGGTGTTTCTAGCCAAAGTGCTTGTCAAGCGACAGACATAGACGAGAAAAAACAGTAATATGTGATCTTTTTGAGTGGAGTGGAGAAAAATTATCCCACCAAGACGAATTTCGAAGTCAGCTGAATCCCCCCTCCAAATCACACCCTTTTCCTTGAAACGTTAAATCCCACCCCCCCCCATTCTCACACAACACACTCCTCCAAAACCTCCCACTCCACCCTATATAGCAAGAATTTAATTTGTACCGTCTGCCATAAACAAAGGAAGAAGAAAAAAAATCGATAAATTCAAACTTAAAGATATCCGTGTCAGAAAGGAGCAAGATAAACCAAAATGTACTGGTAAGTTTGTATTTTACGAAAAAAATTTCTATGTGTACCGCATTATACCAGAACCTCTAAATTGTGCCAAAGACGGTACAATTGCAGAGCATTTGCAACGCTGATTCTCGCTTGCACATTGTCAAGCAAGGACAAAATTGGTATTGCACCATAGCGACCGAAAAGGAGTATTTTTCACAGCAATGGTAAATAAAATAAAACTTACAATATCTAAATAATTAACCTTCATTCGTGGATTTGATTTCTTAAAAAATCAGGTGTTTACGTATGAGAGACAGGGACAGATCATGTCTTAGAAGAAGCTTCAAATCTATCAATGGGTGCTAATAATACAAAACGAAATTGCCGATACTATTTTCAGAACGTTTTTAATTTATAATATTTCTCAAACGTAGTGACTACTTCTTTAACTTGGCTGTAGTGACCTACAAACTCAAAGTACTTCCAACCTGTAGGTTCATTAGGTTACAGGGTACACGAAGATGATATTGTCGCTGTCGCACCTGAATGTCTTGTTTGACACTTTCACACTACTAAGATCGTTACCAAAACCGTTTTCTGAGCTTTTTTCAAAGGAAGGAATTCTCTTGAAATGTACTCATAAATATGACGTCAATAATATGATTAAAAACAAACTCAACTGAAAGTAAGGAGCAAGAATAAAACTTAACACGAACAGAAATTACTATGTATATGAATGGGTTCGCCCCCTGATCAATGCCCCGCTCTTTATGCTAAAGCTTTTTTAGTACTTTTAACTTTATTCTACTTAAATGGCCTTTGGGATCCAGTTATTCCAATTCCTAACAGTTCTAACAGTAAAAAAACAGTTGTTGCAATTCTTAAAAAATGTGAACTTTAGTTTAAAGAGCGAGGTATTTACGAGGGGGTGAACTCTCTCACATACTTAGTAATTTCTGTTCATTTTAATATAGTAATGGTTATTTGGAAGTGTACAGACGTTTTCAGGGGATTTTTAGGCTGGGGGAAGAGTTGAGAAGAGGGGGATATGTTGGGGGAACTTTTCTTGGAGGAATTTGTCATGGGGGAAGAAAATTTTCATGAAGGGAGTGCAGGATTATCTCCAAGGAAATGTTCTTATTCTTTCCACCAAGTCTCATCCCGATCTCTCCACTCTAAGCGTTTTTCAAGATTTCCGTTTCCCCCTCCAACTCCACCCAATATTACCAGATCTGGTCGGGACTTAAAATAAGATCTCTGAGACACGCTATCCTTCTAAAAATCAAATTTCATTAAGAACTGATCACACGTTCGAATAGAAGCTTGAAATTTTTGCTATAGTATTCTCTGATTTGCTTTATTTAAAAATAGGGGAAACACCCCTTAAAAGTCATAGACTCTTAACGAAAATCACACGATCAGATTCAGTGAAACAGAGAACTTTACTGTAAAAGTTTCAAGCTCCTATCTACAAAAATGTGGAATATTGTATTTTTTTGCCAGAAGACAGATCAGGGATGCACTTTTGTATGTTTTTTTTTCTTCCCCAGGGATGCTCGCATCAACCTAGTGGTCCTATAACGTCACGAGAGGACTCATTCTAAAGTAAATTAAAAGTTCTAGCGCCCTTTGTTAGTGACAAAAAAATTGGAGGGCGCCTAAGCGAAAACAAGATAATGCACATTATTGTCATTTTGATTTCGTCATTCTTGCCTTTTTGGGCTTGGGGAACTGGCTGGTATGCCACTCTGTGCTTTGGCATTTATTTTGGTCGTATTAGAAAATCCAGGTTTCACCACCAGTGATAACAGTTTAAATAATCAAATTCATTTTCAAGACATTGCAAAATTCAGATGAAATTTCCGTTCGATTGGTGTTTTGGTTGTCTGATAACATCTTGGACACGAGCTTGACGCACATTTTCCTCATTGCTAAATCTTCAGTAACAATTCAAAACGCAATAATAGACGACAAGGCAACCATCTTGATACTCAATCGACGGTCGGAGTCCTTTGTCGTGTTTTTATATAATTTAGTTTCAAACATTTTTACACGAAATGCTTTCGCATGGATTTTAATATTGTTATTATATCTTTATATGGCGTACAACGTGAATTTTTCTTATGTATATAATTTATGCTTTACGTCCCACGTAACTGTTCACTTTCATATTTTTACCTATTTTTAACTGTTCCTATTTTTATCTAAAAATAATAATAAAATGAATTTTCTAAAAATGATTCCTTAGGGAAACTTTTTATCCCAATAATCCGGCGTCAATACTTGCAAACTTGTTGGCGTTCAATTTGTGGTTCAATAAAATCCAAAAATGTTTTGCTTTTTATACTAAGTTGTGGTTTGGCAAAAATTTAGACACTAAGCACTGAAAATGCTAATGAACACTATAGTGAACAACTGAACTTTTTTGTACTGAACCTTATAAAAAGTATTTTTATAATGCCTAAGCCAAGGCGAATCTGGGTACATTATTGGTCCCTTATGAATCAAATTTAGACGCATTATGACTTCTTTCCATTGTACTTTACTTTTAGGGAACTCAGCACCATTATATCGAACCAAACGAAGATACCGTTTAAACTCCGCTTTTACCTTACTTTTTATATCAAACAATTGGTCTCCCAAGGGCGCCGACACGCAATCCAGATGCGAAGCCAGAGTTTAGCACGATTTTTGAAGGCTTTGAGACCGGGAATGTTTCAATTTCGGACGGCCAACCAAGTTATACATACTTGTAACTTAAATTATTCATTTAAACTTCATACTAGATTATCCTATAAATTATTTAATTCATATTTAGTTTGATTATTCATTCATAACTAATCAGAAACAAATACAAAAAATTAACTCTTAACTACAGGTAATGGCTCAAACCCACAAATGCCTCACATGCCTCAAACACCACACAGTGTTTTTCCCCCAACCACTTAGTTACATAGGGATAGCCGAAGTACCTTATTAGGTGCCCCATTTAACTAGAAATTTGAACTTCTACACCTCTTTCTGCCCCCCTCCCCCCTATCCGGCATCGGATTAAAATTAATATCTTCAAACTTACAGTTTATGCAGCAACCATATCCCTTTTTGTACAACCTTGTATCGTTTGTCTATAAAAAAACAATAAGACAATAAGAAAAATGAGGAAGAAGAAATAGAATCCCAAAAATCGTTTCAGAAATTAGTTCAAGGTCAACATTAGTATCTAGCAAACATATGTCAGTGTCAACTTTCAAGTATTATGTCATGGTCATAACAAGGCCAATATTTGTGTCAAGCAACAAAAAAGAGCTCTGATTATATTGAAAAATAAGATTCAAACAAATGAATAAATAAAAGGAGAAATGAAGAAATTCTCAATAAATGGAGAAATCAAAATGTGTTTGCATGATGGCAGTACGGCAACGGACGGCTGGAGGTTCGAGTCGGAAGGCGGAAATTCGGCTTGGATTCGGCGCAGGACCACCGGTGCCCGGGGCCGATTCGACTCGGCACCGAGTCCCTCGGCCTTCGGCAGAGGCATCGGATCTTCGATGTACGGCGGAAACCCGCGAAGCGGGCCGTGCCGCCGCGGCACGTGACCTGCGGGAGGCCGAACTCCAGGAAGCAGCCTCCCGACGCTCCGAAGAATATCTCAGCGGGGGCGTCTGCTCGAAGCCTGGGACGCTGAAAACGACATTCCTTGGGTCGCGGCGCGTTCGGTCAACGGGCTCCCGACTCGGAGACCAGACCTGTCAAGGCCCTGCTTGCTTAAGCCGGTCTGAAGCTGGCAGGTGGGGTTTCAGGATGAAGAAAAACAATGTCGCACACGTCGAAATTACCAAGAAAGGCTCTTCTACAAAGGGAAAACTAATAGGCAAGTCATGTCCCAAAATACAATACCCAAAGAGCACCGATAGTCCAGCGGTTATTGATGCTGTGTTCATTTATTTATGTTTTAGGAGGGGGGTTGTGTTTATGTTTTGTAGAGGTAACAGATTTTTGTGGCATTGACCTAGATTCAAGCGCCCATAATAACAGTAATAATAAAAATAAAGGTTAAATAATGATGTTATGTCACATTAAAACAAAACCCGCCATTGGTGCTTCGCCAGGGCGGCTCCGTCGCCTTATGAGACCCGCGGGCTTGCCGTGGGCTGGATCCCCGATCCGACGGTGGATTGAGCTATCTTTCCTATCGTCGCGGCGGCGCGGGTGGCGGCTGGTCGATGAAGCGTTTGGCCGCCTGGGCCTGGCGCGGGTCCACTTCCAGCAGCTTTTCATAGGCCTGGTTCGCCAGTTCCGGATCGCCGCCCCAGACGCCGACCTGGATGGCGAAGCGATGGGCTTGCGGGTCTTCGGGCAGCGTGGTCGGCCACGACACCGGCTGCGCAGCGCGAAGCCCGGCCAGCAGCGTATCTGCCGGGGCAAAGCGCAGCGGGCCGGGATCGGCCGACCCACGTCACTTTACCCCCTTTCCTAAAGTACAATTATAAAGCCCAAATTTGTTTCTAAAGCAACGAAGAAACTAACGAAGAAACCGATTTGTTCTCGAGTTTTACGCATTGCAAACTTGAATAAGTGGCATATAAAATAAAAGTACCAGAATTTTTCGTGGAGAGATGGCAGGTTCTCCTGGTAATAATTATAATTGATCAAGAATTAAATTTTATGAAAGCAAATTGTTCCAACTGCAAGTAAGGAGCAGCATTAAAACTGAAAACGAACAAAAATTATTACGTATATAAAAGGAGTTGCCCCTTCCACAAGACCTTAATGCTAACCTTAACTTACTGTTGCTCCACCGGAGTTTTTGTTATTTGACCTTTAAACTATTTTTAAAAAAACGTCCATCTCAAAATTTTATCTGATGTATTTGAGGAAAAAGGGTAGTGGGGGGGGGAACTAGCTGCCTTCCGATCACTTTTGATTCTTAGAAAGTGAACTAAAACTTTCAATTTCCAATCAAAAGAGTCCTCTCTGAAGTTCATACGAGCACCCCTTCCGTGAGAACCTTATATGCCCGTGGGTATAAGCAAGAACGTCTGCCCTCAGGCTCTGGGGGGTTGTGTCAACCCCGAAGTTTTTGTTATCCGACCTTTGAACAATTTTTAACGAAATGGCGATCTCAAAATTTTCATCTGATGCATCCTGAGCATCGCCCCCGGCGAGATACGCGCCCTGCTCGGCGAGAATGGTGCCGGCAAGAGCACCCTGATGAAGATCATCTACGGCGTCACCCAGCCCAGCAGCGGAGAGATTCGCTGGCAGGGTGAGGCCTTGACCATGCGCGACCCGGCCATGGCGCGCCGCCTGGGCATCGGCATGGTGTTCCAGCACTTCTCGCTGTTCGAGACCCTGAGCGTGGCCGAGAACATCGCCCTGGCGATGGGCGCGGGCGCCGGTACGCCGAAGCAGCTGGAGCCAAGGATTCGCGAGGTATCGCAGCGCTACGGCATGGCGCTGGAGCCGACGCGCCTGGTACACAGCCTGTCCATGCCCTTTTAGTTGGCTTTTATATTTTCCTTCGTTGAGGCCCTCTCGACCCAAGGAATCACAAATGTTTCTTTTGACATGAAAAACTATAAGTTCAGGAAAAAAAATATAATGATAAAATAATATTTTTGTACTTTTTTGGGTTCCATGCCCTCACACTATTTTTTTATACTAGTCTGGGACTTATTACTGCAGGTTTCAAACCAATAAAACTAATTAAGGGTTTGAAACATTTTTTACCCCCCCCCCCCCCCCCCCCCCCCCCCCCCCCCCCCAAAAAAAATATCTATTATTTCTTTCCACACACCCCTATTATGTTCATATAAATAATTTAAAAAAAAAAAAAAATAGAAAGGGGCTGTCCCCTCCTCAACGCCTCGCTCTTTACACTAATGATTGACTATTTCTTGCTACTCTGCTTTTTAAAACAATGAAAACATTAGCATAATGAGTAGGACTTTGAGGTGAGGTAGCCCCTTTCATATACGGAGTAATTCCCGTTTGTTTAAGTTTTAATGTCACTAAAAAAAAACTTGTTTTTTTATATTTATGAACAAGAGACACTGGAGGTCCTTCAGATAAATATGGAGGGGGAAGGTTGAACCCCATAGACTAAATTCATATTTTGACTAGGAGGTGTGAACTCATATTTCAACTAAGCCTATATGGATCCTGAGGGGGAGGGGAGTTCAAATTATTACGTAAAATCTCCCTCATCACGACAAATCCGTCCCTGCTTAGAATTCCACCCACTAATTTTCTTGTGGAAAATTCTCTGTAGCCCAATTTCATTGAAAAGGGTGTTTCATTGAAAAAAAAGACTTGTTTTTCATTTAATTTCTTTTTTTTCAAATTATGCTCGAAAAACCCCTCGATGGGAAATTATTCCTCGAAATTCCTCTAGATAATTCTCTTTAGCCAATTTTTATTTGAAAAAAGACTAGTTTTTCATTTAATTTCTAGTCTTTTTCAAATTATGCCTGAAAAACGCTCGATAGGAAATTTTTCCTTGAAATTCCATCTTCCGAATGCAAAGTCACTCCCACAAAAGTGGTTCTTTTATATCTAATATAGTAAAAAGCGGAAAGATAAATATTAGTAATATTTTTGAGATTGAAATTATGATGTTCTGGATCACGCTACGAAATTATGATGTTCTGGGTCTGGATGGCACTGATTGTCTCTTTTCATTTTCTTTTTTTTTAGTGACGAGCTTGTGTTACCACTCTAAACAGTTTTTAGTGTTCTATAATGCAGTTAATGAACATTTACTTCTTACAGCTTCCGTATAACATGAACAATAAGAACTTAAAAACGAGTACAAAAAAATACAAATTGAAAATTTTATATTTCTTGTGCATCTTAAGGTATATAAAAAAGTGTTATATAACATAAAAAACTAAAGTTTAATTTCTTTTTAAGGAAAATTTGAACCAGTGCCTCCCTCTGGCAAAGAAGTCGAGTATTATACAGAGAGGGGAAAATAATTCTCTGTTACAGGGTGAGGACGCTGGCCCTTCTAGACCAGCACCTCCTGCATTCCCCAAACAATGTGAGAATCTGCCTCCTTCGGCTATGAAGTAATAGGAGTAAACGAGCCCTTCGAGCCCCAAACTTTATGTCAGTAAGGTTGCCGGCCTGTCGGGACTTGCATCCTCAATAAAAGACCATGATGATACCCCAAGCACAGAGGGAATACGTCCCTCACGTAATCTATTGATTTTAATTTTGTTTAACTTATCAAAATGGAAGAAGAAAATAGATTGCTTAAGGAAGAGCTCGCTGCAATTAAGCACGAACGAGATAAATATAAGAGTTTTTTTGATGTAACTGCAGATGCGCTTTCGGTCATTGATTTAAGCTCTGGAAAATTCGTAGAATGTAATCAGGCTGCAATTGGTATGCACGGAGTCGAAAGCGAATCCAATTTCCTCGATCTGACCCCTGCTCAACTTTCACCCGAATATCAGCCTTGTGGCAGGTCATCGCAAGGATTAGCCATAGAGTACATTGCTAAAACCCTGTCAGAAGGGCCACAAGTTTTTAAGTGGTTACATTCCAAATTAGACGGCTCAACATTCGATTGTTTAATGTGCTAGTTTCAGCAATATTATTTTAGTAATTCTACTGATGACGATCGCTGTATGTGTGATCAAAATATGCGGACTTTTGAAACTATTTTTTTCAAAGTCTAAATAAATGGATTAATCCCAATTTCAAAATTTATCTGTTCGTCATAGAACGTCAGTGTGGTTTAGGAAGAGAATACCGAATTTAAGGTGTTGCGTCGAAATTACGTCGTATGTATGGGAAAATGAGACAAACCAAGTGAACGACTATAAATTCGCATTTCATTTGCAATTGGAAGAAACGGAGGGCTTTGCAACCTTTTTTGGGTGTTTGTTTTGCTTTTAGGCAAGATTAAAGAGGAAATTTACGTTCCAACTCATTCTAGAAATCATACAAATTTTCTGAGGCTTGTAGCTTTTGATGAGTACATGAAACTTGATGAATTTTATATATCTGGAGTACCATTTGGTAAAGTTGTTGCCTACTTGCAGTTTGTTACCACAAACTACTTGATTATTAGCTAATCAGGGTTTGAATCTGCCATCAGGATTGGTATTAGTGGAAGCCATGGTTAATTTTATGACAACTTTGTATAGGTATATCTTAGACCCATATAGATATCCAGGACTTGAGTGGATCAGTCTTTCTTTTAAATAAAGACTCTCTACTGAAAATCTAGAGAGCCATGACTGATACAGCTGCTGACAGACCTTGCCGAGGCCGACCGCTATCACAAGGACCATTTCCACCTGGATATCGCCCGCCACCGCGGCGGAACCTATTGCCGCTAGCCTTTGCCGCTGCCGTGGCCGGTCTGAAGCAAAGACCCCTTGTTCATCTGGCTGAAAATATCCCGGAGCGCGAGGCAGAGCCTCGCACGCCCCAGGTCGCCTCAACGGCCCGCAGGCTGCTTCGGGCCGCCTCTGCACGGCCCTTGACAGGCGGCGCCTTTGTCAGCGGATGATCAGCCGCGGCGCGTGTCCCAGGGGCAGCGGGCCGCGCGTGACATAGCCGTCCGAGAAACCCAGCGCTATATCAAGATCCTGCGGATTGCCGCCGGCCCCGGGCGACATCGCGCCGTGCAGCAGCGCGCACAGGAACGCGAGGATCCCCGTGGCGAGGTGGCTGGTCATCCAGGCCGACAGCGAGCCCCAACGGAAACGGAACGCCGGCGAGCGACGCACCAGGTACAGCAGGTTCACGACGATCAGCGCCGTCGCCGTGACCCCGAGCGCGAGGCCGACCCCCATGCCGGGCCGCAAGAGGGTGTGCTTCTCGTGCGTCGGTCGATCGACGCGGGGCAGCAGGTCGTCGTGGGCGTCACTCGCCATCGGCCCGAGCACGAGAAGCCGGTGCACGTGCTGGCGATCGACAACGTGGCGGTTCGCAACGCGCAGCTCGCCCGGCTCGACATATATCAACAACAGAGGACCTAAACAGCAGAGGAGCATATGTCATACTACTATCCACTAGGATTACTAAGATAAACCTGACTATGTTCAGAATTAATTCTACTAATAATTAAATGAAAAAACAAGTCTTTTAAAGTGAAAGTATGGAGCAATACTAAAACTTAAAATGAAGATAAATTATTATGTATACAAGGAGGATCGCCCTCTCTTCAACACTTTGCTCTTTACACTAAAGTTTTTTAACATTTAAAAAAAGTTACTTTATTGTTGTTATTAAACAACACATGGGATGCAGGAGTTGTTTATAAAGAATTGGAAATAATTTAAACTGTAGCGTAAAGAGTAAGGATACTTGAAACCATGCAATGGATTATAGACAACAATTCCTGCAAATTCTGTAATTTGCAGGAATCTAAAGTCCCAATTCAATCTGTAGATAAAATCCGAATTTGTGAAATGGGTTCCTATTTATCTAATTATGATGCTTTAGTTTGTTCAGTTTTCATATTATATGTCATTTTTCACATCTGTTTTTTTATGTCTTGGTGGGCTATTAATTATTGAGAATGTTTTATCATACTTTGCTTATTTTCCATCTCTTAGTTCTAGAAGCTAAATATGCTTTGCCTAGTCATGTCAACATGATCAAAGAAACTTCTACTAATTCTACTCTATCACCTGAGCATGAACAGCTACATGTACCACCAGGTGACCAGGAACAGCAGGATGGTGCCCAGGCCCATGCCGAACTGGCCGAGCAGCCCCAGCACGATGAAGGTCACGCCCAGGATCAGGCCGCGGATGGCCAGGTCGATGGCGAATGCCAGGGCGCGAGGCACCAGCCCGGCCGGACGCAGATGCAGATCGATGCCTTCCGGCGTTTCGCGTGGATCGGTGCCTTGTTGATCGGCCTGCCGCTGTCGGGCTGCACCGGGACGGAGGGCCCCACCCCCTCCCCGCCGCCGGTCGAGGTCGACCAGGTCGAGCTGACGAGCGACGGCCTCGCTCTCGTCTCTTCGAGCAAGCGGAGCCGCCTCTGGGTCCGGTTAAGTTTTGAGGTTTTGGGTACCCCTATTTGCAGCAAAAGCGGGAGAGACTTCATCCTCCGCAGTGCCGGTATTTCACTTGTAATCCAAGTACATATTCTTTCAAATGAAGGATCGGATCTAGGTGTGGGTGCCCCAGTTCTACAATAACAGGGGAGGCGTTGCCCTCCTCAGTCCCAGCATTGAAGTTACAATACAAGTATATATTCTTTCAAATGAAGGACCGGACCTGGGGTCAAGTTTTGAGGTTTTAGGTGTCCCAATTCTACAATAAGAGGGGGGAGGGTCCTCAACCTCGTCAGTGACAGCTTTGTACTTTTAGTTCAAATATATATTCTTTCAAATGCTACACCGGCTTCAAGAAGGTGCACGAGGGGCAACGCTATACCGGCTTCAAGAAAGTCCATAAGGGGCAACGCTACACCGGATTCAAAAGAGTGCACCGAGGGCAGCGCTACACCGGTTTCAAAAAAGTATATTCAGGCCAGCGTTATCTCAATCAGGGTTACTGACCCTCTCGGGGTCTCGTGCTACGGTGTCCGCGATCGGGCGCTTTGCTCTGTGCAGTTGGTGGTCGGCTTGCCCGCCGGGTCGGCACCAGCAAGTGTCATCGCACTGCGTTCGTCCCGGCTTTGAAGGTGGCATAGGCACGATTGAGGTGAGTTGAGGGGAACATATGCCGTACAAGCTCGCGATTCTTAAATTTTGTGAAGAAGAATTAGTGGCAGTACTGCGAACCAAGTCGACACACCACGATTAGAATATTTAAAGAAGCAGTGAAGACAGTGGTGAAGTATGGTTCCAAAGCATAGGCGCTCCAAAGCCAGAGGAAGATCTGACAGATGTTCCCAGAGAAATTGCCTACAGATTGTTTTGGGTACCAGACTGACTGACCGTATCTAGAACGTGACTGTACAAAAAGTGTGGTTCAATCCTACATTCTAGGGCTGCAATGGGAGAAAGTTTGAGATGACTAGGTCACGTTTTACAGATGAAGCTAATCTTTTTCGGGCTTTTTTCTGGGTCCTATTTTATTACACATATCTGGCCGCTGGCATTGCTGCTGTAGGCTGCCGCTGCGAGTCTGTTTTCGGCCTGACTCTGGTAGCGCGCGGCACTGACTCGATTGATGGCGGTGATCGGTGTTCCAAGCAAGGGTACTGCTGCCCAGGCGGTTCCGAGGCCCGCGGGTTGAATATAGGCCACCAGTTGATCACCGACTTCGGGGCGGCGAAAATTGGCTATGATCAACCATGAAGCGCCCGATGCATTCTGAGTGTTGGGTAGTAGTTGGACATCATCCAGAGAGTTAAATCCTGCCAAGGTCGACACGATCTCGGCCGTCCAGCTGCCATCGGGCTGGCGCTGATGTAATAACAATGTCTGAGACCTTTTAAACAGTCGAAAGTGATTAGAGGACAACTAACCCTCCTCCCACGCCCACTATTTCCCCAAACACATCCAATAAAAAGTGTGAGATAGCCATTTTGTTCAGCGTAATTGAAAGGTCTGGAAATTATGTCTTTAAGGATGATAAAACCCCCAAAATCCTCAGGGCAATGGTTATAAGTGATTCCCTGGGGTCATTTAAGGTATAAACAGAAAGTGATCGCATAAAATTCGGAGGGGGCTCATTGGATTGGTGGTCAGAACTTCTAGCGCCCATTTTAAGATTGAGAGTGATCGGAGGGCGGATACCCCCCCCCCGCCACAACACCAAGTACTTCCCTGAAATGCAATTTATTTTGGTGCTCTGGAAAATAGATAAAGTTGTATAGGCAACAGTGTAGCAAGCTCGATATTACTGATGGCTTACTGCTTACTTTAACTGTTTCGCTAGGAAAACATTTGTCAAAAATACGGATCAAGGAAAACATTGAGCTAATATTCGTTTACATAATAGCCTCACCGCCGTACTCCAAAAGCCAGAAATGTGAAGCCATATGAGGAAGACACTAGATCTGCTTCAAAGCATTTGTCGTTGCTCTAACGAGAACATCTTTGAGGAATACTTACCCCACTCATCGGGACTTTTTGCACTAAATGGTTTCTAAGTTGTATTTGAATCCAAGGTGTGGTTGAGAACGCAGAAGTTTGCAAAAGCACTAAAAAATCAGTAAACTTTATAAACCAACAACAGCAAAATCACGATCACAGAAACAACAGTACCGATGAGCTATCTATTGATATTATAAAAATGGAAAAAGTTTATGATCAGCCATATGTAAAGGTCTCGATCAGCAAACGAATCAATATCAATTGTAAAATCGATACTGGTGCTCAAGCTAATATCATACATGAAAGATTTTTCAATATTTTCAAACCAAGACCAAGAATTAACAAGACAGTAAAGATACTTACCAGCTTTGGAGGTCAGAGAGTTCCCACACTTGGAATATGTAACCTTAAATGCACACACCAAAACAGTTGCAATCTCATTTTCCCAAAGGGTATCAGGTCAAAATTTTGAGATAGCCATTTTATTCAAAATAGCTCAAAGGCCAAATAAATATGTTTCCGAGTTTGAAGCCCCCTCCCAGCCCCAGAGAAATTGCTCTGAGTTACGGAACTTGCTTATTGTTACTCTGATATTTTGTTTTGATATCTTGTTTACTTAGACACTTTCTTTAATTCGACACTCTGGTACTTTAATAATAGTTTTGATACTTTGAGGAAATTTTAATGTTGAAAAGAAAAACTTTAAACTTTTTGCAATAAAAAACGAACAAAAATCAATTTAAAAGAAAACTTTCCGAAATCAGGAGTTTTTCAAAGAAAAGTATTTCTTCTTTTTTCGTTTGAAACATAATTAAAATCCTTTGTCTGGTCCTGCCAAAAATCTCAGAAAAAAAAGAATAAAAGAGAGTTTTCTTTCCTACAGTTCCTTGGTGAGTAGGGCTGAGAAATTAGCTGAATAGGCCAAGAATAAATATACATACGCACTAATAACTTGAGGGAAGCAAAAAATCAGTGATGTAAAAAAAGATCCAATTGAAGTTCATTTCAATAAATGGGTGCTAATTTTGGTATGTACTTAGCCTAAAATTATGAACAATAAGCGAATTTTTTCTAGAAGTAGTATCAGGCAAAATTCAGAGCACCTCGAATGATACTTTACCAAATTAAGAAGAGGGGTTGCACGTGACTCTATCGTGCAGTTTGATGGGGAAAAGTAGCAAAAAGTGGCAAAAACGTGTTCTACGGCGAAACGTCAGTCAATCTGGATGCCAAGGGGCGGATGGCGATCCCCACGCGCTACCGTGAGCAGATCGCGGACGAGTGCGGCAATCAGCTCGTGCTGACTTACAACGCTTTTGACAACGACTCTTTGTGGCTTTACCCCCGCGAGATCTGGGCACAGGTGCGCGATCAGGTCATGGGGCTGTCGTCCTTTGATCCTCGCCATCGCGATCTACAGCGGCGCCTGGTGGGAAGTGCGGCGCCCCTGGAGCCCGACGCCAGTAGCCGGCTGCTTCTGATTCAGTTTGCTTAATTCTAGGCATTATAATTATATTAATAATACTAAGTAGTTTTAATTATATTATAATTATATACATAATAATATTAATATTAATAAGTTTCATACGTACACATTGCAAGTAAAAAGCATTAGTACCAATGAAAGTGCTGTATTACTAAGAAGAGGGAAAAAATTTTGAACAGACCCAATTTAAACTAATTAAAATCTTGAGTATAATAAAAGGCTTAAGTTTATTTAGATCCAGTCTACAATTTTATTAAAGTATGCACATTCTTGTGGTTTTGAAACCAATTCTCATTTATTGGAGAATAGTTTGGTGTTGGTTACCGTGCAGAAAATGTAAAAATTAACAAGTGGAAACGTGGGAACTGGAACTTCAAATTTCATAAAAGAAGTTAAAAGTTGTTTGGCGCGACCATTCATTTTTGAAATGAAAAAGTGAGATTGCAGTAAGTTGCTAGAGAAACAACAATCAAAACAAACCTTTTCGAAGTCTATTCTCAAACTGCTTTAAAATGTGCAAAAAAAGACTTTAGACCTATGCACCATTTAAAAGTACAAATGGCCCTTCCCGTGATAGCCTGTGATTGGTTGGCTGTGATTGGTTTCGAGTAAAGATCCAGTAAAGGAAGAAGAAGAATTGTTTGTACAATTTTTTTTTGTTTTGAAGAATTGTTTTGTACTTTTTTATTTTTGTTAATGGGAAACATACAAAGCAAGTTTTTTAAAGAAAAGTAAAGCTCCTTATTACACCAAAAATGAGAAAAAATAAAGTCAAATAGTCTTTAAAGTAAAAACTAAGGAGTCTAATAGAAAAAAAGATACAAAATACTTTTTTCTATGAAAAAGACTATATCAATAAAGAACAAACCGAAATTAATTTAAAAAAGTGTTTCCACCAAACAATTTTGTCAAAGAATAGTAAAGAGAATTAAGCCAAAAGTGAGTAGAAATAAATTAAAACAATTTTCTAAGCATAAAACTACCACAAATCAGCATCAATAAATAAATGAAACCCAAAACCAACAGAAAATATAATAACGAGTTTTGATTACAACTGATGTTTGGGCACGTGGTAATTGTTCTTCTTTGCAATAAGGTGTCAACTACAGAGTAATGGCCAAGCGTTTAATAGACATCATTGTTTATACTACTTTTTAAGAGAGGAAACCCGAAGGATCATGAGAATTGTATTTAATCGTGCTTGTCTCTGCGTTAAGTAAGGTATCGGAGAAAATGTTAGATATCAGGCCTTCCAATCGGTTAAATAAAAATAATTTAATACATAAGGAACAAGGAGGTTTCCGGAGAGGATATGGGACGACAAATAGTGTGTTTGTGTGTTTGTTTTAAAGACATTAATAGATAAATATTGAAAGGGGAATACTTTGGTTGAAAACCCTCGTTTCTAGGAAAAGTAGGAAATTTTAAATTTATGCTAGGTATAAATTGATCAAATTAGAAATTACATTGCTTATAACTCAAATAAGGCCTATCCAACCAATCTTGGATAACCAGTAGAATTAGGTGTTGTTTTTAATCTCGCTTGCATTTTTCTTTCCTATTTCACTTCCTTTCTCCTATTTCACACTGTTCTTCCGGAAAAGTTTCTCCTATTTGACTCTCCCATTTCGATTCCTTTCTCCTATTTCACACTCTTCTTCATAAAAAATTCTCCTTTTTTACTGTCATATTTCAGTTCCTCTCTCTTATTTCACACTGTTCTTCAATAAAATTTTTCATTACAATTTTAAAAAATAAAATCCTGATTTTATTAATAATATTTCATAACCGAAAATATCGCAAGTGAATTCCTTTTGTTATAATTATATTTATGTCATTTTAATACATGAAAAAAATTTGAAAAATTTCTAAGTCCCAAAACAAGTTGATAAGATTTCCAAGTTAAAGAAAAATCAATGTTAAAAATTAATTCTAAGTTATAAAAAGACGGAGAGGGTAGAAAGTTTGGAGAGGGCATTAGGGGCCCTTGAAGGTGGGACAGGGACAACCATAAGTTTTCTCTAGAAAATGCCATAATAATGCCATAAACTCAATGGGGACAAATATTTTCCGGTTTACTTTATACTTTGTTTCATAGTTCAATTCAGTCTCAGGTCTCTTATTGCCCCACTACACGGGTCTCAAAAATTTCTTCTCTTCTCATCAATTGTCAAGAATATATGTCAAAGTTATATACCCATGTCTATTAAATTTAATATTTACTAGCTAAATTCTATACTTTGTTTCATAGTTCAATTCAGTCTCAGGCTCTTATTGCCCCACTACATGGGTGTCAAAATTTTCTTTCCTTCTCATCAATTGTCTAGAATATATGACAAAGTTATATACCCATGTCTATTGAATTTAGTATTTCCTGGCTAAATTCTATACTTTGTTTCATAGTTCAATTCAGTCTCAGGCTCTTATTGCCTGTCCAATGCTTACGTGTAGTATTTGAAGTATTACAAATACGTGTTACAAATATATGTGTAGTATTACGTGTAGTATTGCTTACGTGTAGTATTTGTGTAGTAGTTTACGTGTAGTATAACTTCACTTACGTGAAGTATAAAGACTATTTCGGGGAGGGGGTTTTGTGCCTGGGGTGTGTTTTTTTGGGGATAATTTTTCGTGTGGAAGGAGAATTTCTGGGGGTGAAGCCTCCAGTGGAGAGTTTAATCTGAAGGGCTTGGATAAAATTCCTACACAAAAATTGTTTTTTTGTCTTAATTTCTCTTTGCCTACTCAATTTTGCATGTGGAAATGTTCTTGGAGAATATGGGAACACAATAACAGGCACGATCTCAACTCGTTTGTCGTTTCTGAACAAGCTAAATTCCTTGGTGTTGTCGTCCAATAGCTTGCACGGTACAATCCCGAACACGATCGGTACATTGTCCCGTTTGAACGAACTTGATTTGGATGACAACAGGATCAACGGGACATTGCCCAATGCACTGTCTGAATTGACCCGCCTCCAGATATTGACCATCCGAGGCAACCTCTTATCGGGGACACTCCCAGAATCTCTTTCACAGTTAACGCTACTGGAAGTAATCGCACTTGCCGTCAACGTTAGAATGTCCTAGAAATGCGAAAAGTAAGACTGGGTTTAAAGAAAGCATTCATCATACAAATAAAACATTTCTTCTCCAAGTTTTTATGTTTTTGAATTTAGAGATATCGTAACTTAGTTACGTGACTTCGAGTAGAGTAGCTTTAAATTACTGTTATTGGTAAATAATACAAATTAACGTACCACAACTGGATAGATTACCAAATTGCACACAGGGTACACTATTGGCGAAGTAGGATATGCTCTTATTGAGAGAAGTGACTATGCTTTATCTCAAAGATCTGTCAAACGTCACACAACCTGCGATCGTGTGTTTTAACCGAAATGGAGAACAGCTGGCGTCATGCCCGTTGAGTTTTAGGCGGCAAGAAATGCTGGTTAGTAACACTAATTCCACGCGTCCAGCAGAACCTGCCCCGAGTCCGGAGGTACCAGTCACGCCAGCAACGACATCAGCGTGCTCTTGCCGCTTCCAGAGAAGACGATGACTGCGACAAATTCGTTTTCATCCACCGACAAATTGATGTCTTCGAGTACTTCGTAGCGATCCGCGTAGGAACCGAACCCCACACAGGCATCTTTGATTTCGAGAAATGCCATGACCTATCTCCTACAGAGCTGTGGGTGCGCCGTCGAAGCTCACCAACCGTTGAAAGACGATCATCATGCGGTCGAGCAACATGCCAATGATGCCGACCACAAACACGACCACAAACATCTGCGAAAAGGTCTCTGACGAACCGTTGCTCCCCATAAGAACAATGCTTTCCGTAATAATTCTCATAAGTAATGTGCTCTTTTATAAGCCGTTTTGACAAATCTAGTCCCCTATTCCTTATAGAAAATTTCTGTGCCTACCCATTGGTTCACTGGGGTGAGATAAGACATATGTCCCTACACTAGGTTGCATTTCACTTCACCCAGTCAATATTAATTATCAACAAAGAAATGCATTTAATGGTATCTGATAGTTTAGTAAAAATATAAATAATAGAGGTATAAAATATAAAATTAATTGAATTATTTGTTGTCAATTTATTTGTTTTACTTTTAATTAATTAACTTTTGTGTCCCCAAAGAAGTAAAAAAAAAATTATTTTGTTGCTCACTATTTGCGGTAAAAATGATCTTTCCTCTAAACTAATAACTTACTAAAAAGACAAAAAGAAACTTGAATATTTAAAACTTATAACACTTTTCCCTTAACTAAAGAATTAGCATTCCCTGTTTCCAGGCAGGTATACTTATCCACGGAGAAGAATTTATCATGTATAATCCTTCAATTTTAAGGTAAGAATTTCCAGCAAAGTTTTCTATCTACGAATTCTCTGACGCTCTTAGCAATAGCATAAAAATAATCCCTCACTGAAAATGCATCAGACAAGATTAGGTTTAATACGAATTTATTTAGGAAATGCAGCATGAATTTGATGCCTCTTGATAGCTGAACTCACTCCAGCTGAGAAACAACAATAACGAGGTCGGAAAAGCAGCCAGATATACGTGACCCTTCAATTCACAAATAATTATGAGAGCGTCATGCTACCTTTATACTGCATTTACCTATTCTAAAAGTAATTATGTTGACTATTATGTTTGAAACAGGGATGGCCAGATGCTTGATTATGATCTATGTTAGCATAATTACAAATATTCATTGGCAAACACTGAAAACAAATGACCATGACTCTAATTTCAACTCCGTAGGATGTATTAGTCAGTAAGTGAAAATTTAATTGTTTTGAAAATAGAAGTTTTAGAACATGCACACCATTTTGGAACCTTCTTTGGCCCTGTTTTAGTCAGCCTAAGAAGGTACTATACAGATACATTTTACAAAATAGGACATGTCCTAAACTAAGTATTAAATAAAAGCTTTAACCAGACCTCTCGTCACTTCAGCCTTGTTTCTCTTTTCTTTTTTTTTTAAATCCATTTCAGAATTACTTTCCATGCATTTCTTGTCCAGCATTATTTTCTTCTCTAGTCTGGCCTTTTCTAATTTTATGTTTTTTCTATATTTTTATTTAAATCATTTCCTTTTAGTTTTGTTGAAGAGCTAATTCTTATTCTTGTTGCACCCAACAATTATGAGCCTGTCTATCTGTTGGGTTGGAACTATTGAGTAACAATACTGCCTTTTGAAGAAGAGGCTTAGACAATTTTGAAGTAGAAGTTTCAAGAGTCCAGGGCAATCCTGGACTGCCCTGGACTCATTGATTTTCTTGAAGCAATTTCAGTGACTTGAATAACATGAAAATTGCGACTTGGAACGTCACAATCAAGAAATAAATATCGTACTGACTTTTTGACTAACTTCAGACGTTTTGAGCTAGACTTGTTCAGAATTTCAGAAATTTATTGCCAGTCGAAAATAGCGACGAAGACCACGCGCCCACACTGCCTTTCTATATCAAACAAACACAAAGTAGAAACAGCAGGGACATTTTTTTTCCAAGACAGTGGAATTAGAGGAAACTATATCTGGATCTATTCATGTGCTTTTTTTTTCAATTTTTTGTGTATTGTGAGTTAGGCCGTACAAATGGTGGCTCCACGTTGCGCATCAAATCAGGGACATACCCTTTAGTTCTTTTCGGGAGGAGTCTAGATATAAAAAGAATCAGGGGAGGGGAAGCCAGTAATGATAATCTTTGGTAAACAATAATAATAAAAAAAACTATTTGATAATTTAAAAAAGAAGTGGTCAAAAATTTGATAAGATTTGTATTTTGTTGGGTCTGAGCCCCCGAGGCCCAATTATATTGTATTCTTATTTCAAAGATTATCATATTTCCAGTTATATTGTAGTACAGTGGTTCTCAAACTTTTACGTTTTATATTTTCTGAGAATCTGTCAAACAGCCCATGTAAAAATAAGTTAATTTACTAAAGATCATGAATTCTCTCTTAATCTTACGGAAATCAAACTTTTATAGAGTCTGGGCGACATGAAATACATGATACGCATGATGACGCAATGAAATCAAGAAATGATGATGAAAGTGATAATAGAGGTAAGATGTTAACACTATTCCGTATTAAAGCTTGCAATCTGTGTACAGCTTGTAATCTACTAGCGTAAAACTTACAGTAAACAAAAGCAGAAAATAAATTCAAGTTTCAAAAATAGTTCGTATATATGTGGGTATAACAATGGTATGAAGTCAGGACAGCTTTACCGCCGGTCTCGGGGTTGATCTTCCGCGCATCGTTGCGCGTGTTGTAGCTGTTGTAGAAGAGGATGACCGTGCGCAGGTCCTCGAAGGCACCATTGTGCATGTAGGGCGCGGTCACCGCCACGTTGCGCAGGGTCGGCGTGCGGAAGGCACCGCGCAGGGTCTCGTCCTCCGGGCTGCCGTCTTCGGTGAGATGCGCGTTCTGCAGCAGCCCGCCGTCGATGAACCCCTCGACCAAGCCGTTCGAGGCGCGCAGATCGGCATTCGCGGGCACCCCGAGATTGTGGAAGCGGTAGTCCGAGAAGGTCTCGGCGGGGTCCACGGCGCTGCGCTGCAGCTGGTGGCACTGGTACTGTAAGCAAGGAGCGATCCGGCTCAATAGTAAACGAAACTCTAAAAAAATGAAATTTTGATATTAATAGATATATCAAAAGAACTGGTTTATTATTCTGATTCTAAATATATAAGTTCCATTAAGTTTAGTCTTGCCCATCAAAAGCTACGAGCATGAGAAAATTTGTTGTATTCTCAAAAAAGGAGGGAAACCCTCAAGAAGTCAAAATTTTTTAATGAAAATCGCACCATCAGATTCACTGTATCAAAGAACCCTATTGTAGAAGTTTCAAGCTTATATATGCAAAAATACGGAATTCATTATTTTTGCCAGAAGAAAGGTCACGGATGCGTGTTTATTTTTTTCATCACATTCCTTCCTCAGTAAATTTTTTTTCGAATGACATTTTTTAATATTAATTTCTATTTTTCTAGCATGAATCAAGAAAGAAATACTGTATCTAGTTTGTTGTTCTAACACTGTAGTATATGTTAAATTCTGTTTCATCGACACCGAAAAACAGATTAAATTACTTACTATCCCCAATAGTAAAACAACAATATATATAGATTTTTGGGAAACTGATGAAAAACGTGGAAATATGCACTAACTTGCAAATTAACTTAAACATTTCAGCCTATTGAAACAGTTTTGGGAATCTGACCACCAACCCACAAAAAGTCAGATTGATGTTAGTAAGCTTCAATCCTGACAAAGTTTTTCAAAACCAAAAGTATCGCGACTCATTGGAACTGCAGGGACCGTTACCACTTTGGCCGCGATAAAAAATAACGTAGTTCCATACGACCCGGAAAAAATTCATGGGATCAATTTAAAATTGGATGAGATTATAGAAATACAAGAAACGCTAAAAAGAATGAATCTGGAAGAACGACTAAAATTACCGGCTTTAGAGCGCGGTCGCGAAGATTTAATTGTTTCAGGAACCGCCATCGCAATACAAATCATGGAGGTTTTTGAAATTGAGGATTTGACGGTATGTGAATACGGATTAAGCTAAGGAACGATTTTAGACAATTTTGTAAAGCTGGGAACCCCTTGCTAGCAATCTAGCTGTACCTGTATTTTCCTCAACCTGTCAATTTCTTCCCCCCTTAATCGTTTCTAGCTTAATTTAATGACTTTTATCGTTAAGGACTGATGAGAATATATTGTATTCGCATATAGCTTATTAAAATTGCTATTATTACAATCAAAACTACTTCAACAGTGAATTCCAGGGGCATATGTGTGAATTCTGACAGGGCCTTGTTAGTGTTTTTGCTATGATCAGACTATAACAACCAGAATAAGTGTGAGTCTTGTCCTTGTCTTTCTTTTAACCTTTCCTTTCTCATTGGATATCATGTGCTACTTTCTGTATCTCAGTTTGATAGAATCGTCCTGTCATAAATTAAGTAGTGAAATGTGTGGTGTTCAGCTTAAGATTGCTAGAGCTGTTTGAGGGTAAAATTATGGTTTTTGGTTTTTGATAATTCTAGACAGTGAAAACCTGAAACATCTTTTCGATTTAACTGTGCTTAACTAAGGGTAAAATCCAAAGTATTGGGAAATGACGTGATGTAATATAACAGGGAAAGGAAGATTGTGAAATACCCATTAAACGAAAATAATTTGAGGACTAAAGTTTTTTTCCCTCAAGATAAAATTTTCTATAAACAACAGTCTATTAAAAGCCACAAAAACGAAATGGAATATAATTTATAGGAAAAAATAGCAACAAAATGTTGAATTTCGCATTTGGTGAAAGAGGCGCCGGCGGCGCTAGTTTCCCCCCGTTCTATCCTGAACCCTCTTCCGTTCTCTAGAACTTTCGATTTCCAATCAAATGAGCCCTCTCTAAAGTTTATACGAGCATCCTTTCCATAAGAACCATATATGCCCCCAGAGCCTAACTTACAACGCCTGCTCACGGGCCCTGAGGGGTTGTGTTTACACTTGAATTTTTTATCTGATCTTTGGACTATTTTAAACAAAATGACTATCTTAAAATATTTATCAAATGCATTCGGGGGAAAAGGGGCTGGAGGTGGGGCGCCTGTTGCCCTCTGGTCACTTTTGACTCTTAAAAAGGGCACTGAAACAAAGAAAAAAATTAGTTGAATTATCTAAAGAAAGAGACGAAAAAGCAATTCTCATTGTGCGTTGTTTTTTGTCGTTTTCATTGGATGATTTAACTATTTTTTTTTCTTTTTCCTTTTTTCCGTTTAGAAACGCTCCCGGCTGTGGAGTGGAAATATCTGGATTCTTTTCCATTAAATAAATTTTTTTGTTTGTTTTTTATTTTTGTCACTGCTTTCATTAAATTAAATCCTTTTTTTTACTCGCTTGAATTTCCAAAATACTAAGTAAAAAAGGTATTTGCCTCTGAAATTACACAGATAGTTCTTGGAAATAAAAATCGCTCTTAGGAGCAAGATTGTTCTTATAACCAACTAAGTCAATGAAGGTGAAAATTTCAAGTAATATTTTTTGGGAAGTCAATCCAAGCTGTCAAAAGTTGAAACTTACAGGGCTTGTTGTAACTGACGTTGAACTAACCAAAATTAAATATTTGCATGCTACTGCTACTATTCTTACTATTTTTACCACTAATATCACTACCAAAGTTAAAAGAATTAAGATTAAAATTTCAGGGAATGCTGGGACAGTGTTGAACTAAATCAAAACACACTATGTGCATGCAGATTGTCAAAAGGATGCATCCGCAGTGCCCCAACAGCTGTTTATATAAATAAGTTGAATCTTTCAGCTTCTGTTGAAGGGCATGTCTAATAAATGAAACGTTTTTTATTTCGGAAAACTGAAGCATAAGACGTACTCCACTTTTTTGCAATGTGGGAAATCATCAGTAAATGGGTTTACTTTAGGGATGGGTCACTTGATAGACCAAGATAAACAAGTTTTTCAACTAGCTGTCCTAACGAATGTCTTAGTTGGACTGACAGTGTGGGACCCGAATTACTCCAGCTAAATAAAAGAATCTAAGAGTTAAATTCAAGCCCCAATTCAGAACGGTCTCTCTCAAGCATGCTGAAGTTTTCTTCAATACGTTGTAATGACCTGCTAAGATTAAGGACATAAACAGAGACAAGACTAGACCTACGTTGCCTGAGGAACGTGAAGTGAGGTTCTTCCTGGTTCAGACAACTTCGGCTGTAAGTTTCAAACTGATAAGAGACATAAGTTTTTTTCTATTCTGGGCCCTGTAACCCCATCTTTCCTCTTTTTAAAAGGTAAAAACACGTATTACAGTTTTCTTTGATGATTATATTCAGACATCTGTTTGAAAATGAGTTGCCGGCTGGATTATGCTACAAAGGTATCTCTTTTAATATGGTAATATAAGTAGGTCAATACTCTAGTTTAGGATAGTAAGCAGTTATGCTAATGATGTCGTCATGGGACCCTTCTCTAGCATAATACTGCAATGTCATAGGTTTTGAGCTTAGGGGGGGAAATTGGCTCCTTTTTGGGTAAATTTTACAGTAGAGGAATGTGCCAGACTTCCTGAGAAGAAATTTAGCATAACGAAAAAATACGCTACAAAGAGGTAGTTTCGGAGGTTCATTAAAAAACTGCCAAACCAGACAAAGAGAAAAGAGATGAGGCACAACTAGGCATAATAAATTATTATGAGATTTAATTAATCTATGTGTTTAATATTAGATACAATTGAAGCATAATCAAATATCAGTTTTTTTTTCAAATTTTCAAGGGATAATTTCACAGTTTCCTTCATATTTTTTCCAATAGACATTCCAAGGTAAACTAATTTTTGAGAAAGTTGAACTTAAGCATTAGCTAAAGGTAAAAAAGTAGGGATTTTGACTCTTAAAATGGCATTGAAACTTTCAATTATTAATCGAATGAGACCCTTCCAAAGTTTCTAGAACCACCCCTTCAATACGAAGTGCCTTGGTGAAAGAAAATGATAATACATTATATCCACTTAGCTCTTTACTTAGGTAGCGCTATTGCGCTATTGCCTATGATACAAAATCCCAGCCTGGATTTATAACCGTGTTTCTACTTGTATTTGAGCACCCCCAAAGACTCACTTGGAGTGTCTGGAAGTAGTGAAATCAAACACCTGTCGCATTGCAAAACAGAGGGCAAATACTGGGCAAAAATCTGACCGATGCTGTTTTTGATATGAAAAAAAAATATATAGCAGTAGCGGTAATATTTATAAGAGCAGAGGCATTTAAATCTTGCCTTTTGGTCAGATGATCACCCCTCTCCACGATGTCCCGGAAGTTTCATCTTGATATGGTAAGCCGCTCCAAAAATATTACTAATACGCCCTTTTGACAGTGTGTATGCGCATAGTTTGTTTATATTTAATCCAGCATAATTTTAATTTGATATGTTTTGGGAAATTAGAGCGTGGGGGATGGTTTCCCTCCAATCACTTTTGACTCTTAAAAAGGGTACTAAAACTTTATATTTCAACAAAACCTTGTATGCCCCCGGGAAATAACTGACAACTTTTGCCCCAAGCTCTTTGGGTTGTGTCAGCTTTGAATAGATTGGGATGGAGAAGGAGCGTGCGTAGCTGTGTTGGTCTTAGGCGGCTTGGTGCTGCGGCCAGTTGTTGTTAGTAGTGGTAGTAGTAGATCACACTAAAAAGTAGAGTTATAAACTAGAGCTCTACTTGGAAGTAAACTAGAACATAAAGTACGGGGAATTTCGTACTCAGCTGTATAATTCTTTAGTTTTATCCCTTAGTAAGGTGGATTTTGGGGATTCAAAGGATATTTTTTAAAAATGGCAATGATATCACCCTGGTACGCTTACTCTTTATATCTCTTATTCTACTACATTTGGTTGTATTCATTTTTTTGTGACTCCACCCCTCTCTCTCTAGGGTTCAATAACAGGGTTCATTCAAGGTCTTGAGTTGCGAACTTTTCTCCTTTAATGTTGTAGCATCAGGTCAAAATTTTTGGTGATGGTGGTACTGCTTTTTATTCTGAAATAGCAGATATCTTAAGTGGGGTGCTTCAAGGATACTTTTCAATATCTAAAATGATGTCCCCCCCCCAAAAAAAAAAACGACTAATAAACTTAGTCTATATGCTGTTGACTTTAAACTTATTGGCCCCATTGACACACAGCAGGGTGTAGCCTCAATAGTGTCAGACCTTGATTGATCTTGCAAAAGGGACAAATATAGGGAGACTCAAGATTAATGTTGAAAAGTTTAAGGTTTTGGGGTGTCACCAGCTATGTGGTTGCTACCCGACAGTCTACACTTTCTCTGTGAGCTCAAAAATTGGAAACTGGACAAAGGTTGTTGAAAGCAATTTTTGAAGCATGGGAAGCAAATAGATTTGAATATATAAGCAGCTTAGGTAATGCCGATACCTTGCGTGTATGACTGTCTGGAGGATTCGAAGACATTATGAGAGCCTGATGTTTAAGTCATGATGTTGATTCGTTCATTTTTGATGAATTTCTATGTAGCAAATATGAGGAAGTGGATACCAGAATGGCTCTGCACTTTGCCTTTTGCTTCAGAATTGGCTTTGAAAGCGGGACTGTTTGTGCTAATTGATACTCATGAGCGACTGCGGCTCCAACCAGCGGCCCTCGTACATGAGGCGACCGAGGCGGCGGCCCTGCTCGTGGTAGGTGGCGAGCGTGTCCTCGTTCAGGATGCCGTTGACCAGGCGCTCGTAGGCGATGAACAGCAGCGACATGCCCGGGGCCTCGTAGATACCGCGGGACTTGGCCTCGATGATGCGGTTCTCGATCTGGTCGCTCATGCCCAGGCCGTGGCGTCCGCCGATGGTGTTCGCCTCCATGACGATGGCGACCGGGTCGCTGTACTCGACGCCGTTGATCGCGACCGGACGACCGGACTCGAAGGTGACGGTGACGTCGTCGGTCTCGATCGCGACGGAGGGGAGGCAAATTTACGGGGGTGAACTTTCCAGGGGGAATTTTACACTGGTGGGATTTGACAGAATTACTATACATAATTATTTTTATTTTTCTTACTTTCTCTTTTCCTATTCAATTGTGCGTATGGAGATGTTCCGGGTAATTGTTTGGAAAAATTTCCACGGAAGGGGGATTTCTGGAGTGATTGGAAAAACCCTTGGAAATTCAGTCTCTCTCAAATGAATTTTTCGCTCTGAATCGTCTGCAAGAAATTGTAAGATGGGGAAGGGGGTGAATTTTACGTGGTATTAAATTTTTACGGAGTTTCCGGTGGGGAGCTCTTCATGGAGGGTGAGCCATATTTATCGGCAGGCTCTGGGAAGGAGCCACGCGGTGCCACCTCGATGGGTAAATCGATTTCGCCGCCGTCCAGCTTGAAGGTCAGAACGCGACCCGAGTTGCGGTAGGTCAAGGCGGCTTCGTCGCCGGTCATGGTGTTGTAAGCCGGTCCGCCCCAGCCGGCGACGATGGTGATGTACTGCACGCCGTCGAGTTGATAGCTGATGGGCGCCGCGATGATACCAATGCCCGTGAAAAGATCGGCCAGCACCTCGCCCGTTGCATCATCCAACGCCAGAAAATGGCCCGTTGCCGTGCCATGAAATACCAGGCCCCCGGCGGTACTTAGGGTGCCACCGTTCCAGAAGTTTGGTGTGTCCCCAAATATACTTTTATTTTTTTATTTAACTTTCTTTGTATTTTTGGCTGTAAAGAAAAATGTAAAACAACTCTTCTTGCAGTTAAGCATAAGTAAGTGAAACAAAACAAGACATAATTTATATTTCTAGCGTACACCTAGAAATGCGTCTCGCTACGTGACTCCCTAAACTCAAACTCCTTCGAAACACGTTCCAGAGTAAGGTTGAAGTCAACGTTTAAGGATTTTGCTTTTCTCAAAATGTTAATACTCTGTATAGAAAGATTTACCTTTCAAAGTGTTTCCCATGCTTTTAGCGACATTTAATAGATAAAGCTCTAAAACTTCAAATCTTTATTTAGAATCAAATATCCGGAACCATCCCTGGCCGGACGTCCCCGCCATTGCGGATGACGACTGGGAGCTCGCCCTGCGCGACGACCGCACGGTGGGGAGCATCTTCTACCGCTACTACTTCGTGCGCAGCTACGTGCTGACTCCGGACCTGCGCACGCTGCTCAACGCCGAGCACGGTCGGTTCGGCCACATCGAGTGGGACGCCGCCCCCTACCTGCGCATGCTGCGGGAGGCGACCCGCGCGGGGACGCCCTAGACCGTGATCCGCGCGCGCGCCGCCGGGGCGAGGGTCATGTAGATCCTCGAGACGACCAGCACCTGGAAGCAGAAGCTGGCGATCCCTCCGATGAGGGGCACGAGGGCCCCATCTAAACTTGATCTGATTTTTGCATTTACGATTTTAAATTGTTTTTTCATATTTGAGTTTGTCCTCTTTTCTTTGTTTATTTCTTTATTTTAATATTTTCTATATTTGACTCAATGCTGTTTTTGTTTGCACGGGTCTGAGGTTCTAATTTGTGAGCTTTGATTCCGCTTCTAAGATTCCATCTTCTAGTAAAATTTTGCCTTTTAAGAAAAGCAACTAGATTTTATTTTCTATTTTCTCTGACTTCTCAAAAAATGATTCCTAACTTTTTCTGAAAATATGTTCTTCACCAATGCAATTTTCTAAAATGGATATGCTTTGAAATTTCTGTTCAAATTTCACGCTAGTCGCGCTCCCCGACATCGCGGCGCAACGACTTGAGCTCGTCGACGACTTGCGTCATCCCGACGTTCAGTCGCGCCAAGTCGCCACCAACACCGCGCAGCGGCGCCGCGAACGCCGCCATCTGCGCCTGCACCGCCGCCATGCTCTCGCGGCCTGCGCCGAGATCGACCGCCATCCGCTGCAACACGGCGTTGGCACGCGCGAGATCCGCGGCTATCGAGCCAATGGGCGCCGCCAAGTCTCCTGTGTCACTTCGCGTCGCGGGAGCCTCGCGGCGCTCCTGCAGGGCGACGGCAACGCGACCCAACGCCCCGTCCATGCGCTGCAGGTCCGTCGCAATCGATCTGAATTTGAGCACAAAATTCATCTTTGCGCTCAAAGATGAACTTAGACAACAGACAAATAGTAAATGAATTTTGAGCGCAAAATCAAAAGAAAATTGACAAATAGTTGACGAATTTTGAGCGAAAAATGAAAAAAATGACTAACTGTAGAGCAAAAAAAAAAAACATTCAAAGGGGAGTAACTCCATTGACGAAGACGGTAGAGAAGTACCAAATTCCTCGAACCAAACCTGTACTGTTCTGGATCGTGTGAACTTTTCTGATCCTAAGATTCTTCGCATTTTGCGGTATCTTGATGTGACCAAAATCACAATTCTTGACAGCATACCAAATGTTGTCATCAAATCATATACGTTACCCTTTTAGTTATAAAATGAGCAACAAACATCCTATTATTCATACCTTCCCTAAATAAGCAAAATTTGGCAGCTCCTTCATTCATCATTCACCCTGTCTGTGCACCGCATCCTCCATGCATGAGTAACTAAAGTCTATATCACCTAATTTCATGCTTCCTAATTCTGGATTCAGATTTTCTAAAATTCCTAACAAGTCCAATTAAAGACGTATAAATTCTTAAGTGAAAATGATAACACGATAGTGAGATTTTAACGCTGTAAAATTCCAAGTTGCAAATTTCATTTTGTTTAAATCATTGAGATTATGATGGTATCGGGAAAGCAATGGTTCTGTAACCATTAGGAAGTATGCAAACATTTTCAGGTGAGGAGGGACGAATTTTCTGCTGGGGGTTATTCCACAAAGACATTTTCCATGAGGAGGGGAGTTTCCAGGAGATAAACTTTTCAGGGGAAAATTTATAGTGAGGGAATTTCCCTGAATTCCTATATAAGATTCTTTTCTTGTGTCTTTCTTTCTCCTTTCTGTCTCAATTTTACGCGTGGAGCAAGGAAGGGTAAGAGTCCGTGGTAAATTTTCACCTGGATTGAATTGTTTAGAGGATATTTACGTGGAAAAGGGGAGTTTGCCTTGGAGGTGGGGCCTGATTTTCTGGTATTGTTTAAAAACGATCTAAAATTAAATAATTGAAGTTGGAACTTTTACCAAAATAATCAGTTTTTCTTATAATATGAAGATCAGACAAAGATTAGCCGATTCTGCCTCTGATTAAATAAAAAAAAGTTTTATCGACGGAAAGTAAGAAGCAACTTAAAAACTTTAAAAGAACAGAAGCTATTACGTATATGAAGGGGGTTAATGCTCCACAGCGCCAAACTCTTTGCGCTAAAGCTTTTATTATCTTTAAAAGAAAAGTTTCTTATTGTTCTAATTAAACAAACATAGTGTTTCAGGAGTCGTTCTTAAGGAATTGGGATAGAATTCAAACTCTAGCGTAAAGAGCGAGGTATTGTGGAGCAGTAACCCCCTTCTTGTTTATAGTCACCAATAAGGCAACCCAACAATATATCGGGAATGACTGGGAAGTTAAGTTGAAACTTTCGGGGCTACTACTATTACTACTTCTGCTATTTCAATTTAAATAAACAAAAAGAATGTAAGTGTATTTAGGCTGTCAAAAAGCATAGACATAACCTTAAAAATGATATTAGGTTTATTTTACAGGTCAACATGAGGAGGCGTAAAATTAAATTAAAAAATACTGTATGTGTCAGGATTAAAAATTATTGAAAAAGTTTCTCAGACATATAAATAGCAAGCTTAACTACGGATTCTTATACAAAAAAACAAAACAGAAAATATATAAATATTATTTTTTTTCCAGTCTATGATAATTTGGAGAATAAGATACTAAGCATTAGACCAAAAGATTCCCATAAGTTTGGAATATCAAGAAGCAACTTGATTGCCATCCAAAAGAAAATCAGAAGCAAGGATTCCCAAATAAAACTCCAGAAAACCACCATCAAAAAGTTGCAAAAGGCGTTTTCTGACGTTGTTTCGGGAAGCTTCCGGATTGATAGCCGGAATGATAGTGGAAACAGGATTAAACAGGAGGTGATAATGAAATAATGACCGGAAAGAAAGAGAATGCTACCGGAATGATAAATCAAGATACCGGAATGATAAATCAAGATACCGGAATGATAAATGACAACGCCGAAATGATTAAAAGAGCCAAGGCTCAGGGTGTTTTTTTAAAGTTAAAAAAAAGTTTGGAAGGATAGGAAGATAAGTCTGAAAACCAAGGTTAGAATATTGAAAGCTACAGTGATGAGAGTGGTCAAATATGGCCTCTGAAGCATGGGCGCTCTGAAAAGCGGATAGAGATTTTTTAGATGTTTTCTAAAGAAATTGCCTACAGATTGATCTTAGTTCCCGGCTGACTAACCTTATTTCAAACTATAGTTTAATCCTGCTTTTTAGGGATTAAAAGAAAAAATTAAGTTTTTTTAACTGAAAGTAAGGAGCAACATTAAAACTTAAAACGAACAGAATCTACTCCGTGTATGAAAGGCCTGGTAATACTCACTAAAGAAGTAGTAGTTGTAGTGGTAGCAGTGGTAGTAGTAGCAGTAATGGTAGTAGTAGCAGTAGTAGCAGTATTAGTAGCGTGCAAATGCTGTCTTTTTAGTCAATTTATTTCTTCATTTCTTGATTTCATCATTTCTTGAACTTTCCAAATTAATACACTCAGTCATTCCTGAGTTACACCTTTTTGACTACCCGTGTGCACATAACGTGTATTGGTTTGGTTAGACACTCCCTTCCATATTCTCTGAAGGCGTCAACCGTGCCTCTTCGTCTTTTAGACACAAGAGGTTAAACATGACCATTTCTTGCCCTAAACCACAAACAATGGGGGCAACAATTAAAATTAAGAATCATCAAAATTACACAAGCTGCTAAATAATTTATAGTTACATACCTTAAAAATCTTATAGTAGGTTTAAAAATTCAAAATTTAAGTTATTTGGGCGTTGACACAGATTTCTTATAGCCAAAATGACATTAATTCTTATTTACCATTTTAGAATTTGTCCTAATACCTCCAACAAGAAGCATTTTATCTGCACCTAATAAATGTGCTTATAGGAGGGTCATATATAACACTGTCTAGATTTTCACTAATGTTTTATATGTTATCTTTATGTTTCTTTCTATTTTTTAAATAGTTCTTTTTTTTCAGGTTCTATGTTTTTTCCTGACTATTCTTAATCCACCACAGTCCCCGGTGGAAGGGGTGCAAGGTATGAGCTTTAAACATAGGTATTGATTATTCGGAAGTATACTGACTTTCTCTGGGGGACTTTTTCTGGTGGTGGGGTGGGGGTCGGGGGTAGGGATTACATAAGGGGGTATTTTCAAAGAGAAATATATCATGGGGGGAAGAGAATTTCCATGAAGGTGGGGGGGGGGGTGGGGGGGGGGGGGGGGGATGGAGGGAGTAAGGTGGGGGGGGGGGGGAAGGTAGGGGGGGGGGGGGGGGGGGGGGGGCGGGGGGGGGGGGGGGGGGTAGATTTTCCAGAATTATTTAAAAAAAAGTTTTTTTAACTGAAAGTTGTTGTGCCCAAGAGTTGACGCTGTGTGTTTTTTTTACCATGAAATCTCTTATTTGCTTTACATATATACGGGAAAAACAATGGTATTTAAATAATGGTTATATCTGGCTATATTTTTTTTGTTCATGAGCGTAATCCATTTCTTTTCATTGGAAATCCCTTTTCTTGGAAGATATAAAAATCCTACAACGCTTATCTTAATTATTATTGTTGTTTTTAGCTGAAGGGTCACTTAAGAAGATAGTATTTCCTTAATTGCTTTATATACTTGTAGATGTTGAAATATCCCTCCAACACGATAGTTTGATTTAATCGAATATGAGCCTACTATTTTTTCAAGGTATTGTGGTCTGTGTGTCTGTGTGTCTGTCTGTCTGGTCTGTTTGTCTGGTCTGTATGTCTATGCGTCTTTCTCTCTGTCCTGTCTGTCTGGTCTTCCTGTCTGGTCTGTTTTGTCTGTCTGGTCCAGTCTCTGAGGTCTGTCTGTCTGTCGGTCTGGTCCTTCTGGTCCGTTTGGTCAGTCTTTATGTCTATCTGTCTGTTTGGTCTGTTTGTCTGTCTGTCTTATTGTCTGTATGTCTGTCTGTCTTTCTGTCTGTCTTTGTGGTTTGGCTTGTCTATCTTTCTCTCTGTCTGTCTGGTCTGTTTGGTCTGTTCAGTTGGTTTGTCTGTCTGATCTGTCTGGTTTGTCTATCGGATGGGGCATTTTTTCAATGAACAGTATATTTTAAATTGGCGTCCCTAAACGTAAACCCACAAGTTATTTGCTTTAGAAGATAATGAACTAAAAATTGTGCAAAGGTATTGCATGTGGCAAGCTTGGCTATGACATTTATCTCTTCAAACAAATATTTGAAAGTCTAATTCGTTCAATGAATATGACTCACACAGTTAAATTGATGATCAAAAATTTGTAACGAGGCTGTGTTGAGCGTATTTCATCTCAGTAGAGGCGGATTTTTGTGTTTATGGAAGCAAAAATAGAGTTAAAATTATTGAAAATAATAACCTACTTCTCAAGATGTTCTGTATCTCCTAAAGCACATCTTCTGGACGACGATCTGGAATTCGGGCGGTCCGAGCCTTCGGTCTGGCGCTGGATCGGCCTGGGCGCGGCCGGCTGGTTTCTGGTCATGCTCGTCTACTGGTGGGGGTATTTCCGCATCCCCGGCCCCGATGGCGCGGTGTCCGGCGGCGTGCTTTCCAGCATCTCGGGCGGCGAGTTCGCCATGGTGGTCGCCTCGATCCTCGGGCCCATCGTGTTGATGGCGGTCGGCGGGTTGCTGGCCGACCGGATGCAGGCGGTGCGTGAGGAAAGCCGCACGCTCTCAGAGCTGACCCGTCGCCTGGTCGAGACGTCGGGCGGGCCGCTCGCGCTTGCGGCCCCCGGGGACAAGGTGAGCTTCCATGAGGGCGGGAAGGTCGTCTCGGGCACCTACGAAAGCGACGACCACGAGGTGCTGACCTACGCCAAGGGCAATCGCGGCGTGCGTTACATCTTCGCCAAGACCGCGGGCGACGCCGAGGCGCCCGCCTTCATCCAGTTCAGCGACCACCGCATCGCGATCCACCGACCGGGGGACACGCCACCGCGCCCCACCACGGACCTGACGCTGGTGCCCGCGGACGGCGCGCCCACGCTCGAGCCCGTCGCGGCGGACCGTCACCTCGGCTTCGCCTACCTGCTGCTGTCGGTGCGCAAGCCCGAGGCGCTCGAGGAGCACGCGCTCGGACCGGAGCTTCGGCTGACAATTTTTCCTTTCGTTCCTTTCAAATATGACAAAACATTCTGTTTTTGAACAGAAGTGAGCTACAGATTGAGAGAACATTGTCTCGGCAGCGCTATGAAGGAGCAACAAATCTCTCAGAAATATGGACCGTCGTTCATGGAGTATATTTTTGGGTTGATCAAGGGCGCAGTGTGCTTAACAGAGTACCAGAGCCTTATCCGTATTTCCTGATTGCTCTTAAATGCAAGATAAATGATTCCAAACCAACTTTTTTTCTTTGCTTTGGAGTGTCTCCACCTTAATCACAAGGGACTCTATAAAAGAAGTGTTCCTCCATAAACTCAATTGTGTATACTTAGCGACTTTATTATACGATTTGGCTCAGAACTTTCTGCAGAAACGAAGTTCTCCTTCAAGTGAAGCCATAAATAAGTCAATAAGTCCAGTTAACAGAGAATTTGAAATAAACCCTTTAAGACATATTTTCCCAATGGACATAAGAAGCTGTTAAGTTGAGCATATTATCTGTTCTTTTATGCTGCTCTTACTTTAGTCCTATTAATTATGGATTTATTTGAACACATTATTAATTGAACACAGAAAGATTTTTATTTCGGGCACTAGAAATTAAATTTACTTTCATTCAAGAGTAAAAAGTATTTTGAGAATTTTTCCTAATAAATTATGACTGGAATAACTCTGACTCGCCCGCATGCCGCCCCCTGCAGGTTCCATGAGACGCTGGCCACCTTCGTCGGCAAACTCGTCCTCACCTGACAGCGGACTGACATGGTGGGCTTCCATCTCAGGGAGTTCCGCCATCTCCAAGAGAGGCGCCTCATCATCGGGAGCCAGTTGAACATGCATCAGCTGGCCTGTAACCGCCTCGCGGAGACGATTCAGAAGCGTTTCGAATAGCGTAAAGCTCTCGGTCTTGTACTCATTCAGCGGATCGCGCTGACCGTAGCCGCGCAGGCCAATCACCTGGCGCAAATGCTCAAGCGTGATGAGATGCTCGCGCCAAAGGTGATCGAGTGTCTGCAGAAGAACCGCTAACGATCTGAACCAGTCTATAAAAAATGAGTGAGTTTGTTACATTTTTTTGGATATTTTACTAGCGAGAAAGAATTTTCATTCTTTGGTAGTCTATAATCGGTTGTGAGAGTATCAGAGTTGAACAAAAATCATACGAAATCTAGTGACTTTGGGAAAATGTTTGATTCTTGATGATTTTTAAGAGCTCTCTCTTAAAAGAAAAGTATTTTCTCAAAGAATGCTTACCGATATAATGACAAATGATTCTCCGTCTTTTACGTCGTGGGCCAGATGCATTTACTCAATTTATTGACATACTAATTGAAACAAAACAAAATGATAATATCGATTTGCTTTCAAGTACTAAATGAATCAGACAAAAGATACAAAGACAAGTGTTTGAAGACAACACTGAAAACAAATCAACGTTGATATAGGCTTATCAAACCAATAGTATTCCATTTAAACATTCTGCTTCTCATATTGGCCCCATTTTTAGAAAATAAATGGCATTTTTACTGAAAACAGTTTTAACAAATATCTTACTTCTTAGGCCTTTTTTATGGCACTTTTTTAGTGACATATAGCGATCGCAAATTCTGTGGGGCTGTCCCGCTTTTGCTACTTTAGGCACTTCCAGGTAAGCTAGGACGATGGAATTTGGCAGGCGTATCAGGAACCAGACTAGATTAAATTAGAAATTGTCATTTCCCCCAGAGTCACCGTGAGCAGTCCTCCTTCGAGGGCGACCGTGTCGTTGTCGCGGACGGTGACGCGCTCCGGGTCGGCGAGCGTGTTCACGGCGTACACGTCGTCATCGCTCAGGGTGTGGGCCTCGCACACCCCGACGTCGCCGAGTCCAGCGATGTCCACGGTGACCGTGATCGCCTCCGTCGTGCTCCGATTCACCAGGAAGACGGCAGAGCGCCCGGTCTCGGACTCGTGCGTCGCCACCGCGTCGACGAGTGGCACTTCGCCATACAGCGCGGTGCGGTAGGAGAGCGCGTCGAGCTTGATCTCGAGCGCGTCCCCCTGGGCCAGGCGCGACGTGATCGAGAAGGGACTTTTGATGGGCAAGGCTAAACTTGATGAAACCTATATATTTAAAATCAGCATTAAAATGCGATTTTTTAATGTAATTATTAGTATCGGAATTCCGTCTTTTAGAGTCTCTGTTACTATTGAGCCGGGTCGCTCCTTACTACAGTTTGTTACTACGAACTGTTTGATAAAAACTAGAACTTTTAATTTTTTTACGAACGTTTTTTTTGGTAATACATATACGTAAGTTACGAACTAACTTATATTGCGAACTTCTAAATTTGTATATTTTTATTACGTATATGAGGGGGTTTTCCCCCTCTTCAATACCTTGCTCTTTGCACTAAAGTTCAAATTTTGTCCAAGTTCCCTTACTTTCAGTTAAAAAAAACTTGTTTTTTTATTTAATAACGAAAATAAGGCGATCAGGCAGCCTTAATAAATTAAAGAGAAATTTAGAATACGGGCTTTTCCTTGTATAGTCCGAATAATGTTAATACAATATGAAAAACCTTATTTAGGACTTCCAATGCAATTTGAGGACAAAAAGTTTACGTAATCTTTAAAAATAATGGACATAAAAGAGAGATAAAAGATAAGAAGCGTTAGCGTTACTTCCATTTAAGAATTTAGTAATCATTTCGTGACGATTACTTAGCTATTTAGAAGCAACTAAGGAAAACCAAAGAGAACTTAGAAATATAAAACAGAGAGAATAGCGCCAGGTAAGTCTCTCTGTTTCACCATCCAATAAGAATGAAAAAGCACGCTGGTTGGCCCGAATTGTCGCGTGCAGATCCAGAATTTCTAACAGAGTTTGGGGTGGCTTCTCGATGGGATCCCGGGTAGATGCTGTCATCACAAACCTATGTTTCCGATTTGGAATGTGTTCTCAGTTATCGAGAAATAGAATGAATTAAAAAAAGTGCAGAAAATGAAGCAATCACGTTTATTTAGAAAAAGCTGAATTTTGTAATTGAACTCAGCCAAAAATAGGGGCAAGGGGCTAAGTCACTTCTAAGATCCATGAGGATGATTGGAGGCGATTTTCCCTGGAACTGGGGTTCTGGGAAGGTATTGCCAAGCTTCTATGTTAATCCTTTTCTGATTTCTATGTCTTTGGAATTTGTCTACTTGACAGGTCTTGAGGTTTTGTTTTCTCTGAGGTTTAGCAATCAGTTTTGTTTTCTCTAGGTTTAGTTCTGAAAGTGCAATTCCTGTTGTTAGAGTTAAATTTTAATCCATATCAATTGGTTTATTCTAAATTTAGGAAATTTATTTGTAGATCTTTGAAATCTCATAAATTGGGGCTGAACAAAGTTATGAGCTGAAAATGGTTTTGTTGTACTTCATTTGAGCTCAAGATCTAATTTGCAGGGTTTCACTTTTATAACACTGAGATTTTTAAAGGCCCAATGTTTTATGTTTAGCCACTAATATTTTTGCCATCTATGTATGTTTCGCTACTGAAACTTTGATGCTTTCAAATAGTAGACAAAAGAGTAAATTCCACTTACCTTTTCTTTTCTTCAAACAGGAGTTGCTGACGGAAAAAAATGGCATTCTTCAGATGTTCTTTTATGTTGGAAACCGTTTCTTCAGATTTTAATATTCCTTGAATTGCCCTGCAATTTTAAATAAACAATATCTGAATGAATTCAATTGTTAAAGAAATGGCAGTTGTAAAAACTCAGGTGGAGAAAAGGGTGCCTGAGTCTCAGTCCATAACTTATCAAACAGTCCGTGGTAACGAACTGTAGTGGTAAGCAGGAAGAGTGTGTTAAAGTACAGGATAGTTGGCCCCCAAATTCCGACTTTAATTTCTGACTAAAGGGCCACAAAACAGAAATCAGCATTGTCGGTTTGGACCTTAAGGTTTTAGTGTTGTCTTACTTACTTACTACATTTGATTTGAAATTAGAAGCTATAGTATTTTTTTTAAGAGTCAAAAGTGATTTGAAGGCAACTAGGTTCTTCATGCTCATCATTTCCCCAAAGACATCCAATCAAAATTTGGAAATAGTAATTTTGTTCATTGTTGTTGAAGGGTTAGTTTTTGAGGAGGACATCCCACAACTGCACCTCTCAGGGTAGGGTTTTAAGTCATATCTCAGCAATTAGTCATGGGTTGGAGATGGGAGCTAAGCTAAGTTTGACTCCATTAATAATATTTTTTGCTAATTTTGAGGTTCCAATACTATTTAGATGCAGCCTACTATTATTTAGATCAGTATCATCTATGTTACCATTATCTATAACAGAAATTTGATTTTGTGAACATTTGTCCTTTATTAAATTGTTGAGCTTCGAGATTTCTTGATTCAGTAAAGGTTTATCTTGTCTTAATATTACGGTTGAGATAAATACCTTGGTGTGAGGGGAGTTAGCCGAAACTTTTGCTGCCAGTTGCAGGAGATTTTCACAAATGTTTTCCGCATTGGATCCCATAAGATCATTATCGATCTCATCGACATCGTCGCCGACAAAATCCGCCAGACTGGACGCAAGGCGAACTTCGGCTTTCTTCTGTTCTGCTTTTAGTCGTGCCACCATCTTCCCAAGTGTGGAACCGATGGCGAACGACGAAGACGCCAGAATCTTCCGCAGAACTAACGTGATAAGCTGACGCTGTCCGGAAGGAAGTGCGACCAGTTCGGGCTTCTGGAGATAGGCGGATACAGCAGCATAAAGTCGGACTTCATCATCGAGCGGCGTGAAGTCCTGTGTGATGGAAATTCGATTTGTGTAGGGCACGTACTCCATTACTTGCCGCCGCAAAGTTCGTTGACATACTGGTGCGATCCGCGCACCATCAGCCGAATCCATCGCAACCTTGGATCCCGACGCGATCACGGTCAGCGTGCCCTCATCAGCGCCCCGCTTGCCGCCGGTCACCGGCGCATCGATGTACAGATGTCCGCTTGCTTCCAGCCGTGCCGCGATCTCGCGGGACTGTTCCGGCGCCATAGTGGTGCACATCACAACGGTCGCGCCCTTCGGCAATGTTTCAGCCGCGCCGTCGTCTGGACCGCGCCATGGTGGCCGCTGCCTGGGGCGGGGCTGCGGATGCGGATGTGATTGTGCTGATGGTAGAGGCCCACCGGGGCATCACCGAAGGTGTGGAACGCATTCTCGAAGGTCTGGAAGAGATCGCATAGAGAGTCAAAGGATTCTGTCTTTCGACAATATATTTTCATCAAGGATTGGAAGAAGATAAGATTTCAAACGTAGCTGTTCTTTGGCTTACGTCATGACATCTCAAGCAACCTTGGCCTGGTTGGAGTGGGACCGTGTAATCAGTCGTGGTCGGACATCATCCCGGGATAGCCAACATTTTCTTTCTTCATATCATCGATTTTTCTTCAAGCGATGAGAATTTAATCCTTCCTACACTCACATTCATTACCCATCAGGGCGACCGGTACGGATTTACTCTGGTCCTAACCTTTGATCAGTCGATGGGGGGAAGTACTTGGCCGAAGGATGTGCGCAAGGATCTGGGGGATTTATTGGGGGAGGGAGAGATTTTGGGGCAGGGGAAGTTTTCCTTAAGTTTTCGAACAACAAAGTTTTCAAGTCAAACTTTTAAAAATAAGTGGAATTTTCTCCACTCTAGCGATTACTTCTCAATGAAAAAATATTCTAATTTCAGAGATAAGCTGATCTGTGGAATTGAAAACGACAAAAAATAGGGGAAAGATCAAATCGAAGTGACTTGAAAAAAACTTTCAACTGATAGATCGGTTGATTTAAAACGATCTAAAAGGAGTTTACTGGTACTACCATTTGCTTATAATATAAATGATAGTGCACTTTTTCTAATGCACGATGTGGCACCTTAACACAATATGATTTGAAATTGGAAGTTATACTGGCCTTTTTAAGAGTCAAAGTGATATGAGAGCCACCAACCAATCCCTCCCCAACCTCCACACTCATCATTTCCCTTAACACCTTCAATCAAAATTCGGAAAGAAGAGTTTCGTTCATCATAGTTGAAGGGTCCGGAAATTATGTCTGTGAGGAATACAACCCCTCCCCCCGCTTACAGCTCTCAGGGCAAGGGTTGTAAGTTATGCCCTGGGGGCATATAAGGTTCTTATTTAAAGGGTGGTTGTGTTTTGGAGGTGGTTGTGTTGTGTTTTGGCTGTAATTTATGCCATGGGGCATTTAAGGTTTTTATGGAAGGGATGGTTGTGAGGAATTTCTCCCCCTCTTCAGTATCTCGCTCTTTACGCTGAAGTTTGAATTTTGTAAAATAATGGCCGATATGAGCAATAATTTGTTTGTTTTATTTTCCGGCCAATCTTAGCAGTCAATTTTACCTTAAGCAGCTTCATACCTATGATTTATATGTGATAATAAACCGAAGATAGTGTGTGTGTTCGGCTTTTGGTTGTCATTAAATATATAAAAAACAAGTTTTTTCCAACTGAAAGCAAGTAATAACATTAAAACTTTAAACGAACATAAATTATAGTGTGTATCCTTTAAAAATCCTTTCTTTCATTCATTTGCGAATTACTAAACTTGTGACTCTCATTTAATCCAGTGCACACTGGTCAGTGATGATAATGCTTGTAGGACATGTGCTTCATTCTATACATGACCCACGCTTAGTCACCCATGTCTTATTACGATTAGTTTCAGAGCAGTCAATGGTTGGTGAACTCACAATTGTCTTGCCTAGACTGTTCTATGGGCCTGAGAAGCAGTTAGAGAAGAAATGGTTCCTTTATCTTGTGTTTGTACATTCACAGAACAGCTTTGCTGAATCATTTCTTGTTTTGATGACTGGGCAAGCTTGAACAAGTCTTTGTTGTCAGAGCTTAGCAACTTGTAGTTCACTTCTTCATCAACAGTATCTTAAATATGATAGCTTGGGGTTCTGCCGGCATTGATAGAATTTGGATTTAATCAAATATTCAGAAGTAATCGAAAACTGGTTCAAAATCTCCACCAATTTGTGTGACAGAAGTAAAAAATACAAGCAGATTTGAAATGATCTCAATTTTATACCACTGAAACAAACAATCTGATGTATTTCCATCGCCAGTAAAAAGACCTGCATATAGACTAATATTGGCTAATATTGGCAAAAAGACTAATATTGGCAACTATATTTTATTTGATTGGACATTAACCAGTTGTATAAGTACTTTAACTGCATAATAGACAAAATTGCTTCAGAAGTTGCTTCATCAAACAAGGAGCATTTAGGACCTTGCGTGTCTTCTAAGTCCTCGCTGCTACAACTGCCAAGCTTGCGGACATATTGCCCAGCACTATAAAGCTCTTACTTTCTGTTCCTGCTGTGGGCAGACAGGACATTCGAACAAGCTGGAAATCCACTGTCAAAATAAAATGCAGTGTGCGCTGTGCAACCAGGCTGACCATCCTTGTTACAGCTACAAATGTCCTGTCACACAGAAACTTCTGAGCCCTCCAAAATGGGCAATGATCTACGCGTTACATCATGGAATATTAATGGAGGCTTCTCAGTAAAATTACCAATAATCCAAACTCTATGTGACACAAATGACGTTCTCTGCCTACAAGAGCACCTTCTTACAGCCGACAGTCTATGTTACGATGAAGATTGCTGTAGCGGGCGACAGTGCGGGCGAAGGGCTGGCGCATACGCTGGCCGAATACTTGAAGGAACGCTACGACGTGGCCGAGGTGTCGCATGGCGCGAACGGCCCCGATCCGTTCTATGCCTACCTGTCCGACCGCGTGGCGTCCGGCGTGATGGACGGGACCCACGACCGGGCGATCCTGATCTGCGGCACGGGAATCGGTGTTTGCATCTCCGCCAACAAGGTGCCCGGGATTCGCGCAGCGCTGACGCACGATACCTACTCGGCGGAGCGCGCCGCGCTCTCCAACAATGCGCAGATCATCACTATGGGCGCGCGCGTTGTCGGCCCGGAGGTCCTTCCATTTTCCTCTATATCTGTTCCTGCAACTCTATCTCGGTTTACCTCATTCTCAACATGTTCTGCCCATCTCTCTTAACTCTTTTCCTTATCACTAATTGTGGCACCGTTTCTTTCTTTAACTACAAGTCCAGATTGGCTGCTCCCTCTCAATTTATCAACATGCCAATACAATATATTGCTATTATGTCATCTAGCAGCATCTTCCACCTGCTTTTTAACTAAGAACTAAAGTTCATATTTTATAGAGGTCTAAGCTTTGGACTGAGCTAAGTACAAGCATTAAGGAGCTTTAAACACTTTGGAATATCTCTGTTAAAACTTCATTTGTTAGGTGAAAGTTATTATACGTGTTTAAACTGGCCTGTCTTTTTGGAAAGATAATTAACAAAAATGTAGCTCCTGTGTGAAAAATCTTGTTAGATGTTCTCCCAAGAGGACAAAATAAATGAATGCATATGAGTGTCGTCATTTTTAGGAAGGAAAAGCAAGGACATTTTGCTCATCGTTTTCACTCGTTTTTGCAGGTTTTTGTAATGGGTTTTCTGCAGAAAATGTCCCATACCCACGGGAAGGAATGGCCGATTTAAGCCGGGTAGACTTCTGACTCTAATTGAGGATATGGGCAATAAAACAAGACAGTCTTCAATATCATTGCTTTGATATTCAGGGAGCAGTGTCCTTTCAAACGGGGCTGGTGGCCAATTGCAAAAACAAATATTTACTTTTTAAAAGATAATCCTTGTAATTTGGATAATTTAGGTTTTTTTTTTTTAGGGGAGAGCATAACCCTCATGCGTATGTACCTAAACAAATGTAGTAGGAATTTAAAACTACTCAAAAAAATAGACAGCCTACATCAGTTTGAAAAAGTGTAAAAAGTAAATAAAACTTGCATAATCAGATAAGAAAAACTATTTCTATTAGTTCACTGTTTCGTATTAGTACTAATTATAAATCTAAGTTTAAGCTAAATTAAAAAAAAAAAAACAAGACTAAAAAGCAAAAAATTTATAATCAAAACTAAAGACGCGTCCTTGTTGTTGGCAGGCATATCAGGGACCAGACCATATTAAATTAGAAATAGTCGCTTCCCCGATTCTACTATCGGGGGGGGGGGGGATCGAACGAAATAGTTGAGAAGAATTTTATTTGCCCAGAAAGGAATTGATTGTTCTTCTTAAGTGTGGCCTGCTGGTCTAGGGGTATGATTCTCGCTTATGGTGCGAGAGGTATGAGGGTTGAATCCTGAGATCCGAAACTAGATACGTTATCAATATTGTAATCGCCGAAAGTTGGCAGGCATATCAGGGACCGGACCAGATTAAATTAGAAATAGTCGCGTCCTCGATAAAACCACCTGGGGGGAGTGGAAGGACGGTTAATTCAGCTACTTATACTGAAACTTAAATCACGGTAGTCTCATAAAAGTTTTTGTGAATAAGCAAAGAGTCGATAATAAAAGGTGATAAGTCAGAAGAACCTGAAATTGGATACAACTGCCTTCTAAATTTCAGCTCGATTTTTTTCTTTTTACTAGAATTCCAAGAACTGATTCTTCCTATATTTTCTTGTTGCCCCTTCATTTTTAAAAGTTTTAATTTTTGTATTACATTTTTTATCATTTTTATTTCTTCATTACCCAACATTGGTCAAAGTGTATTGGCTACCTTAAATATAAACAAATATTTCCAATACATTCAAAGCTTTTTTGTCGTATCTTTGTCTTTTCGGGAAAGACTGCTCCCTTTACTTTGTTTTATTAAAATTGAATTTTTAAACGTTATAAAATGACTTTAACCGTTTGATTATTTATTTGAAATTTAACACCCTTAAAATTCCCGCACCCAGAGAAAATTGCCCCCCTCTGTCACTCCCTTAAAACTAACTCTGTTCGCTGTACATGTTCTAGCATATCATTTTCTTAAGTCGTATGGCTTTAGAACTAGCTTAGGACTCGCAACATTTTTTGGAGAATTTGCTTCCTCTTTCTAGATTGAAAAATACGTCAAAAACTCTCTAAATATGGAGATTATTCTTTACGAGAAAATCATTGTTCTTTAACAAAGATTAAATTCTCATCCATATTGCAGATATATGCGTGCGTGCAGGTCAGGAAATATTAAAGGTATATGAAACGAATTTTTCTGTTGAGCGCAAAGATGATGATTCGCCGCTGACGGCGGCTGACATGGCAGCGCACCATGTGATTGTTGAGGGGCTTGGCAGATTGACGCCTGATATACCGGTCCTCTCCGAAGAGTCAGCTAATATTCCCTACGCTACGCGTCAGGCATGGCAAACCTACTGGCTGGTCGATCCGCTGGATGGTACCCGCGAGTTTGTTAAGCGTAATGGCGAGTTTACTGTGAATATCGCGCTTATAGAAGGTGATCGTTCTGTTATGGGTGTTGTGTACGCACCGGTGCTGGATAGAGACAAATGCTACAAATATCTCTTTTCAGGACATATTTATGGCTCTGGCTGGATTACCTTAAATTGTAGCTAGGATCAAATCTAAGGATATCCCATCCTTGTAAAGCTCCCTGATGATTTCTGTAAGTTGTTTGATGCAATTGCATGCTGCATTTGGGTTGAGGACTCAACAGCTTCCCAGTTGTACAGGAGCCCTAGCTGTTCCTATTCTTTGTCAAAAATTGTCCTTGAATGCACCCATTGAATCAGCAGCCACTACATCTTCAGACAGTTGATTCCAAAAGTTTGTTACTTGGTGGCTGAAAAAATAGCTTCTTTCTTGGATTGAAGAGTTTTTCTTGAAGATCCTAGACTTCAAAAAAAGATTTAGTCCCTCCGAATTGTTGCGAGCTTAGAAAGCTTTCTAATCTTGGTATAGAGGGAGGAGAGGGTATTTAGACCTGAAGTGACTTTGAGAGAGCAATAAATAGGAATTTTGCGAATTTCAAGGAAATAAAATTTTCAAGGATAAAGATATTTGGAAAAACTAAAAAATTTAATTTTTTTTATTACAAGAATTTTCATGATGTGCTTGCGGTCATGGGCAGCTGTATATGAGCTACTAGAAGCAAATTTAACTGGGGATATGTTAAAATTAGGCTCAAGTTAGATGGGAAAACGAAAAAAATATGGTGAGAATTTTGATGATACGCTTCAATCAATAGCTGCGTAATTTATGGCATCTTTATAGTTTTGTGCTGGGTTCTGAGCCACATTTTTTTAGTGTCGAAGATTGTGATAGCGTTGTTCTTCTAACGTAATATTTCTGTCTTCTTCACTTTCATCTTTGACTCGTTCTAATTTTCGCTGTCGCTTGTCTTCTAACAGCACAATTCTTTGTTCTTCACTTCATTTTTGACACGTTTTGATGCTCACTTTCTCGCTATCGCTTGTAATTCCTGCTGCCGCTTATCTTCTAACCGCATATTTCTTTGTTCTTCACTTTCAATTTAAATTCGTTCTACTCCTCGTTGTTGTATGTTTTGTAACCACATATTTCTTTAGTAGTAAGCAACATAAAAGTACACTTGATGGTGGATAATTGATAATTCTTCTGTTTTTTTTTGTTTTGTATTTTGTTTGTTGACTCTTTGGCTGATTAATCTCTTCTTAGCAGTATTATCTATTTGACATCATTTTGTCAAAATCTTGGAGAGGGGAAGGGGATTGAAGTTGAAGCCAATTTTCTCAAGTGAAATGAAAATAACAGTGAAAACAGAAAAGTGAGCCATATAATACCATAAAGGCAAAGATATACTAAAGAAAACTGACCCGTTTCTGTGGATGCTAGAATAATGTAGACTTATCTTAGTTTTGATAAACTTTTGAAGACATGAAATTTTAGCTCGGGCGCCAAGTTACGTTGCAAACAATTGAAAATAGTTTCAAATTCAGGAAGCAACCTTCTTAAGGAATATTTTATTTTGAGTCAATATAAACTTTAAATTAATAAAAATACTTTCACAGGAATGATAGTTTTAATGGTGCTCTTTGTATGACCTGCTACTTACCTTAAATGTGTTCAAGTGCATCTTGCAAAATTATAACTATGGACATAATCTACAAGTAGGGGAAAACAATAAACGAAAACTTTAAAACCTGTCTGAGGAAACAACAGCTAATTTTATCTGGCATAACAAAATATTCAAGGATATATGCTTAGCATGTACCACGTGTTTATTGTTCGATGCCAGTCTAGTGACATTGGGTAAAAAAAAGTTTGATCTGGTGGGCAGCTTCACTTACCTTGGTAGTATTATTAGTAAAGATCATGGGAGCGGTGAAGATATTAAAAGTAGAATAGCCAAGGATCATGTTGTTTTTTCACAGTAAAAAAAAGTTTGGAAGAACACAAAGATAAGTCAAAGATAGAGTATTCGAAGGTACTGTGATGACAGTGGTCAAATGGACTCTGAAGCATGGGCATTCCAGAAAGCAGATGCAGATTTACTAGATGTTTTCCAGATAAATTGCCTACAGATTGTTCTGGGTACCTGGCTGACTAACTTTATTTCAAACAGTAGGCTGTACAAAAAAAAGTTCAATCAAGATGGGGGAATGTAAATGAACTTCTATCAGAGGTGTGGCAGTTTTATGTTGCGATAGTGCTGCTTGATAATAAAGTACTTCTTCTCAAGTAAATGAGTCCAGCAACCAAAAAGTAAAGCTTTTTAAGGAAAAATCTTTTGAGGTAGTGTAGCTGCCGCCAGTGGGCATAAATATAATTTCGAGTAAAAATAAAAGTTGTCTAACTAACAGCAAGTCAAGATTCAAAAGAATTACACTATACAAATGAATTACAAAAGAATTATTCAAAAGAATTGCATCATTAATCAGTGAATTTGTTGTATTGACTCAGTTTTTTAGTTGATGATCGGTTTTTTTTTTATCTGACGAAATTTCAAATTACTTCATGAAAAAAGAAACACATTCTGCATTTTTCCCTATAAGGTGGTTCACAGAAACGTGATTATTAAGTCTATTTTTGTTTTCACGAGGGATGGTTTTACTGTACCAGCGGTCGTGGAATACCGGGTTGAGGAATCATTTGAATGGAACTTAAAAATCTTAGTGACCGATTTCAGAAGCGAAGAGATTGTTCCATGGAAAAAAAAAAAAAAAACAAATTTAAGGCCGTAATATCTATATAACCTCATATTTATCTATATATTTAAATAACCTAAACTATACAGCCATCGACTCTTTACATTAAAGATTAGATTATGCTTCATTGAGAGTATCATCCCCGCCTGGGACGACACGCCGGGATCATTCCGCATGTGTGGGGCCTGCGTCTGCGCGGAGTCGGATCCGGCGAGTCGAGGCGGGCCGGCCCCGCGAGCTCCGTCCTGCTGGCCTCCGTGGGCTTGCTGCTGCTCAGCGGCTGCGGTGGGCATGGGAAGAGCGTCAGGGCCGTCGCGCCTCCCGTGACGGCACCGACCCCCGGAGTGCTGCAACTTCCGGCGCCCCGCGCCGAACATCGTGCCGTCCTCCTCCCCTCGGGGGACATCTTCGTGGTCGGCGGTCTGGATGCAGCCGGCAACCCCCTCGCCACCACGCTGCTGGTCACGTCGAGCGCAGTCGTGCCCGGTTGTACTGCAATTTTCTCAGGTTTTTCTTTTGGTTGTTATTTCGTATATGAGGGAAGCTGCCCCCTCCTCAATACCTCGCTCTTTCCACTAAAATGTGTTTGAATTTATAAAACGCTTATTATAATAATTAAACGATCCTCGTGTGTCAGGAGTCATTCTGGAATAATTGGAACAAAAGTCAAACGTTAGCGTAAAGAGTGAGGTACTGAGAAGGGGGCAACCCCTCATATACGTAATAATTTCTGTTCTTTTTAAGTTTTAATGTTGATGTAATAATTTCTGTTCTTTTTAAGTTTTAATGTTGTTCCTTACTTTCAGTTGGAAAAAACTTACAGCATTATTTTCTGGAATATCATCTTCTTGAAGGCGCGACTGAAACGGTACACAATTATATCGATACTCTAGATTTTATGCAACATATGTACCTTTGTTTTAAGGGACGTTTGGCACAAAAGTTATTATTACCTTTATTTACAAATAATTATATCAGTTTTATAATGTTTGCTGTTGGGTTCAAGGATTTCCTTGTTTTGTGCAATAGATATTTGTTTATCGTATGTTTTGTTAGTTATCATAAAAATCGGTTTAATTGGTCTCTGCTTGTTGTTATTGGTTGTACAATGATTGAAGGAGATACCGGAAAAATTGTAGCTATTTCTGCAGTAAATGGAGCCTTCCTTATGTTGGTTCTTAAAACACCTGGAAAAAGAAAAACAAAAAAAAAAAAAAAAACTAGATAGGAGCTTGAAACTTCTACAATAAGGTTCTCTGATACACTGAGTCTGATGGTGTTATTTTCGTTAAGATTGTATGAATTTTAGGGGGGGGGGGGTGTTTCCCCTACTTTCTAAAATGAGGCAAATTTTCTCAGGCTCGTAGCTGTTGATGGGTGTAACTGATCTTGATGAAACTTATATATTTTAAATCAGCATTAAAATGCAATTCTATTGATGTAACTATTGGTATCAAAATTCTATTTTTTAGAGTATCGGTTACGATTGAGCTGGATCGCTCCTTACTACAGTTCGTTACCACGAACTGTTGTCATCGCAGACATGCCGACGACGTCGAGCCTGCTGTTTGATGCCATGATTTCGTTTGACAACCACGAGCGAATCCGATTGGGTGGAAACAGTTGGGATGGGCGAACCTCCACCTATGTTCTGCTCCCCGAGAACTTAGACCCAACAACTCTGGAAGCCCAGTTTCAGCCGTTTACGAATGTGCAATTTGCACGGTACCGTCAGCAACTGCTCGGCTTCAACATGCTTGCAGACCAGGAAGATGCCCTTCAACTCAAGCTCCAACCCCTGCGCGAACTGCACCTGGACCCTGACGTGTGGACGCCGTACGAAACGATGCCCCACAATCCTCGCTATTCCTACATTTTGTGATTAAAAGTGAAGATCAGAGGATTAAGCATACATATCGGTAGGGGAAGCCATTAAAGAGTTTTAACAGTCCACTTAAGGAAAAGCTTTTCAAAAGGAAGGTACTTGAAATTCACTTTCGCTGGGGGAAGTCGAGAAAGCCTTTTGTGAAATTAGCAAGAGGGGGTTATTTAGTTATTTTGCAAAATGCGTCGTAGCATGTCAGTGTAACAGTAAAGCTATTTAATTTGTAGTTAAAGGGAAACAATCTGCTTTAAAATATATCTTTGTAGGTTATTCAAACAAAAGTGTCAAAGAGCGGTCGTTTGACATCAGCTATAGAATTTTATATTATAGTTTTGGACGAATTAATCAAACGGCCCTTGTGTTTCTGGAGTTGTTCTTTAAAAAAAAAATGGGACAAACAGTCAAACTTTAGCGTAAACTGCAATGTATTGAGGACTGGGACAGCCCTTTCATATACAGAATAATTTCTGTTACTTCTCAGTTTTAAAGTTGCTCCTTACTTTTTATTGAAGAAAGCTTGTTTTCTATATAATTTCTGGTTGTTTTTCAGATATACTGGTAAATCTGGCTTATCCTCCAAAAAGACTTCCCTCCTCTCACGGTAAACTCCTGGAAAGTTCCTCCCTCGCAAAAGACATCTCATCCCATGGAATTCCCTTTGGACAATTCAACCCTCAATGAAACCCCCAGAAAACTTTTTTGAAACATTTGCTTTGGGAAAGGGTTCGAACCTATCAATCAGTGTCAGGTCATACTTTTGAATGCGCCGCCCCAATATGCCGCAATGTTGTCAAACGGAGTACCGGAAGGCTTTGAATACAGCCAATGTTGAAGTCATATCAAAACTTTTCTATTAGACACAGTTGGCAATACCAATGGTTGGCATTGTAACAAGTTTTAAGAAGATTACAGGAGGCCGATGTAAATATGAGAAAGGTGAGAGGAAAGCGGGGCTAAATGAAAGAATAACATAAATCCCATCAGAAAGTAATATACAAAATACCTTCTTTCTCCCGTTTCGTTATCCGTGGTAACTGCGTGTACCATTTCCAGCGACATGTCATCTCGCACCTGCGCGACGCGGCACCGCTTGAAACACTGGCGACCGACTATCTTCGAAACATCGAGATTGAGAATGCGGTCTACCGTTCTGCGGAAACGCGCTGCGCAGTGGCGCTCGATAGTTGACCGGAACCACGCAGACCCACGAACCCAAAGCCCGCAAGGCAACCGAAATGGCCTACTCGACCCTCAAGGCCATGATCATGGACAACAAATTGCAGCCTGCGGCGTCTTACCTGGAAAGCGAGCTTGCCGAGCAGCTCGGAATCAGTCGCACGCCGACGCGAGAAGCCATGCTGCAACTCGAACGGGACGGTTTTGTCGGTGAAAAACTTGACCATTCAAATCTTATAAAAGGAATTTAGTATAATGCCACCCAGTGACGACCCGAACGAGGGAATTCCCTTGAATTTTTTTATATAATATGCCTGAATTCCCTTGGATATCCATGCGTCATATCCGTAAACATTTCTTAATTTATCACATTTCGCCAATAACAGCTTACGTGTTTTACAAATTTCATTTGGAACATCGTCACTTATAAATAAGTTCGAATTGTTTCCATAGAACTTATTGTAACTTTACTTATTAGTATACTTATATGTACCCTTATTGTAAGAGCTCCAAATTCATTTGTTTATATTATCTAGCTTATTACTATTTTCTTTTATGCCTCGTGAAAAATCAGCCCTGTAGAAAATTCACCCCCTTCACCCGAAAAATGTATGCATACTTCCGAATCAAGGGCACAGAGATACTCAGGAGTAGAGATACTCAAAAATCATCCTGCCTGCATAGATACCGCGTATTGATCTTATAATGGCCTTATAATTGCGAAAAGAAATTTATGGCGATTTCACGAAAAAAAGCCTGAGACCCCTCGAAAATGGCGTCAGGTCAAAATGAAAGTTGTACCATTGGAGTCAGCATGGTCGAAAACCTTGAAAAGGAATATTACAGTCCCCCTCCCTGAACAACAAGGAATATCACTTTTTTGCATGGGTTGTTAATTATGTTACTGAATTAGCGATCCTAGAGCTGTAATTTGTACAAAAACAGCCAAAATCTTACATCATCGAATTTCTTTCTTAGAATGAATACAATGTTTATCCTTAACAATATCCCCGAAATAAAGTAAAAACAAATAAAAAAAAACGAATAGAAAATATTCCGTAAACAAAGGTGCTGCACCCTCCCTATCCCCTCCTCTTTACACCAGAATTTACAAAGGTTAAGTCACAAGGCAAACCTCAGACATATTTTCTTTGCTCACTACCTTTAAGATAGGACTGAAGCCTCTAAAGAGCGTTCAAATCCATAAATTTTCAGTTTTTTGTGATAATTCCTTCAGATAAATACGGAGATGACGTTTAGATGGCTAACTTTTAAACTCTAAAAACTTGACGTACAAAGCAACATAGAAAACTGGTTCTTTTAATGAATACATTGTTTGTAAATCCGTCTTTTAACTTCTCAATTAATACTGCCACTGGTTGCTTTTTACTTATGGCTCGTTTGATTTGATATTTGTTTGATATATCACTAACCAAAGCTAATAAGGTTTTGACTTCAAATGTATTGGTTCAGGCTTCAAAGCTCAGATGCAGCCAAGTTAATTAGAAGTTAATGTGATCAAACTACCTGTCACGCGCCATCACTGATTAGCGTTATGACTGATGATACTATCTGTCAAAAAAAAGAAAGAAAAACATTTCTAAAAAAGAAGAAATTTTTGTCCCTCCACCTGAGCAATTAATACCAAAAAGATATACAATAGAAACATAAAAGACAGAGGCAAATAATGAAGAAGAGTTCTTCTTGTCCTCAGGCTCGTCCAGTATGCTGCTTAAATTTAAGAAGCGAATTATTGATATGATTTTAAAGTTGAATGGTATCGACACGTGAAACTTATTTTGAACAATTTCGTAATTATTATGTATAAACATATTTTGAAATATTTTGTGATTATCAGGTATTAATTTCACCTCATTAACCTCCGACTGAAAAGCTATTATCCGTTTTTTCTCCGATTTTCTTTCATCATTAAGTTTCTGTTTTTTTTTTTGAAATAAAATTTCTACGTTCTGTATTTTTGTATTGCATTCTTATCCTATTTAAAGTTCAATTGGTCTATTTTAAAAAGTTTGTTACATTTGAAGGTTTATTTTCAAGCTCCCGGATAAGAAAACATGTTTTTGCAAATAATCAGTAACAATTTTTTTAATTATTTTTTTCTGAAATTAGAATTAAAATTTTTTTTTGGATGCCGTTAATAACTAATCTAGAAACTTCCTTAAGTACGTTTCTCTATTCTGCCAGTTTGGCTTAAAGTTTGCCCTGGTGGATACTACCTCTTTCGCACACATGGAGGAGAAGTCGAAAATAAACATTTTGCCGTCTATAAACAATTTCAATTGAACGTCCTGATGGCGCATCACAAAGTCAATGACATTACCGCCGGTATCACCAAAATCTTTCCAAATCCATTTTCCGCCCAGGAAGGAAGTATGAAAAGAAGGCTCCTTGTCTTTCCGGAAGGGGAAGGGCGATTGATACCAAAGTTCACGACCGCCTTTGGTTTCCTTAACCGGTTGATGGCCTAGTCTAGATAGCAAATCGGGAAAATCAATTTCTTTAGCCTGTTTGCTGTTCATACTTTCTCAGCCTGTCTTTTATTTTTCAATAGCAAAATATCCTTTTCTCATTATAGAGCCAGTCTACTTTGAAAGCAATGAACAGAATTCCAATTACGGGTAAAAACTATATGTTGGACGAACTTTCGCCGAAGAAGACTTCCGTGTGGGGAGGGTTGCCTCCTCCATCTATGAAAGGTGTCTCGCTCCTCAAAACCTTGCTCTTTAGGCTAAAGTTTGACTGTTTGTCCCATTTTTTTAAGAGTGTTTACTAAATAATGGGGGCTTTTTAATTAAAATAGGAAGTTTTTTGAAAAGGGCTAACAATCTATGATGAAAACGCCAATGAAATGGTAATGTTGAAATGGTAGCTCACCAGCAACGGGTTCATTATAGTACTCTCTGTTCTTATATACCTCAAAGGTAAATATGGATTGTAAATATGGAGATGGTTCCATAAATATGGAATCATCTCAGTTCCACGCCAATACGGTCCAAATCGAGCCCGTCGGTGTTCGGTTTGCGCCCGACGGCCAAGAGCACGCGATCACATTCAATCGGATCGCTCCCCTCCACTTCTACCCGGGCCAGATCGCCGTCGGACCGAGCGGACAAGACCTTGGAGCCCAAGCGAAACTCGATCCCTTGACTCGCGAACGCCTTGTGGGCTTCAGCAGCCACGCCAGAATCGATTCCCGGCAGCACTCTGTCCAAGTATTCGACCACCGTCACTTGCGACCCCAACCGATTCCAGACCGAACCGAGCTCAAGGCCGATATACCCGCCACCAATCACCACCAACCGTTCAGGAACCGTGTCATAGATAGTACAATTGTAAAGACGTTGTTTGGACCCCTGGGAGATGTTGTGAATGCGAACGCCACACCCTTCCCCAGTGGTGAAGCATTAGAAAGGGCCCAACCTGGATCATCAGAGGTTATCATGCGAACAACATTCTGTGATGAAGGATTAAGAATCAGTCGCAATAACGATCGATACGATGATGTCTTTGTTTGGAGACGTCGAAACTTTTCCAACTTTGATTTCCTTTAAAAGAATACTATATAAAAAATGAAAACAAAATGTAAGCAAAACTGGTGAAGAAACGTTTTATGTCTTTATGGGGGCAAAGACTCTAATAGAGAGTGTCCGGGCATGTGGGGAAACAAATGAACAAAACTTGCAACTGTAGCAGCGCCAATCATTAGCACTGCACTAGTAACCACGGTAGGGATAGCTATACCAAAAGCTTCAATAAAAAAATACATTTTTCTCTGTGATTAAATTCACACTAGCATGATTCCCTTTAGGCGAGTAGTTTTATTCCAGGTTTGACGTCATTTTTTAAGTCAATTAGATGACGTAATAATCAGACTTTAATATTAATCCATTCTTGTACTGAGTTCTTTATTTAATAATAAATTTCATAAACAAAACATTACTTCAAGAAAATCTCATCCCATAAGGCTCCATGGTCGGGAAAGAACAGAGGAGAAAAAAGTACCAACACAAAAAGATAGAACTGAACTACCTAATCGAGCGCGGCAAACGCTTCCGCCAGATGCATACGCGCGGTGAGGTGTATCAGCCTCTGACGGGAAAAACCGGCGCGCTGGTGTTGCGCATGAACAGCACCCGTACCCGGGTCGCGTTTGAATCAGGGCTGGCTCAGCTTGGCGGTCACCTGATTAATATTGACGATCAAAGCAGCCAGCTCGGACGTGGCGAACCCATCGAAGACCTGGCCGGTGTGCTTTCCGAGATGGTCGATATCGTCATGGTACGCACGCTTGAGCAGGAAGAGATTGAAACCCTCGCCAGACATACCCGTGTTCCCGTGTTCAATGCCATGAGTTCTACCCTGCACCCTGGTACGAATTTACAAACGAGTCGTCGAACAACTAGCCCGCTTGCAAATTGAAGGCGGCGACGGCCTCGACTACAGCGTTTGCTACCCCCGGCATTCCTTCGACCGTCAGTCCATGCTCTGGGATTTTAACTATTTCAAGTACTATTTCCTCAAACTAACCGGCGTTAACTTCGACGAGCAGGCCTTGGAGGACGACGCCCACCGGCTGATCGATTATCTACTGGAAACGGATTGCCATTTTTTTATGTTCCGAGATTTTCAGACCCGCAACATCCTGATCAAAGTCGGCGAGCCTTTCTTTATCGATTATCAGGGCGGCCGCCGGGGCGCCTTGCAATACGACCTAAAGAAATTTAACTAGCGTGGGAATAAAATGCCAAAATTATGAACCGCCTTTGCTTACTATTTCTCTTGGTCGGCATAATAGCCTGCCAAAACCAGCCTAGAAAAGCGTCTAATCAATATGAGGAACAAGGCGCATTTCCTTATACCATTACGGAAGACGCTAAGAATCGAAAGCTGAGCGCTGCGATGGATAGGAGTTTTAATCACTATAGCGCCATCCATCCTAGGGGCAACGAACTTTATTCCCAATTCAAATATACGGAGTTAAAAGGTTTCAACTACAACGACCATGACGGAACCATATCGCGCCGGGACCCATCAAAGGTTATTTTTGAGAATGGTAAATATATATACCAATAGAGTTGGAAACTTGTCCAGTATCAGGAGAAAAGAATCAAAAAGCATGGGTATATAAGAGAGTTCATGAAGAAGTAGGAAAATCATTTCAATTAACAAAAGAATTATTACTACGTGTATGTTTATTAAAGATAAAAGAAGATGAACATGTTCTGATTGTAGTAATGCATCATTTAATTTCTGATGGGTGGTCCTTGGATATATTCTTTCAAGAATGGAGTGAGCTATATGCTAATTATGGAGATAATACTAAGAAGTTAACAGAATTGCCTATACAATATGCTTATTATGTTATTTGGCAGAGGGAATGGTTAGCTCAAGGAGAGTTAGAGAAGCAATATCATCATCAGTGACCAGCATTCACAGGATTTACCCTTATTGCTGGCAAGTGTGATTTAAGGTGATGAAATAAAAATAGCACCATTAGATTCCTTATTCTATGCTTCGTTTCAACATAATAGTAATCACGCTTAGAAAACACCACCCCATTCTGATTGATCCATATATAGCCATGCTAATATATGTCTTTATTGTTGTTTCTAGTCTTTGATCCCTTGCAGAGCTGGTTATGCTGTATACACTCAAAGTTACCTAGTTTTGTCTGAGTATTGTATTTGATATTGGGTAAAAACATTTCAGTATTTTAAAAAAGTTGAAAACGTAAATAATTAAGGAAGAAACCATTATCGTAAATGCTACTAAAAACGAGATTTAAAAAAAGGAAAAAACTCAATATATTAATAAGTTTCCCGCGAAAGGAAATGCAACGGTATAGAACTAATTATGAGAACTTTTTACCTCGCTAGCCCTTCCGAGCTTATTACCTTTCTTGGCAGGCGAGTGGCGAACAGTGTTTGTTTTCTTTTTTAACAAATGTATATCTCATAAACTGGCTATAGTTGACAATTCAATTTGGTGTTTTTCGCCCTAAATGTATCGAAACTATTGACTTCATCTGTAATTACTAGCTCTGGAAACATTGAATTAGGTAAAAAATGATCCGATAAATTAAATTTGAAAAACACTGACTAACCAGGGTCGAATCCCCCATAGTCTGGGGGTAAAGGTTGTAAGTTATGCCCTAGGGTTATATAAAGTTTTTACAGAAGGGGTGGTCGTTTGAACTTTAGAAGAGGCTCATTTGTTTTGAAATATATATTTCCCTTTTAAGAGTCAAACATGATGGAGGGCAACTAACCCTCCTCCCTGACATCCTCTTCCGAAAATGCATTCAATTTAAATTGTGAGATAGCCATTGTGTTACAAATAGTCCTAAAATCATATAAACAATGTCTTTAGGGTGGACAAAATCCCCCAGAGCCCATGGGCAAGGGTTATAAGTTAGTCCCAGGGCATAAAAGGTTTTTATGGAACGGGTAGTGGGTCGCGCTGATGGCTTTGGCGGGCGAGTATCGACCGCACATCGTGATCCCGGTCGCACTCATTGTTCCATTCGCATTGCATCTGTTCTTCACCAAGGCGGCAAGCGTGCCCATACCGATGGGCATCCTTGAGCCATTGCTGCTCAGGATCTGACTATTATGTGGGAAACACTTGCCAACTCCTTCGCGTTGTTCGCCCAGGTGGACAACGCACTCGCACTCCTCGTTGGGGTTCTGATCGGTACCGTCATCGGGGCCATACCCGGCATGACGACACCCATGGGCGTGGCTCTCGCGCTTCCGTTCACTTTCACAATTGCGCCGGTGACCGGCATCCTGCTCCTGTTAGGACAATCATTGGGGGAGGGGAATTCATGCACCTAGATCAACTTCCATGTATCTTCTTTAGTATGTTTATAAATCAGGTTGGGACGTATTTTGATGCTTAAAATATTGTTAATGTTTCTGAGGATGTACTCAACATCCTGACTGCGGGAATTCGAAACATGGTTGCATTTCAAGTTTGACTGTTATAGATGTTTTTTTTTTTTTTTTTTTTTTTAAGCCAGCAAATTTTCCTAAGGTTTCCAAGATGGATGAAAAAAAACCTTTTTTGTTTGAAAAGATAAAAATTACATCTGTTTGTCCATTCGAGAAAAGGGTCCTTGTGAAAAAAAATCAATTCAATTTATTTTGAGACTTTACTCAGAACACTTGAAACGGTAATTGGTCTACATCCTGTGCACTGATTTTGATTTTTCCCTTTTTTGGGGATATTTTACAGAACAGCAGAAAAGAATGAGCTCTGGACAATCTTTTTCAAGCTCGGGGTCTTTGGAATCGAACACTGTAGAGTAATGCTTTAACCCCCCCCCTCTTCTGCAATGCCAGATGAGTACGTTTTTTCCACCGATTCCACCGATCTGGGATCTCTTGAAGAACTTCCACATCACTTTCGGGTTTTTTGAGGCTTGCTCTGAAACCTTATCAGCTTCATCGCTTTTCGGTTTTTCCGTTAGATTTAGGTATTATCTTTGTGCTCCAACAATATTTTACTATTATGCCGTCTAGCTGCATCTTCCAGATCGTCAGCAGTTTTATCTATGGCCTCTGCTTCACACCCACTTAGTTCATGTTCTAATGATTTCTCCCCTTTCTTTACATTCCTTTTGTTTTCATACGATCTATCACTCGGATAATTCCTACCTGCAGTCTTAACTTTCTTCTCCAAGATACCATCACCAACTTCAAAAATTGTCTTTCTAAAATTATTTCATCCATTTTCCACAATGTCAAGTTTTAAACTCTCAAGCTTAGTATTCGACTGTTCCTTGAAAGCTTCTCTCATATTCTCACCCTGGAGTCTACCAATATGATAAATTCCTGGGAGGTTGGGAACGTGGACTTTTGTACAAAAAAAATAGGTTTATTTTGACAGAAAGTTGAGAACCATACGAAAATTCCAAAATCACCGTGGCTTAGCCGTGACTATAAATCAGAACGAAAAGAACCCTCCTTTAACACACCGAACGCTATTTCGCATCGCTTTTCGTTTGGGAATTTAATTCCGCATTGCCCTGCGTTTAGAATGCAAGAAAAATATTGCTAATTTAAGGAAATAGAATTGTCAAGTTTCTTATTCCAATTGCTATAAAGAATTTTTTGCTGTTCAGATAAGGCAAGACTTGAATTATATGCAGATTTAGGCTTTTTTAGATATATTTGACAGATCTTTGTGAATGGCCAATGAATCAGCCCAACCTCACCGGGAATCTTTCCGAAAAAGCCCTGCCAGCCAGAAACGTCAATTCATTTTAACCATATCTCCAACACAAAATCAACTCCGCTATCCTTCAACTCCCCCAAAAGCACGAAAAAGGGGACGGGGGTTGTAAAGACAATCCGCCTGGCTTGCCGACAGGAGACGAAAACGAAACGCGCTTCGACCAATCAAGCAGGCAGCAAACCGGGGCGAGTCGAAGCTCCCGGCAACCTGATAGGCCTCGAATCTGGCGGCAACGTTTGAACAACGCAAAGCAAAACCAACTCATTCGATCCCTCAAACGGTGCATAAACTCATGACCCCCAAACCCCCCTAATGTGCAAACATATAGCACAAATTGTATACTTCTTATCTATTCTGTCACTTCTCTTTGTATTTTCTCATACTAGGTTGAAAGAAACTAGCGAAAGAAACCGGTTACAATACGTCAATGTATATATAACTTGAGCGGCAGGGGGTATATCATACAAGTACCGAAATTATATGTAATATAATTCGTTTTCAGTAAAGCATCAATGACGTAGTAGGATTTAGACTTTTCCTGTTAGGGAAGAGGGCAGTAGCCAGACTCTTCTTTGTAATGGTATTTCTTCGTTTTAAGCTTGATTTGCATATTCAATTTAAGTTTACTCGTTTTAAGATTTATTTATTCATAAAGCACCGGAAATCCCCTAACAGCTCCCCCAAAGAGAGCGGATCTATTCCGATTATTTCAATCACATATCTAGAACTTGTGCTTATTCTTCCCATTAAGTTTCATCCAGATCTGTCCACTCTAAGCGTTTTCCAACATTTCTGGTTTCTGAGATTTTCCTTTCCCCCTCCACCCGGCTATGGCCGCAGATCCGATCCGAATTGAAAATGGAGCATCTGAGACATAACATCTTTCTATATATCAAGTTTCAGTAAGATCCGATAACCCAATCGCAAGACCAACATACCTCAACAGTAACCATTTCCCATCGCCCCGATTGCGTGATCCTGAGGAAAATAATAATTACCAAAAACTCGTGATTCTTGGTCAAATTTTTCTTTTATACCTTTGTTCATCCCAAAACAAATTACTTCACTTCATCTGTGACCTAACTTTAAAAGTGAAATGAGAACATTACTAAAAACTGCAAAAAAAACTTGCTGGGCCAAAATAGTGAATCGTTCAACATAGGCTTTAGAATTTGTAAATCAAATCCATAATAGTATCATAGATCATAAAGGTGATGGCCACATCGAGACAAACTCTGCTCAATCTTGGCACAGTGCCTTTGTAAAACCTGAAATACAAAGTCAAATTAAAAAAGAGAGTAAAAGAGTCGGTATCAAAGGCTAAAATAGACGAAGAATGTGGAAGACCCTTCCAATTTTTCGGTTACTTAAAAAGGCCACCAGAACTTTACAAACGTTTTTATTAGTAATAAATATACATAACTTGCATAATGAACTTCTATATTTGTATATTTTTATTGTGTATATGAGGGGGTTTGCTCCCTTGTTGATACCTCACTCTTTACACTTAAGTTCAAATTTTCTTCCAATTCCTTAAGAATGACCCCTGAATCAAAAAGGCTGCTTAATTAGAATAAATAGTTCTTTTAAAGTTACTAAAAATACTTTAGCATAAAGAGCAAGGCATTGAGGAGGGGATGAACCCCCTCATACATAATTATTTCTGTTTATTTTAAGTTTTTATGTTGCCTTTACATTGTATGAGTTTCAGAAATAAATAGTCAACAGTCAATAAATATAATTAAGAAACACTTCCTAGTGTTGTTGTATATTTTATTGTTTTTCTTTTATTTAGGTATAATTTATTTCTTCCTTTTAACTTACTTTTCCTTTTTTTTAAGTTTTCAATAATATTGTTCTATTTTTCCTAAATGTGCCATCATAATCTGCATTTCATTCAGCCTACTTATTATCAATGCGATAATTGTTTCGAAATAACAGATAAAAATATAGAAAGAAATCAATAAATGAGAAAATTGCGCAAACCGAAAATACTATAGAAAAAAAAGAAATTAAAAAAACTAAATCCTTAACATAATTTCCCACGCCTGAGGATACGATTGTCCCCCTCGGCGACTATGTCGATCGAGGTCCGGAATCCAAAGATGTCGTCGACCAGTTGATTGCGTTGGACCAGCGATGCCAGGTAGCACCCCTGCTGGGAAACCACGAGTTGATGTTGATGGCCGCCATGGAGTCGCTCGACAACCTGCGATTCTGGCTGCATTGCGGCGGCACGGCGACGCTGGAGAGCTATGGAGGTGACCTCACCGATATTCCGGAGGAACACCTGTCGTTCTTTCGAGGCTGTCGGAACTACTTCGAAACGGACACCCACCTCGTCTAGCATGCGAACTATGACGCCAAGCTTCCGCTTGACGAGCAACCTGATATCTTTTCGTGTTTGAGTGTAGGACCGGATCTAAGGTGGGGGCAAAAGGGGACGAGCACCCCAGGTGGTGGCAAAACAGGCTAAAATTCAAAAATGCATGTGCATAAATCGTAATATTTACAGTACTGACGGTAGAGCAGGGGGGGATGGCAAAGTCTAAATTTGCCCCCCATGAGAAAAAACCTAGCTCCGGCTCTGTTTCAGCGTTATTTTGTTTAACGTTATTGCTGTATTATAGTTATTATTTATAATAATATAATAATTATAATATTTATAATATTTATAATTATAATATTATTTTTGCTTATGGTTTAGCAGCTTTATTTCCTAATTTTCAAATAAAAATTGGCAACCCCTTCATACATGAAACAATTTCTGTTCGTTTCGAGTTTTAATGTTGCTCCTTAGGTTCAATTGAAAAACTTGTTTTTTGGTGTTTAATTTAATAACACTACTTAACCGCATAAGGATAACATAGCAGCTAAAGCTATGTTAACCACATTCACCTTGAGGACAGTCGCCCCTTGATCACCTTGCGACTAGTAGCCTTCAATCCTAGTTTCTATAGTCGAGGCTTTATTCACTCGCTAAATACTATTTATGTAACATATTATGTATCTGTAAACAATGTAATTACTTTTCAGAAGAAGTAAAATAAAAACGTTTGTAACAACAATTGAAACAAAAAAAAAACTATATACATCTTATGTGATGTGTGAAGTGATAATTGCGGTCTCTGAAAATTCACAGGGTCACCTCGTATGAAAGGGATGGAAACTTCAGTTTCCATTGAAAATGGAAAGGTTCTGTTGCCTTTTTAAGATTCAAAAGGAACTAGAGGGTAACTGGCCAGCCTTAATTGCTTTCTTTTTATACATACGCCTCCATATCCTCCAAAGAGATATGACAGAAATTTAAGATAGCAAATTTGTTTCAATTAGTAAAAATGTCAAATAATCATGCCTCTTGGAATCAAATGGCCTTAATGGAACGTGGGAAAAGAAGCGTAAATAGTGCAAATTTATGATTGTTTAAACATATATCGTTTTGAGTCAGTGTACTACCTAGATACTTGAATTCGCTGACTTCTTCGATGTCCATTTCCCTAAGTTTAAGGCCTCCAAGCAAGCAAGTGAAGTAAAAACATAATTTGACATTGCCTTGGTATTGTTCACATTAATCTGCAGGCCTTGTTTAGATAATTTATTTAGGATTAATATTCAAATTATTATAAATTAGGGGGTGAGAAATACCCCATAGCACCTGGACGAGAATTATTACTTATTTAAACTGTAAGTTCTTACGAATCAAAAGTGATGAAAAAGTAACAAGCCCCATCCCCTTACCTTTTTCTCCAAGTGCATTTTATAAAAAGTTTGAAATAGCCCTTTGTTACCTGACTTTTTAATAAGCCAAGCTTTTGGCGAAGTTGATCAAAATTGAAAACTGGAAGTGATTTACCCATAAGTGGCTGGCTCCCTACTGGGCGCCGGCGCCAGTGAGTTTGGCAATGATATCCTTGACGTTGCCGGACTTCATAGCCTCTTCCATTGTATGTTTCGCTTGTTCGATACCTTCGTTGGCGACCTCAATGGTGATCATCGTCGTGCCAAGTTTTTCGGCATGCTTAATGATCAAGGCCTTTGTACAGTCCCGCATGAACCCTTCTGGTGCACGTTCCAAACGTTTTTGTGCTTCTGGGTCCCAGGTATAGGGTGATGAGTCTTCCATGAGTTTTTTTGTGAATATACCATTGGCATGTTTAGCATTTGAGAGGAAATTATCAGTCAAGATTTTTCCCAGTTAAAAACAGGGAAGGTGTCTCAATGAGTGATAAACAAGATGCTAAGGAGGGATGGATGAACATTTTGTAAATGTGTTAAGATCATGAAAGGGTTGTAGGAAGTGATATAGGGAATTGTGAGATGATTTGGTGAATTAGAAGAGAATTAAAATTTATTTAGTAAGGAGGAGATGAAGATGACGTTAAAAGATTGAAAAATATCAGGGCTGAGGTACTGAAAGTACGGTAAATTAATTTTTGAAATATAGCGCTTTCGAGATTAGAGATAATAATAACGGATATGTTTTCTAAAAATTTTCATTTTCCCCCTCCAACTCCCCCAATGTAACCAGATCTGGTCGGGACTTCAAAATAGAGCCGTTAGACATAAGTTTCTTCTAAATATTTATAAGATCCAGTCGCCCATTCGTAAGTTACAAATACCTTAATTTTCTAATTTGTCGGAACTAACACCCCCACCCCCCAACTCCTCCAAAGAGAACGTATTCAGTTTGGTGATGTCTGTCACGTATTTAGGACTTATGTTTTATTCTTTCCACAAAGTTTCATCCCAATCTCTCCACTCTAAGCGTTTTCAAGATTTCCCATTTCCCTCTCTAATTCCCCCGAATATTACCGAATACGATTGGTACTTCATCGCCTCGACCGCCGTCTCCACGTTGCCGTGCGCGGTCAGCATGATCACCGGGATGCCCGGTGCGCGAACCGCGAGCTTCTCGAGCAGCTCCATGCCGTCCATCGACGGCATGCGCAGGTCGGTCAGGACGAGGTCCGGTTGCTCGGCGCGTGCGAGCTCGAGCGCTTGGGCGCCGTTCTCGGCCTCGCGGGCTCCGTAGCCGAGCGAACGAACCGCTTCCACGAGGAACTGGCGCGAGAGGTGGTCGTCGTCGACCACGAGAATGTTCTGGATGGACATCGGTGGGTCAGGCTACGGTTCGAATGGGGAAACGGATCGAGAACTCCGCGCCGCCGAGCGGCCATGATATTAGAATGCAAGAATTAGAAGAAAGTGTTCTAGATGACAAAGGACTAATGTGAAAGAAACAGTGTGAACACGACACCATTTAGGCTCCTGCAAGAAAATGCTTTCTTGTACCTTTAGTCTAGCCTACGCCTAATCAGCCTAGCCTAATAAAACTAATTTTGTTTGATCAAAGGCATTTCTCTGTCAAAATCTCATTTTATTTGACCTGCTACTGAGGCGATATCTATGGCAAAGTTACGGGTTTGAACCCCCTGAAATTCTGGTCTTACTCGTAAAAACGTAACAAATTACGCAAAAACAAGTTTTCGGTACGATTATTTGTCTCCCCCCCGTTGGAGAAAAGTCGTCGAAGGTGCTGACGGCGTGTGGCATCGCGAGAGACATGCTGCGAGTGTTGCAAGGCGAGCTGGCGGTGGAGGTCGGTCGTGTGTGGGGGCGATGCCTCGTTGCGAGATGGACTGGCTGACGTGGAGACTATTATTGGCAGATGCTGGAGGAGGTTGCAGTGCGTGCTGCAGCGCGTCTCGAGCAGCGTCTGTGTGCCCGATACAGTGCGTTGTTGATTTCGGTTGTCAGCGATCTCTCATGAAAAGCTCTTTTTGTTTCCAAATCCGAGTTAGGTGTGAGCGGAGACGACCTACGGCAGGGCGTGCTGGGCGCTGATTTCGCGGCCGCGAGAAGCTGCTTCTCATTTTGATTTGTATCTAGTTCGCTTTGATTAAAGATTTTGAAAACACAATTTTGATGATTCGAGTATGATTTTAGGCCATACTGAAATGTTTTCAAATTTAACATGTAACTCTAAAACCCTAGAAGTCATAATCTAGCAACAGGATAAAGCTCAGAACACTTCCCTTGGATATTGTTGTTTTTCGGGAAATTTCACAATATATGACACAGTTAGTTACAATTTGTCAGATGCGATTGCCTTTTACCCTCTATGTCCTTGGATCGGATTCGAATTGAAAATGGAGCATCTGAGCCATAAGATCCTTCATTATATCAAGTTTCGTTAAGATCCGATCACCCATTCGTAAGCTGGCAAACAGTTTTCAATGATCCTGCTGGATCGATGTCGGAATATAATTAAAAAAATCCGGTGACCGGAGCAAGCTGGTTTTATGTCGGACCGTTCAACCATCGAGCAGATTTTCACGATTCGACAAATAGTACAGAAGACCACAGAGTTCCAATAGGAACTATTTATTGCCTTCGTCGACTTCCGTGCTGAATTTAACTCAGTCGATCGAAAATCTCTTTGGCGGATTCTAGAGTTGACTGGCCTACCCAAGAAACATTGCAGACTTCCCAAGGCGCTGCATTATGTGATGGAGAGTTGTGTACAAGTAGATGGTCGGCGCAGCCCGTTCTTTCAAATCACGACAGTATACTCCAACTAGCTCCTCCTTGGTCCCTAATCACTTCATTTTCTCTCTCCTCTATATATGCTGCCTAAGAATCTACTGCTGAGGTACCATCACAAACCTCTATTCCCCCTATAGATTTCTTAACTATACGACGAATGGTCATAATATCCTCTTCTCTGTAATCTTTTTTCAGTTGCTCTCCTGTTCTAATTTCATGCTCTTTTTTATTAATGGTTCAACATTTTCTTATACTGAAAACGAACAGAAATTATTCCGTATGCGAAAGGGGTTGTCCTCTCCTCAACGCCTCGCTCTTTACGCTAAAGTTTAACTCTTTCTCGAAACTTTACTTTTTAAAACAACAAAAGGCAAAGTCGTGTGAAGGTGAGAAGTTGGCCTCATCAAGACCATCGGCCATTGCATAACCAAACCTTCAAGAGCTGCGGCACACAAGCAAGGTGAATGTGCAAACACTTCTGCGTTCCCAAAATTCTATGACAATCAAGCTAATGAACCTTCAAGGCCCCCCCCCCCCATGCAAAGCCAGAATGCGCCCCTTTCAGCTCTCCGCATGCAAGCTGCTGATCTTAATGTAAGTTGAATTTATTGATATTTATTGGGGCTAAAAAATTAATTTATTTTCTTGTTCAGGCTAAAAAAGGTAGAAATAACTGAAAAGTATTGGGGGAACAATGTTTGGTGCTTGTGGAAGGGGTGTAAATGCGAAAGTGTTGGAAGAATAGATTTAAACAAGATTGGAAGGACAACATTTGGGCCCAAATATACACTTGTTTAAAAAACCAAGACCCCAGCCCCTAAAAAACTGCCCACCCAACTTCTCGAGTATATATCCCATATCCAGCTATGGAAGGCTATTGACGTTGTAACTAAATTCTAAACTGAGAACAATCATGGCGACAGACCTTCCAAATCGTTCCCTTAAAATTTTTAATGGGATTGAGCCCTTTTAAAATCAACCAGATTATAAATTACTTTGATAATCAACACACAGGGGTTCTGATCATGGACAGCGAATGTGCCATTCTGAATTTGAAATAGTCCGCTGGCACTTTTTGGCCTCTCCTTAATAATATTGAGACATTTTTCAGTTGTTTTAGTGTTAAAAATCGTACATTAAATCCAAGCAAGCAGCCCTCAATGTAATAAACCGTGTCAATTCAAGTCATTGTGCTACTCTTTGACTGGTCCTCTGGGAACCTCTGGTCAGATACAAATATTGTCAAAAACAAAGGCAAGGAGATAGAGACAAACACGAACAAAAGATAAACACAAACAAACTCTAGCAAAAACACAAATGCACACACACAAGCACACACACACACACGCTTAAAAACACACACACAAACACACACTGACAAGAACACAAATACATACATACACACACAAACACTCTATAGGTTTTTATCAGTGCTCCTTGGTATAAGTATCGGGCATATGGCGTTACCTAATGAATGGTAAGAATCTCGTTATTGTGGAGTCGCCGGCAAAGGCGAAAACCATCAACAAGTATCTGGGAAGCGACTACGAGGTCCTCGCCTCGTTTGGTCACGTGCGCGACCTTCCCCCGAAAGACGGCTCGGTTGCCCCGGACCAGGACTTCGCCATGCAGTGGGAGGTCGACGGCCGCTCCAAGAAGCGTGTCGACGCCATCGCCTCGGCCTGTCGCGGGGCGCGCAATCTGATTCTCGCCACTGACCCGGACCGTGAAGGCGAGGCCATTTCCTGGCATCTGACCGAGACCACGTTTATACACCGAAATTAATAGCTGAGCGGGTAATCCGGAGTCGAATCCTCAAGAATTAAAGACACATACTATTTTTAAAAACCAGTTATATAACATACGCTTTCCTTGTAGTTAATTTTTTAATGATTGTGTTATTTTTTTCATTAAATACTTTCTTTATATATTTTCGTATTCATTTACTTCAAAATAGGAAGCTAATTTTCTTTAGATCTTTCGATTCTTAAGTTAAAACTGGTTATAATTACCAGATAAATGTTTAGATAGTTACGTTTTATATTTCAATTCTACGTTTCCCAAGATTCCTTCAGGCTTAGGTAGATCCTTCACCGTACCTGCAGGCATCCCACAGTTGAAAAACGTCTTTAACACCTCCCAAGGTTTTAATGAAAATGCCTTGTTTCTTTGAACTAAGGCTATGCATTCCCGGTTGACAAACGCATGATTGAATAATATTATTCTTTGTATTTTGGATAATTTCGTTAGAGGTAAATTTAACCCACATTAAGAGATATTTTTGAGATTTCGATCCCCCTCCTTCGACAAAGAATTTGTTTAACACATCCCAGCTTAGCTTTAAGCTGTAGAACAAGCTAGTCCAAGCTAATTCACGCCATCATGGGAAACTATGGATGGCACACAGCAACCTTTTGCACCCTCGTCATTCCAAATTGATGTCACGGGAATGGTGGGTGATCAATCTTTATTGCTACCCAATGTCACCTTTTCATGTTCACTTATTCTTAGCCCTAGAGAGTTAGTCTTCTAAATATTAATTTTCCCATCTATTCTAGTAACCTCAACTCGTAAATCCTCTAAAGCTCATACATTTTCCTCACACTTTCGTCTAGGATAGTTAAATCATCAGCATAATCTATGTCCAAGGGAGTTTTGTTTTCCCATTTGACTCCATGTTCTCCCTTTGTCTTTCCTTCGCTCCTTAAGACAAATTCCATCAAAATTATCCTTATAAATGGAATAGAACACACACTGCCTAACTCTTGACTGAATACAAAACCAGCTGCTAGCCTAATTTCCCACCGAGTCGAAAATCGAGCATGAGACATAAGATCCTTCTATATATCAAAGATCCGATCACCTATTTGTAAGATAAAGATACACCAATTTTCACGTTTTCCAAGGGTTCCGGATTCCCCCTCCAACTCCCCCCAATATTACAGGATCTGGTCGAAATTTAAAGTAAGAGCTCTAAAGCACAAGATCCTTCTAGATATCAAAATTCATTAAGATTTGATCACCTGTTCGTAAGTTACAAATACCTACTTTTTTCTAATTTTTCCGAATTATTCCCCCCCCCCCACAACTCCACCAAAGAGAGCGGATCCGGTCCGGTTATGTCAGTAACGTATCTTGGACTTTTTTTTTATTATTTTAATAATAATAATTAAAATAATAATAAATAAGAAAATATCTAAAAGAGTAATTGAACAAAACTCCGGCAATGGCTACGCAATACTGAAGTTAAATATAGCACCATGAAAATGTATTTCATTGCACCATGCACCATTTTCACCATTGCACCATGAAAATGTTTTCAACAAACGTCAGGACACTCGGCAACTCTAGTAAAGCAGGATTAGCATAACTAAACGCCTTTATGCTAATTTTCATTTCAAACTTTTTTTTTAGAGAGAGAGAAGCTTTACTAATTTCAAAAAATTAGTAATAATTATTAGTAATTATTACTATTAGTAATTATTACTATTATTACTATTAATTTATCTAAATAAAAAGAATGGAAAGGGGCAGGAAGCCCCAGTACCTCCTTCCGTAAGATAAATGACCACCCACGCGCCATGCTGGTCCGCCCTTACAAACATTAAGACTGAACTTCAACTTAACAATATCCGTTTGACTTCTTTCTTCACCAGTGTCTAAGCTACTACTTCCAGAGCTTTCCGTGGATCTGTCGCCATCCACACGTCTCAATTCCAGAACAACCATGGCCTAGACTGTATTAGTATGTACATGAGGTTTTGAAAACTGAAGTCCACAGTATTAGCAGCAAATAATCGTGCTTGGTATGATTATATAGAAAAAACAAGTTTTTTTAAATGGAAGTAATGATAAGATATATCAAGTGGTAATGTTATACCAGTAGCAAGAAGTTAGCCTTCGTCATCAACTAAAAGTTCTATGTTTGCGTTTTCTTTCAATACTAACTTCTCTGGAGATGCTACTCTCGCGTATCCACCTCTGTAATACTTGATTTTTCTTGGTAGTCCAAAGAAATCTAACTCCTTACTGTCATGAAAATACACGCCTACATATCCATAGTGTTACCTTTAGCACTTGTTTCATAATTCAAGTATTTCTCTTTCTCGGCATTCAATGCTACTACAACGTTGTCAAGTTTATCTTTCCGATGCAGAAATAATACTGAAGCAAATGTAGCATGTCACGAACGGTTACAGCTTAATTGTTTTCATTGTAAACATCATCGCGACACGTAAATAACCGAAAAGTAATCAAAACTTCTTCGTCTATCAAAAAACAATAAATTGTTGCTGTTGTTTTATCAAAATATAGGATAATTTAAACTCTCCTGCAAATCCTAAAAACTCTCCTGCATCTTTGACTGATGTCGAAGAATCTTTTACAGCAAAAGTCATGCTAGATTAATTTCAGTCCTCTTCCTCCTCCCCCTCAGACAAGGTAGGTCAAAATTCGGTAACTAGCATTAAAGATTTTAAACTACTCTGGCTTCCCACATATTTGTGTAAAGCTGTTTCTAGAAGATGTCGTGATAACAAAATTTGAAGAAACAAGCATCGCTAGTTTTGTCATATCAGTGTGATAATCATCATCAGTCAATCAGTCTGATCAGATAATCATATCAGTGTGTAAGGTTCTTCACACAATCCTTAAAGTACCAATAACATCTGAAAACTACGAATTTATAAGATTAGTCCCTTGGCTATTTCAACATATAGATTTTGATATCTCATATCCCCCGGTACTGCCACTTTGAACGATCAAAATAAATAGACAAAACTGATTTAGCAAGTCTGACAATGCTGTTTGTAGAACTTCAAACATTAACAATCTGTTGACTCCCAGAGATAACTGCACCGTCAGAGAATAGCCTCATATTTTTAAGCTGTTAAAAGTTCAAAAGGAGGTGGCTACCAGTACGTAGTACGGAGTACCCTGTTATAGAGGTACGAAACCTCCGCGAGAGCAGAGCAAGAGCGCCGCCGCTCCTAGTTGCAACGATGTACTCGCGGTCATTACGCACTCCGTAGGTAGTAAGTATTAAGTAAAAGTTCCAACGTACTAGAACATAGCGCCCGCGGTGCAATGCGGTTCTTTAATTATGAACGCCCAGCACGACTTCGACGCCTCTGCTGGTCACAAAATGTGGAGTCGACGGGCTATCGCTTGCGGCCTTTTTGACACCACACTTACAAAGTGACGAGATTCTCTCCTCTGTGTTTTTGTTCGCCGTATCTACGGAGGACTCGGGATTGGCGTGACTAAACTGGCCCCGGGGACAGGGGTATGATTTATTCAAATTGCCATTGATCATAGCTAGGTTTTATAGCACTTTCGTCTGTAGTCCCAAAATAAAGGGGGCCCTAATATTATAAAAATATTTTCGATTCGTGACAAAGGCCCGAAAAAATACAACAGTTTTTTTGCCCATCGGTTTGGAAGCTATATCCTTGACTCCTTGGACCAAATTGACCCCAATAGACAAAAGAAGATTAAAAGAATACTGGCTTATCCAAAATGGTGCCTGAAAAGGGCCTCTTATTTTCTAAACAGCTTGAAGCTTATATCATTTATTCTTTGGGCTAAGGGTTTACCGACTCCAATCAGCATAAGAAATAACGAAAGCGAAGCAAATAAGGTTAATTTAACACCATTGGCAAATTTTTTGACCGGTTTGTTGGAATCTTCCCCTGCTGCTTTAGCAGTATTCCGCCAAAATCCGATTGGTTTTACGGTTTTATAGCATTGTTGCAATACATCTTTTTCGGTTGTCGGTGTAAAAAATGTGACAGCAATTGCTGCAATGGTAGAAACACCTCCCATTAAAGCCAGTCGTATCCACTCCGCACTATCTTCCGGGTAAAAGTTCAAAAGAACCACGCCAAAGATCAGTGACACTATCATGGCTGCTAACTCGGAATAGAGTGTAATCCGCTCAGAACATTCAACTATACAAGGTGCAAGTAATGTTTCAATATTCATTTGCAAAAAAAAAAATCTTATTCGTGCTGGTATGAAATTTTTATAGGCAGCATAATAGCGCGGCCTAAGTAAAGAGCGATGTTGGCACAATGCATTGTTTATTTGGAACGGATTATGGAATATATTATTTATTTGGAATGTATTATGGAGCTTCATATTTGGAGGTAAAGAGTGAAGATTCGAATAGATTGGGGTGGCGGAGGAGTGTACGTACTTGTGCTGATTTCAAGCGGCTTGTTGATGTAGTTTGTTGTTAGTAGTAGTATCCCACCTTACGATTTCGGCTTATTTCAACCTGATTTCTGTGCTAAACCAAGATAGAGTTGCAGGAAAAGATATAGAGGAAAATGAACAAGTTTGTGATACCTTGGATGCGAAGGAACATTTGTTTGTGGGGAAGAATTGGCGACAGTAATAAAAGGATTAAAAAATAATAAGGTTCCGGGTGCTGATAGCATGGTAATGAGTGTCTTAAATATGGTGGCTCTGAGGTTAGAAACAAGTTAATGAAGATTATTAATATGATTTTTGAAAAAGGGGAAGTACCTAACTATTTTAGAAAAACCTTAATGTATAAGAAAGGTGATAAGAGTGAGTGCAGTAATTATCGTGGCATTAGTCTGGTCTCTGTAGGTAGCAAATTACTCAGTAGGTCTTTTCTTGGATTTTTTCTTTTGCATCTTTTTTTTTCAATTAGACTCCATCATTTTCTGTTTTTCTGTATACTCCGCGGGAGGGGGGGGGCAGCAAGTAGTTGCAATTGTAAAGATTCACAGTTACAAGTAGTCACAGTCACAAGAAGTCGCAGTTGCAAGTAGGTAATTATTTGCGACCACATCTATTTGCAATCATATTCAGAAGTAGTTGGAGTTGGAAGTAGTTGCGTTCATAAGTAGTTACAGTTTAACTTGTAAGTAGTTGCAGTTGCAAGTAGTCACAGTCGCAATTTGTTGCAGTTACAAATATTTTTAGGCGCAGTCACAAGTAGCCACAGACAGTGGCATTTGTTCAACATAATTGAAGGGACCGGAAATTATGTTTTTAAGGATTACAACCCCTACCCCCCAACAGCCCTCCGGGAAAGATAAGCTATAACCTGGGGCCATATAAGGTATGTTTAGAAATGAGGATTTTATAAAAACTTCGGAGGGGGCTCGTTGAACTGATAATCAGAAGTTCTAGTGCCCTTTTTAAGATTCAGAGTGATCGGAGGGTGGATAACCCCACCCATCCCAACCTTATGTTTTCCCGTAATGCATCTGATAGAAATTTTGAGATAGCCATATGCTGTCAATGAAACTTCGAAAAAAGCTCATCCGATTGGAAATTGAAAAGGCTAGTGCCCTCCTCCAACATTCACTTCACAAGAGTCTATATACTGAAAAGAACAAGAATAACAGTACTTCAAAATACTTTATTAGAAAAAAACACCAAAGAACTATTTGAAGAACAGGATTAGAGAATTGAAGCATTTCAAAACCATATGGATCTGAATTTTTCTTTTTTTTTGTGAAATGATTTTGAAAGCACAAATTCAAATTTGGTGTCATAAATTAAGAAGTTGTAGCCAGTGTCATAAAACAGTGAAAATTGGATATAACTGTTTCAATATGTTCAAGCATCATAGAAATTAAAAAAAAATATTTTTTTTACCCCTGAATCCACCTTTGTTTTATTTGTTTGAACTTAATTTAAGATCAACTCTATGCTCTCTTCCTCCAGCAGATCGCCAACTGTTTTCATATGTAATGGGCTGATATATAACGATTTTCTATCCAGGTAGGGGTCCGTGCGGACGATCGGGTGGGTGCAGTCGGGAATACGCTGTTTCTCGCTCTCATTGAGCGGCGTCTCGCGCACCTTCGGGCGCGGCTCGGCGGAGTAGACCGCCGTGACCCCCTCGACTCTCCGGCGCAGCGCGTCCGGCAGGCTGGCATAGGCGCCGGCGAGATCCGCGATCAAGGTCTCGCCGCCCTCGGTCGGCGCCACCACCCCGAACAGCATGGTGCCGAACACCGGCTGCGGCGTGTAGCTCTGATCGGTAAAATATTTTGCCATTGAAATTTAAACGAAACCCATAAACGAACAGAAATTAAATAAACAATCAATGCAAACAAACATACAATAGATACTAATATATGTGAATAAATAAATGTTAAAACAAGTGAAATTTAAATTGAATGTGCAAATCAAGCTTGAAACGAACAGAAATCACTACAAACAAGAGTTTGGGTGTCGCCTCTTTCTCTGACTGTAAAAGTCTAAAATCTACTGCGTCATTGACTGAAAACCTATTGCATCATTTACTGAAAACTATATATGTCTTGAACAGTCTTGGAAAGTATAAACAAAATCAAATAGAACAATTTCTCTAGTCTTCTATTCAAAACTCAACCAGTTGGTAAACCCTCCTCCTAAACATTTTGGCTAGTAACAACTCTGTCTCCTTGTTCTTCATTTTAAGTAACCTTGTACTATTAATATCATGAAAAATTGTTACAAAGAGACACATATCATGGAGAAACAAGAGATGTGGATGTCTCAAGCCTATACCTGTTTTTGTGATAAAAGCATCTCCAAACACAGTGTAACTATATCACCCCCTCTCTGGGTTTGAGTTTCTTCAGTGCGTGACAAATCTGGAATACCTGGAATAATTAATAAATTAGGTTGCTTGAGAGAACCACAGAAAATAGCAACTGGCAGTGACAGTATCAAGTTTCTTAGGAACAATCTTATCAACAGCTTGGCCTTGAAGGATATCCAGAAAATCCAGCGGGGGCGTTGTCTTACTTGGTTGGCACCTACGTTTTCTACGGCGTGGTACACGCCGGGCTTACCTTTAACTCGGTGGAAGCCATGCTGTATGGCCTGAAAAACTACTATCAGGTCTGGGGATTATTTTTTGTGTTGTTGTTGTGGCGAGGCAATTCAAGATTTGTAGATTCGTTGCCTAAGGTGATCCTAGCCGTCGCAATTCTTCAGTTGCCGTTTGCCTTACATCAGTATCTATATTATGTGCCCATGCGTGCTGGTCTCGGCGGTCACATTGTCGCGGAAGATGTAGTGGTGGGTACCTTTGGCGCAGAAGAACTCGATGAGGTCGAAGATGTGCGCGGCCTTGTTGCCGTCGTGCCCTTGCTCCTTCGCGCCGTTGACGAAGAGAGTCTTGAACTCCTGCATGATCTCTTTCTTCTTCTTTCCCATCGCCTTGCGGAGACTATCCGCCTGTTTGAGAGGGAAGCCGGCGAGCTTATTCGCGATTCTCATGACCTGTTCCTGGTAGAGAATCACACCGAAGGTCTCTTTGAGGATCGGCTCGAGGACCGGGTGGTCGTACTCGATGGGTTCGCGGCCGTGCTTTCGTTCGACGAAACTGTCGACCATGCCGCCCTCGATCGGACCGGGGCGATAGAGCGCGAGGAGTGCGATGATGTCAGTCATACCAATATTAATTTCCGCTCGTTTTCAGTTTGACTCGGTTATTTATTTTATTTATGTCTGTTTGTTTTGGGTTTCATTTAATTATTGATGCTGATTTGTGGTAATTTTATGCTAGAAAGATTAGTTGACTTAATTTTTGACCATTTTGGGTTTAATGGTGCTCTTTATTTTTCTTCGAAAAACTTATTTTGAGGAATGTTTTTTCTTAAAATTAGTGTTTATGAATGAAGGCAAGTGAGCATTGCATACAGTTGAGAATTGTTTTCAGTAAGTAGCTTTTGTTAAAAGGTGGCAAATCTTATACATAGTCTGGTAGGTATTCCCTATTTTGTCTCAATGCTATCGAAAAAGATATGTCGATTATTGAAAGTAAAATATCGATGCATCAATATATCGTTTAATCAAATTATCGCCCAACACTACTCTGAGCTCAAAGCTGGCATAAGCCTTTTTTAGAATTATATAAATAATAATGCCATTTTACTTGTTGTTTTTCATTTGTTTCACTTGTTGTTAGATATTTTTAGATACATCCTAGGGTGGAACTATGGTAGATAGCCATAGTACTAAGGGATGATTGAGATTTTTGGTTTGACTCATGACGGACAATGTCTACTGAACTTGTATACAAAAGGAGGGGCTGAACTTGCTTGAAGTCACAGACGGAAAAGTGACCTAAGCCTAACCGACAATGACCTTATTAATCTTTCTTACAATTCAAACTTTTCTTGTAAATGCAATTCATCAGCAGTTACTTTCACAGATTTTAGTCATCTTGAACAGCTTGAAATGTGCAAGCATAGTCATAAGAAACAGATAGTCTGGAAACGAACAATAGCTTATTGTTATAACTTTTTGTTAGTGTTTGTGTTAGTGCCCAACCCTCCGAGAGTGCACGCCCGAAATTGCTAATTGCTTCTTGTTGTGTTGTTGAATGTCAGAATGGTTGGGTTGTGATGGAGTATCTTGTTTTCTTCCATTTCTTTCATTGATTTTTTTATTATGCCTGGAGCGAACTGTTCCATATTTGGTTGTCCATAAAAACCTTTTATAATTCAATAAAAATCTTTTATGTCCCCAGGACATAATTTAAATCCCCAACCTCAGGGCTCTGGGGGGTTTTGTCAACCAGAAAAGCATTGTTATATGTTTTTTTTACTATTTTGTTTTAAAATGGATATCTCGCGAATTCAAGCAGATGCGTTTCAGGGAAAGAGGGTTAGTTAGAGAAGGGGCTTGTTCACCCCCGTCACTTTTGAATCTTAACTCTTGTCCCCAGACTCTGGCGGTTTGTAACAACCCCAAAAGCCTTGCTATATGATCTTTAGACCTTTTTTTTTAATAAGATAGCTATCTCAAAAGTTCTATTGTCTGCATTTTTGGTTTATTGCTACTTTTGCTTTTGTCATCAATAGTACTTGTTCCATAAGGAGGTATCTGACTTCCGAGCTGTGCTGCACGGCTCAATTTTGACTCGTTCATTCCTTTTTGGATGGTGCCGTTGAGTCAAACTATTAGAGAGAACACATTGGGAAGATATATATACAAGATTGTGAGTTGGGTTTTGAGTAAGTAACTCAAACAGAATAAACAAGAGGTTTGAACCCTACTCAGGCTCGCACATATCAAGCCTAGGAGAAGGAGCTCAAGAACTGACGTTGACATACGTACCACCAACCGGCCTTCGACTTTGGAGTGATTTCAAAGTTTGTTGCATCTCGGAAGTTTCCCGCTCAAAATGAGTGAAAAGGGAGAACGCCTCTAAATTCGCGATTCGGGCATCTGGACCATCGGCTTTTGTCAATCTGGACCTATTGATCCCGATGCCTTTGCGATACGTTTTTTAAGACAGGACTTGCTGTTGCAGCAGGGGGAGTAAAACCAACATGACTACGACCAGCACGTTTCCCAAGAAACCACTGGTGCTGGCGATTGGCGCAGCGCTTGCCGCGACATCGCCAATTGCCGTCGCACAATCGGACGCCGACGGTGGCGGCCTCGAAGAGATCGTCGTAACCGCAACGCGCCGCGACGCCAGTGTGCAGGATATTCCGTACAACATCTCGGCACTGTCCGGCAGTCCCCAAAGACATAGTTATAAGGTTTTTTGACTACGCTGAATAAAATGGCTATCTTATAATTTTAGTCCGGTGACTTTGGGAAAATAATTAGCGTGGGAGGGGGCCTAGGTGCCCTCCAATTTTTTGGTTACTTAATAAGGGAACTAGAACTTTTTATTTTCGTTAGAATGAGCCCTCTTACAAGATTCTAGGACCACTGGGTCGATACAATCACCCCTGGGAATAAAAAACAAAAAAACAAATAAACACGCATCCGTGATCTGCCTTCTGGCAAAAAAATACAAATTCCACATTTTTGTAGATGGGAGCTTGAAATTTCTACAATAGGGTTCTCTGATACGCTGTACTGATTTTTGTAATTTTTGGAAATACTTTAGGTGTGATAATGCACGCCGGTGGGTGTCATATGCTAGGCATTGAGTCCCAGAGACTAGGAATTGCCAGGGAATGTTGCAATCTAACAATGAAATGGCAAGTTTCCGCTTATCAGTTATCACTTATCACTCCGCGGTATATCACGTTAAGGGTGGCTTGCAAAAACATGGATTAATGGATTTAAAGTAAGATTTTTAACAATAAAATATCCCAAAAATGTGTTAGGAATGACGGGGTGCACAAGAGGGTGCCATGTGCCATCCATAGTTGGGCACAGTGGTGTTAATTGACATGGTGTATCAGGTTAAGGGTGTCTTGTGAAAAGTTTATACAGGATAAAATAAAAGCAAAAAGAATCATGAACTAAAGAAAGGTTGGAACCCTAGAAAGTAATTCCAGGGAAGAGTTGTTGTTAGAGGTAAATTTAAGCCATCGGCTATTTTTGAGATGTTTTAATTAAAACAACCTGTTTCTTGGATCAAAAACTATGCTTATTCACGCAACCGTGAGCTTACGTTACTGGCCCACCCTATCAAGCAATTCCAGAGGGGGATGGTTGTTACTAGGGGTAAATTAAAGCCATGTCGAGACGTATTTCTGTGATTTTTAATGAAAATTTATCGCTTCTATTACTCTATTAGACGCACCTGCAAGAACAAAGAGACACAATGTCGGCTTCACCTTCGCGTTGTGTGACAAAGAGTACCGGGACGTGCCAGCTGACTTGACGACGTACCTCTGTTAACACCTCTATCCCCGTGACGTCCGGCAGTTCCCAATCGAGGATCAGCAGATCGAAACTGCCTTTGGCGAGCACGTCGATCATGGCCTGCCCCTCGGGAAAATGAGTTACCTCATGGTTGGCATCCTTCAGCCATGCTTGCACCAGTTCCGCTTGTGCGGGGTCGTCTTCTAATAACCAAATGTTCATTGTTTTTGTATTTCTTGTTTTAAGGTGGCCAAGGCCACAAACGAGTTCCTTTCGTAGGTTGGCATCTGTTGGTTTGTGCAGATCATTTGACGATGAAGAATGTCCTATTGTTCGATGCCAAGCAGCTATTTTGTGTATTAAGTTGGTTAAACTGTTAGGTGTCGCTGGGGTTATCCGCGAAGTGCTAAAATACAACCCTGCCGAAAAGCTTACCATGATTATTGACTGTTTGTGCTTGGAGAAAGAAATTCCTAGTCAATGGATCAAAGATTCGATAACCAACATAAAACTCATGGCTTGTGTTTTCCATTTGTTTTCACTTATGGCTAGTGGGCTTGCAGTGATTCTTAAGGAGAAAAATATTGAGGAAAGTGCTGTTAGGTGAGTTTTCGGTTTTTTCCTCATTTCTCCTAAAAAAAAGTTTGAATTCATCTGACACCGACGGCGTCCAGACCATACCAATCGATGGTCAGTCGCCAGTTCGACGCCTCCTCCTGGAAAGCAAGCACATAGGCCCCTTTGAGACGGCTTCCGTGTTCGATACGGAAATCATGGCGTCCCGTGATCAGGAAGTTTTGGGCGGTTACCGCGCTGACCTCGCCTTCCAGGACGCCGGCCGGGATCTCGGTTTCCAGAACGATCGCGACCGCCGGCAGGCGGGCCGATACCGCCGCTTGATCCGACGTTCCACCGCCCTCTGTCGCGGCGCAGGCTGCCAACAAGGCCAGGCTGGTCAAGAGCGTCAGGCCGACCGGGGCGTTTCCGGCGAACAGGCGTGAATCTTTCTTCAAGAAATATTTTAAAAGAATAAAAAGATGAGTCTGTGAACCAAGGTTTGATTATTGGAAGTTATAGTGATGATAGTGGTCAAGCAGGGCTCAGAAATATGGGCACTTGAAAAGACAGAATGATTTGCTAGATGTTTTCTAGAAGAATTCTCCACATATTTTTTTGGGGTACCAATCTGACTGAAATACTTTAAACAGGAAGCTCTAAAAAAAATTGCTTTAATCCTACTTTCTAGGGTTGTAAAGAGAGAAAAATTGAAATGACAAGTACATATTCTGCAAATGAAGGATGAAAGATTGTCCTTTTTGGCCAGCTTTCTAGGGCAAAACAGAAAGCAGGGATTTTTTTTTTCCAGTTTAACACTTGCTCAATTGGGATGGAGATTTTTAGTCCCATTAGGTGAACTCTAGTCTCTAATAAACAACACCATTTGATGGAGGGCTATTGCTCTCATCTATTATTGAGAGAAAGTGGTGATTTAATATTTGTCATAAATGAAAAACTCCTGAAAACCAGTTAAAAATAGGGCTTTCAATTATCATAGGCTACCCACCTCCCTTTTGATGATTTTTTCTAATCATACCACCAGCCAAAAAAACAAAATATTTAAAAAATCTTCGGTGTATTAAGTCTTGTTAAAAGAGAGTTGCACAAACAGTTAATAAAATATGATAAAGCAATCTTCGACAGTTCGTTACCACGAACTGTTTGATCACCATACCAAAAACGCAGCAATAAAATAATTGAAGAATTAACTCTTCATATAGCGAGAGAATGCCAAAGCTGGGCGTGGCAAACAGAATGAAATGCCTTCGCTAAGTCAAGCGTACAAATCTGAAGTTCGTGACTTTTGGCCTGAGCATCCTGTAATAGAGTAGCTAGTGCGCGATGAGCATGTTGACAACCAGCACGTGATTTGAATCTGAACTGATTCTCATCAAGCTCACAGTTTGTATTGATATGTGGCAGAAGAATATATTCAAATACCTTACTTCGATAGCAGGCAACTGTAATTGGTCTATAAAAATTGCAATCGTGTCCTATTATTAGTAGTAGTAACAGTTGTAGCGTTCTATTATTATTAGTAGTAACAGTAGTAGTAGTAGCATTAGTATCAGCATTAGTGTGCACATATTACCTTTTTATCAGCTGATTATCCCTCTCACCATGGCCTAGAAGTATCATCTTGATGTGTTAGGTCATTTCTAAGATATTGCTGATACAAAAATTTGACAATCTGTAAGAACGTGACCTTTTGGCCAATTGGTCTTTCCCCTATGCATTCTCTAAAAGTTCCGACTTAATAACCCTAGCCATTTCCTGAGATATACCCTTTTGAGACTCTGTACGCAAGTATTATTTTTTGATTTGGTTAGACTTTTCTTTTTAAATTTTGGAAAATAACGCCTTCTTCTGCGAGATTTTTTGCAAAGGGAAACGCGGAGCCGGGGCGAACGCCGCCAATCTCGGCATGATGTGCACGCGAGGCAGAAAAAAAGCGAAGCGCTTTGCCAGACGCATCGAATACCGGCGTTATCACCGTTAAATCCGGCAAATGGGAGCCGCCGATGCCGGGATCGTTGGAGAGAAAAACATCACCGGGTTGAATATCGGGAACGGTTTCGAGCAATCCTTTTACCGCCTCGCTCATTGCACCCAAATGCACCGGAATGTGCGGCGCGTTGACGACCAAATCGCCTTCAGTATCCAAAATGGCGCAGCTAAAATCCACTATGTCATTCGCTGGTGTTTCTTGGAACTAAGACTTTGCATATTTAAGCCGCCGTGACAATATATGGTTAGCCCACCCTAGCAAGCAATTTCAGAGGGGGAGGGTTGCTATTATAAATAAATTCAAGAAATACTAAGAGGTGTCTCAGAAAGGTCCTAATGAAAGTCCCTCATTTCTTTTAAGTAAGTGTTATATTTCAATCCCCCGGCACCAAAAAAAATTCGTTTAACACCTCTACCTTAATTTTAAGCCGTAGATCATGTTCGTCCAAGTAATTCACGTAACTGTGGCCATATGCAGCTGCCCCAAGACATCCCTAAAATACGCATTATCATTCCTAAGACATTATAGCCATATGTTTATTATTACACCTATTACCATATGTTTAAAATAAATATTATTAGACATAGAAAATCACGCCCATATAATTACCTGCATAAAAAGTCAAAGGTGGAGCTCCTCTCCAAGAGCAATATTTTTGCAGCAGCCCCCTCCCCTTGAAAATTTTTATCCGCCACGTACTGAAAAAAAATTGGCAGTTAAACCATCCTTCCTCCAATTATAAACATTTGTCAAGTGTGGTTTTCATATTCATAACATTTTTATTTTAAACTATTGTTTTATTGTAGACTATAGTCAGACCAAAGAGTGGGGGTCTGAGGGAGTAGCATGTCTCTCATGTTCAGATTAGCCCTGCGGAAATTAAATAAAAACTTCATATTTCGCCAAACGAAAGTAAAGACTGGCGTTAAAACTTAAAAAGAGCAGAAAGTACCCAGTATACTAGTGGGGGTTGCTCCACCCTCAGCTTTCCACCCTTCTTGCTAGGGTTCAGTGTTCCCATCTCAAGGCTTCGAAAATAAAAATGACAGCTTGGTGATATCCATGTTACCCATCGGCTTTATGTTTTGAATTTTAATAGACTTTCAGGAAAGCACGTGGTGAACTTCAGCGCAAAAAGTAAGGGTTTGGGGGAGGTGGGAGCCTTGTATATAAAATAATTTTGTTCTTTTTAAGTTTTAACATTACTTTTCTACTTGTATGTTATTGGTGAGATTGGGGTGCTAACGGGGGAAGTCCGTTCGGCGACGGTACGCTGTTTGGAGGACGGACTGACTTGGTCTTGGGATCAAGCTGGTTTCGTGGGTTTTTTGGAAGAGAATCAGAAGGGTGGTTTGGCGCTGGCACGCACGTTGGCGCATCGGTTGACGGCCTCGACCAAAGCACGCCAGATCCCGATGGAACATATCAGTGCCTACGAGATTACGTCTGAGGTGGTCCAATTGCTCCCGCTCAAAGTGATTTTGCAGTATGAAGTTCTCCCGCTGGAACGGGACGGGACCATGGTGAAGATTGGGATGGTTGATCCGTCCGATCTGGTGGCCCGAAATTATTGTTCAAGATCGCCGGGGATTTATGTGGTTCGGCACAGTCGATGGTCTGAACCGGTTTGATGGCTACCGGTTCACAAATTACCGTGTCGATCCCGATGATCCTTTTAGTATCAGCTACAGTATTGTACGGGCCATGCATGAAGATCACGATGGAACGCTATGGATCGGCACCGAAGGCGGCGGGTTAAACCGCTTTGACCATGAAACGGAGCGCTTTATCCGTTACCGGAATGATCCCGAAGATCCCAATAGTTTGAGCAACAATTATGTCTGGGCTATTCTTGAAGATAGCCAGAGCCAATTATGGATCGGCACGGATGGCGGTGGGCTGAATTTATTCGACCGACAATTGGCAACACTCGCCTTCAGACAACCAGGTTGTGAGAAATCCTGTAAAAGCAGTGTCAAAATCCATGTCACAAAAACCCCTTTTATCCATGGAGGATTTGATGGGACTTACCTGGGTTTTGTTTGAGGAGAGATATTAAGAATGCCCATACAATGTTTTTTTCCAGAGTTCAGAATTGTATGCAGCAAGACAATAGACCCTCTTGCAGAATCGCATCGCCAAATCCATGCTGAGGAGGTAACCTGATGAATCATCCGACCAACAAATTTTTCCCCAAAGGAGGATTCTCGTCTTCGCAGTGGAACCACAAAAGCAGTAATGCATCCATTTTGAATTCTCCTTGTGTGACCCCGCAACACTACTGGATCTCCTGACCCAAGTATAGATCCGACCTCGTCTCAACCCCATTTTTCGATATTCTTTTGACAAACAGATGTTAATAGGCGGGAGGTCGGGAAATGGGAATTCCCGTGGTGATTTCCACCACTCGCAAATTGTCAAAGGCAAACGTACCATCGCCCGTGGTGATAAGGCCAGGATTGCCGGAAACCAGACTTTTGGGCTCAAGGGACATGACAAACTGATTATCAAACGAAACTTCTACCACCTCATGGCTTACAATTGACGTCAAGTGGATGCGCATGAAATGCCACATTGAGCCTTTTTTGGGAACTACAGTCTGTTCTTTCAAGCCCACCTTTTTTAATTCGCCAAAACAAGTACGATTCTTGGAGTTGAGCAATGGTTCCAGGATCTGCAAAATTGGCTGGAGGAGGATTGAAGCCAGGAGCTGCAACACCTTTTCCATCAAAGTTCGGGCCATGGCACGGCGAACAATTCGCCGCGTAGATCCCCTTCCCTTGCTGAATGTTCTGATTATTCGTGGGGTAGGGGTTTGCCAATCCCACAAACTCCCCTGGAGGGGCTGGATGGATCGTTCTATTCTCAGCAGGAGGTAGATCGCTTGGAGCAAGCTTTGTGTATGTTTGCCAACCTACCAGTAAAGGAAACACGATCAAAACCAAAAGTCTTGCCATTTTTTGCTGCTCCTGCTTTTGCTCCTGCTGCTGCTACGATCTTTTGATGGAAGTACATCACCCGTTTCCTTGTTTACGAGTAAGTCTTTACCATGAAAGATACCAGAATAGCCATTGATTGAGATTAGTGCCGTCAGGAGTGATGATCCCAAAGCCGACGCTCCCATGATAATGAAGCCAGACTTATAATCAAGCTCTCGAAACGCAAACCCAAAGGCCAGAGCGCCTACATTTCCGCCTGCACCAACAATTCCAGACACAGACCCAGTTGAAGGGGGGACAATGTATGGTACAATGGCAAAAGATGCTCCCTCGGAAGCCTGGACGAACAATGAGAAGAAGACCAGTACCGGGGGCTGAAAGGAGAGGAAACATTAGAAAAAATAAGGTATTTTTAACTTGCGAGTGGGTGATCGGATCTTAATGAATTTTGGTATTTAGAAGGACCTTGTGTCTCAGAGCTCTTATTTTAAATCCCGACCGGCATTAAGCCTCTGATTTTCCCTTTAAATCAATCTATTAATTCTCAGAATTATGCTTGAACTCATGCCATTTAAGCTCTTGGCTCTTTCGACCTCGTCACAAGTGCCATGTGAGCTCTTAGCTCTTGTTTAAATTTTATTTACTATGACCTGTGGTTCGCTCTTTACTAGATTGTAGCTAATGGTTCAACCATGACAAAAGAATGCCTTGCAAATCTTGTGAACATCAGCTTCAACTATGTTGAAGGTGAGTCACTACTGATGGCTGTTAAAGATATTGCTGTATCTTCAGGCTCTGCATGTACATCTGCAAGCCTTGAACCTTCATATGTACTACGTGCATTAGGTCGCAATGATGAATTGGCACACAGTTCAATTCGTTTCAGCATCGGACGTTTTACTACAGAAGAAGAAATTGACTACACCATTAAGCTAATCAAAGACTCCATCGGCCGTTTGAGAGAAATGTCTCCTCTTTGGGAGATGTTTAAAGATGGCATCGATTTAGATTCAGTTGAGTGGGCACACCATTAAGCAAGTCAGCTTATATTGACACTGTAGCAGGTTGTGCACGATGAGGGCCTTCATGGTGTGCAGCAGGTCGGCGTGTGCGGAGAGAATGTCCTCCAGGAGCTTCACGAAGGTGCTCTGCAATCACCCGACACCCAGGTGCAACGGTCAATCCAGCGCCGAGCAGAGGACAGCAGAGGACGGCAGCAGGGTTCGGGTACCTTTGAGATGGCGTCGTTGCAGTAGATGGTGAGGACCTTCAGAAACTCTTGGAATGCGTCTCGCGACAGATGCTTCTTCACCTTGGCAAAGAACGCCAGCTCCCGCTCGGTTCCTGGAAACGGATGACCTCCGTCCGCCACCTGCTTGTCCAGGTCGTCGTCGTACTCGTCCGCATCGCGTCGGATGAGTATCGCGGCAAACTCAACCTCACACCGGCGGAACTCAGCCAGGTCATCACCGAGGCCCACGAGGCCGGATGGCAACTGGGCATCCACGCCATCGGCGATGCAGCCATCGAACTCACCGTCGAGACGTTGAGCGCGGCGCTGGACCAGACACCGCGGGCCGACCATCGCCACTATCTGAACCACTTCACCGTCGAGCCATCGGACGCCACCATGATCACCATGGCCGAACGCGGCATCGCCATCACCCAGCAGCCCAACTTCACCTACACCCTGGAAGGCCGTTACGTGGCCAACCTCGACGGAGACCGGCTGGAAACCAACAATCCCCTGCGCAGCCCCATTGCCTGGAGATGTTTCTCTAAACGCTGTGTGTCTGTAGGGTTGTACCGGCAGGTTCATGGACCAATAGCCCCAAGGGAACCATTGTGATTGGATTGAACGGCCTTCCCGATCTAGTGCCCCAAGACACTCCTTTCCTCAACCACCATCTCCTGTACGCCAACGTGTTCAAGGATCAAGATGGTTGGCAGGAAGTGGTTCGGCGCTTTTACTTGGGCGGCACTGTGCTATTTGATTACGAGGTAACATTTGGCATGACTCTGTTGTCTCGGCCCTCTCCGCTCGTTTCACGCGTTCCTGCCCCGTCAGCACATGGTGGAGGATGGCAAGCAAGTGCTGACTGCGCCGAGCTGCAATCCCGAGGACCTCAAACCGGCCCGTGATCGTTAACCAGGCCCCCTCGGTCAGTGTGCGCTCGTCTATCGGCGGCTCGAGGTTTCGGTTTGCATCGAGGACATTGATGCTGGCACCGCCGTAGAATTGCGCCAGTCCGAAGAATCGGTAACGGTCCCTGACTATTTCAGCCAGCAGATTGACGTCGATTTGTCGAAATTCCGCCGGCAGTCGAAATTCTGCCTGGAGCACGCCGTGTGAACACTGCGAAGCGAGTGTGCGGGGATTCTCCGAGCTGCTTGTGATTTGAACGCGCAGTGCATTCAGCGCGCTTTCACAGTCGTGAAGCTCTGGCGCTGATTCCTGGGAGGTGGCAAGAGTTAGGGAAAGTTCTGATGCGGCCGAGTCAAGCTCTGAATAAATGAAGAATACATTAAGGGGCTTATTCGAAGTAAGCTCCTTAATGTATTAATGTACCATCTGCGGATATTCTTAAATAAAACTATATTGTATATATTTCAGTTTCATATGAAGGGTTGTGAACTGATTCTCCTATCTAAATGTCCCATTTTGTCCCAAGTTGTCCCATTTTAGCTTATTGCTTTCACTATATTCACTATAATCCAGTTAAGGCACAATTGGCGCTTACACCAGAGGATTGGGAATTTTCTTCCGCTTCAGATTATGCCGGCTTAAGAAACGGCACTTTGTGTGCTTCGGTCGCAGCAGTTTCCGCCACCGGCGTTTCTGCTGGTGCTTCCGTTGCCGGCTTGGCCGCAACAGGGCGCTGCACTTCCTTGGTCTCGGACCGGTAGCCGAGGGATTTCAGCACGGCGGAGAAGTCCTCGCCGGCACAGCCGAGCAGCGATGTCATGGCAACAGTGACGGTGAAGCCGCCTCCGGTTGCGACCGCGCCTTCCGGCGGGCTGACTTCCGCATCAAGCGGCTTCCAGGCGATCAGCGGACGGATCAGGTCAGCCAGGCGTTCCAGAATGTCGACGCGAACGGCACGCGGGCCACAGACGCGGAAACCGACAACCTTGTAAAGCGCCTTGTCGATGTACCCTGGATCACAACTGTCGGCTGTCCCCTGTCAGTTCCCTTTAAGCAGTTTCATCAAGACGACAGCATCAATTTCTTCTTAATTAATTTGGCACCAGCCCGACGTCTTGTATTCAAATTGGCTGAGCTTAAATGAAACCAAAGGTCGGTTCAGGTAATACAAAAGACGGTATGTTGCACAGTATAAGTTAAAAAACGTGTGAGAGAGTTGAAAAGTGCGTTTGGATTTTATTTTTGATAATCAGGCATGAAAACGTAAAAAAAGAGTGGTACCATTGCATTGTCTATTCAACACTTCTAATATAATCTTTATTGTCGTGAAATTTTCATCCAGTCCCCCTCCCTACATTGAGTATCGGAACTGTACGCGTAACCAATTAGAGCTTTAAGGCGTCTACGTTTTGTGATGCCAGCACAAGTTGGGTGCAACGAAGCATTGCACATGAACACATGAATGATCCAGTTCCACGTTTTCTGTAGCATTTGTTACAAGGGTGGGACATTTTAGGCTAAAGAACAAAAACGAGACACAGAACTTGAATTGGAAGCTGTATCCTCAACTAATACCGGGTTGCCTAAGCAAGGATTAGCACTGCTACTTGCTAGAGAACAGTTCACAAGGTGGATCTCGCGCCTTCAATTAAAAATCACAAGCATCATCTATTTAAAAACAAGACGTCTTGACAAGCCAAGATGTTAATAGTCAGAATATTTGAAATTCGAGTGAAATTAGGCCGAACAAACTGCTTTTACTTTCGCTTTTATGAACTATTCTTGAGTATGAACCACCATGATAATTTCTTCTTTTTTATTTTCGTATATTATCAGCTAATTCGTTTCATTTTCAATTCGTTTATTTTATTTCGTATATACTAATTCAGTTTCACACTTCTGACAGAAGGCGCCTTTTTTCGCTAAGAGGAAAATAATAGGCGTTACTCCTTTGGGAATTCCGCGGAGCTTGTAAGGCAAAATAAAATTATCTAGACTAGTACCACAATCCAGAATAGAATTTGTGTCTATTTTAAATACAATCTTATTGGATAGGCCCTTTTAATAACCAGGCAAGGAGTAGAAACACGAGTTCTCTTACGATCAATATTTGGTTATCCTCCCACAAGTTCGCGGTTTTCATTACAGTCTAGGCAGACCTTTCCTCAAATTACCCTCCAAAAGTAAAGCCATTAGCAATAATAGTTTTTATTTATTGCAATTTCCCCCAAGCGGCCCATAATTGGGCTTTACAGTAAATTGACATACATGTTGGTCTTTTTGTTCAACGGTAATTTTATTGTTATTGGAGTAAGGGCGGGGAAGCATTTGATCTACGCTATTGATCTTCAAAGACTGTATGTTCGGAACATCAGTTTCTATCTTTAAACTGCATCCCTACATTTTTTGGCTCGGGCGGGGGTGAATTTTCTGCTTGTGGAATTTTCCACGGGGTGAATATTCCATGTGAAGGTTAGCTACTGGGGTTGGAGTTTCCACTGGATATTTTACATTAGGGGAGAATTCCTAAATTTGATAGAATTCCTACACGAATTTCTTGTCGTTAGTCTTACTTTCACTGTGCCAATTTAATTTTCCATGTAGAGATATTAAGTACAATTGCCCAGGGGAAGGTTTTACTGGTTTGGAGGTTTCTAGAGTATCTTTCCGTGGGAGGGGGATCATGGGAGAAATTCCCCAGAGAGAATTTTCTGCTGGAGCAACTTTCTACGTAGGAGACAACTTTTGAATTCCCACTGCATATAATACTCCCCTTCTAAAATATCTTCATTTTTCCATTCCCCAGGGGATGTGGAGGATCGTATCATCCCCACAGTGCATAGTTTTTGGACTTTTTAACTATGCTGAACAATATGTCTCTCTTAGCTTGGAAAAAGGGCATGGAATGGAAGCTAGTTGCCCTCCAATATTTGTTATCACCTAAAAGGGCTCTAGAACTTCTTGTTTCCGTTTGGATGTGCCTTCTCCCAATCTTCCAAGGCCATTTGTTCAATGCCGTCACTTCTAGGGAAAAAATCAAATAACACGCATGCGTGATCTTTTTTACTGCAAAAATACAAACTTGTACATTTTTGGAAAGCTGCACCGGATTCTGGTTTGCGCTCGAAGACGCGACCCTCGAAAACGGCTGCATGCAGTTCATTCCGGGTGCCCACAAGCAGCCATTGAAAGAACTGCATTTTCGTGACAGCGACGGCAAAATGACCTACAAGACCCTCGACCATACGCCGTGGCCGGAGAACGCGACACTGCCGGCCGAAGCGAAGGCCGGTACCCTGGTCGTATTCAACGGCCGCGCGCCACACATGAGTGCGGCGAATCTCTCTGACAAGTCTCGCCATGCATACACGCTGCACGTCATTGACCGGTCGAGCCATTATCCCGCTGCCAACTGGTTGCAGCGTGGCCCCGATCTGCCATTGCAGAAATTTTAGAAAGCCACCCGCAGGTCCGACTGATTTGAGACAAGTTTTAATACTATATTTAAATAAAGGCTGTACAAGTTTTTCACCTAAGAATCGCACACAAGGTAATGAGATGTAGCCATTTGAACTTTTAGAATCCAAAAATTGAGGCTCTTTATTTTTTTATGCTGGCTTTGTCTCTTCGTTATTACTTCATTCCTCAATATAATTGTGTATGCTTTGCAAAAAAACAATATGTCCCCAAAGTGCAACAGTTTTAAATCAAGATACTTCGGAGAACAAATTTTAAGAACTATACCAGCCAATGAAATAACTAGTTCTTTTTCTACAGATGCCAGGTGGCATCAAGTATGTAAAGAATTAGCCATTGGCCGCACCACCCTTTGGCGCAAGTTGAAGGAATATAATTTGGAAAATTGACGTGAACCTGTTGTTTTTGTTTGAAGGCACTGGTTTTCCCTGCTCCATGAAAATTTTATTTGATTTTTTTATGTATTTCGTTATTCTTTAATTGATATTGAAAGCCAACATTATTATTTTTGTAATAAGGAGCTTACCATGTTTCAATTAAAACCCCTCTCCAAAGCAGCTATCCCCAGCGCCCTGGAAAAAGCCATGCGTTACCGCCTGTTAAACGAACCGCGCCAGGCAGAAAGCATTTGCCGCGATGTTTTGGAAAGCGATTCCGATAATCAAAGATAAGACAAGTTTGAAGATGGGAATGTTCTAATCTTGAGAAATTTATAAATTGTAAATTTAGATTAGAATTAGAATTGTAGAAACTTAGAAATTTATACATTAGTTTATCGATTTAAAACTTGTAATTTCAAGCCTTTCAGAACTTTAGCACGTACGTGGGATTTTGATAACTGGACGTTTTTTTTTTCACAAAAATTGTTATACCAGCTTCTATATTGGGAACAATAACTAGTAGCTGGGGTAGCTACTCCAGAGCATTGCTCTAGAGCAATACAACAGCCAAGGCCGTATCCAGGGGGGAGGAGGCATTAGGAGGTTTGACCCCCCCCCCCAGAATGTTTTGCCGATCGAAATCGTCCTCCGGCGCACCAACGAGGACTCGCACAACCTCTACGCCGAGGCCCTTCTCAAGCGCATCGGGCACGAAGTCACACGCCAGCCCGGCTCGTGGGCCAACGGCGGCACGGTCGTCCGCATGCTCGTGCAGGAACGCCTCGAACGCAGCCCGGCCAGCGCAATCGTCGTCGCCGACGGCTCGGGCATGTCCCGCTCCAACGCGGTCACGCCCCAGGCACTCGCCGAATGGCTCATCTCTTTCGCCAACGACCCGAAACTCGCCGACGCCTACATCGCCTCGCTCGCGCGGCCCGGTCGAGGCACGCTGGAGCGGCGCATGCAGGACGCCGAACTGACAGGTCACATGAATAATGAAGCTTTAACCTTAATTCAATTTTATTCCACGATCTATGGCCAAAGCTTGACCTTAATCCCAGGGTAGAATTAAAGCTATACATGCTCTGCATTTTGATTTATGTGAACCATAATTGAAAATTTACTTTCCAAAATTATATAACGTACCAAAGCAAAACCAAATCGTGGAAATCAACTTAAAATCTTGATAAAGGAGGCTTTCAATTGTGAAGGATGTGTAATCTCAATAGACTGTACCACGTAGCACAAACGAAAGTATAACAGTTCAAACTAGGGATGAACAGATATAAAAATTTTTAACTGGATATTTCGAACACATATACAGTGTACTTATATATAGTATAGTCCCGCTCTATAACGGGACTATAGAAACGGGACGTTTCTATTCTATAAGAATAGAACCAAGCATTGAAACAGAAACGGGAAGATTTTGACTCTTTGTGTTTACTCTGCAATTAAAATAGGGCTTTTCAATACTAAAAACAATATATCATTTCAAAGGTAATATTAACACCTAACTTTATTTAGTTCTACACAAAAAGGGAGTGACAAATACTCAGCTATATATCATATCTGTATATATGATACGGCCTATACTGCTTTCATAGTATACAGACCCTTGTAACTTTCCATAATATCCAGCATCTGCACATATTCAGCACATGTAGCAAAGTGGGGGATTGGGAATTGCGTGCTTTCGTGCAGGGAGAATTGGTGAAACGGGAAACGGTGAAACCAGCTGCAAACAAGTGGACTCCGATGAGTTTGGATCTGGATCGCTTTGCCGGAAAGCAGATCCAGGTCCGATTGGAGAATGCCGCGAACGGTTGGGCCTGGGAATTTGGTTATTGGCATCAACTGAAACTGCAAGCGCGGGAAGGCGCGGGTGAATAAGACGGGCAAGAATTCGGGGATGAAGATGACGTCAGTGAGGCAAGGAAGGATTCTGTGGTGCGCCATTTGGGTGGTGTTCGTGCTTGGTCAGGTTCTGGCGGTGGCGGAAGCGCTCAAGATTGGCGTGGTACTTCACTGAAGAACGAAACTGCTAGCTCGCGTCAGACCCGGAACAGCTATGCAATCGTCCGGTTGATAGTGCTGCTCGACGGGAACCAGGCATACACGGGCGCTAGGACGAAGGTTCTAAGAACTGTGAGCGACATAGCGATCCATGAGACGAGAGAATGCTCTACGGAACATCTCTCAGCTCCTGCTTCGAGCGTTGTAAAGATGCTAGTCGAGAGAATGAGCAGCTCCACGACATTAGCGAGTCTACCACCGCTTTGGACGCAGCTCCAGCTACTTTTGACTGACAACGTGGTTTCATCCGAAGAAGAATTACTCGTCTCAGCCGTCTATTTGCTCCACGCGGTTTAAAATACTCCTTCATTTTGATTCTCTCATCGTTCCCTCTTTTTAGTCGACTTGATAGCCAGACAAATTAACCCATTGATACCTTTCCATAATGGTCAAAAAAATACCGCAAAAAGATCCTTCTGATAAGAAGAAATCTCTTTCCAAAAAAAAAGCCGCTTCTAAAAAAGAGGACGATCCTAAAAAAACCGTCCCTCCTCAGAAAAAGAAGCGAAAGAAAAAGCGAAAAAAAAAGAAATCGTCTTTTTTTAAAACTTTCTTTTTGTTCCTGCTTATTCTATCGAGCTTTGGCGTCTTAGCGGGACTTGGCGGCGCATACTTTATTTATACTAAATATTCAGTAGATCTGACGCCCTCCTCACGAAGGAAGGAGACGGTCGCTTTGCCGCGCTTGCGGTCTTCAGAGCAATAGGCAACGACAACCGTGTCCATGTCGCCATCTGTCGTCTCTTTGAGGATCTCAGGCATGTTCCGGTCGGCCGCGACAATCTTGGCGAATGCGAGATACTGTCGCCGCTTGCCGGCGGGCAAGGCGGCGATTTCTGCTATGGAGCCGGATGCGAGAAAGGACAGAACATCGCGCCAGGACTCGGCTGCCCGCAACGCCTTATCGTAGGCATGATAAGTATCGGTCGGGCTTCTGCTGTCGGCCGCTTGCGCCGGCACCAGTAGGTTGCCGACATTCACCGACAGAGTTCCTCTCGGGTGCGTTTGCGATGGGTGGCGGCATGGCCTTCGCCAAGTGGATGACCCGGCCGCGCGGCAGCAAACGGCCCGAGCTGAAGACGAAGAAGAAGCGCCGCGGCGGCCCGAACCTGAAGGTCCTCAAGGGCGGCGTGGACGACGACGACGAGCCGCCCCGCTGGCTCAACTGACCGCGATCATCTAAGCGGGCGGGCCCTGGCCCGTCTCGCGTATGCTCGGCGGGTGAGCGACACGCTACAGCAGGCGGTGACCGAGGCGTTTGTCTACGTGGCGGCGGCCGATGGGGACTTCGCCGCGCCCGAGCTCGAGCGGTTCGTGGCCTGGGCCCAGGAGCAGGAGATTAAATGAGGGGTCTGAGGGCAAGGCGTTAGGAAAAAATTTTGGACCACACCATTTACTTAGGCTTAGAATGCATCTTCTAATACTACGAGGATTATTTCTGAAGAAACATCCTTTACTTTGGCTTAAACTCATCGCCTAATATCATGCTTGCCTTTAGCGACGAGGAAACCTGATAGTTTTGTGACAGCTATCATCCTATAAATCAAAGCACGAGGAACATTTTTGAAGAAACATCCTTTACTTTTGCTTACAATCATTTGCGTGGCCAGGATAAATTAAGAGGGGGGATTGAAATGAGGGGGTCTGGGGGCAAAGCCCCCAGGAAAATTTTTGGGGCCACGCCCTTAAGCAGATGAAAATTTGCTAGAATTTTTTACAGAGAAATTGACTACAGATTGTCCTGGGTAACCTGCTGACTGACAGTATTTAAAACTGTAGGCTATACAAGGTGTTGTTCAATCCTACTTTTTAGGGCTACAATGAGAAAAAGGTTGAGATAGCTAGGGCACATTCTGGGGATGAAAAATAGCAAATAGCCAAAAAATGATTGGGACAGAGGAAAAAGTGTTGCTGTGTTTGCCTCAAGCAGCTTTGTACTGTGGTGAGTTGGTAGTAGTAGCAGTAGTCACTCAGGAATTCAATTTTAAGCCCATGGACTCTTAAATCTGAAATATACTTCTTATATTTTTGGTTTCCAACAGTGTCAAACAGTATGTGGTAACGAACTGTAGGTAAGGAGCGACCCGGCTCAATAGTAAATAAAAGTCTAAAAAACTGAATTTCGATACCAATAGATACATCAAAAGGGTTGAATTTTATGCTGATTTTGAATATATAAGTTTCATCAAGTTTAGCCTTTTCTATCAAAAGTTACAAGCCTGAGAAAATGTGTCTAATTTTCGAAAAATGAGAAAACACCCCCTAAAAGCTATAGAACTTTAATGAAAATCACACCCCGAGATTCAGTATATCAGAGAACCCTACTGTAGGGGTTTCAAGCTTCTATCTACAAAGATGTGGAATTTTGCAATTTTTTGCCAGGGCAATTCGGAATCCGCGGATCGGCGCCACGAGGCTCCGGCATCATGGCTGACCAGAACGACGCCCCGGCTGATGCGCGTGACCACATCAACGCCGCCACCGATGGCGATCACCCTCTGGGCGTCGACCCAGACGGCGTCATTGAGTCGGCACTGTACCCCGCTTTCGACCGCGCTCCACGATTCGCCGCCATCACGGGTCACCAAGATGCTGCCATGGTCCCCGACCGCGACGCCTCGTCGCTGGTCAGCGAACCGGATCGCACGGACGGTTGCTGAATCTCGCAGCGTTTCGCCATCACAGTAATCCGGTGGTTTGAGCGCCTCGGGGGCGACTCCCTTCGAATGGACAGGAATAGTTGTAATGCCCCTGAAAGAGAGTGATCAGTAGAAAATTGAATCTGTTCAAAGACAGGCAACATAAGATCTTGATGGATGCAAGAATTTCAACTACTCATCTTAATTGAAGAAACCACAGTTCTCAATGCTTGTATATAGACATTGAAGAGGTGATGTTATAATGACTTATAAGCTTTTGAATGCTGACTCATCCTGTCAAAGGAAGCATAGTAAGAGGTTATCTCAAAAAAGGGCAATCCACAACCACTACTTCTCTAATAGAGTGATTGCCAATCAGAATAATCTTCCTGATATCACTGTAACTGATACCCCTCTCTAATGGTTAGACCATTGAAGATGGCTGCGCCGCGTTGGACCCGCCGGCAGCGGCGACCAGACCGGACTGGTGCAGCGATGCGTGCACCATGCCGCTGTACTGTTCGGCACCACCCGTCAACGCGGCGGGCTCGGCGCCGAGACGCAGACGACCGGCCGAACGGACCACGGCTTCGAGCCCCACCGCCTCGCCGCCGACCAACGTCAAGTTGCTGCCGCGCACTCCGAGCACCTGGCCGAGATGACCGGTCGCCGCGTTGAACACACTGTTCGTGAACAGGAGTGCGCTCGCGCCCTTGACCCCGCGGCGCCGCAACGCCTCGTGGTACTCGAGGTGGTATGCACTACACCCGAACGCCGTCCCCAGGCATTTCATATACGCAGTAATTTCTGTTCTTTTTAAGTTTGAATGTCGCTCCTTACTTTCGGTTAAAAAAAAACAAGTTTTTTTTTTATTTAATTGATAAGAAAACTCTAGATCTGGGTCACATTCGCTTAGACTGAACAAGTTACCATGATCTAATGATCGGGGTGAATTATTTCAAATCAGTGCGTGTGAAACGAAGCGCTGATAAGTTGGCGCTGATGAAGAAGTGCTGATAAGATAAGAGGTTGAATAGTAAGCACTGATACAAGCTAACACAAGCTATGCTAAAAAAAACTATGACGCCGAGTAGCTAAAGAAGATATTTCCTTTGACAATGTAATTGTCATTGAAGATTACCTGATTTGGTCTTCAAAGAAGAGTCAATAACACACCTTGATACACTGTGCCTACTGGGAGTTCATTTTTCTTTGGATCTCCCATGGACTGAGCATCCCAGTAGAATTAGAACCTCTTGCTCCAAGAAGTTAGGAGTTATCCTAAGATGCAAAAGTCTTATCCCTGATGAGTCTTACTCTATTCTGTCACTTCTCATTTTGTGCATTAGAACTGTCATGGAATATGCATGTCCTCTCTTTGCTGGTGCACCAAAAAGCCACATTGCTCTGCTCCAACAAATTCAAAATAGAGCAGTTTGTGCAGCGACCTCTTGCAACACAAAAGCTAAACTGCACAGTTGATGGAGTGGGGTGGCTAACCGGATTTGAACCGGCGACCCCCAGAACCACAATCTGGTGCTCTAACCAACTGAGCTATAGCCACCACGCCTTGGCGGCGCAGTCTGCCGCGACGCCCGCTCTCGGTCAATCCGTCAGCTGGGGTTTCCGCATCAACCCGACGCCGAGCCACACCAGGGCGGCCGCCCCCGCCAGCTCGAGCCAGAACGCGAGGGTCGCGTCGGGCGGTTCGTAGGACAGGAGCAAGCGGCTGCGCCCCGACGGCACCGGGATGGCGCACAGCGCGAGGTCGGCGCGATGCACGGGGACCGGCGAGGCCACACCCATGGCGCGACCGGTGCGGCGACGGAGCGGTTGTCGGCATGACAGGAAGTGGAAAAACTGGCCTATGCATTTCTTTGTTGGAAGAAGCCGCTCTGGACGACATCCCGGCCATTGTGATCGACCCCAAAGGAGACATCTCCAATCTTCTATTGACGTTTCCGAACCTCCGGCCACAGGATTTCCAACCATGGGTCGACCCAAGCCAGGCCGCTCGTGAAGGTAAGACAGTTGAACAACATGCTGCCGATACCGCACAGCTTTGGAAAAAAGGCCTAGCCAGTTGGGGACAAGGACCTGAACGAATTAGAAGTTTCCGCGAGAAAGTTGATATTTCAATTTACACTCCAGGAAGCAACGCAGGACTTCCAATTACTGTCTATTTCCCCGATTTGACCATATGGGGGGCTGGAGGGAGAGAAAAATTGAAAAAGTGAGGTATTTTTAATTTACGAGTGGGTGATCGGATCTTAATTAATTTTAATATTTAGAAGGACCTCGTGTCTCAGAGTTCTTATTTCAAATCCCGACCGGCATTGAGCCTCTGATTTTCTTCTTAAATCAATCTATTGATTCTTAGAATTTCGCTAGAGCTCATGTCATATGAGTTCTTGGCTGTTCAGATCTCGTCACAAGTGCCATATGACCTCTTAGCTCTTGTTTAAATCAAGTTTTACCCATCAAAAACTACGAGCCTGGTAAAATTTACCTAATTTTAGAAAATAGGCCGGTATGAATTAAAAGTCTAAGAAACAATGGATCTCTTCTTGTTTCTTTCTTATTTTCTATATCCTTCTTCCTATTTTTATTTACTGAATTCAAGTATTTGGAGCAAATTTAAAGTTATGTTATTGTATTCGTAGGGTGTGTTTCCCTTTTCCTTGAAAAAAAGGAGACAAGTAACAGGTAACAAGATAATTATACTAAAATTATATTTATTATTACACTATAATTACAAGATAATAACCATAAGATAATTCCCTTCTGTTATTCTGAGTTGCAACGAGGCCTGATAAAAGGAACATACGCCACTTAGAGGCTTATGTCTCTTTTTATCTTCGTAACAGTACAAGATGTCAACAAAATATTTTTGGCATGAAGTAAGCAAAATATTTTATCATCCAAGTTTCGGTATTTAATAGGTTCCATCGGCTGTTTTTCAACAACTTGCTGCGGTTATTTAATAGATTCCACTGCGCTGAGATTTAGCCGATAATTTCGGATGGTCCTGCTATGTAGTTTCCATTGAAATTAAGAGATGAAAACCTAAAGTACAACCAAACACTTTGCAGAGTAAATTGGTTTTTGGTCATAGAACTACCATTTTATTGCAAAAAATTGCATGCTAGGTATCATTTAACACATATTTGAGAGCAGAACTTAAATCTTTCACGCGTTATTCGTTTACTTAAGGTGGGCTCAGAGTGCTTAGAGAATGAAAAGGATCGTCCAGTTAAGTATTGGTTTAAGGTGTCAATAACAATGGCACAATGACAATGTTTTAATTGAATTATGTCAAAATAGTTAAAGGATCGAATAACTATGTCTTTAGAAGTAACATGACCAGAGCCGTATCCAGGATTCTTTTTCATCAAAAATTTGTTTATATTCATTTTGTTACGTTTTTACGAGTCGGAAAAACATTTAGGATGTGGTGAGAAGAATCTCAAACCCCATAGCCCCCCTGGATACAGCCTTGAACGTGACCCCCATAGCCCTTGGGAAAAGGGCTCTAAGTTGTGAACTTTGCACAGTCTTCGCGAGTGGTATTCTAAAATAAGTACTAATAGGTGCAAAGTACGTACTAATATAAAAGAATAAATAGATATTAAAACGATTTAGACTTATATTGAATATGCAAATCAAGCTTGAAACGAAGAAAAATTTTTACAAGGAAGAGTTTGGGTTTTGCCTCCTTCTCTCACTGTAAACGCGTAAAGGTCGAAAACTTAATGCGTCATTGGCGCTTAAAAATACTTGCCCTTGGGCTTTGGGTGTTTTGTTGACCCTGAAGTTTTGTTGTCTAGTGTTTGAGCTATTTTTTTAAAAATGGCTATCTGAAAATATTTATCGCATGGGTTTGGGGAAAAAGCTTAGAGGGCGGGGACTAGTTGCCCTTCAAGTTAGGAAACAAACAATTTTCTCTAGGGTGCAAATATGCACCAAAAAACATTTTGAAGCATACTTTTCGAATTTTCCAGGGGGGGGGGCTTCCTTTAAAATGACTCCAATTTTGGGAAGAATTCCTCTCCACATGTCCGAATATGCAACAATATTAATAAATTGCATGGGGCTGTAACCGACTATTAATATTATTGTCACACTACATAAGTAGCTTAAAGAAAAAAAATATAAAATTTTACACATCATTTTACTGGACTCTCAATCGTCTTAACCTTGCTAATCGTCCATCCAATCTTCATACATCAGAACTGTCATTACTTATAATTATATAGCACGTCATTATCGAGGATTTACGCATTCATCTATTCGCTCGTAGGAAATGCCGACATCGCCTTGGAGGTTTTCCAGGAAACCAACTTAGTCTTGGTGCAGAAATCCGAAAAATTCGATTCCACACGGCCATTTATACCGTGGGCGTTTGGCATTGCGAGGAATCAGATCAGGGCTGCGTTTCAGAAGTCTAATCGGGATCGAATGATATTTGGCGAACAGGCCATGAAGGTGGTCGAAGAAATCGTCATAGAACGAACTCCGGAATTGTCCGACAAACAGCACGCGCTCCGGAATTGCCTGCAGAGACTTCCCGATCAACAGCGCAAGCTAATTAAACAGAAATACGAAAACAACCAGTGTAGTGTTAAGATGACATTCGCTAGAAAATCCATCTAACAGCTCCTTAAAGCAATTTCGTAGTATGGAAAAGTATTAGCCTACTGGCCTTTGTTTGAAATTTTCCAACCTTTAATTTGTAGAAAAGAAGTTGGCTGTTTTTCCAAATGGAAAAACAAATGAAAAGAAGTTGGCGTGTACCATTCAAATGGAAATAAATAATCGCACCAAACATAAAAATAACCTATACTTTCTGTTATGGATGAATAGATCAATCCTATGCAAACAGGAATTTAAATGAACAATCATGTTAATCTTAGAACTAACAGAAATTACATCAAATAATAGCAGGGCTACGGCCCCCCTAACCTGGGTAGGGGGTCGCGAAATGATGCGTGAGCGCCAGTTAACCACAATCGATCTCACCGAGTTGGCGGAAAACGTGCAACACTGGCGCGACCGAATCGCACCGTAGATACCCATGGCAAGTCGCGCAAACATACACGACCACGAAGTGGCCAAGTTCGAAGCCATGGCTCACCGTTGGTGGGACAGCGAAGGTGACTTCAAACCTCTGCACGATATTAATCCCCTACGTCTGGACTACGTGGAACAACGCGCGGGCGACCTTGCCGGCCAACGTGTTCTAGATGTGGGTTGCGGGGGTGGGCTACTCAGCGAGGCCATGGCCAACAAAGGCGCGCAGGTACTCGGTATCGCCATACAATAAAATCAAATTCGATTCAAACATTCGGTCATAAAGCTCTTGAATTTCTTCATCTCTTCCAAAAAATAATTCTCGATCTTTTTGATCATAAGAATCAAGAAATTTGAACGGACTCAGGCTTTGGATGGAATTTGACATAAGTTTCATCAGTTACCATAATTCGGTAATTTCCTTTTGTTTTATTCAAACACTTTGAATTACCAAACTATTGATCAGTTATCTATTCTGCAATGATCCTAATCCTATGGATTAGGCAATCATGTAGTACCCTTTTTAGAGCTTCGGAGCACGTCTTGCAAATGGGAGAATTGCTGGCGGATTGTTTCGAATGAATAGAATCGTCACTTTAGATTGCCGCATTAAATGTAAAACTAATATAGGCCTCGAGATGAATCCGGCATAAAACAGTACCGTATTCAGTCGTTTACACTATGCCGTATTCAAACGAGGTCGGTTAGAGTTCCGTATTCATTTCGTGCCATATTCATGTCAAAACTGTGCCGGAATAGTGTAGACGCAAGGCCATAGCAGTTTCGTACCGTATTCGTCCCGTACCGGGTCTAAATTATAAAACAGCGTGCACAGAATGTGAAACTGCTCTTCGACTTCAATTACGCAACATTATCACTCACCTGTCCCTCTCCGTTCATCTTATTGGTCAATTTGACTTTCGTAAATGCCACAGGGTCTTCATCAACAAGGAAGCTTTGGAAAAAGGCGCAAACCGTCCGGCGGTCGAAGATCAACGTGTCAAGAAAGTTGGCGTTCTGGGCGCAGGCATGATGGGCGCAGGCATTGCGCTGGTCTCAGCCAAGGCGGGCATCGACGTGGTGCTGGTCGATCAGAACCAGGAGGCTGCGGATCGCGGCAAAGCCTATACCGAGGCCTTTGCAGACAAGGGTATTGCCCGCCGCAAAGCCACAGTCGAACAAAAAGAAGCGATGCTGTCGCGCATCAATGCGACCACCGACCTTGAAGCGCTCAAAGATGTCGATCTGATCATCGAAGCGGTGTTTGAAGACCCAAAGGTCAAGGTCGCAGTCGGGTCTGTTCCTCAATATTCTATCTGCCGTAGCGGTACTACCCGTAAAAACAATAAAATCTACATTATTGTTTTTAGTTAATGAGTGAGCATATTTATCGTCGCAAGGAATAAATTGTAAAACGTCTTTAGGAACACCCGCTCGCCACAAACATTCCACCGCCTTATAGGTCGCTAAAATTGAATGGGGAGACGGCTTCAAAATTACGCGGTTGCCTCCAGCTAAAGCGGCAATAACGCCCCCTAGAGGAATCGCAATAGGAAAATTCCAAGGAGAAATAACCACAACAGTCCCTTTGGGTTTTAGCCTTAAATGAGGGAACTTTTGACGGAAGTATCTTTGAATTTGATGGCCTTATTTTGTTGTGATCTCTTTTTTCTGGGGGGTCCCCCTTTTTTGAAAATCAGGGAAATTTTCTCATGCTCGTAGCTAATGATGGGTAACATTCAACTTAACGAACTTTATGTACTTGGAATCAGCTTAAAAAGCCAGTTCGTTCAATTTACCTATTTTTTTTTCAAAATTCGGTTTTTATAGGTTCGGTTACTATTTGGCTAAATCGCTCATAGTGCAAATTATTTTCTGGTCTTCAGAAGACGTGGGGATCGTCAGCTCAACTCAACTTAGCACCTAATTATTTTAAGGTCAACTTAGTTATTTCCGCTATTTTGTGTTTCATTTATTTATTCTATCATCAGGGTGGGTGCGAGTTTTTTTCTCAGTAAAATTTTCAGCAGTTTATAATGGCACTTGTAGATTTTTATTCTGACGACGTTTGAAACAATTAAATATTAGATGGGGATATTGATTATATAGAAAGTTTTTAAAACATGCAGTTGGCACGCTTTATACTGGTATGCACTTTTTAAATTTTAGCAGACTGTAAGTTAAACAGTCTTTATTTGGAATGAAAACCATGTTTTGGGTACCAGCATCTGGAAGATTAGCTTTTAGTGTTTTCAACTTCAATATTTCAGCTACTATTAACCGTTCACTATTATTTGAAAATGAAATGATTTTTTGATTTATTTATTTTGTCCGGTCATCTTTTCTCGCGCCTTGCACTGGACGGAATTCTCATGGCATCACCTCCTTCTGATCGATTTAGTCGGCGAGCCTTTATGAAGGGCTCTGGGGCGGTTGCTGCCGCATCTGCCGTTTCCAGTGGTGCCAGCGCGATTGCCCAGCAGGCGGCCGACGACCAAGTCGTCCGTGGCAAGTCGAAAGTCACCTTGGACGTAAACGGCGAGCGACGCTCCGCGGAGGTGGAACCCCGCACGACGCTGCTCGAGGTGTTGCGTTACCAATTCGATCTGACGTCCGCCAAGCCCGTCAGCCTCGATGGGAGCAGCGGCGCCAGTACCGTGTTGGTAGATGGTCGGCCGCAATAATTTCGGCACATTCTTTTGGGTCGGTTAAAACATCACAATGACTACGGCGTAAACTGTCGCATATTTTACCAAAGGCTGAATTAAGAATAAGCTTAGACATTTTTTAACCTTCGTTTTTGCCACGGATCCTTTACTCACAAAGGTATCAATAAACTTCTTCATATACGGGAAGTAACCGAACTGGATGGCTCTATGAATCTTAGTGAACATGAACCGATGGCCAGCATTCACTGCATCCACCGCATGTACAACAGCACTCTGTTTTGGGTGAAGGTCGTCATTAAGCTTTTTTTCGAAGGTGTTCGGTGCATACCCCATCCTCTACCAAAGAAATATTACGTCCCTGAAAATAAAATTGCTTCTGTCTTGGATTTATCAAACGCGAGCTTGTTATCTTCTGACCAAGTTAGGAAATACGAAAATACCCTTGATGACAAGGATTCTAAAGTTGATATTTTACTTGATGTGATAATTGCACAAACATCATCAGCATATGTCTGAATTTTTTTTATTAGGAATATTTATTTCTAGAAGATCATATATATTAACCGACCATAGCAGGGGGGATAATATTCCACCTTGAGGACATGATCGCTCTAAAATGCACGACTATTCACCCTATACGTAACAACTCTACCAGAAAAGGAACTATAAATTAAATTTAAAAGACCATCAGGGTACGATTTAGCCCAAACACCAATGAAAAGAAGATCCCGAGCGATGGGATACCCATATCGCCATCACCAATGGTACGTATGTTTATCAGCATTAATATGGTGTAGATAATACTGCCAAGATAAAAGCCCAGTACTAATTGGTGCGACTTACGGGTAATAAGCCCCGGTAATACACGCGGTGAAAGGCTGGCACTGGCGCTATTAAGCACCACCATAACCATAGAAAAACTAAAAACGGTTAATGAGATAATACTGCCTGCAAGGGTACTGAGGATGGTTCGGGCATTCTCTTCGCTATCGACCAATAACACGCCAATCAGCTTTTTAAATTCCATTGATAATGATGAATACTCGACCGCTGACAAAACGGATTTTTCCACCCGTCACGACCCCGGCCATCCGGCGGCGGACGAACGCGGCTACGTCAAGACGCCGAACGTCAGTTCTCTGGTGGAAATGATGGACATGCGCCAGGCGCAGCGCAGCTACGAGGCAAACCTCAATGTTGTGCGTTCAGCGCGTGGCATGGCAATGCGCACGCTTGATATCCTGCGCGCCTGAGCGCGATTGAGCAGAACGGGGACGAAACGATATGACAATTCCTGCCTCTATCGCCGCCCAGGCCTATGCCGCCGCCGCGCAGCAGGCAACACCGACCGCCAAGGCAACGCCGGTCAACGCAACTGCGACGCCGGAAGCCGGCTTTGGCGGATTGAGTTATGAATCGTTGGCTGAGCGAATTCTTGAATCAGCTCTAAAAGGCCACACCGCTAAGAAGGGAAAGTCTTCCCAACCAAAGGGAAAGCCTCGATGAGTCTATTTCGATCCCTCACCCCACGAAGGAAGAAAAATCACACATTGCGTGCGGTCTCCGCTAAAGCGGCGTGGGGTCGTCGCGTTCTCATCCTTAGCGGGTTCGTAATGGCCTGTGTCGTTGGGTATTACCTGTTGCCCCAAGCGACGGCTGGATGGACCACGATTCAACATGTGTCTATTTCCGGGGCGAAGTTTATGAAGCGCGGAGAAATTCTTTCGCTCTTGGATATTCCCCCTGATGTAATTTTTTAAGTAATTATAATTAGTAATTTTAATTAGTAATACATACCGTTGAAAGTAATTAGCTCTTCCCTTCATCGGTTTTATTAGCATGTTGGAACTCAATAAAATTGAGACAAATTATATTTCTAATAGCTTTATAAAACACATCGAAGTTGAGAGCTCAGCAAAGCTAGTTTTTAAAGAACTGGTTAAAGAACCGAAAGCTTTCCCGTACTACATTGCTAAGCCTACGGACGCGCTTATTTTGAATTAATATTTCACAGAATATGCATCAGCCCAGCTGTCCTGATCCTGGGACTACGGGTGCATGCCCTCTTTCACCTCATGGAGGAGATGTACCAAGCGGTCCAAGCCATAACGAAGAGGAGCCCGAGGAGCAACGTGGTTGCCGCGAAAACGCGTTGGATGTTGCGGAAGCGAGCGTTCGGTGATGACCGGAGCTTCAGCATGGCCCAGCCTTCCCAAAGCGGATGCGCTGTGATGATCGACAGAAAAACAAGAATGCTGGCAAGGATGGGGTCGCCTCGCAGCAGCATGATGACGCTCAGGACAAGCGCAGTCGTGACGACAACCGTCATCGCGTATGCATACCAGCGCCCTGCCTTCCGATGCAACGGGCTCCCTTTTGTGCTGAGGATGGGAATCCAGAAGAGGATAAGGCTGAGGCTGCCCGCCGTAATGTGTACAACCAGGCATAAAGAGCGAGGTATTGAGTAGGAAGCAACCCTCCTTTTTGGTCTTGCCAATTTCCAGGGTGATCCCACACATTCTGACATGCTTGAAAAGCGACATGATGTCACCTATTCGTGTCATATTTTACGCTTTCTTGCGTTGTTAAATGATCTGCAAAACTTCTTGCGACAATCAGGAATTCTTGGAGCACATCTTGAGACCAACGGTTTCAGTGGCGACCTTAAGTACGTTGTTTTTGTATGTCTTCTACATTACGTCCGGGTCAAAAAAGGTATTGAAACATTCAAATCTGTTCTGTATTTTCACTGCATACTTTTGGTGGAATATTTCGGTGTTTAGTTTCTGAGTCTTCAACTTTTGCAAGTGAGTTATGTCAACTGAAAAAATGTATTATAAATTGCTTTGGGAGGGTGAGAATGTTATTCCTTGCTAAAATTCAGATTTTATAAAAATGTTATCCAACTGAAATGCCGATTCAAAGGACTCCCTCTTTTCTGTGCAACTGAGCTAATTATTCTAGCACTGTGTTATAGACCTATATAGGCTAATTGACAAACAATAGGCGAAAGGTGGGTATATTTTAACATTTTGGGTTGATAACTGAGAGCAAATGAAGCTTATTAATATGAGATCATCAATGAGAGCAATTAATTCTCCTCGCTTCGTCGTCCTACGATCTCATCATGGCAAAACAGGCGCAATCTTCACAAAAAACTTCTCGGTCGATGCTGACGTAAGTTATCAGGGCGATGCCAAGAACCATCGTGGCTGCTTCGATCGAAACGGCGGCCCATTGCACGATTCCACTGGGGCCCCACCAACCGTCTGCGTTGATTGCCACCGCCAGGTTCCACAGGATTCCCGGCTGCAACGTGAACGCCAGCGGCAAGGCATCGTCGCCAAACAGCGCGGTGACAAAAAAGACCCAGGAAAAGTAAACGCCGGCCAGTCCGGAAACTCCACCGAGCAAAAACAACGCCGTCGGATTGCGACATTTTCCTACCTTGGCCAAGCCACCCAGCACACAGCCGCACAAAAAGACATATTTAGCTTTTTGAATAAAATTGGGACATACTGCCGTCTACCAACTTTCATCATCTGTTTATGTGCAATGCTTAATATATTGGCTAATTAGTCCTATAATTAGTTTTTGATTTCTCTAAGTTTTTTTAGGTCACTGTTTTTATGCTTGATCAGAAAGTTAAAAGAAGTAAAAATGCCTCTTGCTGATGGTGATGAATCTTTACAGCTTCGCATGGATTTTCCAAGCACTTGGGAGGATCTTTATGGTAATGTCTTTTAAATTTTATGAAACTGGGGGACGTAGTTTTACTTATTTTTTGAGACAGATAATTTTTTTTTTTTTTGGGGGGGGGCTGTTTCGCAGTTTTTGACAATGATCGGCGTTTGGCCGTGGCTTGTGATCGTTGTTGGAACAGGCGTTTCAAATTCGAGGTCCAACGTCCAGGAATAGAGACCCGAATAGATCGGAGCCTCGTCGACTTGAAGTGCGATGACGTTTTCGTCTCGGTTTTCCCAATCAAGTGTAAACGTTTCGGTCGTAACGATTGGCCGACCCTGCGGTGTTCCCTCGTCAATTCCATCGTCATTGATGTGGTCCCACCAGGTGAGCGTGGCAAACACCGATTTACCAACAAAGTCAACCAGTTCCGGTTTTTTGATCACCGCTTGGATCACCGGTGTGACTCTTTCGTCCTCGGGAGTTTGCGGATCGTCATTGTACCGCGCCCGATCTCGCCGACCGTGAGGCCGCGGCGTTCCGCTTCCTCATAGGCGCGCGAAACGGTCTGAACGCTGATACCAAGCTGGTAGGCCAGTTCTCGCTGGGTGGGCAACCGCTGGCCCGGCCGCAGCTCCTTTTCATCGATCGCATGTTCCAGCGCGTCGACGATAGCCTTGTAACGTGGGCCTCGGAACAGTTGTAAATCTGGAATCCAATTTGTCATGGTTCATTTTAATCCTTGAATCAGTTCAATAGCAATCATAGTTTCCGATTCATGCTGCAACCAGATGAGCGACAGCTGAGTAGGCGCGACTCATCATGTCAATCAAGAAGACTATGGCGCGTTAATTAAGCTCCTTTAATGAGCTTTGATTTAATTAAGTGAGGAGCAACATTAAAACTTTGAACGGGCGGAAACCATTCCGTATATGAACGACAATTAAACGGCACCAATTAAAACCCGGCCGTGAAAAATCTCCCGATTGAAAAATTTCTGCATATTTCCCAATAAAAAATGCGATATATGAACATTGGGCAAATTGCACAACTTCCAGCCTATTCCCCAGAGGATGTAAGGAGGCATAATTATTAAATCTTTCAATTATGCTCAAAATTTTGATCGGATGTCTGGGGAAATAGGGGGCGTGGGAGGGGGGGTAGTTGCCTAACTATCTTTTTAGTCACTTAAAAAGTGGCAAAGTCTAAAGAGACAGGGTTAACCGTAGCGACTGGTGAATTTGGTGCTGATATGCAAGTCAGCTTGTGTAACGATGGTCCAGTAACATTTAATCTATCTGTTTAGCGTTCAATAACAATAATATAGTTCGCATAGCCCGGTACATGATGTATATGTGGCTTTTTGCCAAAATTAATTATGAGCAAGTGTTCTAGCTGCTTGAGCTGGGACTCATGCTCAGCAATAAAATTTATAAAGAGCACTCCTTGTTCTGAGAGGGTATTGCGCAGCAGGGTATAAAACTTATGTTGATAGAGAAACCGCGGGGCATCTAATTCACTAAATAAATCTAAAATAATCCAATGTTGTTAATAGTATCCCAGGTACGTTGCCATCTTTTTCTTCTTTTACAACCCTGAAACCTATTTTATCAACAGAAAATATAGCTTTGGAGGCAGTCAGCTCAATTGAAACGTTTGAACCAATTGGTAAACCAGGCTCTTCTATTCCCTTACAAAACCCTCAAACGATGCCTACAGTTTTTGCTATTCCAGGTACGCAAGAGCCAGTTGAATCATATCCTTCTGAAAGACCTTCCATAGTAACTGAACCTGTATTGGCCGAAGTGAGTGGTGCAAGTGGAACTCTATCCCCCTTAGTTGAAGGAGGGAAGTTTCCTGCATTCCCGAATGTGCAGGAAACGCCACCAACTATACCGAACTATATTATTTGGCTATGATCATTAGAGGCAGTGTTGTTTTACCAATTGTTATTCTATTCATCAAATTTGAATCTGTCAACACACTCAAATTTCTAGCTTGAAGATTTTAACTGTTTATTCAACTACCTAGATATGAACACACTCACAGAAGCTCACTTGCTTTTATATAGATACAAGCAAAGAAACTTTTCTCTTTTGTTTTTTATAAATCCTTTTTTATTCAAAGTGAAATGAAGTCCTCTTGATAATATAAAGTGGAATCAAAACCTTCGTTCATAAACAACTTCTTTTGGCACATTAATACCAAGATTTACACATAAAACCACCTTTAATTCATTTCCATAAGTAAAATAAAAATGGCACTAACGGAGATTATCAGCAAGGAAATTAAAAATGAATTGATGAAAACAAACCCCATGCAAACGTTACTAGCGCCAATGATAGTTTACCCACGGATACATTCATTGAACCATGAATCAATCTATAAAAAGAAGTAAGTTTGTTACTAGCGAGAAAGAATCCATGTTAGTCTAAAATCAGTAGTGAAAGTGTCAGGATTAAAAATGACTGGATTTGAGAACCAAAAAAAAATCATATGGAGTCTAGCGACTTTGGAAAAATGTTTGATTCTAGATGATGATTTTCTGAAGTCACCTTTTCAAAGGAAAATATTTTGTGAAAAAAATGGTTTATTAATCCGTATTTACAAACAACTAAATAAACTAAGCAACAATTTCGCACTGGAGAAAACCGATGAGGATCTGCGGTTGCGCGATTGTCCACAAAACTATTTACCTATCAACCCTACTATTTACTTGAACCTCAACAATTAAATTAGAACTATTATAGATAAATCAAAAATAAATAAACTATAACCTATTCATATAAAAAATAGATAAATGAATAAATAACTGAAATAAAAAATGACAGATAAATAAAAATATAAAAGAAAAATAATAATAACAAATCCAGTCATTCAAGACACAACTCCCCCACCCTAAAGTCCCAACCCTACCTTAGCCCCTGCCAACCCTTTATTACGTATATGAGGGGGCTCACCCCCTCGTCAATACCTCGCTCTTTACGCTAAAGTTTGAATTTTGTTACAATTCTTAAGAATGACTCCCCTGAATCACAAAGGCCTTTCAATACAATAAATAGCTCTTTGGAAAGTACCAAAAAAAACCTTAGCGTAGAGAGCGAGGTAATGGCGAAGAGGGGAACCCCCCCACATACACGTAATAATTACTGTTCGTTTTAAATTTTAATGTTGCTCCTTACTTTCAGTTACAAAAACTTGGTTTTATACTATTCAGCTTTAGATAATTTTTTTTTAAAATGCTGGGAAATCTGGCACCGCCTTCATTGATAATTCTCTTCCCCTTAGAGAAACTTTTATTCGTTTCTTTCAGTGGCATTGAGTCACTCAAGCCTTTTATGACAATTTTAACACAAATGTAGGCAAAGCTATGATTATGGTAAATTTGTCCGGAAACCATAATTTTGTCAGCTTTTGTAGCTTGGAGCTTACCACCTCTATTTCAAACTGTTTCAATATAAAGTAATGACGTAAATGGGGTTTTTATTGCAACTGATAAAATGAGATAAAGGCATCACTAACTCAATGTAGCCTATCTTTAGGCACGTACGCTGGAATATCTTCCATTTATTTTGAAAAATGTCTTGGTACTTAAACATTCTCAAGAATTGATTTAAAGATTCATATTGCATAGGGAAAGGAGATCGTGAGTGTGAACCTTGAGTTACGCCCCCAAAGCGGGAGAACTGGGTATTAGATGGCTGCCCTAGAGTTAGAAGTTGACTCATCCCCTCCTTTGGATTTGCTTCTGGACTTCCCTTTTCATTACTCAGTTTATCGACCATCTCTTGAAGCGATAATGTTGATGCACTGGTAGGTTTAGTATTTATGCTACTGAAATATTGAGCCGGTTCTGGGTCGGAAAGAGGAGGGGCTGTTTCGTAAGGACTGCTGCTGGATAGCTTTTCTTGAGCCATGAGCTTTTCTTGTGCCATGAGCTTTTCTTGTGCCATTATCTTTTCTTGCTCTATCAATGCCTTCTTCTCTCCGCGTTGAAATATCGCCTTTCCAATACTGTATTTCGGTAGCTATTGACTTTAAATTGTCAAAAACCGCTTTAAATATACTTGTAGATGTAAATCCAGTATAAAATCTTACATCGTGTTCTCTTGTAAGTTGTTCAAACCCTAAGCTTGGGGCTGCAGCAGACCAAATTTTACCAAATGTTGAAGTGGAAGTTGACGGCCGATCTTCATCATTTTTAGGGCAATCTTTTCTAGCAACTGTCACTGTTGCACTTCTTTCCAATGGACGTCTTTTTTTGGGTGACTTATTGTATTTGTCTTTTTTCTCGTTGCTAGAGCTTGGAGTCAAGAATATTGTTGGATGACCGCGCAAGCTAAGGGTATTGAGCACGGTCTCAGCCTCGCGTGCAACATGGCGCTGCGCCTGACTCATGAAGGCTTCCAGTTGTGTCAGTACCGGAGCGAAGGCCTCAGGCTCTTGCGGAGGCGCAAAGGACCGCACACGCTCTAGCTGCTCTTGGACAAATACATCCAACGGCACGAGAGCCTCTTGGAGTTGCGCAAACACATGCTGGTGGCACTGCTCCAGGCACGTCATTACCTCTTGGCGGTACGCTTGCAACAGCCACCGATCCTGTAAGACGCGATCTACTTTCTCTTCGAACTGCGTCATCAAGCTCGTCCGCATCTGTTCGATGAACCGCTGATGGGCCATTTTCAAGATTGAGAAGGGAACCAAGAAGGCCAAGGTTGTTGCTGAAGATGTTGCCATCTGGCATGGCCGTAATGGAGATTTAGTCTGTTAAAAAAATACAGCTGTGTTCCTGTGCATGTGGACTTGTTGATGAATAAAATATATTGTTATAAAAAAACTATTCTGGTAAAAATATCATCACTGTGCCTCATCAGGTTAGTTTGTTGTGTTGGCTGTTCATTTTTTTTAGAAATGAAATGACCAAGAGCAAAAGTGACAAGAGAGCCTTGTTGTTGGTGTTGTTTGTTGTTGTATGTTGCAACCTAGACTCTTGTAGCCTCTTCAGTTCTTGTGTGTGTATGTTGTAATCTTCATTAATTTGTCTCTAACTCCAAAACCAACATACTTCAAAGCTCGCTTACCCCGCTTTCAGGACCTGGGGCCCTGTTGTTTCCCAGACCTTAAGAATTGCCTATGACACCCCTCAGAAAATATGTATTTCTTTCATTTCTTAATTGTCAAAAATTTGTCACTCTTTTCTACATAATTTTTTACGACTTTTTACCGAGGTTTAACACATTATCAGAATGCTAGCCCCAACTCTGTCTAAAACTTTCCTTATCACCAACTAAGGGCTTGTGCATATATTTAACCGGGACAAGGCCAGACTTACCTCTTCTCAGTTTCTTTAGATGTCATTATAATATCTTAATTATTAATATTGCACCGAAATGATACCGATATAATTTGCCAATAAATTTCCAACCTCGGAAAGATAAATTTTACCTAAATTTTAGACCCTTTATTCTCTGCTCATATTTGTGCTCACATATATCTCCCTTGTCTATTACACACAAAAAAAAGCTACAATAAGTCATTGCAGATTCCGATAAGTACAAATAAGATTTATTTAGAAAAAATTTAGAAAAATGATACAACCAAATGAAGGTCTAGTCTAGATAGTAAGACTATTTAAAGCCGGTTTAGTTACATAAAGATAAATTTTAATTGAAAGTTACATAAGGATAGTTTACATAAGGAAAGTTACACAGAGAAAGTTCTCCCCAAACTGGATTTAAAGAATTATTTATGACATGAGTTTTGAATTCCTCATTTCGACAATTTAATTCTAAATATGGATCAGATAATCCACCATAATCTTGTGATGTTAAATCTTTTGCTGATATTGCTTGAACATGAAGGATAGCGATATTTTGTTGTGTAATTGGTGGAAAATGAGTTAAACCAAACCTATCTGCAGGTTCATACGCAAACCATTTATTGTACAAGTCATTAGAAGTAGAAGTAATATTTTTTTCTTCAGATATTAGAGGTTTTTGTTTGGTAACATTAATTTGTATTTTAAATCCATTTGTTGTTTCGTGCCATTCGCGATAAAAAGTTGATTCGTAAAACTACAGATACTAGAGAAATATCAAGTGAAAAGTTGTATTAAAGTCCAAAGAATAATAAGAGGTATATTTACTTATAAAAAAATCAAAAAGCCGAAAATTCCGAGAGAACAGACCGTCATTTAGTTTTTACGCACGATTTTTACGTGACAAACAGAAACCTAATACACTTTAAAACAAAAAGTACTTCCGAGGCATATTAGTTTTTAAAAAAAAGGGTTAAAATTTATTGCTTCTTGTAATATTGAGTGTGTTCAAGCACCAAATTATCGTTCAGGATAATTAATTATTTGTTCCAAGATACCGGATAAGACACATAATAATTCTTATTGGTGATAGTACAGGGAGGCACTTCTCGGAAACCCTTTAAGCTTTCCTATGCAATTCAAAGTAGAAATTTTCTAGTTTCATTTCTGGTCTCTTGTTTTAAATTCCAAACAGAAATATATCATGCACACAAAGCTCTAAGCTTTTTATACCTTCATTTTTAAAGATAGAAAAAAGTACTAAACTTTGTCTTAGGCTGGGAAGTAGTGATGATCTTGAAAGTGTTCTTAGCCCTTTTCTGGGGCAAGACATTTGCCCTTTAGGTTGCAAGAAAAAGTGTCATTGTTACATGTCTCAGAACGTTACATTCTGTTCGGACAGTAATCCTAATGTAGGTAGGTGTATATATATATATGTAGGTAGGTGAGTTTTACATATTATGAGCAAGTGTTCGATTTTGTTGACAGAAGAGCTTTAGCAAAGGTCTTATACGGTATACCAGACAAATACATTAAAGTGATTACTATGTACGACAATAATATAGCTACGGTTAAGGTACGAAATGAAGTTAGCAGCTGATCAGGAGTTAAGCAGGGTTGTGTTCTATCCCCCTTTATATGGATCATTTTGATGGACTTTGTCTTAAGGAGCACAAGAAAGGCAATGGGAGGCGACGGAATCAAATGGGGTGGAAAAACTCTCCTGGACTTAGATTATGCTGATGATTAAAGCATCATCGATGAAAGTGTGACCAAAGTGAATGAACTTTTACAGCAGGCAAACCCTTGTAAATTCCACTGCAGCATTAGGCAATCTAAGTCTCGTTTCGCCCTTTTTAATGCCTTCTATATCCAAAAGATTAAAGAATCCGCTACTAATGAATAATATCCTTGATGTTAACAAATTGAACTCTTTTTCAATACTGAAGCAAAGTCACGCAAGATTGTGTCACCCTTAATTCCATCTACGCAACATACACCTGCGTCTCTTAGAAAGGATTCTCTATTACGTAAGATGCACCTGCTGGCTGTCGTAGGAACGACGGGATAGGGATCTCTTTAAAACTGGAGCTGTTGTCAGAATGACGGGTTAGGGTTGGTGGTGAAACTAGTGATAGAGCTGTATAGACTTTATATTTAATGACTTATTATTATAGACTTATTATAATATAGTCTTATTGTAGTATTTATAATTATGTATATAAGTCTTATAATAATAATCTTATTATTAATATTAATAATAATTAATATAAAACAATTCTTAATAATAATAATCTTATAATATATAAGTCTTATTATAAGACTTATTATAGACTTATTATATTTAATGACTTATTATGATAGACTCGTATTTATAGACTTTATATATTTATAGACTATTCTCGTATCGGCATATCTTTACTACTTATCCGATTGTTTCTTAAAAAATTTTCTGGAATTTGCTCAGACATATACTTTTCCACGGGAGCGTCGTCCAAGCCGACCAGGCGCATCAGCTCGCGGACAATTTCGCGCCGATAGTCGTCATCGCCGATCTGGTGGATCAGCAAGGGTTCGCTGACGATATCGAAGACCGTCATGCGGGGGTTGAGCGAACTGAAGGGGTCCTGAAAGACGAACTGCAGCTTCTTGCGGAAATCGATCAGGGACTCTTCATCCAAGGCCAGGACATCCGTGTCACCCTCATGATCGACATAGAGGATCGCGCCGTTGTCGGGCGACAGCGCGCGCATGATGATTTTGCTGAGCGTGGTTTTCCCGCAACCGCTCTCGCCCACCAGACCGAGACATTCGCCGCGACGGACCACGGAACTGACATGCCTTTCAAAATTTAGGAGTCCCAAAAACGAAAAAAATTTGACCCATTCCAATCTAAGCTAGCATGGTCTCAATTAAAGAAAAAAAGTAAACTTCAAAATCATTTAATTAAATAAAATTGAGTCTGAGTTCAAAGCACTTTCACAGCTACATGGAACGGAGCTAGATTAATTATATTGAGTAAACCTAGGAATATTGTTACTATTGAAGCTAGTTTAGAAGCGAATACGAGTGTAAAATTATCCTATATCTTTGCCCAATAAGATTGGAATTACCTAGGAAAAAACCACGGTCAAAGTTATAAATTTTACAGGTTAGCCCAACTAAGGATATGGCTAACTAGGCTAAGTCAAGATCTAACTGTGTTTCAGTACCAGATCTCGCCTTCAAGATTCGAATTGTGCGTGAAACTATTATTATGACCCAGAAAAGGCGATCCCCATCCTGGAAACACAAAGATTCGTTTAGCTTAAAAACACTTTCTTTTTTAGTCTTCTGAATTTCAATTTTTCGGTGTCACGGAAAACAAAATATTTCTTTTTACCTTCTTTGTAAGAGGTCTTTCTTCATACTAAATGTTAATATTGTATAGTAACGGTGATCGTTGTGTACAACACATCTTCCTGAGCCCAAGTTTACCTCTTGTTCAAACGACACAATGCCACAGCATTAGCCAAGTCATGTAAAAGGATGTTAGTAAAATTAACCTTGCACTTGATGCCCATTTAATTGGGCAATCTGTCTTGGCTTTTTCCTACAATTGGCCATGACTTGACTTTTCCCACAACTATTCCCTTTTCAATTCAATTAGTGTGGTCTTCGAAAATATCTATGGCAACATATAGCCAAGATTTTGCCTAGATGGAGTCCGGTTCTTTTCTTTCATTAACAAAAAAAATTCCACCAAACAAGTTTTTCAAAGAAAAATAAAGAACTCCATTAAACCAAAAATAAGCAAAAATAGAATCAAATAATCTACCATGCGTTAAACTACCACTAGTCAGCATCGATAAAACAGAAATAAATATCCGAGTCAAACCCAAGTGAATATTATTCCTCTTTCCAATCCATCCAAGGCAATATAACACAACTATTATTGAAAAGTTTTACAAACTTCGTTCAAAATGTAAATTTTTATTAAATACCTCTACTTAGAGGTCACCCTCTCCGAAATACGTCGCTCTTTACGCTAAATTTTAATTTCCTTTTGTTCCACTTATTTAATAATGACTCCTGAATCACAAAGGCTGTTTAATTAGATTGATCTAAACTTTTACAAGTTCAAAAATACAATAACTTTGTCGTAAAGAGTGAGGTATTGAAGAGAGGGCGGTCCCCATCATTGATGTAATCATTTCTGTTCTTTTAAGTTTTAATATTGCTCCTTACTTTCATGGAGGTCGTCAGCGACACGGCACACTTTGGGCCTTTGGGTAATGATCGCAGCAAGCTCATCGCGCTGCTCGGGTTGCTGGCAGTCGTCTCGTCTTTCTTTGCATTGATCATGAGTGCCTATGCGTTGCGCATGGAGCTTGGTGACTGGGTGCCCATGACGGAACCGCAGTTGCTGTGGGTCAATACCGGCATGCTAATCGTGGCCAGTATTGTCTTCCAGTGGACGCGAAACGCAGCCGTTGCCGGCAACACCGGACGTCTGGCGCCAGGTCTGTTGATCACCGGCGCACTGACGCTCGGTTTCGTGCTGGGGCAATACGTTGCCTGGCAGCAACTGCAAAACAGTGCAGAAAAACTGTAGCGTGAAGAGCGAAGTGATGAGGAAGGGCAACCCCCCTCATATATGTAATACTTTCTGTTCGTTTTAAGTTTTAATGCTGTTCCTTATTTTCAGTTGAAAAAAACTTTATTTTTCTCTTTATTTCATGAAGCTTAGATACTAACATTTTTCTAAAGACAATAGAAAAAGTATGTCGATTAAAGTAAAAGTAGCGTATGTAAAAATGAAAATACTAAGTAATTACAAAAAATACATTAAACAATTGCCTACTTGCAAAAACTAAGATATTAACTCCTGAAGCAATGCCGAAGCGTTGGACGGATATTTTTAACAATACCGACAGTTTTGAACTTGGGTACAAACCCCCTCGTATACATAATAAAAATATAAGAATATAAAAGTTTGTTACGTAAGTTAATCCTTAAGTTACGTATATTTTTTACTAACAAAAACGTTCGTTAAAAATTAAAAGTTCTAGTTGCCTTTTTAAGTAATCAAAAAATTGGAGGGCAACTAGGCCTCCTCCTTCCCCACCCCTTATTTCTCAAAATTGTCTGATCAAAACAAGAGAAAGCCATTTTGCCAAAAAAAGAATTAATATACAAATTTCATTTTAATAATTCATGTGCGGAGAGCCAAAATCAAAAATGCATTAATTCAAAAACGTTCAGAAATTAAATAAAAAAAACTAGTTTTTTTTTATGGTTGATTTTTCCAGCCAGTCCGGATCATCGGTGGGTTGAATGACATTCCATTTGTCCGGGTTATGTGGTGGCTCTTCCAACTCCACAATGTTGAAGGCGGCATACATGTAGTGGGGCTTGTAGCAGTAGAAGACGATGTTTTCTTTTTTCGATTCTGCATTGTCGACTTCAGCAAGGGCAAGGGTTTCATCCATGGTCCTCAATTCCATGGTCTCCTCATAGCCATAGGATTTAGCGCGAACACGCTCTGCATTGGTGGAGGCCCAACCGGTCGCACCGATCCATACTTCGCCCTTTCCATCCCCGTCTGTGTCAAACTTTTTTGCCATCTCGGGATCGCTCAATTCCTGGGCCATCTTAAGTCTGTTCATACCTGAATGCATAAGAAGGTCTTTTTCAATAAAAATTAAAATTCCAATATTGCCTGATTTTTTAAGGTATATCTGGTGGGGTATTTTTCCACTTAACCATTGTAAACAACCGGGTTTCAAGGTTGCTGTCCTCGCCACTTTAAGTGCGTTTCCTTGAAATCAACTCACTGTTTCAGCTTACATGAAGTCAGTTATCACTAACTTGAAGTCAGCTGTCACGTCAGATTACTTGACGAATTAGTGTAATGGGCATCATAGGCCCAAAGTTTTGGACCCTTGAGAGCCGTGCATCGTGAATTTTTATTTGAAGTTGTGTCACCCCCCGCCATTTCTTCGGATTGTTTCAACCAGTAAGGAAATATCTTTCTTTTGAAAGATGTGGAAGAATAATTTGACAAATTTGTAGCACATACAATTCGTAACTCCTAACGAGTAATTCCATTCTTTTATTTCCAACTACTCACTACCTGGTTTTGGGCAAACCCTGAACGGTGATTCGAAACTTTAATGAGACTTTGCTACGGAATTTTTTTTTGTATATTTCGATTTGAACACGCTAGATCTTGGAACATGATTAACCTCACGAATAAAACTAAGTCCCGGAACAGTGAAAATTCTACAATAAAAAAGAAATTTCAGTTGTAAAAAGAACTCCTTGTTTGTCACCTACTAAGGAATGGGTAGGCCCACAGTTATAATAATTGTGAATGTTTGGTGCGAAGAATTTGCCATAAGCGAGATAGGAACCGAAGACCTTATAAATGCTTGGAAGATTTCAACAATTGTAGTATGATGAAATTATCAGAATGGGATTTCCAGCGAGTGATAGTAGTCAACACTCCACGAAAATTTTGCTTGCCAAATTCAGTGGAATTCATCATGAAAACCCATTTTTGTAAAATGTACTAGTAAGATTCCAGTATCTGTCTTCTTTTTTATTGAACACACAGTTGTATTTATACAACACGTATTTGGAAGAAAAAAGGAAAACAAAAAATGAAACCATCAGCAATTTTTTTTTCTTTTACATTCTTCCCCCCCCCAACAAAATCCTGGACACGGCAGTGGGTGAGCCAGTGTCTTTTTGTGAGCCAGTCTTTTTGTGAGCCAGGCTTCACAAAAAGGCCACTTTTGTGTGATAAAGTTGACTGTCCTCCGTCAGAAATCTGCCTTAGAATAGGTTCTCCTTGGTTTATTATTGTGCTATAAACCATGAAAAAACACTTTCATTGAATACGGAAGCTTGGAAGTTGATAAATCCGCAAAGTCAGGTAGAACGGATATTTTGACGATATTCAATGAGATACCAATGATAGTATCGTTTTTTGTTTATTTAAATTTTCTCTTGGTAATTTTCCAACCTTTTCGTTTTTCGGGGATTTCTCGGGCGGCGGGGCGCTGGCGGTCGGCGCGGATCAGTTGATGAACGCCAGCTACACCCGCGACGCCGAGCGCGCGGCGGACGTCTTCGCGATCGACATGCTCCGGAAGGCCGGCATCTCAACCGACGGGCTGGCGAATTTCATGCGCCGCATGGGAGAGGAAACCGGGCAGAACGAGACCTCCTATACGTCGTCCCATCCCGGTTTCGATGAGCGGGTCGCCATGATCGAGTGTTCGGAGAACGGCGCGACGCAACCTTCGCTGGTCAGCGCGCGCTGGGGGCCGCTCAAGACGATCTGCGAACAGGAGTGACCGCGACGCCGCCGGGCGGCCATCGGAGGAGTGCTCATTAAAAACAAATTTGAATATTCTACTGACCTTCTTAATTCTTGAAAAGATTATACCAATAAACAAACTAGCATATTATCTTTTGTCATTTTGTGGCGCAACATAATAATTTTGGCCCAAAGGGTGCCCAAGTCATCTATTAAAAATTCAGTTGTATCAAATTGATTTACATTTGACGAAAAACCATATTTTGAGCTATCAAATTCAAACAAACTATTGTCTTACTTTGACTCCTTCGTTCCTAAGAACGCTGGTACTTTCATCAAGTTAACATTTAATATAGAAATGTCTTTTAAGGCTTTATTTAAATAAGTTTATTAATTTTGGACAATTACGCGTCTGCAAGCCAGTGAAGATGTAATTGCCAAAGCTGGTGGCACCTACCAGCGTGGAGAGAGTTGCCAGTCCAACGGTCCACACTGCTGCGGTACGGATTCCTGCGATGATGACTGGCAGAGCGAGAGGAATGCGTACTTTCAACAATATCTGGCGCGAAGACATGCCGATACCACGGGCCGCCTCAACGACTTCCGCAGGAACGGTTTGCAGCCCGGTCACCGTATTGCGCACGATGGGGAGCATGCTGTAGAGCACCAGCGCACTGATTGCAGGCAGTAATCCAATTCTGCCTCCAAGCAGTGCAACCGCCATGGCGAGAATGGCCACACTGGGAAAAGTCTGTTTCAGCCGCTATTGCCTGAGGTCGCCGCAGGTACGATCAACGCGCAAGATGCCGTTACACCGCTGCGATTACTGCTCAAAGAATGCCATGTACGCATGGGTGAGGTCACCCATGTCGATTTTGTAAATCAACAAGTTGATATTAGCCAGGGAACCGGCCGCATCATTCAACATAGCCATTATGACCACCTGGTAATTGCCCTGGGACAACGCACCACCTTAGAACGTTTTCCTGGCTTTGCCGAACACGCACATTGCCTACGGGATCTCGCCCACGCTCACGAACTACGCAACCACGTACTGCAGTGTCTAGAACACGCCGACGTCACTCTCAACCAGAAACTACGTCCTGAACCGGCGCAGCCCCGCGATGCCAAAAAAACCGGTCATCAACAGCGGCAATCCAGCAGGTAACGGAACCGCAGCAACTTGGGTCGCTGTCACGAAAACATTCAGGCCATTTGCAGTGGACGGGATCGACGCCAGAGAATCTAGCGCAGCGGTGTGACTTATTGATGTCAGCGGATTGTCGGCGCGGATAAAAAAATCGGTGTCCGATTGCAACAGGATATTGGCGTCGCCACCTCCGAAGATGAAAAACCCAGTTGCCTGATGATAGGTAAACGAAATCGGACCCGTTGTAAGTGCGAATGGGTCTTCACCGGGAAAGACCGTCGATTTCAGCGAATTTACGGCCTAATCAAGGCTGGATTTGATGTTACTGTATATGACCTCTGTCAGGAAGCGCTCGATTCAATCGCAACAGATGGCGCTACAATTGCAACTTCTGCTGAAAGAACAGCGCAATATTGTAGCGTAATAATTACAATGCTTCCAACAAGTCAACTTGTAGACTCTATATATCGGGAACAAATTTTTCCACACTCTAAAGATGGAGCCATTTTCATCGATTGTTCAACAATCAATGTCCAAACTTGTCGAGCGATAAGTGAAACTGCAAATAATAATGGTTATTCAATGTTGGATGCACCTGTCTCGGGTGGCGTAGGAGGTGCCAAATCTGCTACCTTGACGTTCATGGTATCATGCCGATGGTTTGTGGATGACTCAGCCTGACTGGATGACGGTTTACCCTTACGAAGATGAATTAAAGGCAACGAACCTGCATCTTCGTACCTTGCAGTGTTCATGGCTGAATCAAGAATGTGCGACAAAACAGATGGCCGGGCATTCGTTTGGTACGTATCTACCACCCTTATTCACGGAAGATTCAGCTCGTATGACGGCGAGTAACACTTTATGGGCTCAACGATGGTTTGATAGGGAGTGGCAGGCAGATACGTTGTGTCCTCCCCTATTTCTCCTAGAAACTCCTCCGCTGACGTATTTTTGCTATGGAGACCTTTCATATCCAGAATATTTTCGAATTTGGAGTGGACGGTCTGGAATCTCCCGGCGAAGCCCCCACCGGGTCGCTGCACCGTCACTCCGAAGTAGACTTCCGTGGCGGACGCGAGGCGCCCCCGGACCCGGAGGCGGGAGCCGGACAGGAGGAGAACGGGGCGCTGTCCTCCCCGAGAGACACCGAACGCGACGGTGTAGATGGTCTTTCCCTGTGGCGTGACGTAGGGGACAGACCGCAGGCTCGCCTCACCCTCCTCGCCCGGAAGCAGCCACCGACCCTGGGTGTAGTCCGGCCCGAGGGCCAGCTGGCTTTGCCACTGACTCACCGAGTCGGGCACGAGCTCCGGAGTCACGTCTCCATCCGCAGCGGCGATCCATGTCTGCAACGCGCCTTCTCCGGCTGCGACATCCGCCTTCCCTATTGCCCGCGAAATCGTGACACGCGCCCTTCGGAAACTGAACTGAGGCCCGTTTCAGTCGGAGATCCTGTCCAGGGCTCGGGTTGTCAGAATCCGACGTGCAAAGGCCATGACATGCGTTGGCGCAGTCACATGATAACGGGCTTTGGGCTTCGGTGCTTCCAGAGCGTGAATCAGTTTTTTCAAAACAGCTTTCGGTTTGAGCTTGAAACGCAGCTTTCCGCCCGCCTCCATGACCGCTATCCGATTTTTGTAGACATCGGCATGCGGCGAGTTCTGCAGATCGATGTTTGCTCTGAGGTTGCCCTAATCACGCATAACTGAATTTCGACTGCCCATTGTCCACACTAGTGTGAAGCCATCCCGGACGGCCTCAAGTTATTCGACTTGCAAAGGGATTCCAATGAGCATTCGTTTCTATACTATCTTTGCGCTCCTGATTTCAATCGGCAGCTCAAGCAACGACTCCGTTTTCGCCCAAGACGACCAACAAGCTCCGTTGGTTGATCTCGGAGATGGCAACTCCACGACGAACAACGACCGTAATATTATTCGCGCCGTTCCTTCGCGTGTTGAGTTCAACGAGATTGATTCCGGAGACTATTGAGAAGAGCATTAGGTTCTGCGAGCAATTTGCGGAAAGACTTTCTCGTCGCGCAGCCAGAGAGGGCCACGAGCAGGCAGGCCAAGGTCTTGCGCATGGAGTCCAGCCTACCGCGGAACGGATGGAACCGGGGGGCGCCTGGCGTGTGCAAGCCCCATGAACCTGCTCATGACGATCAAGTACTCGGGGGCCATGGGGCTCCTGTCCATGTTCGCCGGCACCGTGATGATGATCCTGGCTGCCGGGCTCCTCGCGAAGAGCCGCCGCCGGCTGCAGCACGTCGGCATGCTCGCGCTCGCCACGTTGCCCATCGTCATCGGGCTCGTCGCCACCTACCTCGGCTTCCAGTCCATCAACGCGGTCCTGGCCGGCGGACAGGTCAACCCCACGCCAGCTTTCCAGTCAGTATAGATGCCTGCCGTTCCGCAACTGTTGCAGTGTGCCCCTACGTAAGACCAGCCAGGATCTTGTGATCCTGCAACTAGGTGCTGACCTATAAAGATTTCGAGTTTGTCTTCATCGCATAGGCATATATTGCGATCAATATCGGAAGCATATCGCCTAGATTGTAGTAGGTCGATTTCCTCATCGCATGTTGGACAGATTAGATATGCAGCCCCTTCGGTATCATCTGAAAAGAGGTAGAAAACAGATGATGAACAGTGACAGATAACTTTTTGCCATGATTCGATAGGGTAACCGTTGGCGATTGCGTATCTATCGAACTCTGGATGCATGTTCATCAGGAGCTGCTCTATGGTTTAGCTTACCATGCTTATACAGGGAAGATCGTAGAAAATCAGTGTCCAAGTGACGATGAACTTGCTAAGGCTTTAGCGGTTTAACAAGGATGGCTAGCGAGTTTATGGCATCGTCTAACAAGCAGTCAGCATAGGTTGCTTTGTGTGATGCCTATTTGGGCGCTCTTCTCTGTATAGTAGAAAGGGTAAGCCGAGTGTTTACGGCTTGATGTCCACGACTGCAATAAGGAAATTTCGATGAGACTTATTCTGGCAATTCTACTTCCATGGCTTCAATTCTTTACCATTGGCCGCCCAATCGCAGGTATTTTCTGTTTGATTTTACAGATTTGCTTGTCGGGCCATTCGAGTCGCTGATTATGGAATGGCAGCAGATTATTATTGTCGTTTCCATCGCGTCGATGGTGCTGGGTGCCTTTGCGGCAATCAATCAGACGAATATCAAGCGTCTGATGGGATACAGCTCGATCGGACATGTGGGCTTTGCGCTGCTTGGCCTTGCCGCAGGCACGGAAGCCGGGATACGCGGCGTTTTGGTCTATATGGCCATCTATCTTTTCATGAACATTGGCACCTTCTGCTGCATTCTCTGCATGCGTAAAAAGGGGCGTGTGACGGAAGAAATTTCGGATCTGGCCGGCCTTTCGAAGACCAATCCGGGCTTGGCGCTGGCAATGGGAAGACGAAGTATGTCTTCGTACAGTGTCACAGGGTGGCCGGCACTCGAGGTGAGGCCAGCATTGGCAAAGACGACATCAATACTATGGGGCGTATTGATCTTGGTTCGAATCTGCTCGGCAAATTCTCCGATATTGTTAGGGTTCTTGACATAGAAAATGCCATGTTTCAAATACGTGGGAATCGTGTGGTCAATGTTCCAAGGCCCCTCGACATTATGGGTGTGAGCTTCTCCGAATGGTGGCAGAACGAACCCACCATCGAGATTGATTACCTCATCGACAACTGCGGGACGAGTTTTGGTCAAATAACCATCCTTGACATAAAACGTCGTGCGTTGAAAGGTCTAGGAATTGTTGCTAGGAAGTGGGCCAGCCACATATTGTCATGGTGGCGTGAAATATGCATAGTTTTGGCTCAAAGAAATGTGGCATTTCATTAAAACCTCTCAGGAATAACCAAATGCAAAAATGTGTCACTTTTTCTTGCAGGTGCGTCTGATAGAGCAATAGAAACGATGTATTTTCATTGAGATTTCTCAGAAATGCTTCTTAATATGGCTTAAATGTGCCTCTGATAACGACCCTCTACCCCTCCCTCCCTGGAATTAGTTGATATGCCCCCTCCTCCTGCTTTTCTGTAATTCATGGTTCTATTTGCTTTTATATTATCAATTATAAGCTTTTTTTACGTTTTTATGACGTACTGGAATTAACAAAAACCCGGTATTCGCTCACTACTCCCGTATTGGCCGTCCAGGTTAATGGAATCGACGTACTGGTTGTAGGCGATGTAGCTGATAAGCCTGTAGGTTTTGCTGGCACAATCGGTTTAATCACCTCATTGCTTGACACTTCTTTGTCTGCGACACCAGCAAATGGCGACTCTATGACGATATGAACCTTTTTATCGTGATAAGTTGCTTTATCCGATGAGGTGAGTGTATAGCTATAACGGTGATTCGAATAGCTATCATCTTTACAGGTTTCTGCTACTGCATCAGACGAATCTTGATTTGCAGTAACCGTATCTATTAAAAGATTAGTAAGTGTTCAGTTTTCACCTCTTCATCCATTAAGAAAAAGTCTCAGAGGCATACATGTCCATGTAAATTTGTTAGAGACAGGGGGAGGGGTGGTTGGGTGTGGGTTGTCTATCCTAAAAAACCAAAGAAAGCATACTATACAAGAAATGCAGATAATTCTTTTGAAATCGAGGAACTTGTTCAAGCTGTGAGTGAAACGGATTCCATCCTTTTCCTCTAAGTAAGTAGATGCAGAGAGGTTGCCCAACATTTAGGGAGCAGCCAGACTTCAGAGTCAAAATATCTAGATGTCATTGTTTATCCAGATATCATTGATTCAGTTCAGTTACAGAATGTTCACCTGTTGGCTTTTCGAACTCGTCTTCTGCGAACAGCACCGTCTCGCCGACGGTCAGGTAGTCGCTTTCGTCCGGTGGATAGACATTCAATTGAACCTCTCGCCGGTCCAGATGATGCACGGTGAATCTTCCATCCGGCCCAGTCTTAAACGCAGCCGGTCCGACGATGAAGTTCAGTACGTCGGTGTAACCAGCGCCCGCGGCCGGTTCACCCGTGTCCTCGAATACGACCTGAACGGTCAAACTGCGGGCTCGACGGAGGGAGACATTGACCTCATTTGTCTGGACATCGCGCTTGGCTCGACTGGCATTCTCAGGATCAATGTTGGCAACGGTGGCCGCGAAGCAATCTCGCAGGTCGTATCTATTGTACCAGATCGTCAAACTACCATCTTCAAAAAACGATGATTAGGAATGTTCATAAGGGTGTAGCAATGAGTTTTGGCCCAGCAACATTTCTTGTTGTTGGAACTGTCATTTCTTTTTCGGCCCTTTGCTAAACAAGACACCTACTTGTACAGTAAACTGGTTCCCGATTGTTCCTCAAGAGTCCGAACCATCTGTTTAAAATGTTCTTCACAACGTCTCGTCGGGAAGCACAGACGTCACAATGACCATATGGGAGATTCTGAAGGGTGAGTTTCGAAAAGAGTGACTCAAATAGTACATATGCACAACAGATGCCAGAAACTGTTGTGCGATGCTTACGCCTGTTAAAAATATACTGAATTTCTAACTTTCTGGACAAGAAGAGAAACTTTTCAATTATTGTTCTAATATCGATACTTCGTCCTATGTATCAATAAAACGTTATCGACATTGAAAATGGCGGAGTACTACGTCGATAAACACTGTATCAATATCAACATGATAGAATTGCGTTTAGGAATTTTTTATTATGCTGAACTTAAGACGCAAGTAGAAGAAAACTGTTGATGCTTAGTTCAGGAATTAATTCTAGTGTCTTCAGATTCCTTAGGTTAAAGTTGCTTGGCATTTCCCATTTTTTATATGCCAAAAAATTAGCCGTTTTTAAATTTTCATTATGTGGTTCCCCGAGCGGGAGCGTCTCGGGTCCGGCCGGTGCTGCCCTGGATGAGGCCGTCGCGCGCACCCGCTCGGCGGCCTCGACCGGTCGATGCTCGTTCAGTCGCGGTGCGCTCGCCCCGAGTCGTGCAGGGCTCGCGTGCAGCGCCACGAGCGCACCGGGTTGCCGGATCGAGCCCCGCTCCGCGTCTTCGATCTCGACGACCGCATCGAGGGCGGCGAGCTGGCGGTGATCCAGGACCTGCGGCCCCGCGCGAAACTCCTCGGCGAAGATGTTCGGGTCTTCCTCGAAGATCGACTGCCACTCAGCGAGGGTCTTGCTCCGCACGCCCTGCTGCAGGAGCGTCCACGCCTGCATATGTTCGAAAGGCACTTCGCCAAAGCAATTATTACATCCCACTTTTTTTAAGAGAATGAGAATAATGCTTCATCCTAAAGAATAATAAATAAAAATTGAATTAATACAAATATCTTGTTAAAGTTTCTTTTATAAAATTAAAATTGAGAAGATCGTGCAAATTTTAAATTTTTTTCCCGAAATTGGACGTTGTAACTCAAATGGTGTTATTAAATTTTTGTCGAAGTGATATAAATTCCTCATCCTCTAAACTAAGCCTGTTTTCTTCGATGGTCTACTGTTAATGCACTGTTCACAGATGAAAACAGCGATCGACAGGTACATCACTGGCACTCAACTCCCTCGATATAAATAAAGTTAAGAGATACAAGCATGTATTTGAATGACAAGGATAGGGGGAAACGAATTTTATTGCGTTTAGTCTTCATTTTAACTTCATCATAACAAGACTTCATTTTTATTTTTATATTTTCCAGAAATATTAACAGTCACAGTGCGAGAAAAATGTCAAAAGTCTATGCAGCGATTATTAGGTCGTTTTTCTATAAGAACATTTTCTAACAGTAGACGACAAAGGTATGTTTGTTTCCCCTTGAAAGACTGTACAATTTCATCCTGTAAAACGGTTTTAAGCTCCTGGCAAACTGAGCGTCGGACGAGCAGAAATAGTTGATTAGGCGATTGACCATTTGACCCGGCAGGATCATGCGTTGCAAGGCAGCGCGAGTAGCAATATCGACGCAACGGGCATTGTCCGGTTTCGCTGTACCTTCCATGAGTCCAGGGATCTCCTTAAATTGACGACGGATTTCCTTGATCATATCGAAGGCCGCATCACCTACCGCGGTCATAGTCAAGGCGCTGACCAGGAACGGGAAGATACCGCCGAGGAACATGCCCGCCAATACTAATGGATCGTCGATCCGAAGGACAAAGTCAGGGTTTTCCGAAGAGATCTTCTGTATATAAGCACTGATAATGGCCAGGGCTGCTAAAGCTGCGGCACCAATGGCGAAACCCTTACCGATCGCAGCGGTGGTGCTCGGTCTTCGTCGGCAGGCCGGTCGACGGTCCGCCGCGCTGCACGTTGACGATGATCAGCGGCAGCTCGGTCATGAGCGCCAGGTTGATCGCCTCCGACTTCAGCGCGATGCCGGGACCGCTCGTCGTCGTGACGCCGAGGCTGCCGGCGAACGACGCGCCGATGGCGGAGCAGACCGCGGCGATCTCGTCCTCCGCCTGGAAGGTGACGACGCCGAAGTTCTTGTACGCCGACATCTGGTGGAGGATGTCACTGGCGGGCGTGATCGGGTACGAGCCGAGGAAGATCGGCAGGTCCGCGCACTGACCACCGGCGAGGAGGCCGAGGCCGAGCGCGACGTTGCCCTACTAACGTTATCGTCTTTTGAAATTAGTTTGATAAAAGTCAAAATTTCAGGAACTACCTTTCTTGCATACTCAGGATCTGATTTGATTTTGAAAAAATCTTCCTGAGTCAGATCACTTTTCAATTCAAATTTTATTTCAACCATATTTTTTCACCATGTCTCCTTTTTTGTTTCTTCAAACATCTTTCTTAAAACTATCAACAACATTTTCACGTTATCTCCTGATCATCTAGTGACTTTGCAATTGATATGGATTTGTTGATATGAATAATAGCAATCTGTTTTATTCCGAATTTTATCAATTTTTCAGAAATTTTAGTCAATGGAAAAAACAACTTATTTTTTGGTGTACTAAATCGGTTCCAATTACATCCATTACTTTTTGTTCATCAAACATTCCAATCCATATTGAACTTAGTCCCAAAGCCTGTGCAGCCAATTGAGAATATCCAGCTGCTAATGTTGCATCCTGTATAGCAAATTTCTTTAGGACGTATTCAGGAAAATCAAATTTCACTCTAGATGGATTTTTGCAGAAAACCAGTACCACTGGAGCATTAACATAAGGTTGATTGTTACATGCTTCGATTAGTTGTTTTTTCTTTTCTGGACTTTTTACGTAAAAAATTTCAAATCCTTGATAATTTCCAGCAGTGGGGGCAGTATCAGCTGCTGCAATAATTTTATCAATTTTGGTTATCGGATGCCGACTGTTGTTGTTGTTTGCTCGAATCACTATCGTCATCGTCTTCTTCTGCAAGCTCCTTTTCGCGTTGCTTTTCCCACCTCAACAATTCCGCATCCGTTAGTTCTACAGTGATTTCTTGATCGGCTTCGTCCACGACCTTCTCAGGAACCACAAACGAGGGATCGAATTCGGGATTCTCTAATTCTTCTGCAGTATCTCCCGTGAGGAGGGTGGCCTGTATTTTTTTCACGTACCGACGATAAATGCCCTTGGCAGATTTGTTCATGCTTTCTAAATCGGCACCGGTCTTCCATTCCAAATGCAAGTACGACCGTCCCTTGTATTTCACCAAATACTATGAAACCTCAATCATGTTGGTAAATTTTGCTGTTATAGTTGGGTAGCTTCTGAATGGTAGTTCTAATATCTTCACTCATCCGTACCTTTATATACCCTGCGACCCTGTTTTGTGTGGTAAATGTTTTGAGGAGTCTTAACTTATCCCCACTGGAACCGACAAATTAAATCCTTCAAATTCTGTTCATTGATATAATCGTTCATTTTATATCCATTCGCCTATGGAATTGGCAAACACAAATAGACCCTTTTGTTTTGAGCTTGACGATACGAAACACAGATCAAGTTAGCAGAATTTCTTTAATGTAGTTTAATACCCTTTAAATGTGGGTATTGTAAAGGAGGAGGTCCTCGTACCCGGCGGCTCGTTCATGATGGGGGCCCAGAGCACGGACGCCGCGAAGCCGAACTTCGACGCCGCGGCCGACGATCAGGAGGAGTCGCCAGTCCATGCGATCGAGCTCGATCCGTACTTCATCGCGAAGTACGAGACGACCCAGGGCCAGTGGCTGCGCTGCCCCGCCAACCACGCGAACCCGAGCAGCTACCGGATCGGCCACCACTCGGAGAGGACCGGCCTGACGGTGGACGCGCGGCACCCTGTCGAACAGGTGAAGTGGAAGCACGCCTACCAGACGGTCGTCCTGATGGGACTCACGCTGCCGACCGAGGCCCAGTGGGAGTACGCGGCGCGCCCTTATATCGACGCGCGTAAAACAAAATTTTGTATTACACATTTGTTTTCGTTAGAAAAAGATATATTTAAAAACATCAAAAGGCCCTCTATTTAAATGCTTATAGCCTTATTTACTTCATAACGGACATTATGCCCCACTCCCTCCTTGGAAGATTAAAAACGTACTAAAACAGCAACTTTTTGTGACAAAAATATGAATGTTGGAAACATATAGGAAAACAATATAGGAAAACATATGAAACATTTATGACGAAACCCCCTTTTTTGAGCTGCATTCCTTCCAACAAGTTTCGCCAACTCCCTTACCCTCCATGGGTACAAGATACCACCTTTGCCCATGGATCATCTTTTGAGAGCTCTGGGGTTACCCCAGAGGTTAAAGTTTAAAAGCTCTGAAGTTAGAAACTCCCATTAAAACACGAACCAAATATTAGCTTCTAATCAGCACTAGGTCAAAATTATTTTTAGCCATGGGTTTGAGTTGAGTAGGTTTTGATTTGAAAAGGGTTGAGTTGCATAGGAGAAGAGTTAAGCAATGGGTTATAAGAATGGAGATTCAGTTAAGTGGAGGTGAGTTGCATAGAAGTTCACTTATATAGCGGTTCAATTGAATGATGGTTCAGCTGCATGGGGGTTTAGTTGAATAGTGTTTTAAGTTGAAATAGGGTTAAGTTGCACAATGGTTCAGTTAAATGAGTCTAATCTGGCAGCCTCTTGCCAGTTTCGCATTTTGCGGTGTATCGAGACTTGGTAGAATTTTCAGTTTTTAAGGTAAAAAAGGAACTCTGGCTCCGTGAGTAAGACTCGTCCAACATTTTTACTCGTGCATGGAGCTTGGCTTGGCGGGTGGGCTTGGACACAAGTAAGCAGCCTCATTCGAGAGCAGGGGTTTTCGGTCTACCCCGTTGACCTTCCAGGGCACGGAAAAGGTAATGACGTCTTTGAATCCATTACCTTTTATAGCTACATTAAAGAAGTCCTTCGTGTAATGGATGCCGAGGATAGACCGATGATTCTTGTGGGCCATAGTTTTGCGGGTATGTAGTAAAAAAAAACAATAAACCACTGGAATAACCACCGTTAAAACTCTAAAGTGAACACTTGCAGCCCAAATCTTGAGCAATAAGAAAAATCAGTATCTTGCATTGATAGCACCGATGGCTCCTCATTCTCGTTTTTTTTCTTTGTTGCCATTAAAGCACTCAAACACCATAGAGATTTGTTTAAAGCCTCATTTAAAAGCAAATTTTCTATTTTATTAGTGGCTATTATCTTCAAGCTACTTTTTCAATTATAAAACATAGTCTAAAAAATTTATACAATGCAATAAGTTATCTTTTGCTGCTCCCATTAGGGCTCAAAATGGAAGTTGCCCGAGAAGCAATTTTGGCTTCGTGTCGTCCGGCGGCGTGTTTCGTGGTGGGGGCGCGGGCACGAAGCTAGCCGATCGTCGGCCGAGCCCTTCCCGCACGCGCTTCTGGGTGTCAGTCCCTGCTTCTGCGCAGTGGTGACTGCGTTTTTCATCGGTCGCACAGGGTTTCGACTGGTGTGCGGGGGGAATGCAACGACCGGGCATTTCGCCCGCAGGCGACCCGTTTCGAACGTGACGGGCACGTGCAGCGAGACGGTGTCGGAATCATGACTTTTCGAAGAGGGCTTCGAGATCGTGCAGGGCCTTGTCGCGCGAGTCCCCCGCCCCCGCTCCGCCGGCCCCGCCCGGACGGAAGTAGTCGCAGCGACGCGCACGGTGCCGTCGATGGCGAGACTGCTCAAAAGGGCATGGGCGGCGGAAATGGCGGCTTGATCGGCCTCCATGTGATCGCCGGACCCCATGTGACGATAGGCCGCAAGCGCGGCCGCTTCGGTCACACGAACCAGTTCGAGGGATAAATTCCGATCTTTCGCTGCAGGTTCTGACATGGGTCTATTCTGTCCGTATCGACATGCGAACTAAAGGGAGAATACGTGATTGTTTGGAGAAACACCCGACGCAAACGAAAATCGACGGTTATCCAAGCCTGCACACGGCCCTAAGGCCGGTTGTCTACGGCTTAGAGCGCCTCGATTCGTATCACCACCGGGGGTTTCACATAGCAAAGTTTTCATTGACACAGGCGCAGTAACCTTTTAATCAACATTATTGCTAAACTATTTAGTTTAGTAACAAACCTGATTTACTGTTGTTTTCAGATAGTTTTTGTTGTTGATTTTAGCCTGGAAAACTATGCCTCTCCAGAAGCAGCGCTTACTGAAAATATAACATTTTGTAATTTCGAAAATCCGTTGTACATTTTGATGACGGTGCGGGGCCCTTCCAAATACGGGGCCCGGTTAGGCCCAATTGTTCCAATCACCCCTTTTCAAGCCCTGAGCGTTTCAACTTGTCTTGGCAGACATCACGAGTGAATGTTTCAACATATTATGTAAATAGGAGCCTGAAGCCATACTAATTAATTTCTGTCTTTAGGGTTTATAACAGGAGATTCGTTTTTCCTGTCTTGTGTTAGCATTCAGATTCAAGAAAAAACAACCATATTTTGAATTTAGCTTATTGTCATTTTGTTGCATACAATGTTAGTGTATTTTGCTTTGCACTGGGTTGTATGGTCGAGAAATAAAAAGCACTTTACTTTGTCTATCCATCACACTCTCTTTACCTATCCTCCTTTTGGGCCGCCCTACCCCTCTGTTGCCGTCCCTCTCCTTTCTGGATTAACCCTTAAACTAAATTAAAAATATCCTAGTCTTATTTGTTTATCTGTCAGAATTCCTGCTGGGGTTTCAGCTCGGCCAGCGCGGCGTTCCGTTCTTTGTGTCCGAGGCGCACGTCCCAACTGTAAGGCAGCGCGTAATTGTGAAAGCCGCGCTCACGCTTGTGCACAAAAATGCCGGCGTCGTTGATCAGGCAATTCGTTGAGCGCCCGGTATCCGAAGGCCGGATCCAGGGCACGCGGTCAGCGAGGTAGGCGTAGATTTCCGCAAGCGTGACGTCACAGTAGCGATAAAAATCAACAAACCGGATGTCGTCAAAGATGGCGTCGTCCTGGAACAGGTGAACGTCAAGCGTGCGCGCCACTGCGTCATCCATACGATGGTAGGCCTTGCGCGCGGCAATGATTGTGCGGTCTATCTTTTAATTTCCGTTCGAGTGACGTAGCGGATACCCAAACTGTCTGACACCACCGGAACTGCTCCAACATTTTACATCCAACCTACCCTCATTAGAGCATATATTTATAGCCAAAGAGATTTTTAGGAGCCGAAGAGATTCGGAGTTAACTTAAAAACGAGTGATCCCTCTCGCAACATTCTGGGACCACTGGGTCGATACAATCGCCCCTGGGAAAAATAAAATAATAATAAACACGCATTCACGATCTTTCTTCTGGCAAAAATTACTAATTCCAAATTTTTGTATTTAGGAGCTTTAAACCTCTGCAGGAGGGATTTCGCTCAATCTAAATCGCTGAATACGATGTTGTTTTGTAACATCACCATCCAAACTGCCGGCGGCCAATAAAATTCCAGGGAAAAGTAAAAAGATGGCTGTTATAAACAAGCCATTAAATTTATTCGTTATCATTATTTTTATAGTGGTCCAGTAACTCTTGATTGATCCTGTCGAATTCCTTATTCGCTTTGTAGACATAGATTCCAGTTAAGATAAAACTACTGACGATGACCAAGACACCAATGGGTATTCCCCAACTGATCACGGAATCGGAACTGATGGGTGTAGCAAAAAGCTGCGGTTGAAAGGCAACAATTAGAATAAATGAAAAATAAATCAACATGACCAGTATGGCCAAAGACCAACTGAAAAGGGTGGATGTGGTGAAAAAGAAGAAAGAATGACAAACGTGGGCTCGCTCGTTCGTTTCGATGGCGCTGTTGTAGACGGCAAGCGCCATTAGCGTTTAACAGCAACAAGGCCTTTTCGTGGCGGCGCAGCACCCATCCTTCGGGGTAGAAGAGACCAAAAGCATACGGTGCTATTACGCTTCACTGGGTACGTACGAGAAGACTTGGGTTCTGCGTATTCTTTGTATGTTTTTCTGAGGCACCCGTTCATTTTCGCAATCGATGAAGGCCGAGTCAAAGTGAAAGAGTTGGACGTGAATTGTTATTGTGGAAGCGAACGGATGATGACTTCTCGAGATACCGAGCCAAGACGCTAAGGTAGATGGTCGTAGAACTAAGGGATCAAAGGTCGGATTAATTTTGCTGGAACTTTACATTTTTGGCAATTCAGGACCCCCTAAAATCACAATTATCAGCTAATTCTTGGCTGTGATTGAATAGCTTGAGAAAGACTCTTTTGATTAAAAGGACTGCTGAATATACAAAATATTCACAGAATCTGAACAAGATTTGGCAGCATTGTAGCAGAAAACATACATTAATGAAATCTTACCAGGGATGCCAATTGGAAGGGAAAAATTGACACTAAGAGTTTGAAAATTACTTTCCCCTTTGTATCTTTGTTCTAAAAAAATCTAACAAAAATAACAAAAAAGTTTTTGCAGGCAAATTCCTGGTACATGGGAGCGAACATCCCAGGCAAGCCACGTCTGTTCATGCCTTACATCGCAGGCGTCGGTTCCTACCGCCGTACATGCGAGGACGTGGTTGCTGACGATTATCGAGGTTTTCATTTCGAGGCGAAGCAGTAGGTCTTTGCGCCTGCAGAGCGTCCCTTCAAACACGTTCGAGACGTGCTGCTGAAAGTTTGGGCAATCCACGACGCTTTGATCAGAAGTCCGTTCAGAAGTGCGATCGCACGTCGATTGGTGTCTGTTGATTGCCGTCCAGCCTGATCTGTGCGAGTACCGCTTTTGCAATTGAGTTGCGTCCTTCTGCGGCAATCCATGGTGATTTTTCGCGGGGGATTTTCCATGGAGTTAATTTTCATTGGAAAAAAGGTCTCTGGATAGAATATTCGAGGGGAAATTTTAAACGTGGGGATTTTCCCAGAATTCATATGAAAAATTTTTTTGATTTGTCTTACTTTCTCTTTGGCTGCTCAATTTTACATGTGGAGAGACTGTTCAAGAGGAATTGTTTTCAGCGGGAACGGAATTGCCTTGTGGGATTTTATATGCGGGATGAGATTTTATGCTGGAGGAATTTTCCGTGTGAGAATGTTCCTTTGGGGGGGGGATTTCTGCGCAATATTTCCTACGGAGGAGAGATTTCTGACATGATTTGAAATACGATCTATCTTCAAAAAACGACAACGGTTTGGCTACATCTTCGAATTCGACAGCATTGCTTTGTCGTTGTGTCGCCTGAATAATAAAGCTTTATCATGAAATAGAAATCCAATAATGGCTAAGGCTGTGAAAAAGCCAGCCATGATCAGAGATCAAATGTGGCTTTCAATGAAACATCATAGTGAAAAATGTAACATTAGTCTGAACGTTGCTCTTTATGGTCCAAACTGTTTCAGGCAGCAAAAACTGTTCATTGGGCTGACAGAAATCATTGAAAGAAGATCAAAGAAATCAGTTTGAAAGAATTCACTGTAGACGGATAATACTAACGTGGGTTAACAGGAGATCCAGTCGACGCCAAGCAGGAAAATCTTATGCAATTGGAAGCTATATGTGTTACTTAGGTGGGATTCTTATTAACTGGCTACATATTAATTTAACCTTATCAGTTAAGGCTCAAATATAGAATCTGATCTTAAACGTTTTTTTTTTGGTATCCATGGTGTGAAGAAGTGATAAGTTTCTGCTTATTAAAATTGATATTGACTAAAATTTTCAACTCTTTTAAGCTTAGTTTTAGAAAATTTTAAGAAAATACGAAGTCCTTATCGACCAAAAAAGTGCTATATGCCTACCTAGTGTTACAAAGATGTGCACGCTTCGCTTCCTTAGCATTTTTCTTCTTTTCTCTCAAAGGAGGGTAAATGATCCATATAAAAGAGAATAGGACGCAGGCCAACTCAACTCCTGACGTAATACAAACACATTTACTAACCTCATTTCCTACTAAAACCGCAGCAACGTTAATTTCGTACATAAGATTAATCACTTTAATGTATTTATCAGGTATGCCTTACAAGGATAGGACCGTCGCTAAAGCTCTTCTATCCGCTGAATCAAATACGGCGCATCCTCTCGCTTTCCTAAAATCACAATTCCCACAACTTCTCTTAAAAATTTATCTACATCATCTCCAAGACTAAAAGGTATCTTCATACAAAGTAATATGCTTGCTATAGAAACTAAGCTAATGTCTCTATAATTATCACTATGAACTTTTGTTCGTTACCATTTGAAGAAAATTATGGTTTTGCAAACTTAAGGCAGGCCCAGACAACCTTTATTTTTTAGTATTCGGTGTTTGCTATCCATTATAAAACTAATTTTAAAGACAAGTTTTAAATAGCTTAGAAACTCGTTTAGGATTATATTTTTTTTTAAATTGAAAATCCCTCTTCCTTGAAAGGTATCCCAGGCCCCCTGATGTAGATCCTATCTTCTTCCCCAGTCAAAATGATGAAATTGCGCCCTATGACAGTTTTAATCGGTATAAACAATTTATAACAGATTTTGACCAAGAACTGTATCTTACCTCTGATTTAGTAGATTTAAAATACCCCATTAAGTGTACAGCTACCAACTATTTAATTTTGAATAACCTAAATCATTACCATATTAATGCAGAGCCTAGATTTATTGCAGTGTTTGTCCGTACTAAAGTAATCAGGAAAGTAGCACTTTTAGAGTGGAATGAATACACATTCTTTTCACGCATTTTCTGCTGACTTTTTCCACGCATTTGTTATTAGCAAGCTTGGTGCCCGTTAAGGGTACAACCACCAACTGCTTAGTCTCGAATAACCTGAATAATTCCCAGATTAATTCATAGCCAACATTTAGGGTAGTGTTTGTCTTTTGCTAAAAAAAAAACAAAAACAGGAAAGTTGCACTTCTAGAGTGCCATGTTACACTTCTTGTACTTAATAAATTCCATTTTTGCTTACATTTTATGGTTTATAAATTCCTTTTTTGCTCAATTTTTGGCTCTAGTATAGAGCTTACCTAAATGAATAACCCTTGCCCCTACAATAGAAAAATGTTTCATATTTTCCAGACATGTAAATAATTTCTAAGCCCCTTAATATTACAATTCTAATGAAAATATACAGAAATGATTTAAAGTATAAAGTAAGACAGTAAATTAAATCAAAGACATTTTTAGCAATCCAAAAATGAAATAATTCTTTTTGAATTTAACGTGAATTTAATTGTTGCTTACATTTCTCGTACTTTATAAATTCCATTTTTGCTTAGCACGACCGCCATGCACCTGGTTGTCCACCAGGTAGGTTGGCTTGTCATATACGCCGCGCAGGCGCAAGCGGCTGAAATCCGCTACCGGCTCTACTTGCGCCGGACGCTGTGCCAAGGCCGTCAGCTGTTCAAGGTAGTCTGCTTCCATAGCGCGTTTTTCCGCGGCGCGGCTGAGCTGCCAGAAACCAAGACTGACAAGCAACGGCAGCATAAGAATGGTGAAGACGGTCAGCCGCGTGCCGGGCGCAAATTTATCCATGCAGCAGCCACAATTCACGGGGCGTATCGTTTACAGTGGCAACCTCATTTTTCGGGCTGCAAACTTTGATCAAAGTTGTCATTTTCGTCGAGTGAAATGGCGAACACTTACTGTCCAATGTCCTACGAGAGACACCCTCGGCCGACTGCTGGAGACGCTCGGCTTCGGATACCAGCGCGAACCTCATCGCTTCAACCGCGGCGCGACCTACCTGGCGCTCTTGGCCTGGCCCTTGTCCGTGTTCCTGTGGCGCCGTGGCCTAGGCCCCTGGGCGCTCGCGTTCCCGGTCGGCCTGATACTGCTGTTTCTCCCGCTTCGCAGCCTCGCCTCCATTCTCGGCCTTGGCGCCGGGCTGCTGTTTCTGGGAATTGCGGTCGCCTGGCCACGCGTCGCTCGCTGGCTGCTTGCGGCAGCCGTGGTCCTCGGTATCTTGGCTTCCCCTATGGTCAGATTTACACTACGGCGTCCGCGCGACCGTCTCTTTGTGTCATTTACCACCGAAAGCCTCCGGTCTAATCTCGCAGATAAATATGCGCATTTATCGCACGCGTAGTCAATGCGTGCCAAGATCAATCATCTAGCTAGCGTTGGCGATGCCTGAGCCGGGCGTCACCTTGAAGAAGTCTGCTGATCTGGATTGGAGGATTGCCGCGTGGATGTAACTACCACCGTTGCCCTGACTGCCGTCAGCCTGGTAATGCTCTATTTTGGAGGCGATGCGCTCGTGCGTGGCGCATCCATGCTCGCGACCCGCTTTGGTGTGTCACCTCTGGCGGTCGGCCTGGTCCGAATAAATAGAAAACCATGGCGAGAGCCATACAGCCAAGAATGAACAGGATTCTGAATGTCCAATTGAAAACAGCGAGAACTGGATAAACCCAAAAACTGGTACGATATGCAATATAAAACACCCTAAATAAAAACAATATCATCAGAAATAAGGATACAAAAGATTGGGAGTACAATTTGTCAAAACAGCAAAATAGGTGAATTATGCACAAATTAAGAATATATCCACAAAAATCTTTAAATTTGATTGGGATCTGGGACTACTAAATATAACTCGAATCTGGAACCAGGAGGTTTAAAAGACTGCTCATTTGGTTACTAACAGAAATGCAAAGGGTTAATGAGTATTCTTCAAATAATTTGCTTATTCCCTTTTTAGAGAAAGCCTACCTTATTTCATAGCAGAGGCTTAGCTAAATAATCGATGACATTTCAGCTGCGACATTACAAAAGATGGTATGTTACAAACTAGGAGGGGAGCGAAAAGATAAAAAACATATTTTTTTCTTCCACTTTTATAAGAATCAGCTTGTTTTTTTTTTTGCATAAGGAGGATTTCTTTAAGTATTTAATACGACAAAAACAATGTTTGATGTTAGAAGCTTTAGTTCCTGAATATCTATAGAAATATTCTTAAATACTCAAAATTTTATGGAAGCTTATGGAAAATATCTTCCAAGCATTCAAATATTATCATAGCTTACAAACTGGCTCAACACTGACTTTTCCTGAGTAATGAGGTTTGGGGCTTACTTTTGTCTCTTCAGACTCAAACAGGTTTATGGCCATCAATGAGGGATTAGTAGCCAAAATCTTTTAGTGTCACAAAAGGAAGAAACAATGCTAATAAAATTAGTTCAATTGGTCTTCTATCTTCTCTTATTTCGATATATTACTTACATAATTTTCTAATTCCCATCCATAAAACTTTGAAAAGGTTTGCAAAAGTTATTCATCCAAATACTTTAAAGGCTTCAATATTAACAAAATTAGAGTATGAAATTGAATTGAATTTTCAACGGGTCAATTCTAAAATACGGCGCTGTTACACCTGGCTTAAGACACTCATTTATTTCTGAAGGAGAGGGGATACAATTCCAAAAGTTGTTAGAGGGAGTGGTTTCAAGAGAAGTTTCTTTTCCAGAAAAGGTGTTATATTTTTCTTTTTGCATCCCATTTTTATATAACTCCAATTTATTCTGTCATCTTTCCATTTTTCCGTGATATGGAACCGTCTATTTTGCTTTTAGCACTTCCTGCTATCAAATGATTGGGTTCATGTGAGTATTCCCATTGACCCGTGGTTCCCAGCGTGGGGTACACGATCCACCGGTGAGGTGTGGAAAATTTTAGTGGGTCATGGGCAGGACAAGCACCCTTTCACCCTTTATGATTTTGGGCTACTCGCCCGAGTTGGTACAGGCCGCTTATCGAGTAGGTGATAGTGTGACCAATATCATCTCGCCGATGATGCTCTACTTTGCGCTCATCTTGGCCTTCTTCCAGCGATACGACAAGAAGGCTGGGCTTGGGACTGTGATCGCTACCATGTTGCCATATTCCGTGGTTTTCCTAATAGCCTGGAGCATCATGTTTGCGCTTATGCTGGCGTTTGGCGTTCCCATCCCTAACCGAGTATCGCGATGAATGGCTCCGCCAAGCGAATGATTTCCAAAAGGAAAGCTTTAAAGACGATCCGCGCGCTGCTCTTTTCTCTGCAACGGTCTTACGTGACGACGAGCGGGTAGCCATCTGGGTCCTACCAAACGTGGAACACTACGAGTATCAGCCGGTCTTCAAGAGCGCGCGCAACCCCTGGCCGCGGTCACCACACCCCGATGTTTACGGCTATGGCGTCCGGGACTACGGCAACCGGGTTGGCTTTTGGCGCATGACCGAGCTTATGGACAAGCACGATATCCGCTGCACCATCTCGCTCAACTTCGCGGTGATCGAGCATTACCCCGAGATCTTCGAAGCGATGGAAGCGCGCCGATATGACTATCTCTGTCACGGGATCTACAACACGCGCTATCTTTGGAACCTGACCGAGGACGACGAGCGCGAGGTCATGGTCTGGAAGAAATGAAGATATTAGACTATTTTATAATTGCAAATGGTAACGAATGTGATTACTGCAAGTTTCATTAAATCTAAATATCTCCGTCTTTGACACAAAATGGGGGAAGTCAACGTTTTTTCTAAGATTTCCGGGGGATTAAGTGCCGGTTTTAAGTTTTCCGTCGTTAACTGTATCTCTGCCAGATATTTGTATATTTAGTATGTTATAAATGTTTGACTGACCGATAAATAAACCAGAATCTGAATTAACCTTTTCCTAACTCTATAAGTTATGACATGACCGTCCAATCAGTTCTAAATAGTTTGGCTACACAGATTAAAAATGTTTATAATGGACGAAATAGGGCGGAGCAGATAGGCGGGGATTTGTTTTTACGTCTTGAAAGCCAGCTGGGATACTCTTTATTAATCGGGCGGTTAACCAGTTTTTAAAGTTTCTTGCGCCCAAAAGCGTAGATAAAGACACCGAAAGTCTATATTTGTCAACTTTGACACCTCAAATTGTGTAAGCTATTTTCAAAGGTTGGACAAAAATTCAATATACTGACTCCATATTACTTCCAGGTGCATTTGTCGCTGGTTTAGATGCAGGATTGGTTTATAACAGTTTTCCAAAAATGGCCGACCGTTGGATTCCAGAGGATATTCTTGCTTTTTCCCCAACAATTAGAAATTTCACCGAGAACCCCACAACCGTTGCAATATTTTTTTTTTCTTTTTTTTCGAACCGTGAGAGTTTCGCATAGGAATCTTGAAAATTCTTAAATTCTCAGTGGCAGCCTTATTTCAAGTCCTTACGACAGATAGATAAGTGTATTTCAAAAGCCCATGGGCCATATACACAAAAATATAAATAAATAACAAACAAGTAAGGAAATTAAACAGTAGTACTAATTACAAACACGCGCATGAACAGAATGCAACGCGTAAATGCCTAATCTAACAAGAAAAGAAATTAACCATGTAAAAACTTTTTCTTCTTATTAAAGATTTATCTATATACACTCCCACTCGAAACATTTTGCAGAATACCCTCGGAAGCATCTATGATTTTGCTTATCGTGCATAAATGCAAATAAAAAAGCACTTAGATTACTTAATACAACCAAATGATACAACTGACATAAATAAGTGCTTCATATTTCAGAACCAAGCCAGGGATCTTTAAACCAACAGAACTGAAAATACTTGCTTCACCGTTACATTTCTATTTTTATACCCATATGTTTTATTTATTTTGGGCAAAAAAACCTTGGTATTACTTGTTAGTTCTAGTGAAAACACACTGCGCCAAAAACTTATTAAAAGCTACTGCCTTTTCTGGGTCAATCGCCTGACCATCTCCATTCTTAAAAACAGAAATTTTTAGTATCACTTTGACAAAATTACATGTCCAAAGAATTTGTCAAACCCTCAAGGCTTTGAAATGGTATATATCATGAGCAAATTTTTAAACACCAAACTGATGCATTGTACATGTATCACATGCTCAGAGAGTATTTAAATACATTAAATAGAAAGTTGTATCTCTCTTAATTAAAACATTGATTTCCTTGCTATGGGTTTATTTTCTGATACTAGTACTAAGAAAGGAGCAAATAAAAACCCCAATTTCTTTAGCAATGTGAGACATGTTAAAGTTCAAGTGCCACATTTAAAACCCCTCCTCTACCCCAATCCCGGAAAACAAAAATAAATCTAGCCACAGATTCATACTTCCCGCAGAACTGACCGTTGCCCCTGCGCTGTTTGACCGGTCAAACTGCTGTTCGATATCTTCGTCAGACAAAACGGTGCGTTTATTTTTCCGCAGCTTCATCAAACTCAAGTTGGTCGCAATTCGATATAGCCAGGTAAAAAAGTCTGATCGCCCATCAAAGGTGTCGATTTTTTCATATACTTTGATAAAGGTTTCTTGCAACACATCAGCAGCTTCATCAGTTCTTCTCACAATTCGCAGCGCAAGATTGTATATTCGGTCGCTATACAGATGAACCAATTGGGTGAAGGCGTCTTCCTCGCCCTCTTTCGCACGTTTAACAACTTCCCGAATTTTGTCTTTATCCATTTAACACAAGAAGTTTGATTTGGTAGCTTCGGGAAAAAACAAGCGTGGGAGGGGGCCTAGTTGCCCTCCATTTTTTTGGTCGCTTGAAAAGGGCACTAGAACTTTCAATTTCCGTTAGGATCAGCCCCCTTGCAACATTCTAGGACAGCTGGGTCAATACGATCACCCCTGGGAAATAAAAAAAAATAATAAACACGTATCCGTGATCATTCTTCTGGTAAAAAATCCACTTTTTTATAGATAGGAACTTGAAACCTCTTCAGTAGAGTTCTCTGATACGCTGAATCTGAAGGTGTGATTTTCATTAAGGTTCTATGACTTTTAGGGGGTGTTTCCCCCTTTTTTGAAAATAGGGCAAATTTTATCAGGTTGGTTAAATTTCTCTAGATCAACCAGTAGTGCAATGTCATCACATTTGTCCGCGTCGTAGCCGTGCTGAAGCAGTAGGTCGTAATTTTGTCGAGAGTCACCGATTGCGCCACGCAACCAGCTTTTCCAGCTGTCCACTTGCTGCCAGCCATGGGCCAGCATCGCTTGAATTGGGTCGTCTGCTGCGAAGAAGCTGCCAGGTGTAATGTTATGGAACACCATGAAGCGCTGATCGGGCAGTTGCTTCAGTGTGTCTTCCTGGTTATTGCCTATGCCATGGTGAATCAGTAAAACCTGCTCGGCATCGCCTTGATAGTCGGTAAAAGGATGAACCTGATCTTTTAGCTGTTTATCCTGCGACCAGATCCTGTGACATTGGGGGAGTTGGAGGGGGAAACCGGAATTCTTGGAAAACGTGGAAATTGGGGTATTTTTATCTTACGAATAAGTGATCGGATCATAATGAAATTTGATATATAAAGGAATTCATGTCTCAGAGCTCTTGTTTCAAATCCCGACCAGATCTTTTGACATTTGGGGGAGTTAAAGGTGGAAATCTTGGAAAACACTTGGATTGGAGGAATCGGGATGAAGCTTGGTAGACAGAATAAGCAAATGTCCTTGATATGTGATTGACGTAACCGTACCGGATTCGCTGTCTTTGGGGGAGGGGTTCAGTGATATGGCAAGTTTGGTGTGTTCCTATTTATTTTATTCGGATTTTCGGATACAGGTTTAATGTTACAATAGACTAAACTTCAGCATTTTACAGAATGGAAGGATGGAAAAGCATATCTTGCCAAAGCACTCACTCTTTACTTATGCTGCTTCCGCGTTAAAATCTGGCATCATCTCCCTTCTAAGACAATTTATAACACAAAATAACAAGCAATTTATACAATAATAAGTACAAAACTCACAATAACGTTTGCCCTTCAAATATATTATAAGAAATTTAGAGGCTAAATTGGTTATTCTCTGTCAGTTAAAAACTGCATGTAAGAGCAAATAATTCATGCCAATGAAGTTCAGTGGCACCAATTCGTCTTCGTGGTTGGACACGATTGCGGCAACCTCGGCATCAAGCCAGCCGACCTTGACTTGATACAGCAGGTGAAGCATCGCATGGTCGAATTTCGAGACCATGATGATGATCTTTGGTTTGCGTGATGCAACGTCGACCTTGAGCTTCAGGTTAAAGCGATCAACTGCCGGGTTGAGCGACAGAATGACCGACTCCTTGGTCACATCTTCAGGGGTGGCAATCGCCACGCGCAAGAAGAACTGGTTGGTCTGACGATCAAAGAACTGGTTGGATTCAATGATGTTCGCGCCACGTGTTGCCAATGCGGATGTAACGGTTGCTACGATCCCGGGCTGGTCATCACAGGCTACACAGGTGAATGCTGTCTGGACCAGCAAATTTATTCAGTTTGAGGGATGTAAGTTCCTTTAGAACCAATGTATCAGTAATCAGAATTGGTTCCATCTTATATAATACATCATCATAAAGGAGTTGAAATACAATTTCAACTTTCAGCTTGGGATCAGCAACTGATTGACTATTTTGCAGGATATCTGGGACTGTGTGTCTACTGCCATGTTATTGAGTTGCATAATGCCAGAAAGATTTAGGATTATCCTTAACTTCCTCAGCCAATTTTTTCTCAGACCTTTATTTCAATTTTTCTTCAACTCCTTTATTTGGTTGGTTATTTGATTATGAAAAAATTTGAAGACCTTCGGGAATGCGCTCTCTCCCCACCGCCGTCGCTCTACCGCTAGTCATCGCGATCTCATGCGCCGGTAAAGCGACAGCCCAAGGCCTGCACGGCTACATCGGCTACCGCGCGGCCCCGCCCCCCGACAAGGCGGAGTACTCCGCCGGCATGGGGTTCTACTCCGCGGTGTGGCCACTGATCGACGAGCCCCTCGCGCGCTTCCAAATCGGCCTGGCCGGTGCGTGGATCACCCCGAACAACTCGGACAACAAGGACACTCCGCTCGCACCCGAGGGAACGCGGGCGCGACGGTAAAATGTAACTCTCCTTATGTCTGGCACATGTTAAATGAGCAAATGAGAGTGTGCCCCCTACCAGAAGAAATCCCCCCTGAAAATGTCTATATACTTCCCAATAACCAATACTAAATGTAAACAATAGGCAAGTTCACAACTTACAGCCCCTCCCCCCTGTGCTGTGGAGGATTAAGTCATCCTCAAAGACATATTTATTAGATTTTTCAACAATGCTGAACAAAATGGCTATTTAAAAATTTTAATCGGGTGACTTTGGGAAAAAAGAGTGTGGGAAGGGGCCTAGTTTCCCTCCAATTTTCTTGGTCACTTAAAAAGGGCACTAGGACTATGGTTTCCGTCCAAATGAGTACTTCTGTGATATTCTAGGACCACTGAGTCAACATGATCACCCGTGGGAAACAAAAGTTCAAAATATTCAGTATAGTTCCAAATATTTTGAAGTTCGGAGCAATCTAAGACTCGTATTTGGTCATAGCTGTTGAGTTCGGCGTTTGTTGGTTCTCAACATTAAGTTAAATAGTTTGGTTTATTGGGTGATCTTTCGATAGTTACTGTTTCTTCCAGATGAATGAATTAAGTCTGAATCGTATGACCATTTTCTCGATTAATTTATATTCCGTCGTGCACTTTGTTGTTTATACTGTATTTCTTGATGTGTAGTTTTTATTGACTAATGGCTATTAGAGCTTTCATTGTTCATAAATCCAATCTATGGAAACTATAATAGTTTTTTTTTATGTTTTTCTCGGAAAGTTAAACTAAGTCAAAACGTTCTCTATACGTACAATTTGTCAAAAGGGCGTGTCAGTAATATCTTTGGAACGGTTTACCGTATTGAGCTTAAACTTTCAGGGTATAATGGGTATTATGGGTGCAAAGTATACAGGGTACTATTCAGGGTATAATATACAACTCACCAGAAAGTAACATATACTTACTACTCCTGCCACTATTATCTCTACTACTACAACTACTACCAAGATTATTTTATACTAGGGCCTACGGTATGAAGGTAAAAATTTGAGAGAATATATAGTAAAAATTTGAATTAAATCAAAAGACACTATGTGCAAAAGATTCCGAAAGGGGTGTACCTATAAAATATTTTATAGTATAGCCACATAGCATTAATACTAGTTTAAATGTTATGAATCTCAAAGTGGACACAACTATCCCCAACCTTGATATTCATCACCACCCCATCTGTTAATCTTAGCAGAGAATTATGTTCATATGTTCAATTGCTATTTTCCTATCTTGTGTCTCAAATGTACTAAGTTTTGATTTTATTAGCTACTTTTATTTTTTCAAATGTTCCTAAATTGAGCAAGATTCCTAATATATAACAGAAAAAATAGTTTAAATACAGATAAACGACATTTTTGAAGAAACCTAGAAAGATATTTTTCATTTTTTAATAAATAAGTAAAGCTTACTCTGACTGGGGTAATCCTCTTACCAGATTCTTCCTTCCGCTTTCCGTCAGGGCCAGGTCTTGTTCTGCGCCCAACGGTTATCTCCAGAGGCTGAAGCAGCGTGGTGGACTTTGAGGGCATTGTCTGCTACGGCTGGCCATTTTCCGATTCGTGCTCAGCAGCGGACGGTTATATTAGTACACCGTCATTTGGCCGTGGCTGCTTTGTGTCAGGATACGCCCGGGGCGTTATCTATGAAGATGCTTATGGCTGCACCGCTATCCACTCATTGTCCTCGGGACTTCACAGCCGAAGCTGCCCTTGCGGCTGACCCGTCTGTTGCATTACTTAGATACCGTCCATCTGTGGATGATTGGGCGGCTGCGGCCGATCAAGCGCTCTTCGACCTTGCGAGCAGCAACGGCCTGGTTGAGCTCGCGGTTCTCTCGCCGCAAGCGACCGTATTCGAGGACGTTCTTCACCAGCACGGAGAGCTCGGTGGGGTCGACGGGCTTGGTGATGTAGTCGTAGACGCCGGCTTTGAGGGCCTCCCGAGCGCTCTCCACCGTCCCGTAGGCGGTGACGATGACGAACATGGGGGAGTCTTCGCCCAGCGCCTGAGAGATGTCCCGGAAGAGGGTGATCCCGTCCTTGTCGGCGAGGCACAGGTCGGCGAGGACCAGGTCCCAGTCCTTGCTGCCGACGACCTCGCGGAGGGCTGTCAGCTGACAGAAAGCAACAAGTTCGCCAGTTTCTTATGTTGTGAGAGTTTGCTTGTTAATAAAGTACTATTCTATTCTACGTGACTACAGTGGCACTGATAAACTAGATCCAACCACAGAAAAGTGTCAATTCTTGCCATATTGGTCTACAAAACTAAAGTTTTGGCCTGCATATGACCATTATGCTGTCAATCAAAAATTATGAGACAGACAATTGGCATGAAGCTATCGAAGGGCAAATGAAGGACCCCAAAGTCTCACTCCTCATTTGGGTGTCCAGTGGTGCATTCATTTCTAGCCATTTTACTTTTAACATCAACCCTTTCCTCAAACCAAAGAAAAGAGCAACTTGCCATTTCCGAAATGTTCGAGGCAAAAATGGAAAAATGCATTCGGAGTTGGCGCGTTTCGATTGCGACCTCAGTCTAGACGTTCACGATCCTGAAATGAAACATCACAATTATTTGTGGAATCCGGAGGATTATTACCGTTGGGCATTGAGTAAAAAACAGAAAGAAAGAATACTTAAGGAGAATAAAAAATGAGTGCTAAAAGTCTATAATGAAAGATCGACAATCTATTGCGAAATTATTAATACAACGTGAACTAAGGTTAAATCATTTAGATTTTTGGTAAACGGTTCAGTGGTCTAGTGATCCAGTGGTCTAGCGGTCAAATGGTTCTGGGCAGACCGCTTGTATTGCCTCTATTGCCTTTTAAGTTTTAGTAGCCCTCCTCCAAAAATATATTCCCTCCATAGACAAATTTCTGTTTATTATACTGCGTTAACACAAATATCTTGCTTATTAAGTAAGATTCGGTTAGCCAAGCAAGCTAAGAGACTATCTTGTGTATTGCTTTTCTCTTATTTTTCCATACATTCAAATTGATTCTAGACACACTATCTAGCATATGTTTTCTTTTAATTTGTCCCCTCCCCTTAGAGTCCAGCTACTGTGTCCATCCCAAGTAAAATTGATTCTGTATTGATTGGTTACATTGCCCACGGATAGTTTTTATATTTCTACTTCGAGGCAAATTTTCTGGTTACCAATTGTACCAGTTGGATTTCAGGTTATATATTGAGCTCGTTAAAAATTTATTTTATCCAAGATACAACACCTAAAATGTATCAGTCATAAACAACTACTCTTACCGCTTCGCTATCAAGTCTTATCATACTGACAAAAAATGGGTATCCACGTGCGGATTGGGACCCTTGGGCGGGTTGAGACTGCAACAACATTTCAGCAGTTTACAGTTCAGAGACAAGTTTACAGTATTGTTGAAGATAAAGATGGACTTATTACCGTCATACTGACATACCGACGTAAACAGTAATGATTTTATATTTCGATTGCAGCAAGTTGAGTACTAGCAATTTCGATATTCAGTAAATTTAACATTGATCTTTGAGCATAGATTTAGATTTTTATCCCTAAGGTATAGTAGCTTTGTCTGGTTCCTTATGTAGCCAAGCTAAACGTATCACTTAGCTGCTTTTTTATAGCAAAGCAGACAAGACCACTAAGTATAGCTGACCCAGGAATAAATAAAAGTAATAATAATATAACTGCCCAAGGTAAACCTTGCATACATAAAAAGGAAAATATAAGCAACATAATGTTCTACGTGACTCAGAAATGCACTGAACCAATATTTTCTGAAAAAAAAAGCAAATAATTAAAAAAAACAACTAAACTACAGGATAAACTAGGAAAAAAGGAAGTGAGTAGCGATGGGACATGTAGCTTATTTTTGGAGCTATCTATTTCCAAGCGTGAAACAGACATATATAACTAACTTCCTCCTATCCAGCTCCTAACTTATTTCTGGAGCTATCTATTTCCAAACGTGAAACGGAACATACATAACTATCTAACTTCTATCTAACTCTCAACTTATTTCTTGAGCTATCTAGTTCCAAAGATGAAACGGAACATATCTAACTATATAACTTCTATCTGATTTCTAACATATTTCTAGAGCTATCTATTTCCAAACGTGAAACGGAACATATATAACTAACTTCCTCCTATCCAGCTCCTAACTTATTTCTGGAGCTATCTATTTCCAAACGTGAAACGGATGTCCCGGTCGTCATTTATATTCCCCGTGTCCCGGTCGTCATTTGTGTCCCGGCGTCCCGGTCTGTATATATATTCGTTTTTGAATTGGTATGTGATGAAATAAATTTTTGTATTTTTCCCCTTTTTTTTCTTTTTAGTTTTTTTTTGTAGTTTTTACCTTTTTATTTTTTTTATTTTTATTTTTTTTTAGTTTTGTTTTTCTCGTGTCCCTGTGTCCCGGTCGTCATTTATATTTCCTGTGTCGCGGTCGTCATTTGTGTACCGGTGTCCCGGTCTGTATATTCATTCGTTTTTGAATTGGTATATGATGAAATAATTTTTTTTTGTTTTTCCCCTTTTTTCTTTTTGTGGTATGATGCTGCACTGAACGTTCTCCACGTAGTAGGCAATTCAGACCTGTTGAATGTGTCGTGTACAATAATAAGTACGTTTTTGGAGACTAAAAAAGACGACAGGAAGCTCAGAAGAACAATGGTTCTTCGTTTTGCTAGTTTTATTTTTCGTCATGGTTTACAGTTGGTGGTTAGATTGTCTTTTTCTTCCCAACTTCCTTTTTTTCACGAAATTTTACTTTACCAGTAGTTTTACATGAAGCATTATTCGCTTTCTATGGCAACTAATCTGCTGACTTTAGCAGTTTTGTTTGTTTTGTCACGTAATTAATAGAGTTAAGCAATTAAACTTTTATTTGCCACCCAAAAAATTGAGCAATATTAATGCTATTGTAATGCTACTGAGAATCTTAGTGTAGAGGTTTTAAGCTCCTATCTAAGAAAATATAGAATTTGTAATTTTTGCCAGAAGAAAAATCACGGATGGGTGTTGATTTCATTTGTTCTTCAGGGATGTTTGTATCTAATTAATAATTCTAGAAGAATCAAGGTTCACTCGAACGGAGACTGAAAGTTCTAGCGCTGTATTTACGTGACCAAAAAGATTGAAGGGCAACTAGCCCTCCTCCCATGCCTAATAGTCCATCTCTATACCTCTCTATGCGATAGTCATTTGCTTCAAAACAGTCGAAACGTACAATAACTATGCGTGAGGGTGCCCTCTTTTTTTTGATAACCAGGCGAATTTTCTCAGACTCCGAGCTTATGATGGTAATATTAAACTTAATGCATTGTATGTATTCGAATTCAGCAAGAAACAAATTCTATTGGTATATCTTTTGTTTTCAAAATTGTTTTATTAACTTCGGTCACTATTGGACTGAGTATAATTCCATCATTCAGTTCGCTACTACGAGAAAGGAGGCAAACATCGTGTACCTGAGAATGGAGCTCAACCCACTCTTGATAATATGCAATCTGACAGTCTAATGTAGACCGTTTTCTGCGAAAGTCGTATTGCGTTTCAGCGAACAACTGACGTAACTCAAGGTATTGGTATAAACAGTATCGAAAACTTCGCACCGATCATTAAAGGGGAAACGCTTGGAAATGTTGTGTTGAATTTTTTCCTATCTCTTAGGTTAGACTTAGAAAAACGTGTGTGCAAAGGAACTGATGGATTGATGGTTTCAGAACATTGGGATAGAGAAAATTCAAAAGAGTCTGAAAATTCATTGGAGTAATAAAAGAAAGGGTTGTTTTTATGGTGTTTCTAGCAAACGCAATTAAGTTTTAACCAGAGTAATGAAAGCACTACTAACTGACATGTATAAAACGAGATGAAAGGAAAGGCATTATTTCTTAAAGCAGTTCAGACTAGATCTCCCTAAAATCGCGGAAGCTGCTATTTTAAGATTTATCCATTCATTTATATTAGTCACTGTCGTTTTGGGTTTCATTTATTCTCTAATAGTAAGAGATTCTTGCTCGATTTGCATATTCAATTCATGTTTTACTCGCTTTAAGATTTACTTATTCATTTATATTAGTACCTGTTGTATATTTGTTTGCTATGATTATTTATTTAATTTCTGGTCGGTTTGGGTTCCATTTATTCTTTAATAGTAATTTCTGTTCGTTTTTAGTTTGAACTATTATAGGTTTATATTTGTGCAGATCATAAACTTAATATGGCCTCTATTTTTCTTTGAAAAACTTCTTTTTTGATTTTTTTTTAATTAATACATTAAAGTAAAGATGGCTTCACTTCAAACTTGTCTACAAACTAATCCTGAAATGTCCTTTTCAGAACCAAACCCGGATTTAATCATTGGACCGGGCTCAATGTGAAGAAGGAATAAAAAATAACGAAAGAACAAAAATAACAATCCTAAAACGCCTATTTTTCAAAAGATGTCCTTAATCGGTCTACTTTTATTGCACATAAACTACTATACTGTTTTGTGTTTTCAGTAAAACGCTTGTTTCCTTTAATCATACAAACATAGGAAAATATTATCAGATTGTTTACTTGAACTAGTTTTATCAGTAATGCTAGATAGACAGTGAAACAACAATTTTTGTTACTTTCAAGTTTCAACCGGCGGCAGTCTGCACGCAAGTCAGGGAACTTTTTCCTGGCCGACCGGCGAGTTTGGCGGTATGGGTCTGGAGGGCGCCGTGCAATTGGCCTATCGGGCCGAACTGGCGGCCATCTCCGACAAAGTCGAGCGAGAGGCGATGTTTCGGCAGAAGGTGGATGAATTGTACCAGGTCGGCAAAGCTCTCAATGTTGCCAGCCTGCTCGAGATTGACGACGTCATCGACCCGGCTGAATCCCGCCAGCGCGTGATTGACACCCTCGATGCCGCCGGGGAGGAGAAACGCAAACCAAATCATACGCATATCGATACCTGGTAGTATCCACTTGGGAAAAATGCGTTCCATTCCCGAAAAAATGGGTCGTGCGCGGTCTTTTTTCATTCCAACCAGTACCAGGTACCTGGTACCTACGCTTCGCGCACGCACAATTCCAATTCCTTCGGACGATCCACGGACAGACCAATGCTAGGTTCGTATTACTAGAGGGCGCACACTACAGTACGAGTACGCAATAAAACAATAATAGATTTTATATATAGCGTATACCTGATGGTACGTATTAATCCAAGTACCATTATTGCGAAAACCTCAAGCCAGCTGGTCTCTCTATAGCATCTAGGTGCCTCTTTGAGTCTCTATCATAGCAGAGAGGGGGGCCATAAAGGTAAGCACTCCTCATACCACCTTTTAGCGCTAGGCAGGATTAAGTTACTTATGTTTCATAAGCACTAAAAGTAACCATAATTAGAAACAGCATTTATCAATTTAACTGCATAAATCTTCAATATATAAATAAATTGAATTCTGTCCAGAATCTAAATACCATAGTTTGATTTATAAAGAACCTCTTAGCCTGTATTTTTTGTTCTAGCTTTTACTTTAAGGTAATAAGCTGATGAACAAACCTATAGATTTTTAGCTTGAACAAAAAAACGTCTCGTTTTATAGATTGTGCTCAACTTGCAGATTTCGCTATATCAAGTGCAAGCAAGGAATGTTTGAGAATGTCTTGTGCATTTTTTTAAATAAAGTTGTGTAATTCAGCCACATTTGAATGTACCAGACGGTTCATACTTAGTATTCAGTAATCCCATGACAATTCAAAGGACAAAAATTATTTTCAGGTTGAATAAAACGGGATTACTTGAAATTATCATAAATTTAACCTCAATATCTCACTAATACTATATTTTAATGTATGCAATTAATATTCTGCATTCCCATGACAATTCTATGAATAAATTTTTATTCAGGTTAAATTAAACAAGTATTCCAGCCGTACTTCATATTCTCTACTCTAGTATAATGACAATCCTGTGAATAAATTTTTACCCGGGTTAAATGAAATCGGTTTATATACCATAAGTTTTCTACATTGATTGAATATAAAGCCGGTTCTCAAATTTTGATGGATCTTCCGCAACCGCTCGCCACATTCGCAGCTCCGCCTTGTGAGTTCCACTATCGTCACCACGAGTTACAAAAAGCGGTTTCTCTGATGCTAACGCCGTAAATGCCGCATTGGCACTCTTCACATTTTTTAACGCCGCGGGGTCCGCTTCCGGTCCCAAAAGAACAAAGTCGTTGTACATAAGGTTCCGCCTGCGATCGCTGCCTCCGGAATCAACAAATCTTTGTTCCGATGCAGTATCATGCACCAATATGATATCGGCATCACAGTTTAGCGCGTTACGGATTGCTTGACCTGTCCCAACGGCAACAACGCGCACAACAACTTTAATGGAACCAAACTGAAATTACACAAAGATTTTAGAGATTTTAGGTAGCTTTACAGGCTTTTCCCGAAAACAACCACACATTTTATAGGAAAATTGGTATCCTGGGATTTTCTGGCCTGAAACCAAGCGAACCAGATAGGTCAAGAGTTTGCATAAATCGTCAAAAGCCTAAATTTGGAAAAAAAATTCCATATGAGCAACGTCATATGTATGAGCATATTTCAAGAGCATAAATTACATCATTTCCGCCCCAGTAGTAGTCGTATCGTTTTTAGAATCTACGATGCATGCAAAATTAAAAAAGAAACATAACTAAGCATAAAATACCAAGTTTAATGGGTCCAATCAATTTTTCTTTGTTTTCTTTTTTTCAGTTTTAAGATATTACGTGAGAAAATAGTTAGTAATCGATACAAAGAACAGACTAAATGATATTTTTGTTATTATTATTGAGTTCTTGCGTCTTTTTTAGTTGACCAGAGAGAAAGAGAGAGAGAGAGAGAGTGCTTTTAATTTATGTTTTTCACAGTGTCTTTTACCGCATTGAATTTTTTTTATTAATCTTTCGATTTTTTTAGTATTGGTGGGAACCTCGGTCGCCTGTTCGGATTGCACATTGGTCAGCCACTAGTACCAGCTTAGTTCTGCTTGTGCTGACGGTAGCAACGTGCTGCTTATGGAGAGGAGCGGCAAGGTTACAAGGGTTTTTAAAGCCTTTGTCTAATGAATGAAGTTTCAAGCTCAGTATTTATCCAGCGGTTTACTATTCATGCATATCAATTTCAGGAGAAGCTAGTTTAACTATTCTTGTCTCCATATGTTTTCCAGCCCAAATTGTCTTTATATAACCAGTATTCTCCTCGTGTTTTGTATTAAAAGTATTCATGTCTTTACGTTCGTTCAGGTCTTTAAAATGATATTTTAAAATGTTTCCTATTGATGTGTATGTTATTTCCCACTTTAGCCCCTAGAAAACCAGACATGATGTAACATATAGGAGGCGACAAAAAGCTGCTGATTCGTTTACCTTACAATTTTGTTTATTACATCTTCAGAACTTGTTTATGGTACAACTTTACGCTTACCAGGTGAATTTATTTCTCCCACTGCCGATCTTGCTTCTCTTAACCCTACTCAATATGTGGACAAACTTCGCTTCATCATGCAGCAGATCACTCCTACTCCACCTCGTTCTCAAAACAGATCTTCGTACATTCCTTCAACACTTTCTTCTAGTACACTCGTTTTTGTACGTTCAGACGCACATCGAAAACCTCTACAAGCACCTTACGATGGACCTTTTAAAATCATCTCTCGTACTGATAAATTTTTCACTTTGGACATCAATGGAAAACATTCAACAATCAGTATAGATAGACTTAAACCACCTCACGCAAAAGTGATAGATAGCAACTAACCCCTCCCCCTATCATTTCATCAAATGCATCTGATTGAAATTGTGAGATAGCCATTTTGTCAAAAATAGTCTAAAGAGCTTATAACAGTGCCTTCAGTGTTGACACAACCTCCCAGAGCCCTTAAGAAAGGGTTGTAAGCTGTGCCTCGGGGGCATATAGGGTTTTATGGAATGGGTGGTAAAATAAGCTTCAGATTGGACTAATTTAATTTGAACTTGGAATTTATAGTGCCTTTATTAAGAGTTTTAGTTTTCTTCAACAGTCAAAAGTGATGGAGTACATCTATCCCGCCCGCGCGCCTCCCCCCCTTTGCCCCCCAACGTGTGGTATTGCTCTGTCGTACAGTCACCCATTATATGTTACTTTCATTTTTTTCCATCAAAATACCAATGATCTAAAACCACACACTATCTACACTTTTGAAAATAGACATGTTCCACGCTGATAGATGACATGTATCATGTAGAAAGACCTGATTCCTTAAAAAGGGAAGGGGTATAATTTTCCAACGATTTTGGGTAGTTTTTTTCCTTTTCGGAAGAACACGGATCCTTCTGACCTATCTAAAAAAAGGAGATAGCCCCCCCCCCCTTTCCCATTTCAAGTTAATATAATTCTTTTTTCCGTTTTTTGTTAAGAACCTGCTCTTTTTAACCATTTTTTGTAGGTTTCTCCAGCTACTACTTTTATTACAACTACTTGTAAGGCACAGAGTATTAAGATGAAAATTTCAAGAGTATACCAATATACAGATTATCAAAAGGATATATCAGCAATGTCATATCAACGGCTAACTTCATTAAGTTCAAACTTCCAGGATTTGATGAGGGGACAATACATTAATACTACTGCTACTATTAATATAGTGCTATTACTGTTAATACTACTAGCATTACCAGTACTAATACTACTACTGTAGCTACTATTACAACTATGCCTAAGGGTATGAAGGTAAAATTTTCAGGAATATTGAGGGTGGAAGGTGAACTGAATCAAAAACACCGTCTGTATGCAGGTTACCAGATTTTTAAACGAGTGTATGTTGTTAGAAATTGTTGAAAATTTTTCTCCAGTATACTAATAGCAGGCCAAACTAAATTCTTGAAGAAAAACCGAAAAGATTTAAACTATTATTTTCTTTTTCCTGAAAAGATTATGTCAGTATAAAACTAAAAGAAATTAATTGTAAAAACTTCTTACACAAAATATGTTTTTCCAAGAAAAGTAAAGAACTCCATTAAACCAAAAATGAGAAAAGATAAAATCGAATTCTATTAAGAGAAAAACTACCACAAGTCAGCATTGATAAATAAATGAAGCCCAAAGCGAACAGAAATTACAATAAATAACCAAATCAAGTCCAAAACTTCACAGATGATTGAGGATTCGATAACAGGCTTGTTATCATCTACCAGAGTCGGTACTACGCCGAGTGGATTGAGCTTGAGATAATCCGGCTTAAGGTTCTCCTTTGAGGGTAGATCCACATGCTGCTTTTCCCATTCGAGATCTTTCTCCGCCAGCACTATTCGCACTTTTTGCGCGCAGGGCGACATCGGATGTGTATAGAGCTTTAACATGATTTTAGTATTCGCTTTCCGCTACAGGGAGTTGTCAGGTGTCCAGACCTATATATAATGTATTTTTTGATATATCGCTAAGGAGAAATTATATCGATATATTTTAAAATATCGATATTTTTTTTACAGCCACTGACATTTGCTTTTTGTTTTTTATACCCCCCCCCCTTCCCCGAAGAATTGCTAGTTCAAGCATTCTCTTCTTAAGGATCAACCTTTATATATTTTTATTTTGTTATTTTTCAGGATTCATGATTTACTCGTTGGTGCTCCTTTTTATCACGGGAAAGACACAGGTGGTGCTGTTTATATATTCCAAAATACACCGGAGGGATTTACTGAATATACACCGTATACAAAGTTAACTGGAAAGCCAGAATCGAGGTAAGTTCTTTTCTGCAAAACTGTCCCTCATGCATTAATCATATTAACTTTTTCTTAATTTTGATCTGTGATTTAAAGCCAGAAGCTGTGATGACATGCTGTTTTTTAGTCTTTGGACTTGTTATGACCCATATATGTTCATATGTTATTTTGACGAATTTAATAAGATGATGGTTGGTTTTAAGTAGTGTCCAATGGATGATTTATTCCTTCTGTCAATTTCATTTGTGTTCTTTAGCCGGTTTTAAGTGTATTGTTGTTTTTTAAGTTTTTTGTTAGATTTTTTCTTCTGTTTTGTTTTTTGACCGAAATACGAACCAGTTTTCCCGGTTGTGGTTCATCTTTCCATCACTTCTTACGATGCCTTCCTTGTACGTTAAATCGCACTTTCTTTGATATTCCAAATATATAACTATGTTAACTTTCTACCATTTTTTTTTTGTTCTTGGCATTGGGAAAATAGAGTGAGAGTGTGAGATTTATTTCAAAGAAGGATCCACTCCAACAGCCTTTCCTGCAAGAAAGGTTCCTGTTACAATGAGAGGAAGACTGAAAAAAGAACTTGAAATGCAAGAAAATATTGGAATAATAGAAAAAGTAGGAAAACCTACCAAGTCAGAGAACACAATGGTGCTGGTAGAAAAAAAAAGATGGGGTTATTAGACTTTGCATTGACCCAGTTGATCTTAACAAAGCTATCGAGCACCCTTATTACCCTGTTCCAACATTCCAACCTTTGAAGATGCAATGGTGGACCTAAGTACTACTCAAAGTTAGATGCTACCTCAGGCTACTATGCTGAACTGAACATTTTGGTCAGACTACTTTAAGGAAAAAATGGAGGTAAGAGGTGGCTAGTCGCCCTCCAGTCCTCCTGACCTCTAAAAAGGATAATAGAACTTTTAGTTTCCGTTCGAATGAGTCTTTTTCCGGTATTCTAGGACTATTGGTTTGATGCGACCAACCTTAGGGGAAAAAAAAAACAAATAAACACGGATCAGAGATGTTTCTTCTGGCAAAAAATACACAAGTCCACATTTTGGCAGGTGGGAGCTTGAAACTTCTTCTGATAGGCTCTGATATGCTAGAGAACCCTAATATGGTTTTCTGATATGTTGAATGTGATGGTTTGATTTTCATTAGAGCTTACATTATTAAGTTAGGTCTTTTAGGGTAAGTGTTGAACTAGCCAGAAGACACTATGTATATGCTTTTGATACTGCTTCTACAGTTACTGTGACTACTGACACTTAAGAGCATTGAGTTGAAATATTTAGAGTGACTTTCAATTAAGCAAAAAAGACTATATGCATACAAGCATTAAAAGGACATAGGCTAGACTATAAGCAATATCATAGGCAGCACTTCTCTATCATAGCAAGCAATATCATTGACATTTTAATGGAGCTAATTTGGTTGGAAATTCAAAGTTCAAGTACCCTTTTTAAGGGTCAAAATTATTTGGAGGGCAATCAGCCAGCAACTTTAGCTCTGCCGGGACAGAGGTGCTGTGCCGTCGGGTGTGCGTGTGCTGTGCAAGAGCATGGCGATAGGCGTACTTTTGGGGGGGGGGGATTTCTAAGTTGTTTGTGGATTGTTTTGTTTTTATATCAAAGGAGTAGTCGTAGAAACTTCAAAAATGGAATTGGGATTGGGAATTAGATGTTCTAGCTCTCTTTTTAAGAGTCAAAGTGATCCTGGGCAGCTGCCCCTGATCATTTTGGATTGGAATATGGGTCATTTGATTTGAAATTGAAAGAGCTAGTGCCCCTTTTATAGTAGAAAGTTATTTGAGGGCAAATAACCCCTCCCAAGCTCATCATTTCCCCGAGCACATCTACAATTGTTGGATCAACAATTGGTCTCCTTGCAGCACACAACGTCGAAACTCGCCAATCGACTGCAACGGCGCCTGATGGCAAAGCAGAATCGCACCTGGGAATTTGATCTGGAAGAGGGCGTGCTCGATGCCGCGCGGCTAACGCAGGTGATTGTAGACCCTGTGAATCCGCTTGCTTACAAACAAGAGAAAGAGATGAACTTCCGGGACACGGTGGTGACGCTCCTGATCGACAGTTCTGGTTCCATGCGTGGCAGGTCAATCACCATCGCGGCCATGTGTGCCGATATCCTGGGTCGTACCCTGGAGCGTTGCTCCGTGAAGGTTGCAATCCTCGGCTTTACCACCATATCAGGTTTGTTAATATTTCTCTTAGTTCCTGCTTGTGAATGCCAACATTTTATAAATCTCGAAAAATGAACTGCGATGGTTTTACAACTTGTAGTTTTACGAATGACTACGCCGTTTGTACTCATGAATTCTACTACTTGTTACCTTCCACCTGAAATTTCGATTCTACTTCAAATAAATTGAGCCCAAACTTAATCTAATTAAGATAAACAAGGTTAAAATTAATGGTTTTTTTCTGAGTGTATAAATGCAAATGTTTAATTTACCAAAGTCAAGTGGTCAGTTAACAAAACACTAATTGGCACCGTTCTCATGACTAACGTTCAATAAATCTCGGTATTGCACAAAAAATTAGAATTTTCTACTTAGCACCTGTTCACTCGCCCCTTATTCATAATAATAGCATAATAATAGCCTGTAATAATAGCAGACTAGAGTCACAAACCCCCTTCACTTCGAAAACATTCAGTGACTTGGTACATAGACAAAGTCGGACCGATGTTCAGTTTGTAAAGTATTTATGAAAAATAGGTCTATGTGAGTTATTCTCTAGCTTATCATTTCGTATATGATATTCAGTTAATTTTACTCTCCACAGCAAGAGGTATCCTTTTTTATATTAATGTTTCAAAAGTAAACTTAATTAATCTCTTAAAATAAATAATGGAGAAAATTCCAAAAAGAAGATGCATAATGATAAATCAAGATACCGGAATGATAAATCAAGATACCGGAATGATAAATGACAACGCCGAAATGATGGAAAATTCTGCCGGATTGATAACCGAAACTAGTACAGAATATACCGCAAGTGGAAGACGAAAACGGAGTAAGGAAAGAGGCAAGGACAGCAAGCCACGAAACTTCCCATTACATACAATGAAGAATTTACCACAGTTCAGAGACAAATCTCATGAAGAAGTTAGACAATACATACTAAAAACAAAAGGAGTTGACATAGGAGGTAATCCCAACTTCGGAAGTTTGGTGTTGTGGGTTTTTGTGGCACTTGCAATCATTGCAGGGACAATCGGCATTGTACCCTTATTGCTAAACTTCTATAGTCAATGGATAATACTCAATTTCACTTGTTGCGCAACCAAATTAGATTCAAGCTTAAATCCAGTTTATGTCCTCACAGTTCAAAGACGAAATCAATATGCTCCTGAGGTACCCTTACAACCCTTAAGCCCAGACTCTGGTGGATTCTGTCAACACAGAGGGCCTTGTTATATAATATTTTGACTATTTTTGAACAAATGGCTATCCCGAATTTCTACTGGATGCATTTGTGGAAAATACGACGTGGGAAGATCAGTTTGACTCACAATAAGGGCATTGGAGCATCTGATTTCCAATAAAATGAGCCCCACTCTGAAGCTTTTATGAACACTTACTTTTTAAAATTCCGACCATCCAATCTTTCCCATTTACCCCAATGCCAACGGTTCCTATCCTTAAGTCCCTTAACTCCTTACAACTGCACATAAAGTGCTCCAAGTCCTCATTTTCTCTGCACATCCGGCAAAAATACTGATCACTCTGTGACCAAAACCTCCCCAAATACTTCCCTCTTTCACCAAAAGGCATCAAATCACTCCTTATTGAAATGACCTACCTTATATACTCCCCCTGAATTCCCACTTTAAAATAGTATTCCTCTCCTCATACCCTCCATGATCTTCACATACACACCTAGAGACGCTGCTACGGTCCGACTTGCTGCCATAACTGGAGCTTCTCCGATCGGCAACGATGCGATTCCATGTGCGGAACGCTGCTTCGGAAGATACTCGGCGGGAGCTTCAGGGAGCGGCAGTTTACCCAACGCGTATTTGATGACGGCTTCCCAAATCGATACGACGCTCAGCGAAACCTCGTTGCTTGCGTCAGAGATGAGATCTCGTGCTGTCGCAGACAATCTGACATCTGCCGAGATGTACCAGAGAAAAATATGCGTGTCGAGGAGCAGTCTCATCAGCCTGCAAAGTCCTCGATCACGTCGTCGCGGAAGCGCTCCGAGAAGTCCCAGACGTAGAAGGGGATGCCGAGCACGTCGGCGGCCCGGCGGGCATCGAGAGCGCAAATTGTCTTAATACAGGGAAAGTATTCATGCCTAATCTAATGTTGAAGGATCTCTAATTCGTCAGTTTTTACCGTCTGTCGTTTTGTACTTTCTGTTTCAGGTAACTTAAAAGTTTTTTTTTTATTTTTTTTTTTTGGAAGACCGGGGGGATGCAGTTAAGACGGCTGGTGGTGATCTCTAACAAAGAATCTGCATCATCTTTTGTTTTATTTTCTGACTGAAAATTACCCTCGTTTTGTTTTTTGTTTCTTAATTACTTTTCTTCCCAATTTAGTCTTTCTAAGAATGTAAAAATGTATGGAATTTATCACTATTTTTTAATTGGACCTAGCTGCATGCAATCTTTAGTGACTCGTCCTCATCGTCAAGGGGAGGCAACGGTCAAAATGACAAAAACAAACTGAAACGGACACTGGGCGTTGTGGATGTTATATTTTATGGAGTTGGATGTAGTGTGGGTGCAGGAATATACAGTTTGGTTGGGATTGGTGCTGAGTTAGCGGGTCCATCCATTGCAATGTCATTCTTATTATGTGGGATAGCATGTTGCTTCACATCATTATCGTATGCAGAATTTGCATCACGAGTACCATTAGCAGGCAGTGCTTATACCTTTACATATGTAACCTTTGGTGAATTATGTGGTTGGCTAGTTGGATGGAATCTTACCCTGGGGTATGCTATTAGTGCTGCCGTGTGACTTGAAAATATGCTTAGTTTTGGTCTTCTAAGAGGTTGAAGTGAAGGTTGTCTTTTTGTGTTATTTTGGTTTAGTTACTTTTTATTGTATTAAATTTGTGTTCTGCCTTAGTCAAGATACTTCTATCCTTTAAAGCTAATAAGAAACACGAAGCATACGACCACATTTTGTGTATCCAAGGTCTTTTGGTCTGGAATGATCAAAAGCATTCATCGTCAAGTAATTAGGCTGAACAACAGCCATATGAGTGAAAGAGTTCCTCTGACTCAACAGCTCACGGATACAACTATTACTACTAATAACTCACTGCAGCACCAAGCCGCCTGAGGCCAACACAGCCACAGACACACAAACAAACAACTTATTTTTTGACATTTAACTCAGTCCACAAATGGGGCCCAAAAGTCTCACTACATCCAAAGACTTCTTGTATGCGAAAACCCAAGTGCACTAAGCTATTAAAAACATGGTCAGAAATATTGCCTCCAATACAAAATAATCGTATGCATGCATCCATACCAACTAATTTTCTTAGGTGATATTTTCTTATTGAAGAAAAAGTCCCGAAGCACAGTTTTGTCGATATGTTTTTGTACCTCACAATGCGAGCGTCAGAAATAAAATCGTTAATTATTTCTAACAAGACCGGACTTGCGAAAAAATATAAGGGCCTGACCAGTTTAAAGGATTATATAAGCAGTCTTCCATTGTGAGGGAAAAACTCTGCTGTCAAGAGAAAACTGAAACAGATGGCACAAAGCTTGGTATTGAGGTTTTTTAGCCTCTTTTCCACCATAGTTACAGTGATAAAAACTGTGCTTACTAGATTTGATTGTAATAAGTCAATACCTACTGAATATATAACTGGAAAATTTGATTTATAATTGTTTGGCATTTGTTTAACCCCTTATTGTAATCTATTTATAGTGCAAAATAAGTAGTTATGTGTCACTTTAGTGTCCAGGGGCTCAAAGTTTGATTTGCAAGTGAAATTAGGTCAAATTGAGTGACAAGAGAAGTGAATATATAAAACTGCACATAGCCATTTTGTTAAAATAGTTCAAACATCAGATAGTAAAAGCTCCAGGATCTACACAAGCCCCCAGAGCCCAGGGGCAAGTGTTTTAAGTTATGCCCTGGGGCATAAAAGGTTTTAATCTAAGGGGAGGTTGCAAAAACTTCAGACGGGGCTCATTTGATTGAAAATCGAAAGTTCTAGTTACCTTTTTATGAGTCAAAAGAGATTGGAGGGCATCTAGCCCCTCTCCCCCCTCCCCCAAGGCTGCTTTTTCCCCAAATGCATATGATCAAAATTCTTAGATGGCTATTTGGTTCAAAATAATTTAAAGGTCAAATAAAAAAACTCAGGGATCAACACAACCCCCCTCATGTTCTTCTGCAGGAGTTCCTGATGATGGTTTGCATAGTACAGGGTTTACCCTAGTTGAAACAACTACTGATAGCGGTATTTTTACTGGAGATTTCAACATTCCATTTACTTATTGTAATTCTGACACAGGAGTGATTGAAAGTACAACAGGTGCTGACGTTGAGGTAAATTATGTTGATTTCTCTAATGCTGGAAATTCAGTAATCTTGGTTGGCGATTCTGCAGGTGTACGTTCTAACACTGGCTCTGTAACACTTGACCGAACTGTATATCCTGTTCCATGGGGACAAATCGCTGACTTTGATGATCCTGTCGGTGAACAGGTCACTCCTTCAGGTTTGAATCTTACTTTCAGTTAAAATAACTAGTTTTTTTTTTATGTTTCAAACTCAAAGCGACAAAAAATTACTATTAAAGAATAAATGAAGCTTGAAACAAACAACAATTAAATAAATGGTCATATCAAACATAAAAAAATTAGATACGGATATAAATATTTTAAAATGAGTGAAAATTAAATTGAATATTCAAGCCTAACTTAAAACAATCAAACATTACTTCCAGCAGGAGTTTGGTTACTACCCCAACTGTAAAAGTTACAAAGCATATTGCATCGTTTGCATTATATTGAAAACTATTGGTATTTTGAACAGTATGCTTTGTTTTTTTTAAAAAGTCAATGACAAATTAAGAGACAGCTGCTGAACCGCCGTCATTATTTCTTTTTCCGTACATTGACTAATGGCGTCGGCGTCATTGGAGCCCAAATCAAAGGCCTGATCCAAGTCTTCTGTACGACGTCGGATGCTCTTGCGATAATAGTCGATAGCCGTATTGACCATAATCCGCCGAATCCAGGCAGACAGCGAAGTGCCCGGCTGATATTTACCGATATGCTTGTAAACTTTGATAAAGCCTTCGTGTAAAATATCTAAGGCGTCCTGATCATTATTGGAATAACGTAAACACACGCCCATCATCTTGCTGTAATATTCTTCATACAACAGCTTTTGCGCCCAACGTTCGTTCCTGACACAGGCGAATCAACTGGATAAATTTTTTTCATAATGCCCGATCTCAGTCATTCGTAACCAACTAGACACATTAACCCTTCCTAGAGTGCAAAGTAAGCACCCATTCGCGTTTAGTATCAAAGCAGAGAACCCGGTGATTTAGAGCAACCGATGCATACCATTGCTATGCGCGCGTTTAAATGTCGTGTATAGCGATTTGTAAGAACCCCTGAAGGCCGCATTGATGTAGGGAGGAGCTTAGTGACATCCAAAAGCGGTAATACCCTAATTGGAATTACTATATCTTCCTACATTTAGATAGTAAATTAAGAAGTAGAGACTCCTCAAAGAGCATTTCCTTTTTGGTGATGAGAGATGGGCTAGTTTGTTATTTACTAGGTTGCAGCAGATAAGACAACCATGACCTTAAGTTTCTATGATGACTATACGTCAGCGTCAGCTTCTCCAACTGACATTATTTTAGTTTCAGGCGCTTTCGTAATTCCGGAAACCTATTGGACTTCTGTGTTACCCAGTGTCAATAGGGCTTCTTTAGTAGTCTATCTCTGAACCAGTATGGGAGTAATTCATTAAGAATGTTGCATGATGTCATAATATGTTCATTGCTCCTTTTCCACTCCTTTTCTCCACTTCCCTCCCAAGAAGTTTCAATTTCTTTTAAATCCTTTCTTACGACCTCCTCCCTCCCCATTTGTGGACGACGTTATCATCCCCACTCATTTTAATTTTTGCTCGTTTTGAGTTTGACTCGGCTATTTATTGTAATTTCTGTTCATTTTGAGCTTCATTTATTTATTGATAGTTATTTGTGGTAGTTTTACGCTTGGAAGATTATTTGAATCCATTTTTGCTCCTTCTTGACTTAATGGAGCTCTTTACTGTTCTTTGAAAAACTTTTCTTTTGAAAAAAGTTTTTTAAATTAATTTCTGTTCATTTTTTATTGACATAGTCTTTTTCATGAAAAAAATTGTATATCTTTTCAGTTTTCTTCTATAAGCATCCATAGTATGGGATGATATTTGCATGTTGGAGAAACTTTTGAAACAATTCCTGAAAGCTGCTGGGGGGGGGGAGGGTTGTCATCCTCAAATACATAATTTTTGAACCTTTCAACTACTTGGAACGTAGGGGGGGGGGCTGTCATCCTCAAATACATAATTTTCGGACCTTTCAACTACGTTGAACAAAATGGCTGTATCAAAATTTTGATGGGATGTTTTTGGAAAAATATTGGGCATTTGGGAATGTTGGGGTCTTCAATCGCTTTCGACAATTAAGAAGGGCACTAGCCCTTTCCATTTCCATTCGAACGAACTTTCTTTGAAGTTTCTACGACAGCAAATAGCCATCTCAAAATTTCTATCTTATACATTTCAGAAAAAATACAAGGTTTGGGGGGCATCCTTTGAAAGCATCTGCACCCATTTATACAAAATGACCCATGGCCCCTCTTTCATAATAGCTAGTGGGCACTTAAACACCCCTTTATTTTGCTTGATGAAATGTGAACCAAATCAATTTCGTTACACAAAGCTTTAAAATAAATATCCGTAATGTTTTCTGAAATGAGAAGGGAGGCACCACAGCACCATTATTCAGGCTTAGTGTAAAGGAAGGGAGATGAGAGATTAATTCCAAGTCCCTTCTGCTGTACCCCTTTCTATGTTTATCCAAAGGTTAATGGCGACTTAGACATTTTGGGGATTTCAATATGCTGTTTAGGTAAAAGCCTTCCCCTTCTACAAATGCCTCCTTTTTCCTTGACAAAAAAGGAGACAAATGCCAGGTCCCCATGCAAAAGATCTATAAGATAATCCTCTTCTGTCATTCGTAATTGCAATAAGACCTGACAAACCAGAGACTAAACGCCCCTTATGTCTCTTTTTATCTTCACAACGGTACGAGATATGACAATTCTGACTGCAGCATTTGATTCCTCGTGCTAAGTTGACCCTTCACATATAGACGGCTCATTTTCGACCAAAATGGCATATGTCGTCCTTTTAATTATCATAGGCGAGCAGCAGCGGCAGCATCTCCCAGAATTGTTCATGTGTTCGATATGTTTAAGTATTTTTAAATATTCTGCTAATTGATGCAGAAGCCTTTAACTCTATGCTTTTCGATTTAGGATTGATCGGTATGATTGAATTTCAGATGAAATAGGCTTATGAATTTCATCTTTCGATACTATCTAGATATAATCCCATCTCCTACTACGAGTTATCCACCAACGGAAAGTAAGCTTGATGGCATGATAAAGTTATTACTTAGACGAAAGATATTTATTTTTAGCATCATTAATTTCACTAATCGGGATCTCTTGTACAACAGATTTCAGTTGAATTTTTCCCCAGATAAATGCTAGCAAAATATATATTAGAACGGTGAAAACCACGGCATAATCCTGCTTGAAATATGCACACCATGCCAGTGGCCAGCCTATAAGGCTTTTAAAGGCATAGAGAGGGGGTAAACCATTGAAGCTATTTGCCCCTCAAGACCTTACTAAGCGCACCTAGGTCTGACGCAATAGCGCACGTGTATAGTACACTGTATGCTACGTAATTGAGGCTGAGAGTGACGCAATCTTGCGTGAGTTGCTTCATTATTTCTATGGTTGTAACGCTTAAAAAACCTAAGGATGTAGGAGAAACCTTCAAGGAGCCAGCTAAATTAAGATTTCCTTGTGTTTTACTTAATAGTTTCTTTTAAAAAAACCTATGAGGGTCCGGCCTTCTTTAACCCAGGATTTCTAAGATGGTTCTTTCAAAACCTCTAGGGGCTTGGGTGAGTTCGATGTCATCGAACTGCTGAGCGGGTTGACCAGCGAATGTGCACAGCTACTCGACATCGCCTCGGCAGGTCTACTGTTGGCCGACGAACGCGAAGTTCTGCATGTCGTCGCGGCCTCCTCGGAGACAACGCGATTGCTCGAGGTCTTTCAACTTCAGCGCGAGCAAGGTCCATGCCTGGACTGCTTCCACACCGGGAAGCCGATCAGCGTCGCCGATCTCGAGGATCAGCTCGTGGTGCGGGTCGGCCTTCGATCGGGGGCGCGGACGACAGTCGATGATCGAGGCCAGGGTGAGCGCCGTCGCGCCGGGACGGAAGCCCTGGCCGAGGCTGAAGAGAAAGCGCGTCATACGACGCTGCACAACCTGGCTCGTCCAGCGCTTGCCTGAACCGGGCGATCATGGTGGGTGTGCTTGCCGCTTCTGCCGTATCGACGAGCCGCCAATATAAAGAACCACGGGGTGTGAAGGTGGTCGCTTTCCCGGCTTGATACCGCAAGCTACCGCCCAGAAAGCTGGTTGCGACATCGGCGCCGGAACCTACTTTGTTTTGACTCGCCCTATGCGCTTGGATCGCACGGCTCAAGGATGGCGCCCTGCCGGTGGCAGTGGCCAAAGCGGCTTCGAGTATCACGCACGTCGCGGCACTCGAACCAAAGCCAAGTTTCTTTTGATCCCCTTGGAACGCAGGTGATGACCAAATCATAAGCATTAGCTGACATATTCCCCTCCCGGTTATGCAGACTGGTTAGTTTAGTATGGTGCTGACCCACCATCTACTGAAAGCGTGGCCCCGGTAATCCCGCCCCCAGCTTCTGAGGCTAACAGCAACGCCATGGCAGCCACCTCTTCTACCGTGTTGGGACGCTTGATTGCTGACTCTTGCGAAAACATCTCGACCATTTCATCGAAGGTGATCCCCATCGCTTCCGCGGTTGCCGGACCGTTGTGTGTAACTAGGTCGGTAATTACTGGCCCGGGGCAAATTGCATTGATAGTTACGCCATGTGTACCAACTTCTTGGGCAACCGCCTTAGTATTGTACCTTTCATTTGCACCACTAACCAAAAAGTTCTCAAATTAGATTTCGATACTTCTTCTTCTAAATTTGTTCACATGCGTAGAGAAATTCCTGTAAATTTTTTTCTTGTTTGGAACTTTCCAAGGCAACAAGGCTCTATTTTTCAAAGAGTGGTTAAACAGGAAGATAATATTTCCTGTAAACACAAATTTTCAATTCTGACCGGAAACAAAAAATAAAATGAATATTTTATTGAAAAATTGTTTCCCGCGTGACAACAATTTTCAATGCATTTTCAAAATGTAGATGGGCGGTTTTGTTGGTTCTTTCAATTTTTTTTTCCATGAAAATACTAAAAAGCCAATTGTCACAAACAAAAATTGCTGGGATGATAGCAGCAAGGAAGGCAGTTGAGTAAACTATGTTGAGTATATTGTGATGTATTTATTTTTCCAGTTTAGTAATGTAAAATAAAATATAGTAGTAGCCAAGCTCTCGCTTCCGTTCAGCCGTAAGATTGAGAACCAACCAAAGGTACTATATTATCAATAAGACTATAGTACATAATAGTTGGAAAAATAACTATTAAACAAGGCTACCTACTTGTAAACAAAGAGAGCCCAAAAGTCATGAGCTTTCAAGAAGTAAATATGTCATTCGCAATCCCAAATATAAGCGATGAGAAAATGAAGTTCATCTGGCCAGAAATCTCGGCAGCGACGTCTTGTAATCGCGGATCTGATCGTCGCCCAGCTCCGCGCCCGAGAAGGTCCGGATATCTTCCTCGTCCGAGACCCCGGCCGAGAACATCTCTACGGCGGTCGCCAGCGTCTCGCGGCCAATGTCGCGGCCCTCGGGCACATAGTCCCTGGCCCGACGAGCCATAAGGTCGCCATCGGCATGCAGGCTGTTCGCCATCGGGCCGGGATGCGCGATCCCCTCAACCTCGACAACAACGCCATAGTCCTGCTTCACATCGTCAAGGAAGCTGCCAATCGCCGTGAAATGCTTGCCCTGCATCTCCGGGGGAAGTTCCAGGACCTTGTCCCGCATCCGCTCCGTATTCGTTCCGCCACCATCGGCGGTCCTGCCAGACCGATTGTGGCCAATCCTGGTGTTTGGGTCGATGAGGGCGGTTATCGCGGCGAAGTGCTTGCCGGTTGGTTCTTGGACGCCAGTGGGTCTGGTCGTTTCTGGATCAAGGTCGAACCCCGAGCAATTAGAAATGTAACCATTCAAGATTGGGAAGATCTGGGTGCCTTCTCCCTATCCATAGAGGATCGGGGTGCTGCACCTCAGTTCAGCTTGAGTCGGGAAGTCTTCGAACCGGGAGATGTTGGCAAAATCGCACTGCTTCAAGCCTACCGAAATGGCTTGAGTGCCCAGTTCCGGGTCATGTCGCTCATGGACTTAAATTATACCGTTGTCCAAAATAGGTTTGTATTATTTTTACTAATACTGTTGTAAACTAATCCTAGCCGTAATCCCCAGTTGTTGCGCTCCTATCTGAAATACGGTCACGTCCGGAATACGATATTTTGCCTTATCGAAACTCCTTTTATCATGAGCAGCATCAAATGTTGGGGAAATTTCCAAAGCTACATGTAGCTGTGATAAAGCTGCTGGTTTACGCTTACTTGATTATTTTTATTTCAGCTGAGGCTAATAGATCAATATTTAATCGGTTTCTAACCTCGTTCAAGGCCGAATCCTGAGTGGTCCGAAGTCGAATAGAAGTGAACTGCGGAAAAACTAATTGACAAAAAAAATGTAAATTCATAAAAAAATTTGTTATAGTAAAGTATGTCAAATGAAGAAGTTTGTCTTCCCTAAGAATGTACTAGCTCCATAAACCCTTCTACCTCTGGATATAATTACTTACCAAAGAAAAACATGGCAAATTCAAATTTGGTCCAAAAATTATTGGATAAGACTTCAATATTTCAAATCTTCATGTCAGGATCTTTCAAATGAGGTGTCACATCATTATATGCAAATTTATTCTTTTTTTTTCATTATGGAGGTAGTTCAACCTTAGATTTTTCATATCTTGTCAAAATTTAGGCAAAAGAGGATTTGTGTGGTGATGTAGGTGTAATGTAGTGGGTTTCGGCGCCTCGCGCGTCTTGTCGGGCGGGAGGTGCGCTTGGCTACTAGCGAGTGTCTCTTCCCGCAGGCGCTGTCCTTTCCCTCCGCTGGCCTCCTCTTGGAAGGGCTGACTCCTCCGTCCGGGCCGTGGCAGTCGCTGGTCTCTTGGGACGACCCCAAGCACTTTGTCGCCACGCGAGTCACTGCGTCTGACACCTGGAACTTTCGCTTCTCTGCGTACTCGATCGGTGACGGAGAGCAGACGTTGCGTTTTCGACCCGGCGGTCTTTCGCGAGGGAAGTACACCATCGAGGTGAAGGGGAAGCAGGGGCTGATCAGTTCGAAGGTCGTCGACTGGATCGGTCCAATGTAGGATAGTTTTATCGTGTAATCTGTATGGGATTCGAGAAGTCTAAGTGGGAGACGGGTTTGTGGAAATTATGATGCCTTGTTTTGTGAAAATGGGATTCAGTATAACTTGATTTACCATAAAGTAGAACGTGTTTCTAAGAACGTTGGAAGCCATAGTGGAACTCGGACAATTTTAATATAGTAGAACGTGTTTCTAAGAATCTTGGAAATCATACTATATATGGATTTCTAAAGTGCTTAAAGTTAGTTCCTCCTCACGTGCAGTACTTCTCTAAAGTTCTTCTCTTGTTCTTGTTTTCAAACCATGTATATAGACTTTGTAGAATAAATGAATAGTTTATAGATTTTTCAAGAATGGGTTCCTTAGAATTTTATGAAACTTGTTTTCTTTGATAAATTTGTAGCTTAAGCAGCGTTCATATGCGTGTCTAGCTACAATCCTGTGTCTAGACATGTGTCAGGTCAGAAATCAATGTTTAGACAATTACCGTCCACAAGTAAAATTTAGTGCTTCTATTTCTATATTCTAGAGTTCTAGAACTCAAAGTTCTAGATTCTAAAACTCAAAGTCTAGGATTTTCGATTACAGCAAATCAGAATGCGTCAAGTTCCACTATTTTTATTATCTACGTTTACATTTTCAAACTGAAATTTAATTTTGTTTTTTCATTAATTGTTTATTTTTTCTTTACATCTGTGCCCCCTATGACATAAAGCAGCCCCCCCCCCCCCTTACAGCAACGGGGCTGATAGCGGCAGTTGCCAATTAAAGATAAAAAAAAAAAAAAAAATTTAAGGGTCTACACATAATCCAAAAGAAAAAAAAGTCGCTTTGGCCATCATTCGGAGAGCGCGGGAAGCAAACGCTCAAATGCTGGAATTGATCGAAACCTGGATGGTTGCCGGAATCCGGCCTGATAATATTGAAGCCTTGGCTTCGACGGCCGGGCATATCAATCCGGAACATTGGCGGCTGGCGGCGGCGTATTTTTATGATTACCTGAATGAGGAGCGAGAGTGATTGAAATCGAGTAAAAAGGCATAATCGTCCACAAGCAATTTTACAGGGAGGAGGATTCTCGGCGTGGGTAAAACTGTGCTGGGGAATTTGACGAGGGTGGGGTGCACTTTACATTGGATGCAAATTCCACGGAAGAGTTTTCATTGAGGGGGAAGGGTATATTTCACAGAGGGTGAGCCAGATTTACCAGCATTATTTGAAAAAAAACAGATCCTATTCCATATATTAAGGATTGCCCCCCCCCTCAATACCTTACGCGTTGCTCTAAAGTTTGACCGTTTACTAAAACTGAAATACGAGGGCCATTTAATTAGAAAATGACGATTTTTTTAAATGTGCTAAAAACCTTAGCGCAAAGAGCGAGAGTTTATAACTTGCAGCCCCTCCCCCAGGGAATGTGGGGGAGTAAGTCATCCCCAAAGACATAGTTATTATGGTTTTCGACCGTGCGGAACAAAATGGCTATATCTAAATTTTGATCCGTTGACTTTGGGGAAAAATTAGCGTAGGAGGGGGCCTAGGTGCCCTCCAATTTTTTGGTCACTTAAAAAGGGTACTAGAACTTTTCATTTCCATTAGAATGAGCCCTCTTGCGACATTCTAGGACTACTTGGTCGATACGATAACCCCTGGAGAAAAAAAAACATAAAACAAACAAACAAACAAATTATACACGCACCCGTGATCTGTCTTCTGGCAAAAAATATGAAATCTAAAAAGCACAGGAAAGTCAATGGGAGAACACAGAATTAATTACGCAAGTAAAATCTCCTAGATTTAGACTATGCTTATGATTTAAGCATCCTAGATGAAAGTATTAGAAAAAAAATGAATTTTTGGAGTCTGAGAGTTCAGGGTACAAGAAAAGGTTAAAAAATCAATGTTAAGAAGGCTTTGTCGCCGAAATCAGGCATAAATGATGGTGAGCGGGTTTTGCTGGTAGCGAGAAGATCGATCGAGCGGACAGCTTCACTTACCTAGGTAGTATTAAGAGTAAAGGCGGTGGGTACAGTGAAGATGTCAAAAGTTGAATAGCCAAGGCCTGGGGTGTTTTTTGATGATGTATGAGTTCCGTGACAATTATGTCGCCAAAGAGCTGGGGTTGGACCTGATCGTCTACATCAACGAGGAAGGGCTGAAGCTGGACATCAAACCTTGGGAGGACAGCGAACGGCACACCGAAATCATGAAGACCGACGCGCTCAAGGCGGCACTGGACAAATACGGATTCGATGCCGCATTCGGCGGGGCTCGCCGCGACGAAGAAAAATCGCGGGCCAAGGAACGCGTCTTCAGCTTTCGCGACAAGGGGCACCGCTGGGACCCCAAGAACCAACGTCCCGAGCTGTGGAATCTGCACAACGCACGGGTCAACAAAGGGGAATCTATCCGCGTGATCCCGATGAGCAATCAAAAATCAATAGGCAAAATAAAAAAATCATAGGCTATAGGAATGAATATTTGCCATTCTTATCTGGATCATGAATGGTAATTATTATTTTCATTACTTGTAATTGTAAAATGCTATTCAAAATAATAATAACCATTCCTGAATCAGCTGCAAATGGCAATTTTTTCTCACTTACCTTAAATTGCAACTTAGAGCAATTGAAGGATTTTCTATCCTGTAGCATTGCTCAGAATTCCTTCCAAAATTGCCATGTAGATTGATTCAGAATTGTTTTGAATATTAAGTTGGTTTTATTGACTAGGGCTTATGTTCTGGTCTGGGACTCCAAGGTGTCCCATTCCCACCGAGAGGTTGATAGACCTAGAACAAACTCAAAATACTGGGCGAGAAAATACCGAAGTAGCAATAGCCGAGGAGGATGAGAAAATTCGGGAGGCATTTGCTCAACAAGGGCACGCGTATGAGTGCCCGCGTTGCGCCACGGTTATGTGGCGTAAGCCGGGGTGCAAATCTTATGTGTCTTTGTCATATGCCCCGACCTAATATCACGCGCAACTCAAAACGTTACGTATGCGGAGAACCATCATGTTCATTCCAGAAAATCGCGCTGAGGCCGTTCTGCTGGTCCAACGCATTGTGCTCAGCGGCATCATTGCGGCGCATGGGTGGGCACGGTGGCTTTCGGATGCTGTGCTCGCTCGCTGGTGTGGGGCGCGGCCTGGGATCAAACTCGTGACGCCGAGGAGGTGCATCGAGACACCGACTTCCTGCGGCACGCCGACGAGACAGAGGCAGCCCTTGCGCTGCGTGTACGCTTCCCCGTGACGGATGAGGGCGCTGATGCCCGTCGAGTTGATGTACTCGACCGACTGGAAGTCGAGCAGGAGAAAGCGCGCACCGAAGTCGAGCGCCGAGTCGAGTTCGTTCTCATGCCCGGCTCCGAGTTGTACGAGCGGCTCGCTGCTGAATCAGCTGCACGCCGCCAGCTCATCAACACGCCACCGGAGGAGCTCGACGCCCTCAAGCAGGAGTTTGCGGCCTAGCGCTGCTACTGAAACCTGAATTTTCATCTACCAATTTCGAATGACAGGCGGCGCGGCGCAAGCGCATTAATTCGGCCAGAATACGCAGATGTTGTTCTCCGGCATGTCCCTCGGATGATTCGGCGAGTTTTTCCAGGGCGCTGCGGCGGATGGCTTCATAAAAGGCCCGCTCTTCGGGCGGAAGCGCAACGTTGAGTATGATTTCTGTTTTGGGCGGCAGTTCTTTTAATACCTCGTCTTTTCGACGCCGCAAAATAAAGGGCTGCACAAGTCGCTTTAACTGTTTGCGCCTAACGTCGTCTTTATATTTTTCGATCGGCAAAGCGAAGCGCTCGTTAAATTGTTCTTGTCTTCAGGCGCGCGCTTTGACTCAATCGAAATGTAAAGCAGATTATCAAAACCCAGAACCGCTTGCAGCATAATCAGCATAAACAGGGCAAAAATATTATCGAGTGTAAACAGTTCCATCTTCTATCGGCCTTTCAAAAGGTGCGAATCTGATTGAAGTTTTTTAGCAAAATAGGCTGTAAGCGAACAGTGGGTCCTTTCATATGAATATTGTTTGTATCTAAATATATGACCCTCAGTTTCCAAGAAGATTGTGTATTCTTACAAATAATAACTGTAATATATTTTTTTGTGAGTAGAATTGAATACTTGTTTCCATTTTACTGCTTGTCTATGCCAATATTTCCGTATTATGATAGAAAACACCATCCTAGCAGAAAATGTATGTTTCGGCAAATGAAATACAATCAAAGATGAGTTTGGTACTCCGTACTTTGTCTTTTTGATGAGATTATCAGGATTTTCTTTGCAGACCATGCTTGGGCGATGGGCATTGAAGTTTACCCAATTCCATAAGCAACACAAAGGAGTTATTTCACTCCTTCTCCTCCTCCTCCTCCTCCTTTGGAAGATATTTCTTCCAGTTGAAAGGGAGTCTGTGCATTAACGTTACTTCTCCAGTCCGTGGAGCTCTTATAATGTCTTGCCGTAGTTTGATTCTTTTGTGAAAGATTGTCCGCATCCTCTTTTTGTTCACTTTATTGTTAAGTCGCTATATGAACTGTCATAACTTTACCAAAAAAGTATCAAATAATGTTTTCAGTTTTAGGTAAAGCTTTACTTTTGTCACTAGGTTTCAAAAATACATATTACTGCATATAGTAAGGTGACTGTGTATATAGCAAGATCTGACTCTGCTTAATCAGAAACCAAACCTCTTTTTTCAAAGAAGGCTGCTTGCCAAGCTTGATGTCAATGTTTGTCTGCTACTGCTTCACCATTTGGTATTGGTTCTTGACCTGAAGTCTAAGGGTCAGTTCTATTATATTCATGTCACATACTGAAGTCATAATTATATGCATTTAATGCTTGTAAAGTTCCAACTCGAAAGACCAAATAATTATCACGAAGAGTTTCGTTGTAATAATTATTGTTGTTATCTTCTTCTTCTATTGCTACTACATCACTGATTGGTTCTAGTTGTTGATGTTGTTCTTGCTTTGTTACCATGGATGATGGTAATGATGATGATGATCGGAGACTATTGGGGACACCATTTGCTGATGCCACTAATATTATCAAAATAACAGCTGCTATCGTAGCTGTAGTACTTCGAGGAATTGTCATCATTTGTTGTTTATACCAAGACGTAAAGGAGTGCGTGCTCTGTTCGTATGAGAGATGCTTTCTTGCCGATGCGGGGATTTGTTGTTATTTGTTTGTGTGTGTTACCATTGTATTGTTAAATTGAGAATTAATGTTTTCTTAAATGCTATATTAGTATTAGTCGAGTACACAGTAGTTTCATCTTTTACGTCTATATTTCATATTTTACATTTTTCTTTTTGTATTTCTATACAATTTTTGTATTTTTTCCTTTGTGACGTTGAATAGCCAAGGCTCAGGGAGTTTTTTATCGGTGTTTTTGGAAGAATAAGAAGACAACTCTGCAAACAAAGATTAGAATATTGGAAGCTACAGCGAAGACAATGATCTAATATGATTCTGAAGCATGGGCGCTCCGAAAAACGAAAGAATATTTGCTAGATGTTTTCAAGAGAAATTGCCTACGGATCGTGATTTTATCCACTTCAGGGTCTCTGGAAGTGCGGCATGAAGTGGGCGTAGGCGCGATTCTTGGTGCCCCCCTCATGCTCTCGACTTTGGCCTTTATTCTAATGGCCGGGTTTGCAGCTAAGAGACGAGGGTGGCATGGCGATCTTCGTCCTGAAATGACGGGACTCACAAGAGATTTAACGTGGTTTAATTATGTCTTTGACCTGGGTGTCATTGCCGCGCTTGTTCCTCAAGACTGGGTCATGGTGCGAGGGAGCATTAGTCTATTACTCGTGATGTCCTATGGATTGTACTTATTGGTGTCCATCAGAGCATCTGCAACCCTAGTCGATGATGGACATGGGACAGAATGGGAAGTGAAAGACCATGCCTTCCACGTTTACTCTGAAAAGGGCCTAGTTTTCTTCTCTGCCAATAAAGACACGCCCCTTGAGCAGCATTACTACGTGACGTCATTAAGCGAACCTGGATCGGTCAAACGGTTAACCAAAGCTGGATATTCTCACACAACCTATATAAGCAAGGTTTGTAGTGCTTGAGTAGGTTTGAATAATTCAAAAGGTGCTATGTTAAAAATAATAATGTAGTTGAGCTAACAATGAATTTTGGACAAATTAGGCCAAAAGAGAATGCCCGGCAATCTAAATCGAAAATAAAAAATTGAATGAATTTTCAAGTTGAAAATAAAATGAGAATGGTTTACCACGAATAGGGTTATATATTATGAGTTTTGATTCCCGTGTGACATCCATACAGTTTTATGACGTCATTTGGGTCTTGCATTCTTAACCTCCAAGATCCAAACGCTACAATCTTCAGTCCCAGATGGCAAGAGCGCAAAGTCGACGATGGAACTCTTAATGAGCGACGACGGGACTAATATATGCGCTCGCACCGCTATGCACTCTTCCCGTAAGAAAAAAATAATCTCTTTTCCTTTATTCACCCTCCAAACGAAAGTACTACTCGTAGCAGATATCTATGTTACGATTGCAATGTATCTTATAGTGTATAGGATTATATTGTTTGTTTGCTAAGCGCGCTAGTCAGAATTCTGCACAACACCATCCAGAATTTTTTTGCAAAGGAGCCTTGACACTTGTATGATATAGCTCCTACTTAATTTTATTTTAATATGTTTTTCTGACCCTCAATCCTCATAAAATATACCTAAGTATGATAAAATATAATACTTTAGAAATGAATTTAGGCTACATATTTGCACATTGGGGGGGATAACTATAGCGAGTCTGCATACCTAATGTGTTAGGTACAATAATTCTACGTATTATGAAGTAAGAATTGTTTTCTAACTTCACGCTTTCCAAATATTTTATCCCCTCCTCCCTAATGTGCAAATATGCAGCCCAAATTATATATTTCCCGTCTATTCGCCAAGTTTCTACGAATACTTATTTCGCACGAAGTTAACAGAGGGGAAAAAATAATGCATTGAAGGCACGTGGTTCGTTATTTTTGTAGCGCTACTGCGGTGTCTCTGATATGTGTTGTAAATTTAGGTGACAACGATTTTTTTTTGTACTACAACAAAATATTGATGCTTTCTTATATCATTATTTTTTCTGTTTCTAGGGTTCTTTTAATTGATTGTGCGACCGGTAAACAGACTGTTTGTCAACTGAATTTTTATTATCGTAGTTATTTTTAATGTGTTCTCAAAATTAATCACTTTAAATTTGTATAAAAACTGGGTAAAAATGTCAATTGGTGTTTCTGCTAGCCTCCCCGTTTAATATTCCCCCTCGTATCAATCATTTACCTGGGATCAATTTTTTTATAACTTGATTTGTTGATCTAGTAATGTTGCATTGTTCCCAACAAAAATGCTTTGTTTGTAGTGGAATTTTCTGAAAACTAATTAGTTATATGGAGAACCAGAGGAAAGGGTAGGGGAGACCAACCGCTTGACATTGGTCTAGGAGAAAATTGAAAACTGCATGCCTTAAAGTTCACTTGTTATTTCTACCCCCCCCCCCCCCCCCACAATCCCACCCCCCCCCCCACGCCAACCAAACCAACGCATATAACACAACCCAACATCCTAGTGACTGGCAACATTTTAATATACCCCCGCCCTCAATTCCCCCCAATGTCACCGGATCCAGTCGGAATTTCAAATAAGAGATCTGAGACACAATATTCTTCCAAACTTCAAATTTCATTAAGATCCGATCACTCCTTTGTAAGTTAAAATACCTTTTTTTTATAATTTTCAGAATTGACCCCCCCAACTCCCCCAAAAAGAGCAGATCTGTTCCGGTTATGTCAATCACGTATCTAAGACTTCTACTTATTTTTCCCACCAAGTTTCATCCCGATCCCTCCATTCTAAGCGTTTCCCAAGATTTTAGGTCCCCCCAACCCCCCCCAATGTCAACAGCATCATGCCGTTTTTAAAAAACAAAATCTAACACCCTATTTTAGCATCAAAATTCCGTTTTTTAGAGTTTGGTTTACTATTGAGCCGGGTCCGTTACCACGAACTGTTTGAAAACGAAAAGAAATTATTCCGTATATGAAAGGGGTTGTCCCTTCCTCAAGGCCCCACTCTTTACGCTTAGGTTTGATTCCTTCTCAAAACTCTACTTTTTGAAACAATTAAAAAATTTAGCGTAAAGAGCGGGGCGTTGAGGAGGGGACAGCCCCTTTCATATACGGAAAAATTTCTGTTCGTTTAAGTTTTAATGTTGTTCCTTACTTTCAGTTAAAAATATATTTTTATTTATTTAATAAGCTTTAAAAATCGAAAGGTAGTCGGTACATGCCTTCATGAAGCCCCAAAAGTAACTGAAGATTGCTGCCAATTGTAAATGTGAGTAATTGTATATTATATATTTTATGTTAATCTGTTTTAATTTTATATATATTTTTAGCTATATTTTTTAATTTTAGTCTCTAGTTTTTTTCTATGCTGAAGACGCCTTGTTGTATCCGGGCGAAATGTTTGTTTGATTTCTATGTTTATCTCCTTTTTCATTTACTGGTCATAGAACCGTTTGTCGTCTTTATATTCATTTTTTGTTTTTTGTATTGGTTAATAAGTTCGGCTTTAGGTGCTTTATATAGTTGCTTTACATATGTATTTCCTGCTCCTTTAATTCACAGCTGCTTTCAAATTTCACTGCCTTTTCAATCAAATTTTATAGTCAGCCCAAAGAATCTCATTAGGACTCGATGGTGGCTAGTCCCCTAAAAGAATTCCCAAATGAACCCTTGAGACGGCCAGTCGACGCTGAGACTCGCAAAACAATTTTAACGCAAAGAATTTCCTCAAATCCAATAGGCTATCCCTTGTTATTGCGATTAATTCAAATAAGCGCAAAGGAGTACTCTTAGATTGTCGAGAACTAACAATTATATTGAGAAACCAAAGCCTTTAAAGAAGGGGATTAAAAGTAAAACATTATTTTTTTTTCTCCAGCAGACTTATACATAAAACAAATTGAAAAGTTAAACACAAAATCCGGCCCTACAAACCCGGCAGCCGGTGGCCCGGGAATTGCGGCAGCGGTATTGACATCAAATGCAAATAGCCGGTCGGTCGCGTCGCGTTTAATTTCGCGAGTGGTTTCGGTTGGGGAAACGCCGGCGTTTACATCGCCATGGTCGTAGGCCGTTACAGCGTAGAAATAAGTAACTCCGTTGCGAACGTTGTTGGAATCCACAAAACTATGTACCAGCCCGGTATTATTTCCCAATTCAAACCGCACGCCGCGGTTGGCAACTTCTACTTCGGAAAGTCCCTGGAATTCATTGATAAGATCAAAGCGAGCCGGGAATTCCAATCCCCGTTCGTTGAAAAACGTCAAGCCCGTGTACGTCCTTGTCATTGCTTCTTCTTAAAGTTGTAATGTATAATAAAAAGTATGGATACCCTTAGATTCATCCCCCCCCCTTTACCCCTACTCCTCCCAATGTCATTTCTTGAATAAAGTATTTGTATTAATTGCATTTTTACATCAACAAAGGAGCTCGTGTCGAGAAAGAGAGGGATAAGAATTCAATTCACTTCTTGTAATCATGTAATTACATATCACATTTTCACAAAATAAAATTTCATCCCTCAAACACGTTTAAGATTTCATTAAAAATTATTTATAAGGACAAACTTAACTTTAAATAAAGGTTCAAATAGGGATAAATCCTTTTAGTAGACGAAAAACAGGTTGACACAGCTATTTCGCATTATGAACGCGTACTCGAATCGTCACCGAATCATCCGATTGCGGCTAATAACCTTGCGATGATTTTACTCGAAACGGGTCGAAGCGCCGATCGCGCTATCGAATTGACGCAGGCGGTAAGTGAACGATTTCCGGATAATCCCCAGATTAATGATACTCTCGGATGGGCCTACTATAAAAAACGTGACTTTGAATCCGCGAAATTGCACCTAACCCGTGCTGCCGGGGCGATGCCGAATAATCCGACGATCAAATTCCATTTAGCAAAGACACTCTGTGAACTTGGAGATGGATCGCTTGCCCGAGTGATGCTTGAAAACACAACTATTATTGCAATTGCTCAGAAACAGCTGGCTAATTTAACCTCAAAAGTGAAAGTGAACTATCTTGGATATTAGCATTAATGGAATGCATGAGTAATTACTTTTGACTTCCTACTATGCAGAAATTACCAGTGATGACTGGAATTAGTATTTAAAATATAATTTCATTTTTCCCTCAGCTTAAAAACCCTGCCCACTTTACACAAATTTTGCCCCATGGAGGATGAGGGTCAACCAGAAATGGATTCTAGAATTAGCATATGGAAGTACTATAGTATAGAAATTATGCTGCTTTGCAGTAGTTTTTATTTTAGACACTTTGTGATGAAACTAAACTTTTACCCAATCTGGTGAAGTTGGGGAAAATGTGCGTCGGAGGTACCCTCCAATTTTTTTGGTTACTTAAAAAGAGCACTAAAAATTTCAACTTCCGTTAGAATGAGCCCTCTTGTGAGATTCTAGGACAACTTGGTCGATGCGATCACCCTTGGGGAAAAATAAAACAAAAAAAACAAACGAACACGCATTCCATGATCGTTTTGACCGTGATTCTGGCAAAAAATACAAAATTCCACATTTTTGTCGATAGAAGCTTGAAACTTCTACACTAATATTTTCTGATATGCTGAATCTGATGGTGTGATTTTCGTTAATATTCTATGAGTTTTAGGGGGTGTTTTCCCCTCTTTTCTACAGTTCTCTAGATATACCTACTTAATAGCCTTTAAATGGGAAAAGAACAGATTGAGATTGATTAGGCTGAGACAGAATTATAAAAAACATTGCTGATGACAGAAACTTTAAATAGATCGGGAAAGAGAAAGATCTTCACCCTTGAGTGACCTTAATTCATGACAGGTTTATTGTAGATGTAGCAGTAGTATACTTTTTTGAGTTTTATTGCTTGATATGACCTAGGGCTGAGGTGTAACCTTTAAGTGACGGACTTAGGTAATATAGATACTTCGGCACACTCGATATTTGACCGGGGAAGAGTACTATTTATCTTCATTTACACAGACGTAGCTATTACCCCCATAAAAGTAAATACAAGCTGTACCAGCCCAACTACTATGCTGGATAGATGTCGGTCAATGTTACTACCAGAGTTTTTGAAGATTGTCCCACTATGAAAAATAATGGTGCTAATACCACAGAACTCTTCAAAAAACATAATTGTAAGGGATAAGAAAAACGGGCGAAGATTTTGAAATTTGACTGATTCTTTTAAATATTCAGTATAATTGGTCTGGTTACTGTTAGTATCCCGATCAGTGAGAATTTCTTTAACTTTATTGATATGTTCTGTTGTGCATGGGTTTGAGGGATCCTGAATATTTTTCAAAAGTTTTAAAGATGCACGAGCTTCATTTTCCCGTGCGAGTAGTAGGTCGGCCATCCAGGCGGCGAGATTGGCGTGATAGACCGCCTTGGCAAATCCCTTCACCGCAATCCGCCGGGTGATCGTGCTGCCATCCTCGGACAGCTGCCAATCGGCATGCAGCGTCTTGAGCTGCGCCTGGGCGTCGTGTCGTGACAGGGTCGGCGTGTCCGGTGAACAGCCGCCACCGATGTTACAGGTTGTCATGGTCTGCGCTCCTCAGGCTGCGTCATCTTTGGGCGGATAGGCCGGCGCATGCGCTCGCGGGCAGCCTGATCATGGGGGTCGGCAGCTGGCGGATGATCTTCGGCGTTCTGGCCGCCGCCGGCGGCCTGGCGCTGGTGCTGAGCCTGCGCTCTTTCTCTTAACTCTACTTTTTAAAACAGTAAGAAACTTTAGCGTAAAGAGCGGGGCGTTGAGGAGAACTTTCATATAAGGAGTAATTTCTATTCGTTTTAAGTTTTCATGTTGCTCCTTACTTTCATTTTAAAAAACTTGTTTTTTTCTATTTAATTTATGGACGTTTTTGAATTAATACATATTTTGATCTTGGCTCTCCGCACATAAATAATAAAAATGAAATTTGCATATTAATTAATTGCAACTATCGGAAGACTTTGAGAAAAAAGGAGTGAAGGAGGAGGCCTAGTTCCCCTCCAATTTTTGATTACTTAAAAAGGCAAGTAGAAATTTTAATTTTTACTCAACATGCGACGAACCTGATCGGATATTCTCTTGTTCTTGTTCTCTGATGACTTCCCTTGTTCTAGCTGACGAATTCGTTGTTCCAATTTAAGGAAGCGTTCCTTTTCTTTTTGCGTCCTGAGTAGCTTATTCTTCCGTCGAACTAACTTTGCTTGACGAGCTTCCTCCATATCATCATCATCATCATCAAAACGTAGTGCAACAGATTTAAGAACACGTGACGGTGGTGGAGGAACTGCACCATTTCCTGCTGAACCAACAAGCTGAACCCGTGACTGCGTCGGCAATCTTGTCGTTGCGTTTGCGGGGGCGGATGAGACCTGCTTCTCCGTATTGTATTGAATGTCCCTCCAATTATGTTTAAACACGGAAATTCACATCAACAAGACTTTTTTCACACTTTACGTATATTGAAAAACACCTTTTATCCAGCTAGAACTGCCTATCTGCTTAGGCAATAAGTATTGGAGACAAAAAGTCAAATTATAGCACAAAGATTGAGGAGGGTGAAGCTCCCTTTAAGAGTGGGATAATTTCTGTACTTTTTAAGTATTTCTTAACTTCTATCTGAAAAATCTTTCGTTTTTGTTATTTAATCTTTGAATTTTCCGCAAGCTCAACGTTTCTCTAAAAGCTTTTTATGTTCTCTTTGTTTACTTGGTTTATTGACTTAGTTTGTTTGATCTGACCCCAAGCAATTTCAAGCGGATTTCTGGTGATGTTACTTCTATCTTACGACCAAGCATTGAGAAAAAGTTACAACCGGCGACTTGTTCTCAGTTTCGGTTCACTTCTTTTCTCGGAGCTAAGAGTGAGTTTTTCATATTCCTTGTCTTTTTCTTTTCGTTTGGTTCGAATACCACTGTAATTAAAACTATTTTGCTTCCTTACGAGTCTGCCATTGTTGCAACAGCATTTGTACGAACTGCTTCGCTCAACGATATACCTCAGCAAGAATTTCCCTGATAATCGTAGATATAAGTTGATGTGTCGATTCAATCTAAATTATTCGGACTCTTCAACTCACTGGAAATTGTTGCCTGGGCTGCGGGGAGGGGCCCGCTCCCGGGCTGTCCGGCGGGGTGCGGCCGCCGGACCGGCGGCCGTGGGGGCTGGAAGGTGTATCTGAGGCGCGTTGCGATGAGGGGCGCGGGCTATGTGGGCCTGGTCTCGGGGGTATGTTTTTCGGATTTCGGCCATGACGTGGTCTGCGTCGACAAGGATCTGCGCAAGGTGGCGCGGCTTTCGGCGGGCGAGGTGCCGATCTACGAGCCGGGGCTGGAGGCACTGATGGAGAAGAACGTCGCCGCCGGGCGGCTCAGCTTCACCGGCGATCTGGCCGCCGCGGTGGCGGGCGCCGATGCGGTGTTCATCGCCGTCGGCACCCCGGCACAAACAAACGTCCCGCATTAAAAGTAAATTTTCCCTAACGGTAAAACAACGCACACCCTAAACAACTAAGAAAAAAAGGAAAAAAAAATGGTTCAAATATATCCAAATATGATCCAAATAAAATAAGTGGTCTGTTGATTTGAATTAAAATCAAGTATTTGTGGCCATCAATCCATGGCTAATTGTAGAAAAAGCCAAGACATGTAGTCCGAGGGAGTGAGAGGCAAAACCCAGCATAAGCCCTTTTTAGGATTATATAAAAATGATGTCATTTCACTTGTTGATAGATAAGTCTGTCATCCGTCCGTGCATACATCATTCCTAGGGCAGACCTAAGGTAGATAGTCTTGTTGTGGTTTTGTTTGCAGATTATTTGTCTTTATTTTTGCTCATTCTTAGCTTAATGGAGCTCTTTACTTTTCTTTGAAAAACTTATTTTGCGGAATTTTTTTTATTAATTTCAGTTTGCTATTTATTGACATAGTCTTTTTCATGGAAAAAAAATATTTTACATCTTTTAAGTTTTTTTATTAGAACCCATAGTATGGGTTGCTATTTGTGTGTTGGAGAAATTCATTTTTAGCAAATTTTAATCCTGTCACAAACAGTATTTTTTAATTTAGTTTTATAGCTTCTGAAGTTGACCTAAAAAACAAAACTTAGTATGATCTGTAAATTAGGAACGAACCGGCTCAGGGACAGCGTTACCCAATACTTCTCCATGATCAGTACTGATCTCCAAGAAGCAATCACGCTTGCACAGGACTGATCGAAATGGAGGCGAAGAGTCACATCTCTTTCTACGCTGGACCAACAGCAGGAGCTCTAAGTCAAGTAAGTCAAAGTCTATTACACTAAAACTTTACTTATCACCACAGACTCGAGAATGATTGCCCTCTTTCCCGGTGATTTCGACTCTGAATGGGAAGAGGTTACATGTGGAGCCCCTCAAGGCACCAAAATGGCCACTCTATTTTTCCTTGCGTTAATTAATTATGCTATGGACAACATGGATGACTGATTCAAATACGTAGACAATCTATCTTTAACAAAGAAATGGGCATTTGATCAGAGGATTTCTTGATTGAGTTTTCTCCTGCTGTTAGGAGTGTCGCTTAGTTTTTTGGCTTTTAATTTCAACATCTTCCTATAGGCTGATAGTAGAGTAATCAGTGCTATCTAATTGGTTTTTGAAGGTTCCAGTTTTCTGTCTTCAGATTCAATCTCATTGTTGGGGGAACAGAAGTGTATTTTGCTGCATGGATTTCAATAAGGGTTGCAGTATGATTGGTCTGAAGATCTAGGACAAGAGAAATTTTAATTTCAGACTCAAGTCATGTTGGACCAATCTGCAAATCAATTATTCATGAGCTATTATTCCTAATATTATAGCTTGGATGTCCAAAACATCGCAGTTTAAGAATTCACCTTTCCTTTGTGAGTATTTTACTAGGACACGCCAGTCTTTTTTGGTATCCTCGTTTCTTTGGGAAACTGTCAAACATTAAAGAGAAGACCTTGAGCCGTAACTAAGAAAATTAATTAGCGTTGAAAACGGCGTAATCTATCTCTTCCACATTCATTTTTCAAACAGTTCGTGGTAATGAACTGCAATAGTAATGCGACGCGGCTCAATAGTAACTGAAATTCTAAAAGACAGAATTTTGATATCAGTCGATATATCAAAAGAAATGGTTCATTATGCTGATTCCGACCGACTGTAGAAGTTTCAAGGTCCTCCCCAGGGATGACTACAAGGAGCTATGGCAGTTGCCTCTGGTATTTGTCGGATCTTTAGACGACAATGTTGTGGTCTATAGAACCCCAGGAGCCATTCATCACACTAAATGGATGGCAAAGGCTATTTACTGTTTTAGAATGGTTATTTTACGCCATCAATTTAAGATGTCTGAAGAAGAAGAAGAAAGTCATGTGCCTGCCGTATCTGTTTTTCTTGTTAAAATTTATTTTAAAGCTTGGTTCAATGTTTCAACAGCTCATCTTGCACCAAAGCAATATTTAGATATTTTGCATAGTCTGTTAGATTGTAAAGAATATGGCAACGACACTGCAGAAATAACCCTGACCATCCCACCCTATATTTTCAACCTCTATAAATTCGGTAAAAAGCTCTTTTTTAATGGCCCAGTCTATACGATTCGAAAGTTTTTCGGGAGAATTTTTGAGGTCGTTTAAAGTTCTTTCCCATTCCTTTAACCCATTAGCTGTGAGTAGGGGCGTTGCTGCTGCTATAGATTCTCTTCAAACAAATCCTGAGTGTGTCATTGCAAAACCATGCTTTCCTCCTCTTTTATTATTCTCAGGAAATGTTATTTTTTTTCAAATAATTTAATTTCTTCTAGAAACGGACCGAGAAAGAATCGCTCTTGGTAATGGACCGCTTATTAGCAATTTTTACCAACCAGAAAGCTGTCTGATTCAAAGAATTTTGCTGGGAGCTAGAGCAGTTTAAAGTTGTAATTCCTCACGCATGCGTCCGCAGTTTCTGCTATGTCTGATAAGCCTAATTTTTGTGCGTAATATTTGAAATCTTTGAAAACAACTCTTGCTTATAAAAAGCAGATGATTTCGTTCAAACTACATTTGAAATGGTATGGTTAACAATTTCGATTTTGTTTTGGCAATACTTGTTTGGTATTTCACACCTCACTGTGCCGTCAATTTACTGAATCCCTTCATCTGCTACAGACTTTATAAAACAGGAACATCTTCATTCACAAGACACAGGGTACATTGGGTGCACGTTGCAGTTGTCAGTCTATGAAATTCTGGATTCGACCCGTATCCAGTGTCGGCCAATTTTTTAGCGGGTGGGGGTAGGGTTAAACCTGCATCCTACCCAGAGAAGCAATTTTCAAAAAAATACGTGTGATGCATCGTTTCTTTTCAAAAGATATGTGATCGTGTTCTATCATCTTGTATATGAAGATGCAGTTTTTTTTGTTTTTGTCAAAAATTGTGTTGTATTTGAAATATTTCTTTTTGTAAATTTTCTCCACAGCTAGAGACGCGATGGATTATCGTAGAGAACTCTTTAAGGGGTATGAACGGTCGGTTATTGCGAGCATCATCCGTGAACGGTCCGTTAGAGTGAGCAACACCCATGGACGTGGAATAGTTGACAAAAACATATTTTTTGGCTTATTATGTTTTTATTTTTATTTCTTATTTAAATGATCCTCACCGACTTCATCGGGTTTTGATTTTTTTCAAAAATCTTTTACCATTTTTTGGTTGTTAAACTAATGAGATCAAACTAACAATATAATTTAAATATTTTATTTTGTCTTAAACATTATATTAACCCCATACCTTATACGAAGCAAACCAGTTGTCAAAAATGGGTCACTTGAATGAAAAACCTTTCAGAAAGCTCTTAGAGACAAAACTTATCTTCGGAAAAAATGTCAGATTCAGGGACAAAGCGTCGTAAGTGTTCAAGATAAAACAAAATACACGACTAATTTGATACCCAAATCCATTCTTGAGATACACCCTTTTGACAATGTGCATACACATAGTGTTTTGATTTAGTTCAAATTTCCCCTTGAAATTCTGTCAAATTTTCACCTTCATAAGTGTAGCCTTAATTGTACTGATATCAAAGTCGTAATGGTATTAGTAGGAATAGTAATAGTAGAAATACTGTATTATTATTAGTAAGGACAGTAGTAGCAGTAATACTATATTAGTAGTAGTAGTAACAGTATTAGCAGCAGTATTAATAGCAATAGTAGCAGGTGAATTTTGTCTCTTGGTCAACTGAACATCCCACTCATGATACCCCAGAAGTTTCCTCTTGATGTCACCATACCGCTTGAGGATTAAAGAGTGTCTAAACAAAGCCATCCAACTTGATTCACACTTGATTCAACTTGTGAACAATGGATCTCTCACGGCTTCGAATTTCCCGTTCAGCAAGGCTTTCAAGGCTCAACGCTTGCCGCGGCAGTGGCAATTGCATATATGTTGCGCGGATGCTTGATCGGCGCCTTGAACGCCTTTGAACGCGGACGAAAAACGTGAACACACTTGATATCGACAAGAGGCCCGAAGAGACCCGGGTCGTCGTCGCCATGTCGGGCGGCGTCGATTCGTCCGTAGTGGCAGCACTGTTACACGAAGCGATCGGCGACCAGCTGGTTTGTGTGTTCATCACTGAGTTCTATGATTTTGTGCAAAATTTGTGTAGTAAGGAAGATTTAAATACAAAAGTAGGCGATTTTCTACCAAATAGCGGACTCATTTGGTGAGTCCAAATGACCCCGCCGGTGGTTGCCCTCCGATCACTTTCGACTATTTGAAGATACACTAGCTGTTTCAATTTCCGATTAAATGAGCCCTCAGGAAATTTTTCTTTAATACTTTAAAGATAAGAGAATTTATCACTGAATTGTATTATTTTGTGCAAAATTTGTGTAGTAAGAAAGATTTAACTACAAAAGTGGGCGATTTTCTACCAAATAGCGGACTCATTTGGTGAGTCCAAATGACCCCGCCGGTTTTTTCTCATTTTCATAGTATTTGACTTTATCTGACTCCTTTGAGATGCAGTGGCCGGATGGAGCGCATTTGTGCTATTATAATGCTTTTTTGAGGCTGTTAATCATTGATTTTTTCGAATCGGCGCATTTTTTGAGGATAAAAATCATTCATTGGGCGAATTTTGAGTGGAAAATGAAGGTTTTGGTGCATTTTTAATTTTAGGTAGCGAAACTTTAGGCCAAGTACTTGATAATAGTGCTAAAAAAGAGAAGAGAGTAGACACATTTGTCGAGAGAGGAGAAACTATCAACCCTGCTCGAAACTTCTTGCCTTTTCGCAGATTTTCTTTTCTAAAGAAAAGCGTGAAAACAAAAAAAACTCAAATGGTCCTGAAGTGAATATTGTTGTTTTTAATAAAACTATGCATCGTTTTTTTTTTTTATAATCATGTATTGCGACCTACGGTCCGCGACACCTTGGCTTTGCGATTAATTTAATATATAAAATGCTATCCATATCAGTTTTTATTTCTTTCTGAGGTGGCAGCCGATCCATAAAATATTTCTCCTATTTTTTCCGGTCTAAAGCCTACAGAAGTTGAATAGCTGGTTTGCAATAAGTTTAAATATAACTAATTTAGCCTACATTTAGGTAGTATTAGATTCTTGTCTCTTTTAAAGGCCTCTATAACCTTCGAGAGTTTTTTCAACCCCCCTGTTGCCGTGCGGGGGCACCTTGTACTTTATAGCTGTTACGTCACCACATACTGTCTGACTGACGGTGTATTGCAGTATGACTGAATCATTTAGCAGCTCCCCTGTGCTATTTGTGAAGTAGGAGATACTTCGAGTCAAACCAAAATCGTTTTGTTTCCTGTGTACTCTGAAATGCCATTGACCTGCTTGCAAAGCCACTTTCTTGATACCGATTACCTTCACCATTTGTCTTCCTAGATCATCTTCTTCTAATTCCACAGTGCGTGATTTGATTTCTTGGCACTCTTTGAAGACTCCATTTAGATCACTCTGTGCATCATCTGGGCTCTTAAGTTTGGTGTTGTCCTTGTCAAAAGTGGCATTTCGATCTTTCTTCAGAGCATATTTATAAGATTGAAAACGTCCAAAAACGAGCACTTGGCATCATAAATGTTGAAGGGAGGGTTCTATGTCGTTATTTACTTGGTAAGTTTTAAACTCGCCACGTTGGCCTGAGAAGGAATCTCCTGTACTTCCGTTTCGGTACCAAGACCCTGTCTGTTCCCCGATTACGTTCCATCATCCCCGAATCCTACCTTCCTGCCCGCAATAGACCGCCCCGGATAAAATATCAAAAAGTCCCCAAATTAACTCCCGTTTCATGTTTAACGAGATAGATTTTGCAATTTAAGAGAAAATACGGCTTATTGTATGAAGGCTTTGGTATCAGTTGAGGATTCCTACTCTCCAGAAGAACGACAACAAGCGGCGGGAAGAAAAGAATCGGAAAACAGAAAATTCATTGAGTGTGTATGATTCAGGCTATATATTTGTCCAGTAAGGAGGCGTGGGGTAAAGTTTATCGTTAGGCCTATGCCTAAAGGAATGATTCAAGTAGCTATTGTAGAATGTTCATATTTTTTCCAAAATTGTTTAATGTTTCCATTTCGACAGTGGAAATGCCAAACTGATACTCATGAATTTTAAGTAGAACCAGTAATCGCCTACTTCCCCCCTTGCTATACATTTAGTACTTGTTTTAATGCATAATGTCGTCGTGGGGCATGCTTAATTTTTCTTAGATATGAACAAATAAGGTTTTAAAAAGGCAGAATTATTTATATCTTCAGAAATTACCCTTCTTTTTAGTCTTGTCGCTCGGCATTAGTAAAATCGAAAAGCTACTTAACGTGGTTTGACAAAAAATCTCTCCGGAAATGAGGAGCCATGTAATTGGCTATCAAAAATAAGTCATAGAGATAAACCATTGGGACTAAAGTACACTTTTGAACAAAACAAGATATTCATATAAAAAGGATTTACTAGGAGAACTCACCTTGAAAATCAAGAAATGATAATTTGTTAAAATATGTTTGCTCCGTGAATGTGAGGATTGATGAGTAAGAATATACGGAATTTACGGATTTCGGCTGGAACATCGTCACTAATAAACAAGTCTTAATTGTTTCCATGGAATGTCTTACCCTCAAGCTTACTAGCATTTTTTATTATAGCTAGCTTATCATCTTTTTTATTCAGTGTACCTTCAAAAATTTACGATTTTTATCGTAGTGTGTGATCGCTAAATTTACATCTGATATTTCTAATTCACGGCGAACTATCTCTGTGAATAAAACTCTAGCGTTACCAGTGTCCTCGCACACATCATTCCATATGATAACATTATTTTCTGATTTAACGGCTTCCATTCTCACAGTCTGGCATATACAATTTTCAATTTTTCTTTTTAACTTCATTCATTTTAATAACATTAAAATTTCAAAAACAACAAAATGAATTTAAATGTCAGATTATTCATTTGAAATTTTACACCCAGAGAAAATGCCGCCCCCCCTTATAACCGCCTCTCTTCAAAGCCTACCTAACAGACATGTCTGAACGATGCCTTGTATAGGTAGTAAGCAAAAAGTCCCCTAAACTGGCATTCCGCGTTATTTTATAATCTATACTAATAAAAAAAATAATAAATACACAAATCTTACTTGGTATAATCTGTGAAATATTACGACGTTCAAATAAATGAATATGGAAAAGATATGGAAAAAATGAAATTTTCGGATTCAATTTTCTTATGCTTACTGCTCCAAACTATATGGAATTTCTGCCTGAATTAAATGGTTTGCTCGTTAAAAGTATGAAGGGAAAAATAAGCATAAGAATAAATCGAAAAGATTAGGCTTTGAAACCGCACCTTCTCCAGATTTTGAAAAATATGTTTTTGGGCATTTTTATTGAACAAAAGCGTTCTCGGTAGGCTCATTGAAGAAAACAAAAAAAAAGTCTGTCCTCCCCGTTTTTCAAAAGCACATTTTTTCAAAAAAAAACACAGGTTGACGTTGTCGAAAACCAGACAGGTCAAGCTTCAGAGAAAATCAGGCTTCAGTTCATAGAGCTCCTCATAAAAAAAGATAAGAAATGCTAAGCGTTGTTCAGCGGATACTTTTATGATCGGGCGCCTGGGGCCGGTTTCCATTGCGGCCATAGGTATGAGCAATACGATACATATGTTATTGCTGATAACGGTTATAGCCGTTTCCGGCGGCGCGATGAGCCTGATCGCCCAGGCGAAAGGCAGCCGGAATCCGAGACGAATGAGTTTTGTTACCCGTCAGGCCGTCATTGCCGGATTAATGCTCTCTATGTTGTTGCTAATGGGCGGCCTTCTTCTGGCTCGCCCTTTATTAAACTTAATGTATAATGGAGAAGGAACCCAGGCGGTTAATTTAGGAGCCGCCTATTTGCGGGTCATTTTTTTAGGCAGCCCCTTTCTTGTGTTAAACGCTGTGATAAAATACTAAAAAGTAATTTTTTCACCTTTGATCGGACTAACGCAATTTTTTTCCGCTTCGAGCTGTTTTCATTTTGCTTTTTTGCACTGGGGGGGGGTACAGAGAGGGAAAGATAAACCCTTCCGTGTATGTAAAACTTGGTTGTCATTTTAACATCATGTTTTGAAATAAAAATTTACGAAGCAAGCTCTGAGGTAATGCTCTATATTTTTTACTGTTGTGAACTGGTCTCACTGCCAAAGGCTGGGAGGGTCTGGAAAAGTGACTGTCTGGAGTCAACAAAAAACCGTACGAGATAGATCCTTGCAATAAAAGACTAACAAGTGATTCCTTTCTGACTACGCTCGAGCTGGCCGGCAACAGTCGGCAGGACGAATCCGAGGCCTTGCTGACCCTGAAGCATCCGGACCACATCGTGGAGAAGGAGCTGAAGGAGGGCCGGACCTACACCTTCAGCGCTGCCCTCGTCGACTGGGAGGAGAACACCTTCCGGCTCGAGCTGGGCCTCGTGCTGGAAGACGAAGAGTAGCTACCCGTCTTGCAGGAGCGCGGCGCGGACGTCGCCGTCCTTCTCGTTCCGCAGCCGCGCGAGCAGACTCTTGCGGCGACGCGGATCACCGAGCCGTCCGACTGCACTCGCCGCGAGAGCGCGGAGGGCGGCCGCGCGGTCGCCGAGGTAGGGACGGACATAAACAAAAGAATTACTATACTCAAACTCATTGTCTGCAACTCACTGCAGAAAGAAGCTACAATGAGAAAGTAGGCCTTTGGCTTCTCCAAAATCCCCCTTCTCGTCCCGGTATCAGGTTCTCAGCTGTAGATTAGGCATGTTGCAACTCATTTAAACAGTAGTTACACAAGTTTTTAGTCTGCATGGCCAAAGGATCTAAGTAGGGCTAGGACCCTCCCTCGCTCCTCTCCCCTCCCACTTCCAAACTTTCAGCAGAAACTAAAGCGCAGTACACCTATATTAAATAAATACATGCAATAACTTTCAATCTAGATGAATTAAGGCACACAATGCCCCCTCTCTCCTGAGATTCAGTGCTTTTTATTTTGCTTTCCTTACATAACTGTTCCTACAGGTAACTGTTCCCCCCCCCCTGCAGGTATGAATTAGCCAATACAACCCAGAAATTGTTGTAATTGCTCTGTAAATTTAATTTGGTAGCAATGAAGTTAATAGCAGTTTACGCCTCATAATCTGGGGAGGCAAGGTATACCAAAGGAGCATAAAAATATAAAAGAAAAAGGAATTTAACGTTAGATGTAAGAAAAACTGGGGAAGGACAGCTGCGCCTCCCCTGCCTAGGTTTAGAACCACCACAGAGTAAGTCTGACACACTTGTTGTTCTTTTGGTTTGTAGTTCTTAAGCCCTTCCCTTTCGCCGCTTTCCAAACAGCGCCGGAGCCGCGAGGCGCTGGCCAGGCCCAGCGCCCGCAGCGGCAGCCCATCTTCCTCCAGGTCGGGGGCCACCTCGCAGGTGTCGAGCCCGTAACGGGCACAGAGTGCCTGTTCCAGCTCGATGCATTCGATGATGTCGCCTTCGATCGAGACCTTGATGGCGCCCTCGGCGACCGCGCGCTGGATCAGCCGGTGCGCCTTGACGGACGGGACGCCGAGCCGTTTTGCCACCTCGGATTGCCGCAGCCCGCCGACGTAGTGCAGCCAGGCGGCGCGAATTGCCAGGGAATGTTGGTCATCTCCCGAAGCGCGGTCCTTTGCCATGTCATCCATCTCATCTTCTTTCTCTTTTTTAGTGGTTAATCAAATGATATGTATGTAAATTAATTCTTTTGGATTTTAAGTTCCATAAAGTCTATGAAAGGTTTGCTAAGTACAACGGACATCTTTTAAGGGTCTGAACACAGAGAAACAGAGTGTACTTTGATGCAACGAAAAAACTTCACGTTCTTTTTTACTGGTTTAAAATAGCAATTAAAAGAACCGATCAGGTTTTTGTGTCGTTTCACTGGCTGAAAATTTGACAAAGCAACAATGGGCAAATACACTTTTTCGCAAGGAAACATAGGATAGCAGTCTCCCTTTTTCTCTTTGATACGAACATATAATGCAAGGCCTAGTAAATGGAGAGTAAAAAATAGTAATAATCATTCCTCCATAGAAAACTCTTCCCTCCAGAAAAAAATGTCTGTATAATTCCCAGTAACAATTATATATATATAGACAATGGACACATTTCATAACTTACAGTTCTTTCCCAAGGGCTTTGGGGCTTATTTTATCCCAAGAGGCACAGTTATTGAAACTTTCAACTATGCTGGATCAAATGGCTATCTCATGGCTTTAATCGTGTGACTTAGGGGAAAAAGGGGCGTGGCAAGGGTGCTATATGCCCGTCAATCTATTTGTTCACTTGAAAAGGACACTCAAACTTTCAATTTCCGATCGAGTAACACCTATCCAGCTTTGGTATTTTATCGATACGTTGTTAATGGGCTGTTAATGGACTGTTGTCTCGTTAGTAATTGATTTATGGCATACCAACGACGTAGGAGCGGAAAAACAAAGTTAGTTAAATTCGGATTTCAAGGGAGTTAAAAAGACTGTGGACTGTGTGTCTGAGTTCAACGTTATCAAATAGTAATATAATATTTTATACTCTGAGTTATCAATCTTATTATAATCAATTAATTATTTGTACATATTCATCATTTAATATACCTAATATACCTTTAGTATCAGTCGCTGTGTGCTACCCTTACACATGGACAAGAAATACACAACACAACTGATTGCTGTTCTCTTCCAAAAGCTGTTCTTGGAGAGTTCCACTCATATTCTCGTCTTCAACGTCTCTGAGCCATACTCTACCACTATCATTAATGTGGCTTCTAATATTCTACTCTTAGTTTGCAGACATATCTTGCAACTTTATCACAGTTTAGTTAACTATGAAAATGCTCTGCATATCTCTTTTTAAGTTTTTATTGTCACTAATTTAGGCTCCGGACTTATCTTTAACAGGGACAAATCCAGAATGACTATTTCCTCTCAGTTTCCTAACCTGATCGTTCAATATCTCACTATAATACCATCTGGCTGAATCCTATGCAACTTTATCCATGAACTTAATTTTACATTTCCTCAGTCCACTCTTACGAAGCGCTGCATCCGGATATTTGGCATCAGGGCCAAATTCGGCGTAGCAGGCTGACGTCCACGCGTGGGCCGTGTTGTCGGGGATTGCCGTCGGGGTTGCGCCTCCGGAAGTCAGTTTCTTGGCGCTTGGCATGGATGGTTGCGTTGCGCGCTTTGGCTTGGCGCTGATGCGTTGGAAGCCGCGGCAGGCCTGGGCGTCGGTCTGTGTACCGGAGGCAGTGACGACGCGGCCGTCGGGACAGGTAACCCGACGAAGCGTGTCGGCCTGCGAAGGAACGGCGGCGGTGAATGTCGTGATTGCGATCACTGCAAATGAGGCGGTGGCGGTTACGAGGGTTTTCATGGTCTCTGATTCAAAGTCAGGCGCCTTATCCATTAAGCTACAAGGCCGCAAGATATGTCGTATTTGCACTACAATATGGACTAAAGCATTGAGCGCATAACTATGGAATTCTATGCAAAAGTCAACTATTTTATCTTGGTGCAAAAAATACATTAAGATGGAATTCTTTTGACCCTGGCAGGACTTGAACCTGCAATCTCCTGATTCGAAGTCAGGCGCCTTATCCATTAGGCCACAAGGCCACATGATATGTCGTATTTCCACTGCAATATGGAATAAAGCATTGAGCGCATAACTATGGATTTCTATGTAAAAGTAAACCATTTTATGTTGGTGCAAAACAATGCATTAAGCAAAACATTTGGACAAAATGGAGACAAAACTTTATTTGAACATTTGATGAAGTCAACTAATTGTCATTTGTTTGTTGTTCAGTTAAAAATCCAAGCAATCAAAATAAACCCCTGCAAATTTTAATCAGAGCACCATTTTTGAGCTAAAAAAAGAATCATTGTCTGACCGATTATGTAGAGGTTGATTCAAGCAAGGAGTCCTCCTAGCCTTATTTTAAATACATTTAAAAATAAAAAAAAAAATACGCTTCTTCATTGAAGGATAACTGATAATTACTTGTAAATGGCGTAAGAATGATTAGAACATTGGAAAGGGCATTTTTTAACTTGCACTCTTTTTTAACAATTCCGCAAGAATTAATTTCCAGTTATTCCAGGATTTGAGTCTGTTTAATTTTTTAAAAGCTCCTTAGTTTTAAAAGCTCTTTAATTTTATGTTGAAACATTCCAACAAAAGGATTACTTAGAGACGAATAATATAATAGAAATCAAATAGAACAGCTAATCAAAAGGATGCAACAAATAGAAACAATTGAAGAATGTAACATAGCTATAACCAAGGCCGTATCCAGCGGAGGGAGGTGTTGGGTATTTGACCCCGAAATGTTTTTCTGACTCGTAAAAGACGTAACAAAAATGAATATAAGCAGATTTGGATGTGTTTTTTAAAAGTTTTTTTCTCGTAACACCCTTCCCAACAGCGCTATCCCAAGGCCGGCACGGCCAACCCCGAGGTCAAGGTCGGCGTCGTCGAGCTCGATACCGGCGCGACGACTTGGGTGGATCTCGACGAGGCGACCACCGAGTACGTGGCGCGGGTGCAGTGGCTGCCGACCAGCGATCGCCTCAGTGTGCAGACCATGCCGCGCGATCAGCGGTCGTTGGTGCTGCACCTGGTCGATCGCCGCACCGGGGCTGTGCAGCCCATCCTGCGTGAGACGGACGAGGCGTGGGCGAACATCCACGACGACCTCTACTTCCTGCAGGACGGCGAGCACTTCCTGCGCGTGTCGGAGCGCGACGGCCACTCGCACCTGTCCCTCTGTCATTTAGCAAATCCTTTACCTGCGATTTACTTACAGTTTTGGTTAAGACCATATTTAAACGGATATAGTTAGTTCTATGTAAACCTTGGGGTCCCAAGTTTACAAAACTAAAATATTTTCACCCTCTGCCCCATTTTAGACAAAAACCGTGATTGTCAAAGATTTTGTTGTTGTTGTTGTTTAGTAATCTGTTGATCCCCAAAGGCAATGTCAATTGTTTGCGGCTGTTTTTTTTTTTCTGATTTTCTACCCATATTTTTTTTTGTAAGATTTCACACCTGCAACTTTCAAAAGTTCCATAGCTGCATATATGCAGCCTCGATAAGACCTTGAGGCAAAAATACCTTTTTGCTTCCTACCATTTTTTTCTGTCAGGGCCTATTAAACCTAATTTCCCAAAACTTGGTAACTTACCTCAAGGAAAAGTGAAAGGCATAGTGACGGGTTTTTAGAAAAAGTATAGGAAACTGATGGGCAGGGGTGTCGTTTCGGAGGGTGTGCTGTTACCCGAAATAATTTGGAGAAAAAATATTATATAACCCATGCCCCTTGACTCTCCGCAGAGAGACCTCTCTTGCCCCCAACAAAATGATGATAATACACCCCTGCTGATAGAGTGGCCTCCAGTTCATCTCTGAGAAAATATAAAAATAAACAATGCTATTCTACATTACTAGGCTTCATTACATAATTACAACGCCTACTGAAGCTGAAGTAAGTAAACTCAGTTGTCAAGGTATTTAAATGACAAATAAAAGTTTGACAACTATTATGTCGTTCGTTGGCCATTTTACTCCAGAAGTTAGTTTCTGAGTAGCTAGTGAGTCCTTTTCAACGCCTACTGAAGCTCGAGTAAGCAAACTCAGTTGTCAAGGTATTTAAATAACATACAATTTGACAATTACTCGGTCGATCATTAGCCATTGTACTCCAAAAATTGATTCCTGGTTAGCCTTTGTCCTTGACAACGCCTACTGAAGCTGAAGTAAGTAAACTCAGTTGTCAAGGTATTTAAATGACAAATAAAAGTTTGACAACTATTCTTTAATCCAGCCTGTCTAGATGCCTAATTTGAAGATTGCTTTATCAACAATTTGTCTAGTAAATATTTTTTTCAACAACCTAACCTAATCAAATGCAAAATTGAATCCAAGTCTAAAACTGCCCAAGCCTCCTGTTGCGCCTTTTTGCTAGTTTTCTTCTTTCTTCATTTCTTCATTCTTTCTTCTCATTTCATTCATTTCTCTTTCTTTTCTCACATTTCTTTCATTTCTTCTTCTTCTCTTTCTCATCATTTCTCTTCTTCTCTTCATTTCTTTTTCTTTTCTTCTCTTAATTTCTCTTCTTCTCTTAATTCCTCTTCTTCTCTTCGTTTCTTCTTCTCTTAATTATTAATTGCCCCAACGCATTCAATAAACATCTTGAGATCGCTAGTTTGTTCAGCACAGTCGAAACGTCTTGTAAATTTTGTCTCTGGAAATGTTGTGATTGTCAAGCCCCTACAGCTCTCAGAGCAAGGGCTGAAGTTATGCAGTTTGCCCATTGTTTACATATAGTAGGTAAGGTGAACTTGGGAAGTCAAGCTCCTTATCGGTTTTTTTCAGGTTAATTTGGTCTTAATTGTTTTAGAGTAACTGGTACTATAACAACTATTTGGCGTTGCTCTTGGTCATGCTAGTAATACTCTGTTTGCAACTTTTGTTGTTTCCGTGAGTTACTGTGCCAAAGTTACCCATCTGTTTAAGTTGAATGGGTTTTTTTTTGCATGAGGGCTCAATTAAACGGGTCTTAAGTTGTATGAGGGTTCAGTTGCACGAAGCTTCAGTTAAACTGTGGTGGAGCTTGACGAGGTTCAGTTAAACAGGGGTTCAGTTCTACGGGGATTAAGTTGCATGAGTGTTCAGTTGTAAATGGGTTCAGTTGCACGAGGGTTCTGTTACACGAAGATTCAGCTATATGGGTGTTTAGTTGCATGGGGACTCATTTACACACACACCCTCAAAATGTTTTGCTTCCTCAAAACGCTAATGGGAAAGATAATCAGTTTGTTTGTAAAGAGTTTCCCCAGAAGATCCACTGCAGACCCAATTTTCGGGGCTGGAATTTGATGCTGCGGTAGATACCATTGCTGCTGCTTTAAAGGTCAAAGGACTTGGCAATAAACGCGTAAAATATCGCTTGCGCGACTGGGGTATTTCACGCCAACGCTATTGGGGATGCCCAATTCCATTGATTCACTGTGATTCATGCGGTACCGTACCCGTGCCGGACGATCAATTACCCGTCGTTCTGCCTCAGGACCTGGTACCGGATGGTTCCGGCAATCCGCTTGGCAAAACGCCTGCTTTCTATGAATGCACCTGTCCGAAGTGTGGTCAGAATGCCCGCCGTGAAACCGATACTATGGATACCTTTGTCGATTCATCCTGGTATTAGAGCCAACTCGCTCGTGAGAGTGGCATTCCTCAATCTACGATTTCCGCAATAGAGAACGACCGAATTAACCTTGGGGTGGAGAGGGCGAAAATTCTCGCCCGTGCACTTCGCTGCCATCCGGCGGTGTTGGTATTTCCGGGTTGGGACGTAAACGAAAATGCTGCCTAACACGTCGTTGGAACGGACACGTTACAGCACGCTTTTCTTTCGCGGCTGGCGCATTATCGCTACAGAAAAGCGTGCTGTAACGCGTCGCTCAACTCGGCGTTAGATTTCGCTCGAAGTTATTGGTGCGCTAGACGCAGTGGTAGGATCATTTCCGGAGGTAACCGCTATGCCGTCAGTCGATAAGTATTTGTTCAATTTCCACGTTACCTAACATCCCCTCTTTATGTTCATTTTGTCTTAATTTAAGACACTTGGTGTTCTTAGCATTAACTTTCAAAACCTACTATCGCACTTTGAGCTCTTGAAATCTCTAGAAGGGAATATAGCATTGGCAGAGAATTCCCGACTTCCTCATAGAAAATATTTGACTACCTCTGGTTTTATACATATAGAACAAGCTACTTTACTTTATTGGTGTCTATTTTTTACTGATTTCAATACAGAAAGCTTTGTTTCAATTTTGAGGGGGTTGGAAAATGTCACATGCACTCTGGTAATGTTCTGAGCCCTTTTACATTTTCCTAATCTCTAGATATTTCGATGACATAGTCAATCATTATCATCAGTAAAATAACTACTTACTTACTGATAGTTAGTAGCTCTACTGACAATGATGACTGACTGTGTCATTGAAATATTTTTAGAGCTTACATATATATTTGTTTCACTGTCTAATGCAAGGACCTATCCATATTTGGGACTCAGAAAAATAAAAATAAAACTCGTAAACTTATAAAAATAAACCAATAAATAATCTAACTTACGATTATTAACTTCCTCAGAAAAATTAAAACAAAATAAACCAAGAATAAACGTTAAATACAACGCATCTTTGAATCATCACTTCACAATTATCCATCCAAGACTCAATTTTATTTGTAGTTCCATGAGAAGGAATAAAGAGTGGAACTTTATGTAGATTTGGGGTAGGGTGGCTGGAGAAGTGTGTACGGGCGTAATGACCCAAGCTGATTGATTTTTGGCCATCCACTCGGCCAGCCGTCATGGCCGAGTGGATTGGTGCGCTGGATCCAGGATCCATTGTCTAAGAGGACGCGGGTTCGAATCTCAGTGTACCCAATTCTTTAGTTTGGGACTGGGGTCAGTGGCGTGACTCTGTCAGCTTAGCCAGAGTCGACCCAGCTCTAAATGGGTACCTGGAGAAATTTGGGGAAGTTAAACAGAAAGGGTGTGCGAAAGAACAGGATGGCTGGCCCCCAACAAAAATAAATTATATTACAAATATTTTCGTTTGTAGTTAGTACAACATATATAAAAGTTATATATAAATTAATATTACATGAATAAAAATAGAATTTATATTGGAATATTGTAATTTGTTATTATATTGGAATTTTATTATTTCTTTCCAAGACTGTTCAAAACCCAAAAGAGTTATTAGCAAAACGCTAATGACACAGTAGAGTTTAGACTTTACAGTCTAAAGGGGGACGGGGAGTGGGGACAATAGCCAAACTATTGTTTGTAGTGATTTTGTTTTCTCCAAAGTTTTATTTGCATACTAAATTTGAGTTTAATATTTTTAAAGATTTATTATTTTAATTTTTACAGTTGTCGTGTTTTTTATAGGAAAGGAAGCGCGGTTGAGCAGAACATTCTGCGGTTGATCCCTCAATTTGAGCAAACGTTGCTGCGAGAGGTGTGTGATGAATTCGTTGGGGTCATAGGTCGGTGCGGAAGCTAAGGCCAAGATATCCCAATTAGTCACATCGATCACCACCGCCGCGCCCATGGTCTCTGGCCCCATGGCAAGAAACGCTTCTTCCGCCGCCTTCTGGATTCGGAGGTCGATCGTCAAATACAGGTTGTCGCCCGGCACGGCGGGAAACAGAACGTCTTCCGACTGGCGAAAGGTCAAATTGTTAATCAGCACCGACGTACCCCCCGGTTTCCCGCGTTTAAACATGTCCAGAATGTTGATAATAATTGGCCAGTTTTTTTATGCTAATCAGTATGCTAAGATCTTATGTGTATCTACTGGAACAATTTTCATTGATAATCTAAAAACTTTGGTCTAACATTTTCAGGAAGTTTTACATCGAATCAATAGTTATCTCATCAGTGATCTCAGGGCTTTGATTGGTAACAGCCTATGTATACTCTCTTCTGAAATTAAGATTATGATAATAAAATTCATATTTTATTACATCCACAAATTCTCTCTTTTCTCCCCCCCCCCTCAAGGATTTTTGATGGGTAGATTCCAATTATATTCAATGCAATTTATTCTGACCTGTCAACAAAAAAAGAAAAATGTACCTTTTGTAAATAAATGGCTTTTCATAACAGTCTAGAAAATCAAAACGTTTTGAAACTATTTGAGGCTTGGAAAACTGATGAAAAGTACTTTTCTTCCAGTGAGTATTTTAGGGAATTGCAAAATCTTGTAAATTATATCGAAGAATACGCCAATCAACTAGCATTTTTAACATTTTTAATTTTTAACTATTTGTCATATCCTAAAAGCCTTACAATTTTGTTGGCGCAGAGGATTCTTAAATGCAAACTCATTTTTGTTCCCTTTTTTACTTTTCAGGTTTCCTGCTCTCCCGTAGAATTTAAAATGTACAACAAAAAGGTGTCTGAATTAACATATCAGCTTCAGCATAGTTGCTCTATCATGGCTTCAGCAAAGTTTTTTTTTTTAGTTGAGGATAAGGAGCAACATCAAAACTTAAAACAAAAGGAAATGATTTTGTTTTTCAGGGGGACTGTACCCTACCCAACCATCACTCTTTACGTTAAGTTTGAATTTTTGTCACCACTCCTTAAGAACGATTCTTGAAACACGAGGGCCGCTAAATTTGAATGAAAAGTATTTTTGAAGAACTTCCAATCTTCGGCATAAACAGCGAGGGTTGAGGATGGGAAAGCCCCTCAAACATGGAACTAATTCTGTTCTTTTTAGGTTTTAATGTTGCTCTTTACTTTCATTTAAAAATTCGTATGGCATCGCTATGGCCAAATACGTCACGGAGTATGGCCTCTACCTTCCCTTGGGGTTTCCACGCAAAGTCCTGGCCTTCTTCGAATTGGGGAAGGGTGCCCCCCAGCAACAGGCAGTCCGGAGTGGGGTGTGTGTCCCGGCACCCCTGCCCTTGTCGGAAGCGTCCAGGACCTTGCACCGTGTCTCCCGTAGAGAGAGGATGTTGACGCCAGAAGATGGGACCTTAAACCACCCGGACAGCCCTCCCCGAACGTCCTCTCCCTAAGGCCCTGAAGACGGACGGGCAACCCCCCACCTCGAAATCGCGAACCGTCTGTTCCAATGGACTCAGAAGGTCGGCATTACAAACGACATCTGAAAGACTGGCGAATGCTGCGTCTTGGCATGGTCACCCTGCTCAACCGGAATGATGATGGAAGCTATACCCGGGCATTCGGGGACAACGACATCGGGTACACCTGCCACTATCTCGATGCGCTGTGCTTTGAATACGCCGTCACAAAAGACGAGAAAGTCAGGGCTGAAGCCGTTGATGTCTTCAAGACGATTAAATGGAGCGAGGAGATTACCCCTCTGAAAGGCTACCCGGCGCGTTCTATTCACGCGGTGGGTGAAAAAGGAAAGAAGGCGAAACTGGGATCGGCCGGTCGGCCGGCAGAATGGAACCCAACCGATGATGGACAGTGGGTCGGACCTGTTATCATAATCTCTCAGAGGACTAGCCACTATAACGTGTCTATGAGAAGCTATATACGTGTATATACGACACTATATACGTGTCTATAACGTGTCTATATCCAGAAGTAATCTGGAAAAAAAAACAATAGTAGGCCTATTCATACATGGGTAGCTTGCCTTGCTGCTTTATTGTTTGTGTTTTGATGCTTTATTATATGTTTTTTAAACGTGAATTTTACTTCCGTCATTTTTTTTTTTTTTTTAATAGCGTGTGCTGTATTTTTCTTTGAGTGTTGTATTTAGGTTAGTTTTATCTTGGCTTCCGGATGTAAAGCTGAAATATTTAGATTTTATTATTAGGGTCGTATAAAATTCATAGGGGACATAGTCGATTGGAAATCGGAAGTTCAGTGCCCTCTTTAAGTCAAAAGTGGTCGGAGGGAAGCTAACTCCCTCCCCATACCATTTTCCCCCAAATGCATCCAATAAAAATCTTGAAACATTCATTTTATTAGAAATAGCTCAAAGATCAGATAATACAAACTTTGGGGTGGAAAAAGCCCAGTGCCAGGCGTAGTAAGTTATTTCCTGGGGGCGTATATGCTTCTTATGGAAGGGCTACTCGTATAAACTTCAGAGGGGGCTCATTTGATTAGAAATTTGAAGTTCTAGTTCATTTTGTAAGTCATAAGAGATCTTGGGGCAACTAGCACTATCTCAGGAACAGTTTTGCTTGTGAAGCTAAAACTTAGAATGCTTGTTGTGGGGGATGTTGAAGTAACCAAAAGACAGTATTTGCATCATAATATTACTGCTTCTACTCCTACGACTGTTACTAGTTATACCATTATTGTTACTGCTGCTAGTACCACTGCTGCTAAAGCTAAGACTAATACTATTAACTCCTACTGCTACTGCTATAGCTACTGGTACTACTACTACTTCTTATGAACCTTAGGGCATTAAGAAGACAATTTTGGGCAATATTGTAACTGTATTGAAATCAAAACACACTATGCCCGTACAAGTTGTCAAGAGGTCGTATCAGCAATGCTTGTACAAATTTACGTTTCGCCGTAGACTGACGGTGGGTCGCTATCGGGTTAGGATCTCACTGGGCTTCTTTCTCATATTTAAGTCCTAGCGGAGAAACGTCCAAAGCGGGGGCTAAATGCAACGATGCACCTTCGGAGCGGCGAACCAGTAGACCCTGGTACTAAATCTACGAGCGAAAGCCAAATTGTCAGACGACAAAGCCTCTCAAAACCGAATGGCATTAAATAAAAAGGTCATTTCACGAATATGTAGGTGTCCTGCTTGTGCGAACTTAAAGATTTCGGAATGTCAGAAGTACACCAACTTGCATAGTAACCGTAAAAGCTAAACTCTCAAAGTGATGTATTGCTGCAATAAGTTTCACTATGATCTGGCACCATTTTGAAGTAAGCTGCCACCACAGTCTCAGCAAGAAAGCCTTGACAGGTTGAGCCAAAATTTAAAAATTCCAATGACGAAGTACTACTTGCTATTCTTACCTATTGATGCTGTATGTTTTTTGAAATAAGGATCAAGATGTTAGATAATTTGCAGTTTTAAGAGGTGTTACCTGATCAAAGGTCTTTTCTAATGACAATAAGATATTGGTATCTATTTATCTATTGGTATTAAAAGTCCAATTTTTAGAGTTTCGGTTACTATTGTGCCGGGTCGCTCCTTACTTAGAGTTCGTTACCACAAACTGTTTGATATATCGTCCCCCGCCTGGATTCGAGACTGGCTATACTAAGACTCGAATCCTGGTCCCATGGGACATGGGATAGTAAGCTCAGTATACCATCCACTCTAACTAGGAGTGGACGGCTCATTTCCCACTAGAAATAAATACACGCTAGAAAATTTTGTTTTAACTTATGTCTAAAACACTTCAGAAAAACTACTACTAATAACAGCTCATCTAAGCTCCAAGTCGCCTGAGGCCAACACAGCTACGCACACTCTTCTTCCACCCCAATTTGTCAAAGCGTTTCTCTTTACACCCTCCGATGAAATTCCCATTTGCCTTAAATCTTTCCTTATTAAATCCTCCCACTCCATTCGGGGATTATGCAAGTTGGGGATAGCAAGATGCAAGTTGGGGTTAATGCAAGTCGGGGTTAAAATTGCGAAAACGAAAGAAGTTACAGTCTAGACATAGGAATTTCAGTGGAGAAGCTTGGAAGAGACAGAACTACTTTAAGACAAGCTTTGACAGTTCTAAGTGTTTGGTTACTGTAGTACATGAAATTAGGCACTGCGGGGGGAAATATTTATAATTCCCGCCAAAAGCTCAGGTTGACAAAATTATGGTACGTTGCAGAAAGATTATCAGTAGGCTCAACCAAAGTCAATTCAGTCCAAAGTCAAGTCAAAATGGGTACCTGGAGGAATCTGGAGGGAAAGCGTTGGTTGGAAGACCGGCGACATCCGCCAGGGCGCCACCTTCGACGAGGCCCACTTCCGGCGGGTCGAGGGCCGGTAGGTCGCCCCCGCCGGGTCCGGGGACCCGGCTTGGCCCCATTTCCTGGGCTCCCGCGGCTCGTCCGTTTCTCGTTGAGAATGATTCTCACTTTCGGAGTAGGATTGGGCCGACGAAGCAAGCGGAGCGCCGATGATCGTCTGCCACTGCATGGACATTCGCGACCGCGATATCCGCAACGCCATGGACTGGATGCGCGCCGCGGATCCCGACACCATCATCACCCCGGGCAAGGTCTATCGCGCCCTTGGCAAGCGCGCCGATTGCGGTGGATGCCTGCCGAGGCTTCCGCAGGCGCGACAATGTAATAAGCGGGCAAGGCATACTTGGTATGCGGGAGGCTGACCTCCCTGGTCGTCGCACCAGCCGCCTCGAGCCAGGCAATACCCTTCTTCCAGAGCGTGTCGATCTCTTCCGGCATTCCGTCCATGCGGTACTCGCGAGGAATGCCGACCGTAAGTCCTTTGATGTCCCGGCCGATCAGTGCTTCGTAATCCGGCACCGGTGCATCGACGCTGGTCGTGTCCTTCGGATCGTGGCTTGCCATAGAGCCGAGCATGATCGCCGAGTCGCGGACCGTTCGCGTAATAGGTCCCGCCTGATCGAGCGATGACGCAAAAGCCACGATGCTTATGAGATTTCAAAATCTTTCCAGATTTCGAAGATTTTCGAGATTTTGCAAGATTGTTAAGGATTTAAAAGCTTTTTGAGATTGTCAAGGAATTGTTGAGATTTTTTTTTGAGAATTTTTATCATTCGTTGGAAGAGGCCCAAATTCTCGCATCTATTGCAATCTATCGTAAAAGTGAAATATATCTGCGACTACTATAGTTACAGCAGTCTGGTTCACTTTTTTGGAGGGGCTTGCTTTCTCGTAAATTGGTATAAACGATTTAGGTGTTAAATTTCCAGATTCTAGTACGAATATGACATTTTCGGAAACTTAAATAAATCTGGGTATATATTTTCGGAAACTTTTCTTGGAACATACCATTAAAAAAGTTCCAAGGGGTTTACTACTAAATTGTTAAATCGGCAACTCAGCAAGCCTTACGCCTCAATATACTTTTTTCGTCAAAGCCAGCAAAACTTTGCTGCAACACATTACTTTTCACAGGCAGCGGAAATCTAGTTATTATTGTCCTTGTAGAGCGAAAGTCGTTTGTCATCATCAGTTGCTCCCCTCCTATGTGGGAAGGTCATTTTGTCCAAGACAAGAATGACACACTTCCCCTAAGGTTCTAAAATCCTTAAATATAAAGTAATAAAGTTTTGATAAAAATTGGGTTTTGTTCCGTCATCCCCATTCCCCATAAAAACGATACAGCGTTTTATTTTTTACGATTAAATAGAAAACAACATTTTTTTGTCAACTGAAAGTAAGGAGCAATATTAAAAGTTATAGCGAACCAAATTAGTTCCTATGTGAAGGGAGCTTTTCCTACTCATTCCCTTGCTCATTACGCTTAAGCTTGACTTTTTGTCAAAATTCTATAAGAACAACTTCTAAAAATAAAGACCGTTGAATTGGGATAAGAAACCTTTTCAAAGAACTAAAAAACATTAGTGTAACGAGCGAGGGATTGACGAGGCGGCAGTCCCCCATACACAGGGTAATTTTAGTTCATTCTAAGTTTTAATGTTGCTCCTTACTTTCAGTCGAAAAAGCTACTCGAATTGAAAGAAAAATGATCGGAAAATCACAAAAACTTAGCGAAACATAGAATAAGACCTACAGCCGTTTTTGTGGATAAAAGTATCGCCTTTAAAAATACAGCAATATTCGATTGGTCAGCAGAAATTTGCTAAGAATTTAGTCAGATTGTTCACTTGGTAAAGGGTTTATTGAAATTTTGTTAAATATTTTGATTACTATATTTTTTCATAAACCTAATTTTCATGTAATTTATGGCTACCAGCTTTAAGCAGACTTGGATCAAAATTTACTTGAAAATTATAAGAAAGTCAAGTTTAAAAAAAAAAATGAACAAGCAACACCAAGAAACTCTTTAAAATTTTCAGGACTGCCTGTGCAGGATCTCAACTCCTGTTGATAAAAGAGGATCGCCAAGTACTGATAAGCACGTTGTGACCAAGAATGGGCCCAGGATTGCACAAAGCCTTTATTCACACTGAAGGTCCCAGGGACTTCCTGCTTTCCGGTTATAAGCCGGCTTGAGCACTTCGGTGTAGACTTCCAAAGATGTGCTGGTCCCCATCCTGCAGTGGTATCCGGGACCATAGCTTTTCCTGAGGTCAAAATAATTTCAATGATTTAAATAACATGAAAATTGGAACTTGGAATGTTACGACGTTAATAAATAACTATCATTTTGACATTTTGACTGACGAATTCAGACGATTCGAACTCCATAAAGTAACAAATCGCCGTGATCGTATTCGTATCGTAATAAAACATCGTAATTTTAGGTATTGTAAAATTTTATGAAAAGCTCGACTCTAATTGACACTACTTATGTTACAGATACTCTAATGATCATATAACATAATATACCCTAAGACTATGTAGTATAACAGACCCCAATTTTAGATAAAATCTTAAGTTGTACGAAAAGGTGCGAAAGGGTCTATGGCGTACCTTGAAAGCACCATAATGGACTCACACATAACACTGGATCAAAAAACAGCTCATATTAAATTATAAGGCGGTTCTGACCTTTACGCATAATTTAGTGTAAACGTTCTGACCATTGAAAAGTTTAATAAAGCTTACGCAATCTAATGAACAGAATTTTCTAAAAATTATTATAAAACGACTCATCTAATTGATGAAGTCAGTCAAAATAGTAAAAACAAATGGTCCTCAAAAAGGGGATTATAAAAACACAAATTAATAGTTTTTACTAAATTAAATAAAATCCATCTACTAAATCAAGCTATTTCCCCCTATATAGACAATTATTTGTAAGCATCATTCAACTTAATTGATTAGTTTGAGGTTTCAGTAGTTCATATTTAGTATTGTAGTTTCGTACCAATTATCAGGAGGGGGGGGGGGGGGAAAATGAAATTGTGCATTGAACATAAAAAATCTGCATTCAGAAAAGAAATGCGAATATATTTCTAAATTAACAGAATTTCACGTTTTTCGATCCAATTTTCGTGAACATTTGGGGGGGACCTCTAAGAAATGCCAATAAATTTCCCAATTGACAGGATTTCACGCTTTTTCGTTCCAAATTTGACACTGGGAGGGGGGGGGATATGGCCCTAGGGCTATGGGTCCTAGGGTTCCCTAAGGCAACCCCGGGGTCAATCCCAATTAACAGGTTATCACGCTTTTCGACCAAGCCTTGACTCCAAAATTTCTATATATTTCTAAATTAACAAGTTTTCACACTTTTTTGACCAAAATTTGACACTGGGGGGGGGGGCGACGGCACTAGGGCCAGCCCCTCTTACATACAGTGGGTAAATTGAATGAAATTGCAGGACAGTCATGATCTGAAAAGGAACAACAAGTTATATTTGCATGAGCACAGGACTGGGCAATATCGTTAGAAACATAGAACCTGTCTAACCTACAGGAGACAGAATTGCTCAGCCATGTGAATTTGCGACCGGATGGATGCATGCATCGAAAAATGTCAGAAAGATCAAATGAGATTTTCAACTCATCTAAGCTATGCAGGTCAGACTCCCCAACATGATTATCACCCCCTTGTTTATCCAAGTATATATCCTCAAGGCAGTTGAAATCTCCACCAATAACCAGGGGTACTCCTCCTTTTACAATGTCACTCTCCCCTATTAAGCATCCAAAATTTAGTATTTTGATAATCTGCTTAGAAACCAGAAGCGGCTTTCAAGCAGGCACAATGAGATCGTTTAAATGAGCCGTTATTATCATCTTTTAATAACCACCTAAACAGAAGAATTGTAATTACAACGCTACATCACAACAATCTAACTACGACTATCAGGGATAATTAAAATCTCACAATTATACCGTTTCTATTTAACTTTGACTGCAAAGATTAATGGACTTATTATTTTACTTCTAATATCAGCGAAATATCATTGTGTGGTTTCGGATGCTTTTCCACAACGTAGTCATTCGTTATTTGACTCCTTTGGCTAATAGCCCATCGTCGTATCACATCCATTCGATGCAACTGCCGAAAAGACAAATCCTTGACCAGTGTTGGGTAGCCATCGTAAAAGAAGATGTACGGCTGCCCCATAGATGCCCTCTCTGTTGATTCCATTGGATGCCTCGATCTAGCTCTTGCTATGCTACCTGCTGTGGCAGATAGGTCGCCAGACGCCTAAGATTGAAAGATATGGACAGCAGACTCCAACCCATCGCCGACAAGGTCTACGCCGGCCAGCGCCTCGACGCCGCCGACGGGCTCGCCCTGCTCACCACCCGCGATGTCTGGACGCTCGGCGAGCTCGCCCACCACGTCCGCAAAGAGCGCCACGGCGACGCGACGAATGCTACTGTTTTATGCTTCAGAGATTTTCCACTTAAGATGTGGCATCAAATTGTGTTGTTTTCAGTGCTTTTTCTCACTTACGGATGTTCGAATTGATAAAAAGCACCTAGATATGAGCAATAGCTTTCGAATGAGCCATTAAACATCACTCTAAAAAGTTCTGGTACCACAAAAAGTGATTTCCCTTGCTGTTCAAGGAGAATGATTGTAATTCCTCTGTTTAAGGTTTTCGACCATGCTGATTCCAATGGTACAATTTTCATTTTGATCTAACGCCATTTTCAAGGGTTTTCAGGCTTTTTTTGAGATCACCATAAATTATTTTCGCAAAAAACTTTTACTTTTCTCTCATAGTTGGCAGGAATGAGCTTGGAGAAGTCGGTGTCAATGCGCAGTTGCAGCGCAAAGTGTAAGCCAAGGGCTGCAAACAGGAGAGCCACCACCAACACTATGGGTGCTCGGTTGACGGCTCCTCGGATGACCGGGCGATGCGTTTTAAATATGCGCTCCATAACTGATCGGTCTCATAGTGATGCCCAGTCGGCTACTCGTTTTTCTAATCTTCGAGTGGGGTCTCGGCAGGTAAAAAGGCAATGTTGTCGAAGTCGGCTTCCGCGATGCCCTCGGTGTCATCGGAGTCGCTCCACAAGGTAATGGAAAGCGGTTCCTTGGGCGCACGTTTGTGGAATACTTGTCTCTATTAAAGCGGGTATTACATAAACAGACATGAACCTTACCTTGAGTACTATGTTGTCCCTATCAAAATTAAATGAATTTCGTTTTTCCAGATTCATTACATAGCGAAAATTTTAATTTACAAAAAAAAATATAACAGAAATGATCGAAGGTTTACTTATCAACTGAACAACTCTATGTCAATACTACTGCCTTGTGAACACATGGGCCATTAGGACCTTTTTGAAGTGCTGGCCATAAGTAGGTTTTAATGGAATTTTGCCTAGGGTTTGAGTCATGGAATCGAACGTGGAGATTTGGATCAAAAATTCTTGCTTCATATTCCAATGCAAATGGTGGTGTCTGGCCTTGCCCTTCTTGGCGAATGCGCCGACGATCTTCATGACGATCGCCTTGATGAGTTTGAACAACAGCCACAAGAGCATCAGCGCGAACAGGATCGCGGCGACGATGACGCCGACGAGCACCGCCAGCGCGAGGTTGTGCGCGAAGACGGTGATGAGGACGACGGTGACCATAACGAACATGTCGGCCTTGGGCATGCGTTTGAACATCTTGATGGAGGCCCACTCGAAGGTGCCGATGACGACCATGAACATGACGCTTTTGAGTGCTACGGCGGCCACCAAGATCTACCCTCGCCCGCTGCACGGCGCTATTCCGATCTAGACGAGGGCGGCGACGATGCCCGAGAATGGAAAACGCCTGTCCGAAATACATGACAGCGTTTTCAGTAAGCGCAAATGACAGTCAAGCCATCGTTTTGGTTTATTGCTCATTTTAATTGTAAATCAACTATTCATTCTGATTTCGAAATATTTTTGGATCCATTTATTCATTCATGGATTGTTTATATTTTGACTTATCTGCTCCTTTTAGGTTTTAATATGATTTTTACTTTACTTTGAAAAATTTTTGTTTGGAAGAAGTGTTTTTAAAATAAATTTTAAAAAGACCACTCCAGTGAAGTATTCAAACAATGTTGTTCTCCTGAAAAATTGGAAGAAGTGGACTGAATAGGTGCATCCAGAACGATACAAGCGACAGACAGACAGACAGACCGACAGAATTTGCGATCAATATATGTCACTTGGTAAATATCAAGTATCATAAAAACAAATAAACACGCATCCGTGATCTGTCTTCTGGCAGAAATAGCAAAATTTGCAGATAGGAGTTTGAAACTTCTATGCCATGGGGTTCTCTGGTACGCTGAATCTAATGGTTTGATCAACATGAAGACTCCTTTAATTTTAGGGTGTGTTTCCCCCTATTTCAAAAATCAGGCAAATTTTATCAGGCTCATAACTTTTGATGGGTAGCACTGAACTTGATTCATCTTATACATTTGGAATCAGCATTATAAGTTGATTCTTTTGATATATCTTTGAAAGGCCATGAATCGGGCTTGTCGGATATTGCTAGATTGCTCTTATAGGGTCAGAATGATCATTCTGGTATATTCAAACGCAATATTTGTGCACTTTAGTGTATTTTAAGATTATGTTGTTGTGTATTTAAATTGCATACTAGACAATGGTCAGGAATCCAAATTTGAAAGAAGGAAGAAAATGGTTTCTGTACAATTCTAAATACTGAATGTTTTAACTTAACCGAAATATAACTAGTCGTAACGCAATTTATACTGTGAGCTCTTTGTTTATTTGCGAATCTGGATTAGGCCCAACTAGCCTTTTTTTTTATTGCTTTTCACATAAATTTTAGATTTCAGGATGTGAAAATACCAAAAAAGGTATTTTTGGAAATCTAGGGAGGGGGGAATGTCCTGATTCACAATCATACTTTAACATTGTAAGAGAATGCTTAAGAAAAAGCCAGAAAAACCACTGTCGGAAGGAAACGTAACATCATCATGATGGTGAATAATCAGCCTGCTTTAAGACAACCAGGGCCACATCCAGGATTTCTTTCCAGGGGAAGGGTTAACAAAAGAAGGAAGGGTTTACCGCCCCTTGACTTTACCTAACGGTCCCAAGTAATATTTTTCTTTGCCTACATTTTCAAGAGCCTGAGAAATATTTCAGAGGGATGGCCTTGAACTTAGCGAAGCGGCTAGGACTTCCGTCACCAGTGACTGGAATACCATTTCCAGGTCTGCTATCATCAAGTTGTCCTCTATATACTAGTTTTAAATTCTCATTGAAAAGATAGATATCTGGTGTGCAGGCAGCATCATAAGCTTTTGCGATCTCCTGAGTTTCATCATATAAATAGGGAAAAGGATAGTTGTTTTCTTTAGCATGAAGCTTCATTTTATCAGGGGAATCTTGAGGGTAATTTTCAACATCATTACTTGAAATGGCCACAAAGCCAATACCTTTTTTCGAATACTGGTTGGCAACTTTAACTAACGTATTATTTACATGAATTACGAAAGGGCAGTGGTTGCATATAAACATGACAACGGTACCACTTTGTCGATACGATAATCCCTGGAAAAAAAAAACAACAAAAAAACAAGAAAAAAAACAAGAAAATAAACACTCATTTGGTATTTTCTTCTGGGAAAGAATAAAAAAAATTCTACAATTTTGCAGAAAGGAGCTTGAAACCCCTTCAACAGGGTTCTTTGATACGCAGAATTTCATTATGTTTTTTCAAAAATCAGAAAAATTTTCTCAGGCGCGTAGCCTTTGATGTGTAAGACTTAATTTACTGAAACTTATATATTTGGAATCAGCATAATAATCCGATTTTTTTAAATATATCTATTGCTATCAAGATTCCAGTTTTTAGAGTGTCGGATGTATTTTAAGTTTGGTTTCGCGCGTGTGTATCTCACTGTGAGTGCCATGAATGCAAGGCTTCTAGCCGAATCTACCCCGGCATTCAAGCCAGGCTCGGAAAAAGTCCTTAACGCTCGGCCCGTTCGGCCCAAGATTCCCTCCCAGGCCCCGTTGTGGAGTTAAATACCGGGGTGGACCAGGAAACACCATGCCCGCACCTGCCACCGCCCCTGCCCCTAGCCTTTCCCACTACGTCGATGGACAGCAGTACCGCCCGGAGGGTGGCCGCACCCTGGCCTGCCACTCGCCCTTGGACGGGCGCTCTTTGGGGGACCTCCCCCTCGCCGATGAAGCTGCGGTCAACCACACCGTAAGCGTCGCCGATGCGACGCGGAGAAAAGTTTATTCTTAGATCTTTTATAGAGCGAAAAACTAAGAAAACAGGAAAAATCCCACTACGGTTGTGAATCAAACCATTGCCTATTCATCTTGTCTAAAGATTTTTTAAAGCACCTTAATCAAAATCTCTCAGCAGATCTGAATTGTTGTCTTTGACCATTCTTTAGAAAATATACGTGAAAAACTGTAAAATGTGGGAACTTTGTGTGACAAATGTTCATTAAATATTGTTTATTGGTGTCTCATACTCCTCTTTTCAAGCAGTACTATCATGCTGGTTATACGTTTCTGCTTAAACGATTTAGATGACCAATCATAGACATAGTACCATCTATATTTATTCTGTAATATGCACAATGGTTGTTTACATATACTATACTCTATACTATATTCATGCTGACTATACTATATATCTACTTCATGACTATATTATATACCTTCAAGATGACTTACAAGTAAGACTGGAGCTACTGTTTCATACAGTGAAAATTGAAAGCGAGAGGTGTTAGGTTTTTGTCATGTGTGAGGGAGAATCCACAATTGTGTGCAATTACTAAAGTGACCATCTTGAATTGAGGGGAGGCTTATGATACTGAATCGCTAATTGAGTAGGCTAGGCCTACTATAGATGAATAAATAGATCCTAAAACGAGCAGAAACTGTAATAATTAATAATAACTAGAGTTGGCTGAGTAAAGAATGATGCATGTGTGGCTGAGTGATCCCATTTTTTCCTTATGCAAAAGGTTTGGTCACAAGAACTTGGAAGTGAGCCGATTCGATCCAAAATTGGAAGTTACAGTGTCCTGTTCAATGACCAAAAGGAGTTGGAGTGTAACTAGCCTCGTCCAATTCTTCCGATCTCTCCCTGTCCCCCGTAACCTGCCATAGTATCGAATTGCATCCCAAAGTGTCAAGACATAATCGATGCATCCAAAAGAATAAGTTTTTTAAAAGAATAAGGGGGAGAGAATAAATAATAATAAGGAATTGTACAATTAACGAATTTTTCACACAAGCATTAAAGTGGGCCCCAACGCTGGCTGGACACGCCCAGGAGCAAGATCGCCGCTTGACCCGGAACCAGGTTGACGAGATCCACGGTCATCGTGTCGCCGAGCCACGGCAGGCCGCCGTTGCGCGACACGAGCGTGGGAACTCCGGCGCTGCCTGGACAGCCGGCTCCGTAGGCGGAGAAGTCAGCCGGGGCCAACGGACCGTACTCGTAGGTCTTGTCGTACGAGAACGGTTGCCGGCCGCCGCCATACATGACTGTCGTCGCGCGCCGCGTGTCGTAAGCCATCGCGAGATGCGCGAGCTTGCGGCGTCGACGTGCCTCTCGCTGCTGCCAGACCGTGACGTCCCACTCCCACGTGGTCGCGCAAAGCCGAACGCGTCGACCATGTTCATCAAGCGATCTTTACCGAGTCGTCGCCCCATGACGGCCATACCGATGTTCGACGACTTGAAGACCGCTTTCTCCATCGTCAGCGGCCCGTTGTCGCGGACGTCGGTGACTCGGCGTCGACCCTCGAAGCGGTGAACTTTTCCTCCGCCCCACACGACTTCCTTGCGAGAGACGACTCCGTGCTGGAGAGCCCACGCGGCCGTGATGGGTTTGAGGACCGAACCCGGCTCAAAGGTACTTTCGATCGGGCGGTTCGCCCGGCGTAGGGCACGCTCCTCGACGGGATACTCGTGGTAGCGCGACGGATCGTACGTTAAAATTCTAGGACCACTGGATCGATACGATCACCCCTGAAAAAAAAACACAAAAAACAAATTAAAACGCATCCGTGATTTGTCTTCTGGAAAAAAATAAAAAATCCCACATTTTTGTAGATAGGAGCTTGGAACTTGTACAGAAAGGTTATCTGATGCGCTGAATCTGATGGTATGATTTTCGTTAAGATTCTACGAATTTTAGGGGGTGTTTTCCCCAATTTTCTAAAATAAGGTAAATTTTCTCAGGGTCGTAGCTTTTGATGGAGTAAAATGTTTAAAACTAAAATGATATTCTGTTGATGTAGCTATTGGTAACGAAATTGCATGTTTTAGAGTTTTGGTTACTTAAGGAGTCTCGACAGATTTTTCTATTCTTAGTTAACTGGATTAAGGTTTATATTACAATTTTCTCTGTTGAAAATTTGAGTTCTCTTTTGAGTTTTTGCAAAGAGTCTAATGGAATATGTAGTATTTGTCAAGTTCTGTGTTTGAAATTGACTGGTTAGAACTGCCTATATTAAGTTTTATGTTCGAAGTTGACTGGGTTAAGCTGTCTATGGCTGTTTCCTGTGTTGATTTGATTGGGCTGAATTTTTTTTATTATTTTTCATATCTTGAATCTCCTAAGTTTATTTGTCTACGTGGAGTCTTCTGGGCTTAGTTTCTCCTGTTTCATTAAATATGTGTTTTGCTGACCAGGCCTTGGGCTTCACCCGGTCGGGCACGCCGCGCTTTCCGTCCCACCACCGGGCCAGATGTCTAAAGCGGCTGGTGGCCAGGCGGTACCAGAGACGCTGGGTCCGGGTTCGAGGGCGATTGAAGGGGCAGACGCGCATGCAGATCGCGCAGTCGGTCTTCAGCTTCGCCCAGTAGCCGAAGCATTTCTCGCAATCCGCCGACCATTTCTTGACACCCCCGAGGGTCGAGATGTTTCGCGGCGTGTCGACCGGATCACCGAAGGGCAGTGCCTTGGGCGGGCAGGCGTCGGCGCACCTGGAACAGAGTTCGCAGTACTTGGCCGAACCTAGTCGCCGCGGCGCATAGCTTTAGCAAAGTTCTTATCCTTGTATGTTATACCAGGCAAATGCATTAAAGTGATAAGTGCTGTGTATGTGAATAGTACTGCTGCGGTTAAGGTAGGAAATATGGTTAGCAGCTGGTTTTGCATTAAATCAGGAGTTAGGCAGGGTTGTATTTTAGTGCCAGAGTTATTTTATATATATCATTTAGATAGACTTTGTCTTGCAGAACACAGGAAAGGCAATGGGTGACGAAGGCATCAAAAGGGGAGGGAAAACTCTCATGGAATTAGGTCCTGCTGATGATTTAAGCATCCTAGATGAAAGTTTAAGCAAAATGAATGAGCTTTTGGAGGTATTGTGAGTTGGGGTTCAAGGTCTGTGTCTCGTTTCTGTTCCTTAGCCTAAAATCTCCCATCCTTGTAACGGATGCTACAAAAAATGTGGAGCTGGGTCATTGCAGTGTTCTAAGTGCAATACTTGGTTGCTCCCAGCTTATGCTGGCATCACAAAAAGTAGTCACCTTAAAAACCCTAAATGGATATGCGTACTGCCGATCATCAATGGTTGTAAATGAGGATACCAATTGGTATTACAATGTAATTTACAATACCAATTGGTATTGTAAATTCCCCTTCTGTACCTTGTGTTTCGAATAATGACAACAATTCTCCTGAATCGATTGATTCTGCAAAAATACCCACCTAACATCAATCCCAGTGACCTGGATGACAGGAAATCAACGTCGGGGTACATTTGCAAGCTCGGTGATACAGCTATATCTTGGGGATGCAAAAAGCAAGAGTGCCAAATCGAGTGCGGAAGCAGAATATGTGGCAGTGTCTCTAGCAGCTTCAGAAATTATTTGGTTGCGGAGAATGCTGGCAGAACTTGGGAATGCATGCGCAAAGGCGACGATCTTGTATTGTGACAATAAAAGCGGAGTAGCAATGAGCAGGAATCCGGCATGTCATTCTAGAACAAAGCATATAGAGATTCACCACCATTTCGTCAGGGATGAAGTAGAAAAAGGAGAAATAGATGTTCAGTATATTTCGACGAGTGGGATCCAATAACAGCCATAGCCCTGTCAATTTCCAATTGAATAAACCCCTTACGAAGTTTCAAAGACAACGCATTCTATACGAAATGCCCTGGAAAAAAAAACTACATCCTGCCCACTTCGCTATTTGCTTAGGCAGCGCTATTGCGCTGCCTATGATCTTTGGACTAATTTTTGAGCAAATGGCTATCTCAAAATATCTATGAGATGAATTTCAGGAAAATACGACGTCAGGGAGGGGAAGCTACCCTTGGATCACTTTGAATCTCTAAAAAGGCACTAGAACTTCTAATTATCAATTCAATAAGCCTCCTCCAAGCTTATACGACCACCCTTTCTACAAAAACCTTACATGATTTTTTTTTTTTTTTAAATTTGGATGATTAAATTCTCAATACTTCTAAGGTTGGAGGGTGAGGTATACGCCTTTTTGGCATAGTAACATAGCAGTGCTCAGTTACACGAAAAAGGTATAATGAATTAATTTGCTTAAAATTCTGTTAAATGACTCACTAAGTCAGGAGTCACGCTAGATGGCATTGGCGGTTTTTCGTTTCGTTTATCTCTCTTTTTTTTTCCTTTATGGATAATCGTATCGAACCAGGAGTTGTAGAGTAATGAAATACAAATTATACGTTCGTTCATAGGCGTTTATTTTTTTTCTCTGCGATTGCAACCTCGTGTCTATAGCCTTAGTCTTCATCATGGACATTTATACAGTGAACGAGAGCATGGCAAAAGAAAATATTCTTTCAAGTTAGTTTAATATAATATAGTTATTTGGCCCTTTGACTAGGCATAATTAAATATCTATCCTAGAATTTTGATCAGGTGTCTTTGGAGGACAATGGTTGTGGGTGGAGGGCTAGGTTCCCTCCAATCTTTTTAGCCACTTAGAAAGGACACTCGAAATTTTGATTTCTATCAAATGAACTGTATCTCGATCTTACTATGGCTACTGATTTAATACGACCACCCCTAGTGGAAAAACCAAACAAATAAATACACATCATATTCTTAATGAACTCGATATATTTGGAATCAGTATTTTGAATTTAAAGAGTATGACTGATCTAAATTTAAAGGAGCTTGTCATCGTCCCAAAGACGAGGTTAGATTCCTTACGCAGTGGATACCATGGGACATATCTGAACGTGATAAACACAAAAAACAAGATAGAAAAAGCCCGCTATATCAAGAAAACCCTCGTTTGTGGTTGTTTATTATTGAACTCTATCTATTATTTATATGAAAATGTGTGTTTTTTTCGAAAAATCATTTAAATATGTTTAAGCAATAAATAGCTTTAAGCTTAACCCGTCTTAATTTATTAGAATAAGTGAAGGCCTACTCTGGGTCTATCCTTCCCTATTCCACCAGGAATGTAATATAAATGTTTTTTTTTTTTTTTTTTTTTTTTTTTTTTTTCTCAGCAACAGTAGGTTGAAAATGAAAGCATGACCGTCAGCCATCAGCAAATTAAAATTAACCTGATATTTTATGTTGGTAAGTTTAGTGAAAATACTTTTTTTGTGCACAAGTATCTGCTTATTTTTTGCTTTTAATTTAGTTTACCTGTAGATTATGCATTTTAAAAATTGTATATTCATGATCCAATCGCCTTTTAGTTTTATTATGCAGTTATTTATTGTGTTCCTGACGGAGCTAGATGGTAATTCTTTTGCCATAGAAATATGACAACCTAGAAACACCAAAAAGTTTAGTGGTATTAGTTTACTTTAGTGTTGTAGAATGCAACCTTGCATATCCTAGAAGAGGAAACATAATGTCTGACGTTATTTCGCTATCCGGCGCAGTCCGGTCGAATCTGCTTACCCTTCAGCTCACACAGCGCCAAATCGATTCCACCCAGGGCAGGTTGGCAACCGGCCTTCGGGTTAATTCCGCGCTTGATGATGCTTCCGCGTTCTTCGCCGCATCGTCTCTGAACAGTCGGGCGGGTGATTTGGACGCCTTGAAATCCGATATCGATCAGGGTATTAGCTCCCTGGAAGCGGCAATTGGCGGTATCGAGGCGATTACCGACCTGGCCGAACAGGCCAAGGGTCTGGCCATTACCGCAAAGGCGACGCTCTTCTTTCTCTTGTGCCAGCTTGAAAATAGATTTGGTCAAACTAGGATAGGCGAATGCTAGCATAACATCCTCAGGGGGTGACAATTCACAAAAATACAGGGAGAGGGGGTGGAGAAAGGAAGATTTTTAGTATTTTAATGAAGAAAAAAGAAATAAATTTCAAAACCTGGAAAGAGGCGGTAGGGTTATTCTTTCTAATGAAAATACCCAAAATAGATATTCTTTTCTTCTAGATGAGCAGCATGCTCATTGAAAATGGTATCCATTCAAAATTTTGATGAGAAAATCTTGGTTTGGCATCATAACCCCTTTCCTATCCCTATTGACACCCTTAAATGCCTGATTATTGTTATTGTTTTCACTTTCTAATAAAAGAATTTGCCCTTTTATTAGGCAGTGAAAATAATAACAACATCTTGGAAAGTGTCCATCTACAGAAGACTACAGAAGACACATATTTTCTTCGACGATTAGTTATCATAGGAAACGACTTCCCAGCCGAGTTTATTCCAAGAAAGTTATCCTAACACCTTTCTACGATTGTTTCTAACCCTTTTATAAAAAAACAATTATGACTGATAAAACTAGCTCAATATGATCGAGCCGCATAACCACTCTAGCTCTTTCAACAATTTGAGTTTTTTAAGGCCGAATTTGAGCCTGAGGAAAACTGTTAATTGAGTAAATACCAGCAAATGTAAATTGGAAGATTGTTTTTGGCCAAGTTAAGTGATTTTCAGTGATTACAGTGATTTAGCGATTATAGTAAATGCAGTAATTATAGCAGAAGACTTACCAGTGATGTTAATATCGGAATTCAAAGCCAATAGCTTTAGAAGGTTATTAAGGTTTTCCGGGTAAGGGGAGAAGAGGGTGGGGGTTAATAAAATTGTATTTTAATTTTAGGTGGAATTACTGATGAAACATTATTTATAATACTCTTAAAATTATTTGGGCATTTTCTTTTTACCTCTGTAGAGTGAACTTTCAATTATTGTATCATTTATGCCCATACTTAGTCCGCAACAAATATACCAACAGTTCTTCTTTTAAAGCGTTTAATTTTCCTGGATTTCATTCTCCTTCAAGCCCTTTTTTCATTCAAGGGTTTTTGTTTTGTTTTTTAAATTTCATTTTCTTTCATCTTTTTTTCTCAGTGAACTTTTATTCGAATATATAGAGAAAAAGAGATTTCCCTTACCACCAGACATGAGCCTTAGCTAACTGGACCTGCAAACTATTCATATTATTTTGATTCGAGGAATACTTTCTACATCATAACTTATTGCACGCAAGGAGAATCCCCTGTTCACGCATACTAGAACGATTAAATGATTCACATGTTTCTAACCCTTTGGACATGAGAGCACAAGCATCCCAATGCTCTTGGACAAGTAATTGGGCTTCCTGGATAAGTAAACTTTGAATATTCAACTGCAGTATTTAATACCTAAAGAGAAGTTTCCCCATTCAATGTTGTTCAACTATAATTACTACTACCACAACAACTACATCCCAACCTCATAATAAGGGCAAATGTAGCACTAGACTAAATAAAAAACTTCGCTCATTCTGTTGGCTTTAATTATTTTTTGCACTTATTTTCACTAACTGTTGGTCATTACAAAACATAATACAAATTTAAAAAAATACAAATAAAACAGCAAGCCTTGGGTTACATTAGGCTACATTGGGTGGAGAGGGGGAGGGGGGGTAAGATACAATTGCTAGTTATGGCCTTTGCCTAACTCAACCACTTTCAAAGATAGCAGAAAACCCTAAATTGTCCCAACATGAGCATGAAATAACAACAGTAATTTAATTAGAGCAAACCTAAAAACTTGTTTTATGTTAAGGGGTCAACAAATCTATCTTTTACTGGAAAGTTTCATTCTCTTAACTTAGCTACTTGGCATTAATCCAATTTTACTTCATGAAAAAATTCCGATTTCTGTGATAGTCCCTAATAAACCCTTCAGATCCAGCTTCACATTTAATTATCATTTGATTAGGTCAATCCTTTAACTTGAAAAATTGACATAAATTCATACACAACAGGAACCATTACCTTCTCAGAATGAAATTGTTAAGTTTCTTCGTCATCTTAAATCATTAAGGGAAGTATGGTATAGTGTCTCTGGGCTCCGTTAAAACTATGGAGGGAATAGTACTGCTGTGTTTCTACTCAATTAAAGATTTTTCCTTGGCCCACACAGGGTTTTTCAGTAATTAACACAAGCATTGTTAAGAAAACATTCCCTATTATGTAATTAACACACACATCTTTTAGGAAACATTCCCTATTGCGTAACATGCACCTGCACTTTGCCCTGAGAAGGTAGCCGTTAAACTTCTTCGTCATCTTAAATCATTAAGGGAAGAAAGGTGTAGTGTCTATGGGCCCCGTTAAAACCATGGAGGGGATTCGACTAGAATTTTTTTATTGTAACCGTTTTTGTATCAAACTAATTAGGATAAAGTCGTCATAAACCAGTCAGCTTTAAAATAAAATTCGGAAGGTATTTACTTAAGCATGTATTATTATCTTATATTATCTTAATGTATTATTGTATATTAATGTATTAATGTATTATTATCTATATTACCTTAAGCATGCATACACTTGGGGACATTACTAACAAAAATGTTAGTGGGAGGGGGCAAGGGATTTTACCGACTGTTTTTTGTCAACAATTAGCATAATGTATACTTCGAAGATAATCCATAAAATCACTGCACAAGTCGGTAAAACCGCTGCATTTACCAACCGAGATTCAGATTCTGAATACCATCTTGTTCGATGCTTTTATCTTCTCATGCAGGGTAGTGATTGTTTCGGTGGTTCACCACTTTGTAGTACCTTTTGTTACAATAAATTTTACTCCAAATCTCTTACATCGCGCGGGATTAAACCTAGGAATCCCTAATTGGTAGGCCCGGTTACTTCCACTACACAGTCCATCAGTCCAAAATCACAATCCAAAATTAATGTTAAATCCATCATTCATAAGTCCTCACATCCTGACTAAGAATAAGATATACGTCCTCGTTGAGAAGCGATTTTTTGAACTAAGGACTGTTTCAGCCACATTGAAACCACATAATTTAAAAAGCTATATATAATTGAGAGGGGTGCCAGTTTTCCCAGCAGTATTTAAAAGCGGTTTAAAAAAGACAAGTTTAATTACAATAAATACCTCTTTTGAAAGTACTAAAAAGTCCTTCAGGATTGTCAAGTTCTTCAGGCTTCTAAAATCTATGTGTCATCCTGTATATTATTTCATAAATAATAGATTTTTTTCTTTAGAGATGGAATAAATATTATTTCTGGAATCAAAGATTCCAGAAATAATATGCCCTATAATCTTTCTTTATGTGACAAAATTAGGTTTTTTAAGGAAAGTTTGACGGTGATGCAAAGTAAAAACTGTTTTTAACAGCCTATCTTAACAAAAATTCCAATTGACTTTAATTTTTGATTTATCGCAGCGTTCAAGGACTTTATGGGCGGTATGGTGGTCGATGTCATCCTCGATATGGCGGCCGGGGACTACATCTCGCAAAATTATGAGGCGGCGGCTATCGACGGACGAGTGGTGCAGATCGCATTCTTGAACGGATCAAAGGCTGAGGTGGATTTCACCCGTTTGATGATCAAACGGCTCACGCATACCGGTTCGACGCTTCGTCCACGTACGATCGAGTTCAAGGCCCACATTGCTTCGGAGCTGGAGGAGAAGGTTTGGCCGTTGCTGGAAGATCGAAAGGTCGCGCCGGTTATGGATATGATTTTCCCGTTGAAGGAAGCGTGGCGTGCGCACGAACCGGTGAAGAGTGGCTCTATCGCTTCGTCGTTGATGTTAACCGCCCAGGATACCGGAGTCTGGCCGTCGAAGTTTGAAGGGAATAATCGCAGACGCAGTGCGACGCGGGCGGCTTCGAGATCGGGGCTGAGCCGCTGAAGCAACTCCGTTGCGGTGTCAATGTTGTCCTGGCCGACACGATCCGGGCAAATCACCTCGGTCAGAGGCGACGCGGATTCCACCAGGTCCTGGTACGCTTGAAACGACATTTCGTTTGAAATCAATCCTTGGCGGTGTTAGTCGGTGAAACCTTGGCGTGGTGTTGATGTTGGCGAACCACGATCGCAAACTTTCCTCCCGCATAACCAAGACTGAAAATTTTTTCAACTGAAAGGAGGGAGAAACATTCAAACTTATAACAAACAGAAATTATTACATATATGAAGGGAGTTGCCTCCTTCTCAACACCTCGCTCTTTATGCTAAATATTTAATTTTGTCACAATTCTTTCAGAATAGCTAATGAAACATAATGTTAATTGGAACACTAAGAGGTCCTTTTCAAAATTACTAAAAACTTAAGCATAGAGTGAGGTGTTGAGGAGGAAGCAATAGCCTTAGTACATATAAATTTATGTTTGTTTTAAGTTTTAAAGTTGCTCCTTACTTTCAGTTAAAATAACTTATTTTTTCATTTAATTTCTGATTTTTTTTTTAATTAAAGGTCCAATCTTTTAACCAATAAATTCTTTGAATTTTTTACAACTAAAAATGGAAGCGGGGGGAGGGGTGGTGAAAGAGTTGTCATTTAATAGCTATTATAAAATATGCCATGAGCACGCCATGCCTTATTTGTAACCTTAAAAATTTTAATTTTTCCCGGTAGCCAGAGAATACATCTTTTAAGCCTTTATGAAGTTAGAAGATAGGCATTTATTTTCTTTGTTTTTTTTTATCATTCATGTTTTCTTGTAACTATATTATTTTTTTTATTTACTTCCCCAACGACCTTTACCATAAAACTTGCGATTAATAATAAAAGGTAGAAGCTATTAGTAAGATTGTCAGGCTGTGCCGTGGTCAGCTTGCCGTCCTTGACCTGGTAGACCCGGCCCTGCTCCTTGTCGGCCGTGAGGGGGATGGTCAGCGCGCGCTGGTCGGCGGCGCCGCGCAGGGTGACGCGGCAGAAGACGCGGGGGAGGAGCGGCGTGTGGTTCGCGGGGTTCTTGACCCGCACGACGGCCTTCACCGTTTGCGTGTCGCCATCGACGGGCTCGAAGCGCTGCAGGACGCCCGTCCACGCCTCGCCCTCGTGCTCGACGGTCAGGAGCCCGGGACCACCGTGGGCACGGAGCAGCCCATCGAGGTCGTCCAGACCGATGAGTCGGCCACGATCGATGATCGCAATGCGATCGAAAATTGCACATCAGTTTTTTATGCGGGAGGACCAGTGGATATGTAAGCGGGAAGCTGGGGTGGGGTTAAAAAAAAAATTCCAAATTTAGTGAGCCTTCGGATTTCGGATTCTAATTTCGCGATGGTGTGCCCACTCAGAAATCACGTGCACCAGGTGGCGCGTGCCAAGCGTGGCGGAATTTTGCCAAACAAGATCTTGATACTGCCAAGTTTATGTCCTTTTAGTAAAGCATTTGAACAGTGCGAAGTTAAAAAACCGTTCTTACAGTTCTAAATCCTTCAAAATCTTCAAATTCTGCCAAATGTCTAAAATTATCATAGTTCTACGAAAAAGTGTAAAAAAATCCGGGTTCTCTGAAGCGGATGGGATCAGTAGGGACCTACTAACCCCACTACTTTATATACACCTGGAATGTTCAATAAAAATATAATTAAAATGTACTTACCTTTCAATATTCACACTTTAAATGTTGAAGAGTAGACTAATCTAATCACTGGACATTTACTGAGTATTTAATTTCGAGATTCTTTGGGGATGCTTGACTTCGAGTAAGTTCTCTAAAAGTTACTTCGGGATTCCTTGGGATATTTGAATTTGATTAATTCCTTAAAAAAAAGGAGTGGTTAGACAAAAATTACATAATAATAATATAATAAATAATATATTAATATAATACAAAAACCATCCGTCAATGATGACATTGCCAAACTTTTAACAAAAAATGGGCTCCAACAGTGAGATTAGGCAATAACACTTCTCAGTGCTGATGTTTGCGGATGACACTGCTTTAGTGGCGAATTCGGCACATAATTTACAGAAGCTACTGGATTTAACAAATGATTATCTAAAGATGAAGTGGTTATATTTAACATGAGGAATGATAAATGTGAAAGTACATTTTGGTTTAAGGGGGAGGAGATATAAGTTGTGGATAAAATTAACTATCTTGAATACAGTTTTCAAACTAATGGAAAATGGAATTCACATATAAAGAAAAAGTTAAACCGGGGAAGCGCAGCAATGTTTATAATTTTGTGGAATAGAGGATGAGACCTTGGTTGCGGACAAGCTTTGTGAGATTGTAAACCCCGCAGATGTAAAGAAACTGTTAGAGGATGTTGAGAAGCAGCAATGGTTTTCAGAGCCATTTATAGATACGGAAAGTTCTGTTGATAAAGATGAGAAGGGTTCAACTTGTTTACAGTTTGGTGCTTTGGATGATAAAATGTTGGCAGAGATACAGAATGGTGGAAAGGATAAATCTGTCAAACAAACTAATTGGGCCAGAAAAAAGTTTGATAGCTGGAGGAAATTCAGGAAATATGACTTGTCCAAACCAATTGAGGATCTACCATTGTTGGCTCTAAACGAGATGCTAGTGGAGTTTCTTAAGAGCTCATATGGTATGAGCTCTAGCAAAATTTTAAGAATCAATAGATTACTTTAAAAGGATACTCAGAGGCTTAATGCCGGACGGGATTTAAAATAAGAGCTTTGAGTCACGAAGTCCTTCTAAATATCAAGATTCATTAAGATCCGATCACCCACTCGTAAGTTAAAAATACCTTCTATTTTTCTAATTTTTCCTCTCCCTTCAGCCACCCAGATGGTCGAATCGGGGAGAACGACTTTATCAAGTCAATTTGTGCAGCTCCTTGACACGCCGACCAATTTTCATCGTCCTAGCACATCCAGAAGCACCAAAGTCGCCAAAGCACTGAAACCCCACCACCTAACTGGTTTTGGTCAACTCAAAACTTAGCCAATGAATATCCCACGAGAAAATTTCTTGGAGTCCTTTAATGAAGTCGAAGATATTTTGTCAACTGGTGAAAATGATTCTGATGGCCTTTCTGACGCCGAGTCTGAGAACTCTGGGAGTAAAAATAAGTTTGCTAAAAAATCTAATGAAACTGATGAAGCTTGTGCGAAAGGGATTAGGTAAAGTAACTGAGCAGAAGAGTGGGAGGCTGGAAGTAAGTTAGAAAACTAAGTAACCGCCTATGCGATTCGAAGAAACTTTACACTTGCTCAAACATTAATAGAACTGAAAAAATTACTAAGAAATCGGTTTTTCACAATTCAGCGGTGTTCCAGTGCGCTTTGTTCATATGATATCCGGGGAGAACTGCATCAAACACATCGCGAAGCATGAGCGCCTGTTCCGGATCGCACTTCAAGTTAATCCGTGCGAGGTCCTCCTCCCAACCCAACGTGCCGAACATCTTGCCCTTAACCTTGAAGACCTCAACATCACCCCCAAAGGGATAGTCCAGAACTGCTTCCGGTTTAGATAGAAAGTAGTCGCGGGTGGCTTCCGCGTTCACGCTTCAACTTCTGGATAAAGCTCGTCCAGCGGTCTGGATGATCCGTCTTCCTGCACAATCCGACAGTGAAACCGTTTTAGACGCCGCGGCTCTGGGACACCACATGAACACTTTTCAAACTTTCGAAGAGTTTTTCCCCCAAACTTTCGAAGAGTTTTCCACATACAAGTTCAAGTTCAATACAAGTTCATTTTTTTTAATATAATTTCAAATGGTGATGCTTATACAATTGCAATTATTTGGATTCTAGATTCATGATCAAACGTATTTCGTCTAAATCTACTTTTTCAAGAGCTTGAAGGCAGCAACAAGCTAAGATGGGGTAACCTAGGTCAGTACCAACTGTTAAAATAGAATACTATTCACAAATTAAATAGATTATATAAACTGTACGGACTTTTTTAAAAATAAAAAATATGCATTTAGTTTATAACTGATGAGTTTGTGCATTAACCTTTTTGACTTTGTGCTAAGGAACATAGTAAAGGCTAAATAAGACCGTGTTATAAAATTAGTGGGTAAGACTCTTTTAGACTTACATTTTGCAGATGATTTGAGCTTCCTATTGAAAATTGTGAACGAAATGAATGAACTTTTGGACATTGTGAGGTTTCACGGTAAAAGAGTAGGTTTGAGAGTAGGCGTAATGATCAAATTTTTAAGCAGCTTCTACTAGGAATAAATGAAGGTGAAGAAGCGATATTAGGTAATGAGAGAATCGCTCGATTGAATAGCTTGGCTTACCTCGGTAGTATTATTAGCATGGATGGCGGACATGGTGATGATGTAAAGTAGAAAATGTAAAGAAAATATGATAATTTGATTAATAGAAGAAGCCGCATATTATAAATAAAAAAATTAATAGTTTTAGCGTTTCTTTAGTGTTGTTAGGTGCTTTACAGAAAATAAAATGCTAAATAGAAATATTGTACGAGGCTGAACAATCAGAAAAATGAATTTAGTCTTTATAAAGATTCAAACATCTTTAGAACCTGAAAATAAAAGGGGAAACAGGTTAAGTCAATCGATAAAATTTCTTGGGGTTGAGAATTAAACTGCGCATTATGTACTATCCTATATGCTTCCTTTCGTTATGAATTGGAGGCCATATTTGGCAATATTCTGAGATATCTATTTTGTTCAGCATAGTTCGTAACGTAAGTTACATATATTTTTTTTTAAATAAAAACATTCGTAAAAAGTTAAAAGTTCTAGTTGCCTTTTTAAGTAACCAAAAAAGTGGAGCGCAACTAGGCTTCATGCCCCACCCCTTTTTCTCAAAATTGTCCGATCAAAACTATGAGAAAGCCATTTAGAAAAAAAATTAATACGCAAATTTCGTTTTAATTATTCATTTGCGGAGAGCCAAAATCAAACATGCATTAATTCTAAAACGTATAGAAATTAAAAATATTTTTTTTTTTTTTTTTAAACTGAAAGTAAGGAGTGAGATTAAAACTTAAAATGATCAGAAATTACTCCGTGTATGAAAGGGGCTGGTCTATGTCGCTATATTGATGTCAAATCCAAAACACATAATAATACAAAATTAATTTATAAAATACATATTTTACAAATTACAAGCAAATTATTGTTCAATACGAGATTTCCAAAGATTTCTAATTTGTATGGATACATATTTCCTGGAAAGTTAACATAATTCCGACTTTCCTGGAAGGTTCTGATGTAAAGATACAAGTTTCCAATGCGATGATACCAGATGGCAAATCTGAAAATCTAAATTCAATTCCACCATCGAAAAATAAGTTAAGAAGAAAAACCTTATCTAAAATCAGAAAAACGAAAATACTGCACACACTAGACAACCACAAAAAAAAACAATTTTCGTACCCCAAAATATCTCCCAAAAACTATACGCCAAAAGATAAATGGGAATTGGTTCTGTGTGGAAATTTTAATCCTTCGAAGGTATAAGCAACCGCTCGTTTTGTCGACACAGTCGCCAAAGACGGCAGATTTGAAGTTCATATGTACTCGCATGTGCCGCCTCTGTTGTTAAAAACCCGAGGCGTCAACCCCGATCATATCGTACACCATGGCTATGTGTCAGATGAAGATTTTTTTGACAAAATAAGCAGGCATGATATATGCGTTTTAACGCATGGTTTTAGCGGAGGTTATGCGCAAGCAGAATACGAAACTATTTTTCCGACGCGAACCATACCGATGCTATTGCCAGTAGGGGACACAGAGGCAATACCTTCTGTATTTTTGCCCTCAATGGTAAATAAATTGTAAACAATGTACCCCAGACATACTTGAATGATATGATGAATCAAATCAAATATTAAGTGGAGCAATACGTCACTGTACATACATTGTTTTGCTTACAAAGTTGCAGTTTGCCCCAGGATTGACTTCATCCACCAAGGGAGTTCGTCTGGCTACCGTCCTGCTTTGTTTGTAGTTCAATTGCTGTAGCAGTGCTGAGGTTGCATCAACGTCGGTATAGGAGGGTAGCAAAAAGGAAGTAGCTGAAAGGATCATACAAAAAATAATAATATCAGAAAGTCATATATTTTGCAAAGGCAATGGGAGAACATGGAATCAAATGGAGAAGTAACTCTTCTACACTTAGATTACGCTGATGATTTAAGCATCCTAGATAAAATGTTTGCAAAAGGAATGAGCCTTAAGAGGGTTTACGAGTTCAGAGTGCAAGAATAGGTTTGAAAATTAATGTCAAGAACACTAAGCCACTAAGACTAAGTGAAGGTGAAGAGGTAATGCTGGGTAACGAAAGGATGGACAAAACGGAGAGTTTCACTTACCTGGGCAGCATTATTAGCAAAAACGATGGTGCAGTGAAGATGTTAAAAGAAGAAGGCTCAGGGTTTTTTTTTTCACAGTTTAAAAAAGTTTGGAAGAATGTCGTGCGGAGTATAGGCCGCGCGTGTTGTGGAGTGTGGGGGCAAGGGGGGGGGGGGGGTTGGAAATTCAAGAGACGTTAAGTACACAATCCACAAATAAAAATTAGTTCCACAACTCTACATACACCGGTGTTTTCTGCCCGGCTTTTTTTAATTTGCAGTTTTTTATTATTCTATCTTTTTTTTTATCTGTATTCCCCAGTTTTTAAAAACTAAAGATGATTCAAAATTTTGAGTGCATATTTTAATTTTGTATAAAATTCAGACGACTACAAAATGTTTTATTTCGTAAGCAAACACAGTTCAATTAAATTTAAAGATAATCATACATCGAACAGATAGTAAGATAAAGGAAACCTACTTGAGTCTTAAAAGCAAGATGTGACAGAAGTGAAAGAAGCATCTATACTTGGACAAACAATTTTCTCGTTCATTTTATTACTGAAAATTGGATCTTTAGTTGATATGCCCTAGTATCATTAAAAGTAAATATAACGGAGATGAGTCTTCATAGCATGATGTGACAGAAGAGAATGAAACATCTATACTTGGATAAAGAATTGTCTGGTTCATTTTAATGCTGAAAATTGGATCTTTAGTCGATGCGTTCTAGTATCATTGCAAGTAAATAAAACGTACATGAGTCTTGAAAGCATGATTTGACAGAAGAGAATGAATCATCTATACTTAAATAAAGGGGGAGGGGTAAACCTGGTAACACCCATCCGGATATAGCATTGCTAGTGACTTCCTGTTTCCTGACATCCCTTTGTTTAAGTAAAAAAAAGTGCCAGGATGCATGTTTTTATGTCGTAACAGTCTAAATGCAACAAATACTCACATTTTTATCCCAAGAGCTTTACCGTATTTTCTGTTTATAAGTAATATCTTCTTCCCAAGGCTAAATTAAAGATGCTTCTACTTTTATGGTTTTCATCTATTGCATTGCTTAAGGGTAAACCAACCTTAGTCTCTCATATGCAATATTTGACCTCGCCTATTATCAGTGGTTACTCGAGTATTGGTTTGGTAAGCATTGTACATCCGGAAAATCTCATGATGGTCAATAATGGACACACAGGTGTTTCTTTATTTTGTTTTATCCTATTTCATTCCAACATAATTTAGAACTAATCCAGCTAATTTATGACATTGAAAATTTATGACATTAAAATTATAATATTAACGGTGAATATCAATACGCTGAACATCACGCTGAAATTACTACATTGAGTTACAAAACACCATAATTTTCTATCCTATTTATTATTTTATAAAAAAAAAATAGAATGAAAAGCATCCTTTTTATAACTGAAAATAAGTTAAGACTCCTTCCGATATTTCCCAAGTCACTCATTAAAGTAATTAGATTGTAAAGAAAAAACATTTATCAATTTGAGAAAGTACATTGCAGAAATTTGATGTTTGACAATCTGGCACTTGATTGTCTTTTCGTGAGAGGTTACAAGTTCCATTTTACTCTTTTTCAACATGGAAATTATTTACTCAATCAGCAAACTCAAAGTTTAGCCAACTCTATGACATTTGCTTTTTTCAAAAAAATAATGGTTGGCTTGCATTCAACAATAGTATGGACATCGAAATAAATCAATTTTTGGCCCTTGACCCATTTTAGGCTTATTCATACTTGACAACTGCAACTGTTTCTCAAAATTACGAAATATTCAGGGCACTATCACCATTCCGCCAGTGTTACCACGTCTAACGGTGAAAATTAATTGGTAAGCAAGACCAAAAGGCCCTAAGAAAATGAGTTTTGGGGCGTTTGAATTGTACAACATTTGACCCTATTCCACATTAAGGAGGCCCCACATTTGGAAATCCCAGCCGATCATTCCACGGTTTTTTTTTGTTTTTTTTTTTCTGTAAAGCCCCTTGTGAAGTTCCAAAATCACTTACGTGCTTGTAATTCGTAACATGTTTGGCACTGTCAGAGCGGGGCCCCGGTAGGCCTGTGACCTGTCGTGGTCCCACCACTTGTCACCTCCAAAGACTAGTGCTGGTAGAAGCAGTAGTAGTTGTAGTAATACTAGTAGTAGTTGCAGTAGTATTAGTAGTGGTGGCAGTAATTTTATTTTTTAGAATTTTGGTTCCTATTGAGCCGGATCGCTCCTTACTACAGTTCTTTACAACTAACTGTTTGATTAGGGAGGAATAAATTAACCTAAAAAAGAAATATATATCATATAAGAATTTCTAGGTTTGATTTATTTCAATTAGATACACAATAAATATTGATTTTAATATCTACAATTCTTTCCATGCCAAATTAAAGTTTTCGGACTTTTGTGATATATTTCTAAGAAAGAAAAACGAAACACAATGAACTTAGGCATTTTACAGCAAGATTCACAGCACCACCAATATTGATTTCAAAGACAGTGCCACTAATTATTTTAAAACAATCTTGATACCGCAATACGTATTTGAATAAAATATGTTCCTTAGATTTCAATAGTTTCTCTCCCAAATCACTATGCGAATTGATTCAAATACAGAAAAGTGATGATTTTAATAGTTTTCCTCTCCTCAACCAGCACTTTTTCGATGACAAAATGTATAATTTATTAACATATGAGGGCGTATTTCTGAATGAGTACTACACCTCCATATCGAGGCCAAGTGAGGAAAAATTGCTACCCATCGTCAATGCACCACTGAAGATTTTGAATTTACTAAGAAGTTTGGGCTAAGGGAGGGTTTAAAAATGGGGAGGATTAATGTAAAATGTACCTGGCGAGTGATGTATTGACTTTGTTGGATTGATTTATTTCAGCTCTCTTAAACATCTCTTTATCATAGTGTTTTTTAGCTCTTCTCAAAATTTTATTTAAAAGAATTTTACACATAGAGTAACATCTTTCTTCAATATAAGTTCCCTTTACAGCCTTCTTATAAAGCATGTGACGTTTCGCTATACATTTAAGGAGAGAGCTACTAATCCATGGTATGACAGGATTAACATATCTACCATTTTTTTTCTCCTGAATACATGCTGTATTGAAACAATTTAAAATAAAATCATACCATTTTCCAAACACTTCATTAATGTCAATGTTCTGATTATTTATTGTTAACTTCTTTCCCTCCAAAATATTTTTTATATTTTCCCGGGCCACAGTGCGAGCACCGCGAGGAGCGCGAGGACCCCGCTGCACCAGAGGAAGGCACCGCCGGCAGGGGAGCCGAGCTCCGAGCTGGGCGGTGCGACCTCGTCGGCGGACATCGGCGCATTCTGCGGCCGGGTCGGTGTCGCGGACAGCCCGAACCCATGCTTGCACCGAGCCTTCACCCTGGCTACCGTCCCTCGGCGCTCGGGGCGGTTCCGCCGCCCTGGCTGGGATGCCTCCGTAGCTCAGTTGGTTAGAGCAGCGGATTCTTAATCCGCGGGTCCGAGGTTCGAGTCCTCGCGGGGGTACCACTCAAGTGCGCTTCGCGCCGGCTGGTTACAGCCGTTTGTAAATTTGTTTGGTTGGGGGTCGGGTCATGGAGGGAAGGCCAGGGTTCAGATCCCTTGAGTGGGGGGTTCATGGACGGAATACCAGGGGTTAGCCCCAATGATATTTGTAACAAAGAATCATTAATAAGTTTTTTTTGCGAGGGAGTTCAGGTCATGGAGGGAGGAACTGGGGTTAGCTTCTATGATTCATTATTGATAAGTTTTTTCAAGGGGGATTGGGCTAAGGAGGGCCAGGGGTCAGATCCCACAAGTTTTTGAATAATACATCATTAATAAGTCGTTTGGGGGGTAGATCGGGCCATGGAGGACCAGGGGTCAGCTCCTATGATTTTTGGAATAAAATGTCGTCGTGGTATTATCTTTGAAAAAGTGCTGCTTTTTCGTTTTTTGATTGTCTCTGAATGTCTGCTGTTAAAGTTTACTGCTTTTTTTTGTTTTTGTGTTAAAGAAATTATAAAGGAAAGAGTCATAGGGTCATAAAAAAGGGCATTTTTCACACACAAAATATGACGTAGGGTCGCATAGATGGCTAACTTTTGTCATAAGAAACCACCCCTTCTCGTTTTTCGCGTGTGAAGAAAACAAGATAAGAGACTTGTGGCTAAAATAGAACAGAACCAAAGCCATTCTTTGATTGAATTTCTGTCAATATGGGTGAAAATCTCCTCGAATCCATTTTAGATCTATTTTAGATAACAAACAGCCGGCGGACAAAACCACGGTAAGGGGCAATACCAGTTCCTGTTGCTACCATGATGTAGTCTGTGGTGGGGTCTTCCTCCGGCAAAAGCATCACCTTGCCAGCTGGTCCAGTCATCTGGACTTCATCACCAGGCTTGGTATCACAGAGAAAGTTGGAGCAAACTCCCTTCTTAGCTGGATCATCTGCCTTCAGTTCAGGGCACCAGTATGTGGCACGGCGAACGCAAAGGAAACCTGTCTTTCCAGACATATCATCTCCACATCTACAAGAGGCAATGGAATAAAGACGGACAGAATGAGGATTTCCATCCTTTTCACGCACACCAGCTGGAATAACACCCCAGAAACCCGAGACGGGAGCGAATCTCTTTTAGTGCCTCGGCCGCGATAAATGCCTTGGTCGAATCAAGGTCTATTTCTGAAAAGAAATCTGCTGCTTCATTGACTGGCAGGTTGCAGATTTCCGGCAAAGTGAGCGTGGGCGACGCGGCAAAAGTTTCGTGTCCTGAGCGGATTCTCACACTGCGTGCCTGTTCTGAAAGTCGACCACCATTGCAATCCGGGCAAATGATATTCGACATGCACTCTTCGTACTTGCGCATTAACGGTTTGCTTTTCAGTTCCTGATACTTGGACATCAGGTCAGGGATAATTCCGCTGAAGGTGCCACCGTATTTCATGGGCGAGCTAGCACCCCAACTCGGGACCCATATCTTCGGCGATGATCCACAAGATATTGGGACGCTCGGCCTGGACGTCTACGGGAACAAGGCAAGGAGCGACAACAAGTAACAAGCAGCAGACACGCATCCGGATTCGCATCCAAGAGTTCCTCGCGTTTAATCTAAGTTCCAGAAGCTGACTTTGGCTTAGGGGTCCAACTTCACGTTCAGCAGCCGGCCCACGCGTTGGTAACTCAGAGGACGGCTGCTCGGCCAATAGAAATTCTTTTGCACTTTAAACGTCTGGCCTTAGAATTTCCACTTCTGGATGCAGACCTCGGAGAATACCCATGAAGAGTCAGCGGTTGGGATTCTGGAGGCGATAGACTTCCTGCACTTGGTTGACAAGGTATTTTTGAAGCTCGCGCACACCGCAGATTTCGAGAATCTCTTGCGGGACCACAAGGCCATCGGTAAGCTGCTGACCCTTGATAACAGAGTCGCCACGCTGCACGATAAGGTGCTTTGTAAGAGCAATCAGATGCTCTTCTTCCATTCCCGTGATATCGTCTTTAACCACTACAATGAGTTTGTTTTTCTGAACGCCTTTAAAGTCAATTTCACCATCAATTTTTGCAATTTCCGCATTATCTTTTGGTTTTCTTGCTTCAAACAGCTCAGCCACTCTCGGAAGACCTCCGGTGATATCCTTTGTCTTGATCGTCACAAAATGTCTTTTTTCACAACTGCAGCTATGTTACATTGTTACAGCTGCAGATGTGTCACAAAATCCTTTGTTTTACAGCTGCAGCTATGTTACATTGTTACAGCTGCAGGATTGTCACAAAATCCTTTGTTTTACAGCTGCAGTTGTGTTACATTGTTACAGCTGCAGAATTCTCGCAAAATCCTTTGTGTTACAGCTGCAGCTGTGTTACATTGTTACAGCTGCAGGATTGTCACAAAATGTCTTTTTTCACAACTGCAGCTATGTTACATTGTTACAGCTGCAGAATTTTTACAAAATCCTTTGTTTTACAGCTGCAGCTGTGTTACATTGTTACAGCTGCACCACAACTTTTTCTTTCCCTTTCGCTCCTTTTGTCATACTGATAGTTATTTATTTATTTTTCCTCTCTTTCTCTCTTACTCTTACTGGCCCAGGATACATACCCAGTAAGCTGCTGGTCAACTGGGGGTAACACACATTGGGCATCTTAGACTTCCTCAGTCAATATAACATTTGTTCCTTAGCTTGTGTATTCGTTGGTGTTCATTTTTTTTTCCACACATGCCTTGTGAGGCTAAGTTTGAAACAACAAGGTTTATTGGCTCAGTTTCAGGTGCCACATGTAGTTCCAGCCAATCTTCAAAATAGTTTCATTTTCATCCAGGTCTACCAAACAGGGATTTAATTTTCATGGATATTTCAAAACACAAAAAGTAAAGTCAGGTAGGCACCGTTGGAATCTTTTAACTTTGTCCTCAGCACCCATTTTAATACGGTCTCTTTTCTTAAGGGAGAGGGGTATAATTAGAAAAAAACGTTTAGTCCAATATTTTTCAATTTCCTCAGGAGGAGTAGATTCTTTGGTCCAATCTCTAGGGGGGGGGCTGTAGAGCAGTAGAATAAATAATGAATTGAAATACATTGTTTAAATAAGCAAATTTTTATTTGATCTCTAACAAAAAAAAAAAAATAAGAGTTGGCTTCCAATGTGAAATATATACTGCTTCATAACATTGTTTCAAAAGCTACTTTAGCTTATGGGGTATGGCCGACGCATGACCGTGCCTCCCTGGCAGCTTGGACGCATTGGTCATCGGTTTTGGTCCTCCAGCATTTGCCGCAACCCGTTGGTCCGGCATTTTGTGAAGAGGATATCATGCACGATTCGCGCGTTTGCGCCTGCTAGGACGCAATCGATTTAAACGCCTAATTTGCGTTTTTTAGGATCGCCAGCAAATCGCGCTGCACGGCTTCATTGCCCGCGACAACGGTTCCGGTATCGAACATATTGCCGCGACCGGTTATGTCGGTGACCAATCCGCCGGCTTCGCGCACGATCACGATACCGGCTGCGAGGTCCCAGGCACTCAGATTATGTTCCCAGAGAAGCGGATCGGGAAGCCGTGAAATGTTCTCGGTCCGACGAATCGTCGCTGGCGAAGGTGTCGAGCGAAAGTTCCCAGTTCACAGTCCGCGTATCGAAAAGATCGAAGTCAAACGAAGCGGCGTGGTACGACGCGCCAAGTTGTACTTCCTTCGCGATCGCGTCGGCAAAGCCGTTCGCTTGAAAGAACGACGCCGAAGCTAGACGCCTCGCGGTTGCCATCGCCAATCGGTGGGCACGCGCGAGAGAAACGGACTTGCGTTGCCAACGCCGATCGCGAAATCAGACCGGACAACCGAATCTGTGCTCCATTGTTTGCATCGGATCCGTCGCGCATATGAAAATTGGCAACCTAACCTAAAAGGGAGACAAGAAAAAACGAGGACGCACTAACTTTAGAATTGGATTAAAGAAAAAACCCTTGAGATTTGCTCAGGGGTGGAAATAAAAATATACCTCAACTATAATGTTCAATTAGCCCCATCTACAGAAAAGAAATGACTTCTTATAGACAACAAAACTTCTTGACAACAAAATAATGATAGACCATGTGATACTAACATTTAGTTTAATAAATGTTATTTTTTAAATAAAGGAACATTTTGTTAAAACCTGGCCTGAAAATTTTTGAGAGAAGTGGGGAGGGTGCTACTCCAGATTTGGCCATGGGCACAAGAGAGACCAGAATTGACACAAGGTATCAACCTTCTATATTTCTATGAATTGACGTCACTCCTTGAATTACAGCGGAAAAGTAGGAGAGATATATAATTTACGATCGGATGATGCAGGGGTTCTTGAGACAGGGTAATGCACCTCTTACTGACCAGCTACCATGCCACATGCACCATCTTATTACATTTTTCTTACATTATTATTATATTTTACAGTTTGATTACATTTTACTAAATACATTTTACTAATTACGTTTTGCTCTTATTACATTTTACAGTTTTTTGTTTAGGGCTGGTGAGAGGGCCAGTAGGTGGTTCAACGAGAGCATTTGATTTGGAGTAGAATCAGGCTCTAATATTCCTTGTATATAATACCATGTCATTTCACACCATTTTGCCACACTATGACTTGGCTTTTGGATCCTTCTAGCACCCCTTCATCATTCCTAGGCCATCTTTCATATTCTTATGTTATAAATCATGCATTAAATCCATTGGTTCATTTCTTTGTAAGCCAACCTTCGGTGATACCTTTATTTCAATTCACAGCACCGCACCACACCATGACTGACCCTCTGTTGAACTCTAGCACCCGTCATTATTTTTAAGGCATTTTCCAGATATTTTCTTGTTAAAATCAAGCATTAAATCCATTGGTTCATGTTTTTGCAAGCTGATCCGTCATGATACACCTTGTCAATTCTCACTACCGTCTCACAGGCGAGGAGGCGCTTTACCGCCACCGGCATCAGCGCCGGGCTGGCCGGGCGGGCGATGACGTGGCTATCCAGCGCGGCCAGGTCCTCAGCCTCGTAGACTTCGCTGAAGAGCGTGACCGCACCGCCGCAGCACTGGCCCAGGTCGGGCCCCAGCGCGTGGGTGCTGATTTGCTTGGGGGCCACCTGCCGCCGGGCGGCCTTTGCCGCTTCAAATTCCAAGGTGCCGCCGCCGATGGTGCCTGACTGGCCGGTCTCCCAAACCAGCATCGCGGTGCCCGCCTCACGCGGGGAGGAGCCGCGGATGGCGGCGATCACCACCCGCACCACGCGGCCATGCTTGGCGACCGCACTCGGCTAGAACAGCTTTCATCATATAAGCCTCAAATTATCACTAAACATTATTTTATGATCACTTAATTCACTAAAAACTGCAATTGCATCAAAAGATGTACATTTTTGTGTGCACTTTTGAAATGCAACGGTTACTAATCGATTTAACTTCAAGACGCTGGAAAGGCAGGTTTTTCTTTAACCTGGTATCTAAAATCACAGTATTCACAATTCGTTTACACAAATAAAGTCCCCATCTACTCCCAATCTCCGACAAACGCTAAGCGAGAAGGTGATTGATATACTTGCTGATTTACTAATGTACCATATAGAGACGTATCTGAAAAAAAAAAAGATTTTATTATTCGGGACCCTATTTTTCCCTTTTATTGCTCTGATGTTAAAATAAAAGTATCAGATCTTGCAGGTAGTTTACATCAGTCACTACTGAATTCATTTCTATTTTCAAATTATAATTGTTTTGTTCAAGAATTGTTTTCGTGGATCGTATTTGTTTTGTATTTATCTTTGATTTTTTTTTTTTTTTTTGTTACATAGCTGGATTTTTTGATTTTTTTTTTTAGACAGAGAAAAGGAAAGCTTTTGTTGCATTTGATTGTACTTTACCAGTTTCTTTTTTATACCAAAGATAAATAAATTAAGAACACATATACAAAAGCTCTTTTTTATAGATTTATTTTTTATTTTTTTTTGCTTTAAGCATAATATTCTGAGTTTTCCTACGGAGGGGAAGTTTAACTGTTAATTTATTTTGGTTGATTTATTGGTTGTTTTATAAAATTTATTTGTTTCAAACTCAAGAAATCTTCTTCAGTTTAAACGGTCTTACAATATCCAAAACAGTGAAACCCAAACTAATGCCATTTCATTTTTCCTAAAGAGACTTTTTTTCTTTTTCGATTACTGCTACAAATTGAGATCATACATGGATTGGTTATGTCTTCCAATCTTTAGAAATCATAAGCACGTACTCTTAAAGCCCTACTTAAAAAACATTCCCCCATTCAATTGGAGTATTAGTCCTCAGAGAGAATAGAAGGTCAGGATTTTCTTTCAAGGTGTTTTTCTTCTGGATTTCATTTTCTTTCAAGGCATAATTCTCAGGTGACGTTTATTAGTAAAAGATTTTATGTCCGCATTAGGATTCGAAAGGGGCTTCCCAAAAATAGAACTCTGGGTTGGACACCTGAACCATGAAATCCTTTCTACTATCATGATTCGGTTAATACATTCTACATGATAGCCTATTCAGTGTTTGGAAAAATCCCTGTCTTACATATTAGAATGATTAAATATATTACGTATTCCCGTATAATTGCAATAACTGACATGCATGGTGGAAAATAGATTACTGAATTTTTCTTACATTTGAAATAAATCTGCTTGTTGACCTCGATTTTCACGTTTTCCAAGAATTCCTGTTTCCCCCTCCAACTCGCTTCAATATCATCAGATCTGGTCGGGATTTAAATTCAAAGTTCTAAAGCACAAGATCCTTCTAGATATCAAATTTCATTAAGATCTGATCACCCGTTCGTAAGTTAAGAATACTGACAGACCGACAGAATTTGCGATCGTTATATGCCACTTGGTAAATATAACTTGGTAACCTCATTTTTTCTAATTTTTCCAATTACTTCCCCCCCCCAGCTCCCCCAAAGAGAGTGAATCCGTTCCAGTTATGTCAGTCACATATCTTAGACGTGTGCTTATTTTTTCCGCCACGTTTCATCCTGAACTGATTTTTTTTTTCAATAGATTGGACAATCCAGTGTGATAATATAACATCTAAGGCAAAGAGCTATGGCAAAATGTAAGACCTTGAACTAATGTAAAGATAAGCATCACAAGAATCAAAAACGAAAAATATGTGCAAGAAAATCTACGATTAGGAGGAGAGCAACAGCGAGAATCACAACGAATCGCTAACCAAAATGATGCACAAGCAAACTTATGATTAAAGGAATAATTCCGTCACAATGTTTAATAACTAAGAGCTGTATCACAGAATCCTCTATAAACCTACGAAGATGTGATAAGCAACGCAAGTGTTTATTACATATCATTGGGGCCCTTCAACGTTGCACTATACGAAGCCAAGCAACACTCAGCCAATCAATCAATCAATCAATCAAAGCAGATTCAAGCAAATTCAAACTTGGTCAAATACAACATTTTTATATGTTATTCATTATTCTTTGGAGCAGGGGGGTTTTGACTCTGTACAGTAAAAGGTAAATAAAATACTGTTTCATGGGATGCCCTGGCTGTTTCAATAAGAAAGAATTGTCAGGATTTCTAGCTTTTAGTGAAACGAAGAAGGTCCCATGTACTTCGGTGTCAATGGCAATTTTGAGAGACTGGCTGCTTAATCAGGGGACGTATATATACCAAAACAAACAATTCAGCTAATTCTTACTGTAGGGTTAAAATGGCCACCCTATTGAGATCATTTCCGGACGCGAGGAAGCCAGGCTCACATTTCTCGGTGTTGCCCACAGTGTCTACAGTGAAACCGACCAGCGCCTGGTAATCGATATCGGCGGTGGCAGCACCGAATTTATCATTGGCAAGTGTTTTGAACCCTATTACATGGAAAGCCTTTATATGGGTTGTGTGAATGTCAGCCAGAAATATTTCAAGGATGGCAATGTCACCAGTAAGCAGATGCGCAAAGCTATGCTCTTTGCCCAGCAGGAACTGGAGTCAATCCAGAGCGCCTACAAGAAAAAAGGCTGGGACACAGCCGTCGGTTCATCCGGTACGATCCTGGCCGTGCACCATCAAACTGGGCGTGCGTACCGAAACTGGTGATGCTGACGGTGAGGTCTTGGAGCGGCGCGACGTTGCAGGCATCGATAGCGATCGGGTAGAAAAGATGTTGGATCGCTTTCGGGGCCCGATTAGCCAGGTGCCGTCCATGTACTCGGCGATCAAGCACAACGGACAGCCGCTCTACAAATTGGCACGTCAGGGTATTGAAGTCGAGCGACAGCCGCGCGATATAACGGTTTTTTGTAACGAGCTCGTGGCGCTAGAGGGCGATGAGCTCGAGCTCAAGATTCATTGCAGTAAAGGCACCTACGTGCGCACGATTGCAGAAGATCTGGGCGAGCTATTGGGGTGTGGGGGGGAATAAATTATGGAAACGGGTGTTTGTCATGGCTTTATTGCCGTTATCACGCATGAAAAACGACAAAACAAACCCACGACTTTGCACATTACCCATATAACCTCATGATCTGGATTTGTGAGTTGAAGTAGGATTTTACACGAAATGTCTTTCCTCATAGATTCCTACATCACTGCCGAGCCTGTTGTCACCTCAGCTATTTCGAGTACTTAGAAATGAGTTGTATCCAGCAATCCGTCCTGTAGCCTCATCGAGGTTCCAAATTTACGTTGCAATAGCAACAGCTACGTTGCTGCTACGGAACAGGACTTCGAAGTCTTCCATCTTGTTAAAAAGGGATAGACCTTCAATTTGCACCACGAACACGACATCTCGAACGCTCTCCACGAGCTCGACTGGCACCCCCGGCCCTACGCCGAGGGCATCCGCCAGGTCGCCGAAGGGGATTGGTGGCGAGAGTGAGTCCTTTGAGCAGGAGCCTGACGACGGTCGCGGTGCTGATGACGATCACCTGCGCCGCGGCCGGCGCTCAAGAGAGTTCGAAGCCGACTTGGACGGATGACCTCGCGCGCAAGCACGCCGTCTCCCAGGTACCGAGCTGACCCTTGTGACCCGGCTAGGGTACGTCGGTCCGTGGGGCTGACGCGGACACGGACAAGGGGCGCTGGACCATCGGAGCCCGCGTGATCCCCTAATTGCTCAATTCTATTTGTTTGTTTATCGATATCAGATTTGAGATGAAGTAAATCTTGATTTTTCTCTTGAATTTGCATTTCCATTCGTTCGCAATTATTTTGTAATCTTTCGAATTTATTTTCATTTTCTTGAACTGTTAATTTCTGTTGTTCAACTTTGGATTTACATTGATTAACTTTCGCTCGTTGATTTGACAAATTCGTTTGTTCTGTTTTCAAAATCTCTCCCTACCATTAACCAGCGTTTCATGTTGAAAGATGTGGGTATTTCATGTATTTGTCCAACAAATTTGTCTTTTATTAAGGCAAATAGGGGTATTTTGGGTAATTTTTGTCTACCTCTGAAGGCAGGGGTTGCAATAGTTTTCCTTGAAAATTTACGTCACGGCATTTACTTGAAAATGGAAGAAAAGAGGAAATATTCATGTCTCAAGGCCTCGAGCGCTTTCTCGGAGATTCTCTCGGGCGCACCATTATCAAGCTTGCCATCATTTCATTTGTGGTCGGTATCATTCTGAGTGCGCTCGGAATCACACCACTGGAAGTTTGGTACAATATCCGCGACTTCTTCGTGAAACTCTATAATCTCGGTTTTGATGCAATTTGGAATGTCGGGCGCTATTTTGTCTGGGGTGCTGCGGTCGTGGTGCCGATCTTCCTGATCATGCGTTTGCTGAAACTCGGTCGCTGAGGCCCAGCGTCGGCGGAACCTCAGGCCGCGCGGCAGCTCCACCTCGTCTTTGGCGTCGACGCTCACGTCCGTGATCGCGTCGAGCAGGTGCACCGCGTGCGCGAACGAGTGCGGCGCGACCTCGAAGAGGATGTTGCTCGGGTGCTGCAGCATCCAGGCGCCGAACGGGCCGCCCTTGATCTGGCCGAGCTCCTTGTTCCAGACGACGTCGACTTGATCGAGGCGCCCGAGGCGGCCGTGATCGAAGAGAAGGTCGCTGCCTTCCGCGGCGCGGGGAACGAGCCCGACCGCGAGCTGCTGCTGCGCGTCTTCAACGCCCAGGCGGCGATCGAGTGGCCGGCGCTCGAGGCATTTCTTTTAAAAAGAACTGAAGCCTCTTACTCTATTTGGTGAAATATATCTTTAGCTTATTTTAGGTTGATTTTTTCTAAATTTCATTAATTTTGCTCACACTTTCATCTAGAATGCTTGAATTTCCTGTGCTATCTAAGACCAAGTCCATCAAAATGATCTTTGTCAACCAACAATCTATTTGCCAATAAAAGCCTTAAACATTCATTCATTTTACTCACACTTTCATCCAGAATTTTTGAATTACCTGTGCTATCTAAGACAAAGTCCATGAAAATGATCTTTATCAATCAACAAGCTGTTTGCTAGGAAAAGCCTTAAACATGAAAAAAAAAAATATAACCTTGGAGTGTAGTGAAAAACCCTAAGGGCCCTCCCAAGTAGGGACATAATCCAAATTTATCATATTACATTTACAAAGGCTATTTTGCGCTTTAGACAGGGCCTTTGTTTTCATTTTTGAGAGCAGACAAAGGAATTTCCGTTACGCAAAACGTTACGTGGTCCTCTATTGATTTTTCAAGAACAAAGACAATCCATTACACAATGATTTGTTTACTCGCATGGTGCATGTAATGGTATGGAGACTGTTTACCTATGCTGAGAATGACGAAATATTTTGTGAGTCATTAGACTTATTGAGAATGATATAAACTTTCATGACTTGTTAAATTTCGGGGGCACGTGGGGAGCCCTGAAAATGCTCAGCGTTTTCCGCTAAAAAGTGAGTTCGGACTCCTGACTATTGTCAAGTATAAAGTTCTGACAAAGTCAGAACATTGAATGATTCCTTCTAGAGATTTACTATCACTATCTGCCATTATCACCTTTTAACTTTTACAATAAGCCTGAAAAATGTCAGATCCAGTTAAATGTCCTTTAAACGGTAAAATTGATTTAAACTATGGTCCCAGATATGCCACCAGATTTCTGAAAGCTTTTTTTTCAATGGTAACCAGAGGCCTTTTTTCTTCAATTCGTCCGCGACGGCTTTCGGCATGTACGTCTCGTCATGCTTGGCGAGAACCGTATCCGCCTTGAACTATGGTCTCTATGGAAATCCTCCCAGCAAAATTCCTCGTTGGAAAGTTCCTCCCGCATAGCATCCCAATCCCCTAGGCAATTCCATTCCTGCTGAAAATTCCCCAAGAAAACTTCTTGCGACCCTGGAAAATTAATTTTAGCTAACTTTAGTTCGAAAAAATACTTGTCTTTTTTTTTAAATTTTTAATCGTCTTTTTAACCATGCCGCAAATCCTCTCTTCATGAAAAATTTTTCCTGTAGATTCTCCCCTCCCAATGTCTCATTGGAAGTTGATCCTTTTCGGAACTCCCCCATGGGGAGTTTTCCGGCGGAAAATCCCCCACCTCAGAAAAACCTCCGGACAATCTAATGCTTATAAACTATTCTTTTTCAGCCTTATGAAGGTTATCACTAACTGGAATGAGAAGACTTGCCTAAAGCTCCATAAAAGTCAATCGCTGAATTTAATTAACATACAGGCAAAGCAGATTCTTTAGATGAAATTTAGCTCTTAAAACTAGTCTATGATGTTTTTGCTCCCCACTAGCGGCAAAAAAACAAACAAACAAATAAGCAGCGGGCGAATACAAAAGGGGGAAATTACTGCTTCTGAGGCAAAAAAGTGTTATTTCTTGTTGCTCAAGACAGGGGACTAATGCTCCTAAATGGGTTTTTGGTTTTGGAAATTCGAATTGTGCAGTTTTCATTTTACTCCTTGCTCTCTTTCATCTCCTACAGAGTTATGGGAGAAATACAAACCGCAAATGGCCGAGAATATACTCCACCGAATACGGCTAAAAAGGTCAGATATGACCTTGGACTTTACAAAAGAAATTTGTACCTGCACTTTAGTTGTGATTGAAGATTTGTTCTTATCTTTGCAAACAAACTTCTCAAGCATTTGGGAATGCCTTCAGCTAATCGTACTGCTTCTATTTCTACATGTGTAGAATAGGATCGTGAACAAAGTTACAACACAATTGATCTATTGTCGTATGTTACAGACCGGGACACTCAAAGAGAAATTACAAACCGGGACACCGGGACACAAATGACAGGCGGGTATATGTCTTTAGGGTAGACACAATCCCCGAGAGCCCATGGGCAAGGATTATAAGCTATGCCCCGAGGCATACAAGGTTTCTATAGAACGGTTGTTCGTATAAGCCTTGGATCGGATGGAGCTCTTTTGATTGGAAGTCGGTAGTTTAAGTGTCCTTTTTAAGATTCAAAACTGAATGGAGGGGCATAAGCCCCCCCCCCCAGCCCCAAGCCTATCATTCACCTAAACGTATCTGATCGAAATTTAAGAGATATATTTTGTTCAGCCTTGTTGAAAGGTCCAGTAATTATGTCTTTGAGGATGTCAGCCTCCCCACAGTCCTCAGAACAAGGGCTTTAAGCCAAGCAAGGAAAAATTAACATGAACATGCAAGCATTCACAATTAAAAAAGCAAAAAAACAACTAAAGCAACGAGAAGGCGCAGTGCGTTTCATTGATTCGACTAGGTGAGACGAAATTTATGACTGGGACCAAAAAATGTATGTTTTTAGATAATTTCTGAATTTATAAAGATTTTTAAATCGTTTGTTTTAAATATACTACTGCTGCTTTGACTGACAGCTCATCGCAGTACACGCCGGTCTGAGGCTAAAAGAGTAGCTCGTGCTCTTCCTCTGCCTCACCGTGTTCAGATATTCACTCTGTACTCTCTCCCGAGAAGTTCCTACTTACTGTACATTTTCTTCTGTAAGCCTTATATAAACTAAGTTCGGTTTTATTTAAACACTTCTTGGTAAAATTATCTGAATTATCCTACAGAACTGTTTTCATTTGTCTTACTTCCTCTTTGGATCCGCAATCTTACGTAGGAGACAATATTATGGTCGAATCGTCAAGTAAATAATTTGTATAAGTAAGTGTAACAACAAGTAATACTTCTTTTAGTATACAACTTTGAGTAGTTCCAGACCCACCTTCCTACACTTCTCCAATCACTAAATGGCAAGGGATTTAATGGAATGGTCAGTTGTATAATTTGCTATGGGGCGGAGGAGGCAACTGCCCCTTCCAGACCTCAATTTTCCCGCAGATCCCAGTCTGCCCGCCTCCTTCTTTACTCCCTACCAGAATGTTTTCGTTTCCTTAAATCTTTCTTCTTGAAATCCTCTCATCCCAGACGAGGATGACCTGCTTTCCGTTTAGCCCTATACGGTTGGCCGAAAAGGACAATCTTCGGGAATCTGTCATCCTTCATCTGCAGAATGTGCCCTAGCCACCTCAACCTTTCTTTCATTGTAGCCCAAGAAAGCGGGACTGAAGCATATTTTTCATACAGCCTACTGTTTGAAATACGGTCAGTCAGCCGTGTACCCTGAACAATCCGTAGGCGATTTCTCTGGAAAACATCTAGTAAAGCTTCAATCAAGCGCTAAGTGCACTTTAATCTGTTTCCTGTTTCTGTCTTAGGGCGGTCGTGAGTCTGACTCTGTGTGTTGGTTTGTATTTTTGTTTTTCTCTTCTTCTCTGTCTGTCTCTCTCTCGATCTGTGCCTGTGCATATGACTGTCTGTTTTCTGTCTCCGTATCTGCCTTTGTGTGTTTTTGTGTCCGACTTAATGGGTTTGTGTGTTTTGTTTTTCTGTCTTTATCTCTTTCCCTCTCTTCCTTTGCTTCTGACTGTCTCTTTGCCTATCTCTGTGTCTGCATTGTATGGCTGCTTCTATGTTTTCTTGTGGGTTTTTGTCACTGTGAATGTCTTGAGTGTTCTTGTGTCTTACTCTATGTGTTTGTTTGTATGTTTGGGGAACTTGATGTGCTCTTACTTTTGTTCGTGACACTTGGTGCCTGTTGATTTTTCTCTGCGTGAAACTTGCACATTGATTATCACAGCTCGTGGAACTGATTTCAGTCATGGAACATGTTTGATGCTGATTTCTTGTCCGTGGAATCTATTGCTCACTGTTTTTTGTTCAAAAATTTTTTTGCGTGTCGATTTTTCTCTTCATAAGAATATTACAATGATTTTGTCGCCTCGTGAAAATGAATTTCTTCATGGAACTTCTTACGTGTTGGTTACTGTTCATGGAACCTGTAGCGTGCTGATTTTCGTTTGTGAAAGATGTTGCACGCTCAATTTTTTATTCGTGAAATAAATTACATAGGAAATACTACATTGCTCGGACATTATACGTAATGCCGGAAATCGAGTGAGCAGTTGGAGACAATTCTATTCATATTTCGAAATTTGTATTCAAAATTATTACGAATACGCAAATCTTAGAACTTCAATGTATTAGGGCAGCTTCCACTTTGATGCTGTTCTGACTCTCATAGTTTCTATTTACGGTTGCACTTCTTGGGTTTATAGCAACATTTACAGCCACGTGGACAATAGCCTTGGCCCCAAGCCTCAGATGACGTGCTTGCACATTCTCTTAATGGAATCTCTGAGTGAGGAATTTCTTTGGCATAAATAAACTTTCCATTGCATACTGTTTGGACATTCTTTCACACTGCAGTCAGGTAATATTAAACACAATCATTCCATTATTAGGATGAGAGAGCGCCCGTTTTGCTCAGTAATTAAGGATAACGTTCTAATTCGCAGAGTTACCATTTATAATGCTGAAAAAGTACCCACAAGCATGTTTGAATTGAGAAATGAAGCACAAATGTGTTTCGAGAATCAACCTTTTCAGTTGGCTTTCAATTTCCATGATTGTAATTGGCTTCAGTAGCTTGCATACTTGAGTGACATTTTTTCCAAAAGTAATAGAATTAATGTCGCATAATACAGAACAAATATTACATAACACTCCCATTTACATTTTCAAGATATCTGACTCTGTACAATAAGATCAGTCCAATGGTTGACTGTCAATTTAGATCTGAACAGGAAAACTTTATGATTATTTTGTAGAGAAGTTCCAAATGAAGCGATCTTGATAGCATGAGGACTCAAGACTCGCTTTAGAATTTGTAAAATACCGTCAAATTCTCCGTTGTAGGCTATAGAAACTAATTACCGGATTTCCAGAGTCAATATTATGGTTTATTTGTTCTACATTTCGAGTAATACTAGGTGAGAGCAACCAATCCATTTTTTTTGCATGCTGTTTAATGACTCAGCACTTATTAAGATAGGGTTTATTTTTAAGCCTAAGTTTTTAAGACAATTTTATTGTATACTGAAATACTTTATCTTTTGTTGTTTTTTTTGTGCCTAAGGCCTAGTAAGTATTGCACATAATCTAAAGAGTTTGCATGCAGTCAGTATATGTCAGGGAAAGGTGATGAATTGTGTGTGCAGTTTAGTCTGTGCAGCCTCTTTTGCGTCACAACTAGGGGATTGATTTGAAACTTGCAAGAGGACTTTAAATTTTTTTTTCTGAGTGTAGAAGACAAAATATTTTTTCTCCGGTCTATACAAATGAGAATAGGCAGGTTTTTTTTTTTTATTGATTTTATGCATTTCTGCTGTCAAACTTTTTGTCTATTACTTATGGGGTGAAATGGCCTAGGAAAAGGATTTACCAGAGGCAACGCGCGACGAGTTTATCGACGAAACCCTCGACAATATGGTTACATTGAAATCCGCAGACGCGACGGAAAAATGGATGGAGCGCTTTACCGAGATTTCAGGCGCATCCACGATGGCTGAATACAAGGCGTCGCAGTTCAATGAACGTACGGCGTCAATCTCGCAGGCCATCGCGACCCTTGGCGGCGCTCCCCTCCAGGGCGACGTGACGATCAACAGCGGGGCCGGCAACGTCGACCTCGGCGGCGCCATCAACACCAACCTGGGCACGGGCGCGGTCATCGCCGACGCCACCGGCAGCTTCACGCTCCAGGGTACCGGCAGCATCCAGACCTCGAGCGGCGGGATGTAATATTCATATTATTGCATAGCTTAGATTTATGGCAGATGTCTCTTGCTACAACAATTAGGAAAGTAACACTTCTAGAGCTCCATGTTGATTCATTTTCTGCTACTTTTCACAAACATTCCTTATTTTCAAACTTGGCACCCGGTAAGTGTACTACCGAAGTCTTTTTCATTAAGAAATTACGTTTGGGTTTTCCTAGTTTTTAAGACAGGTGTGGTCGTGTAAGTTTCTATTAATTTAAGGAATCCAATTTAGTTTTTAGTGTGTTTGGTACTTTAATTACTCTGAAAGGTTAGTTTTTCTTTTATATATTTTTTTAAGCATTGAAGATAGTTTGGCAGAGTTCCTCTTCGGGACGATTGTGCGCGGGAAAATGCTCTCGCACATCGCCCCAACGAGCCGATTCGCAAATGACCGCGGACTCCAATTCGGCAGCTCGCGCCAAGAAGCGTTCTCGAATCACTGCGGGGGTCAAGAGTCCCTGATTGAAAAAGGTTGCATAAATCCGATCCGCCACCAGCATTCGAAACTCTTCGTTTTCCAAACACTGCTGCCAGAGATACTGCGGATTGCTGTTGCTATACTCCTCGCCAGCCGGATAGGGCCCGGTGCGGTCTTCATTGACGTCCAAGAAGGTATGCTCCGCATCCCATACAAAAAACTGAAACCCATCCCGTGACTTCCGACTCCGCATTGTAAGTTTTAATGTTGCTCATTGCTTGCACATGAAAAATAATAGTTTTTTTTATTTATCGTGTAAAATGCAATTAACATTTCGTTCCCTATCCTGATAGTTGCAAAGAGCGATCAGTCAAATTAATTATAACATAATTAATTTTAATTAATTCTGTTTAAATTAATTTATAAAATTAATTTTATAAATAATTCGGTGAAAAATCTTAAAAAGCAAACGAATATAGTTCAATTGAGAAAAATTAGTGTAAGCCGGCTTCGTTATCTAAATCTTTCAGAGATTGTGTTAAAGTCCAGGGATTTTAACACATATGTTTATTGTTTGATTCCCAGGAAAGTTCAACTCTTACTCAAGAAATTGGTGTAGTTTCGAATCCATGAATAGCCGGAAGGCCCGAAAAAACGATGGGGGGTATACGGCAGCGCCGCTCCGAAGACACGCTAGGTTAACGCCTCCTGGGCAGCCTCCACAGTGGGAAACTGGCGAAAGACTTTATACGTGCGTGTAAGTTGTACAACGACCTGAACGGGCCGGGATACTGATGCAAAGACCACCTGGCCATTCAACGGAGAGACCTGGCGGTAGAGCGAGAAGATGGATCCTAGGCCTGTAGAGTCTAGGATACCCGTCTCGGAAAAGTCGAGAATAAAATTGCGGGCTCCTTCTCGAACCTTATCCTGGCAGACCGTTTTAAACTATTAAATCAATGACCTACATTCCAAATTCTTTTAGCGATGAGTTTGATAGCGCGGTCGATACCCCCCGAAAAATTTAGTCGAAAGCGGGTGCAGTCCGATGCCAAACCCCGTCCAAACCGATGTATTGAACACTGGATCGTTCGATCCGCCTGCTGCTCCTTCCAATGCGATGGATGCGGCCTCATCGTTTGCTGAGCAAACGACACAGAATGGTGCGTTCGAAAATCTCGCTCCTCCGTTGCAGATCGCCCTATTCCTGGGTGCGATGATCATGCTCTCCGGGGCTTTGGTCAGCGTAACGGCGTTTACCCGTATTGTGATCGTGCTTTCCTTTGTCCGTCGAGCGTTAAGTTAATGGCTTCATAACAACGTTAATATATTGTTAATGCTCAATAAGTGATTTGAAAACAGACATTAGTTTTCTGAAGTTAATTGTTTCTCTTTATAAAAATACCTACAACGGTACCTAAAAGCCTTAAGCTCATCAAAATTATTAACAATGTACAGTGAGAAAAAGAAAGATAGAAAATTCCTTTCCTTTAGTGGTCAATTAGGGTGAATTTCAATGCATGGTTAATGGAATAAACCGTTCACATTGAGTTGCTAAGGTTCTTGTGCTAATCTTAAAATTTTGTCACAGAATTTATCACCATGACCTAACTAGAGCTGTCAAAAAGTAGGCCTAAAAATTATACGTCAGCGTGGAAGAGCTATCAAGACTATCTGGAATGGGAGAAAGAGTTGAGAAAACATGACGAAGAAGAACGGCACAAGTTGGAAAAAGAAGAACAGCAAAAGCAAAAAGGAAAAAGAAGAAGCTAATCGCTAAAAGTCGCCGAACAGACATGATGAAGACTCTCGAGGAGACTTCGAAAGAGAAAAAGGAAGCATTCGGGACTAAGCAAAAAGCAACTGATTAGATGCTTCAAGAAGCAAGGAATCGACTGAAGAAAGGAATTCTGAAGACAATGAGGTAGAAATCCAGCTTGCTCAGGCAATGCTAGATGGATCATTAGCACTCCGCAACGAACAAAAAATTTCCGGATGTTGTTGATAATGCTCGAGTAAATCGAACAAGTAATATTTTTGAAAAGCGAAATCACTTGTGGTCCACTGATATTTCTAAAGTGTCCAAATTTTTAGACACTAAGCCTGTGACAAATCATCTACATGATTTGAAAGATGAACAGATTCTCGGTGGTTTTTATGATAACGAATCCCAAAAAGTTAAAACCACTTGGTTATATTAAACTGAAAACATATTAATGAATCGAAGTTGCAAGGGTAAGAGATACTTCCCTGTTCACTGGCTAGGATATAACTCTGATTTTGATTCTTGGATTGCTGCTAAAGACATTCAGAATGTCTAATGATTTTTATATGACATTCATGTCAAACTGCATGTCAAATGCATGTGAAGCTTCAAATGCATGTCAAATGCATGTGAAACAAATGCATGTGAAATTGTTGGTTAGGAGCTGTTTGCTATTCTGCAAAGTTGTCGAACTATGAAATGGAACCTTCAGGAGTGGATCTAAGGCCAATCTTACGGCTCAGGAATGTGTTTCCGAGCTCAAAAGAATTATGACGTTCACCAGCAAGTCAAATATTGTAGGATGTTGATCTTCTTCTTCAAGTCTAAGTTTTCACATTAATCTCAGTTTCCACTGTACCAGTTTTCTACACTCTGTGGGTTCCTATTTGTTTTTGTGCTTCAATAACACCAAACGCTCCGAAATTGCCGGCACCGCGCGACAACGCACCGTTGAACCAAGAATCCGGCGCACGCAATCGAAGAATCTTGAGCCAAAAAACGACATCATCCACGGCATCGGGATGCTATCGTGCGACCGGTGAGCATTGGCCATGATCGCTCGGATTATCTCACCCCAGCACACCGCCGCGGCAAATACCCCGTGGTTTTACAAGCCCCCCCAGCAATCGCTTGCGCCCCATCGTCAAGCAGGATTACGTTTGTCGCTAAGGGAATCCCTGGGGTGGGGTCGATTTTTACGGCGTGCATTGCGTGCCCGGTTTAGAAAGACACTCGTGGAAGACGTCATATCGTCGAACGCACACGTGATGGCCCAAAGTGACTGTGAACTTCAGTTTTTCTTATTTTCTCGTATTATTATTTACAACTATCTTCTTATTATTATTTTTCTCGATATTATTATTGCAGCTATTCACAGCTATATAAGTGAAAGTTCATAATCGTGAACTTTTAATTGACTCTGTTAGCTAGTTTCTGTCTGGAGTTAAAGAATTTTGAACACATTTTCTGGTGTGTCAACGACTTGCCCTAATTCTGAAAACCGTTCAACTACTAAAAACCAGTTTAGCTACATTAAGAACTTTATCGTTTAACTGTGGTTTGCCGAAATATGCCAAATAAGCAATGTTAGAACATCCGTCCCATGAATCTATTTTTTTTTTGTTTTAGTTAGGGTCGGCGTTAGAAAATTGCTGTGCCGAGCTCCTCAGCAAGAAACTCTAGCGCCGCAATACCCGCAACAGAATTCCCCACTTTATCAAGCCCTGGTGACCATACGGCAATAGTAAACCGTCCTGGTACAACTGCGATTATCGCCCCTGAAACACCAGACTTCCCAGGCATACCCACGCGATAGCCAAAATCTCCTGCTGCATCATAAAGACCGCTGGTAAACAGCAAGGAATTCAATTGCTTCACCTGTTTAGCTGGTAATATTTGTTGTTTTGTCTGGGTGCACATACCGCTATTAGACAAATACGAGAAGCACTTAGCCAACTCCGCAACATTCAGACTGCAGAGAAGGAAGAATTTGATCATCAGCAAAAGGAGTTGGAAAAAGTTTGCATGCCTATCATAACAAAGCTTTATCAGGCAGGTGGTGGTGGAGGTATGCCTGGAGGGATGCCCGGGGGTATGCCTGGAGGTATGCCTGGTGGAATGCCTGGTGGAATGCCTGGAGGTGCCCCACCAAGTGGTGGCTCTGAAGGACCAACTATCGAAGAAGTTGATTAAGCATGACTGTTGGCTTAATATGGATGCACCATGAAAAACAATGTCTTTAAGTTGCACCATAAAAAAAGTAAAATGTATTTTAGTTGCCGGTGTTTCAAATAACTGAACAAATCTTTCAGTCATTATAAAAAATTTCTTTTCTATGGTGATTCCAAATGTGGATCGTTCATTAGTTTAAAGTTATATGCTTAAAGTCACAAGCCTGAGAAGATTTACCTGGTGTTAAAAAAGAGGTAATTCCAAAAAGGCGGATGATATCGAAGGACATTACACCATCAAATGCAGTTAATTATAGAAACCTTGGGTTGAGGTTTCAATTCCTACCTGCCCCCTATCGAGCCCTATTTGATTGTTTGTTTTTTTTCCAAGGTGATCGTAACGAGCCAGTGGTCAAAAAAATTTTGGGGAAGCCTCTTTAGAGATGAAGTTGAAATTTCTAGTGCCTTGTTAAGTAAGACACTAAACTTGAGCTTTTATTGAAGGTAGAGGATCTGCTATACTTGACCTGTAAGTAGTATAATGATGAATTTGGGTCGCTTTGCTGTATTTATTGATAACCCAGATGTCCAAAGTTAAAGGAACATGTAAAACAAGTAGCACTAAAAATATAAAATAACTCAGTTAATAAGTGGTTTTAATGAAACTCGGATTATTATTATTTTTTTTTTTTTTTTGCAAGGGGGCTTCTTCCAAGGATTATAACAACATGGGTTTAAGTCCGTGAAATTTGCCACTGTGTTTGGTAAAAAGATTTAAATTATTTGCTCTTTTTTAATCCCTTGCTTATTCCTCGCAGCGAAAATCAGTAAGTAATGCTAATATAACATAAATGAATATAAACAGATTTTTGATGCATTTTTTAAAGTTCTCTTTTTCTGTAACCACCTTCCCCGAAAACAATCCTCAATACGGCCTCGATTAGGCCATTATGGAAAAAGAATATTTAAGTTGTGAAAAAATTTAAACCGGAATCATCTTCTGTTCTTTTTCCTCTTTATACAGCTATATTTTACTGGCTGCATACAAGAGAAAATGTTAATTCAACAGGCCCCTTTCGGAAATTTTGCTAAAAATACTGGTCACATTTCAACTCTACGCCCATGATATTTCATCCCAACTGCTATGAGAGCACTAATTTTGTTCACGACCACTAAGAAAATCATAGAGTGGAGTCAAAACGCTGAGCAAAATCCTGCTGGTTGGCAGGGCAAAAACTGGCGCGGGTTGGGCTACTACATCTACGCTTACTTTCCTGAGTTCCCCCCTGATGGCAACCCAACCAACGACAACATCGGCGATCTCGGTTCTGTGGGCTCACAGACAAGCGACTTTCAGGTGGACTACCAGGACACGAGTGCCGATTTCTGGCGCATTGTGGATGCTCACAAACCGCGAATTCTGATCACAACCAGCCGGGGCGGCCACATTCCGTGGGAGTTGGAAGCCATGGAAGGTGGTCACGGCGAAACCACAAACGCAGACCCATCCGACGATTGGATAAGCGACCGTTATGGATTAGCGGCGGAACCCATTAAGGAAGGGTGCGAAAGACTGCTGACACCATTGTGAACAGCCATGAGCGTGCTAGAGTTGTACCGATGCCACGATCCAGAACGATCAAAAGGCGTATTTGCAGGCCGTCATTCAACTGAGAGGCAATACATGGTTTCGCGTATCATTCCGGTTGACCCTGCCGATCTGGTCATCATTGGCGGCACCGGTGATCTTGCACGCCGTAAAATCCTGCCTGCGCTGTTCCGGCGCTATTGTGCGGGTCAGATCGGGGACGAGTCGCGCGTGATCGGCGCCTCACGCTCCGAGATGGATGCAGTCGGCTATCGCGAGTTTGCCGCGGCGGCGATTTGATGGCCAAAATCGAGGCGTTGTCCCACCTCGGTTCCAAGTTTCTGCGTTCACACAGATCGTTCTTTCTTGAACCTGGTTCACGGGACCGACCAATCACGACATAGGAATTTTGGACGAAAATTGAAAAATATGGATGATAAGGTTCAGTATTTGGCGTTTTTGTCTGGAGTGGGACTATATATGCTTATGGCAAGCCAAATTGGCAAAACAAAACGAGGGATATGGACAACCAAAATCTTCGGAGAGCCAAATCTCTCAATCATCTCACATGAATTTCGCTTCATCGAAGTATTTTTTTGTAATTTTTCCTTGTCTTATTATAAAAAATCTTCTGTTTTCAACATATTTCGAGAAAAAATGTTGAAAAACCCTTAAGAGTGATAATATGTTCCAGAATAGTATAATTTTGGCTGGTACCAGGCTGGCCTCAATTGCTAGGAGTCATTAGAAGAAACGCTATAGGGGATTTTCAGAAAAAGCTTAAGCGATCAATTCTAGTGTAAACAAATATTTTTGCAGGAAAATGCTCAAAAAATTTCATTTGTGTGACATTGCTTGCTAAGGAATGCTGTGTCTCAGCCATTCACTGTCAAAGGCTGGGAAGTGTCATGAAACATCAGAGTCGAGCAAACAAATGGCAGTTTCCACATTTTCTGTTTATAAATCTATTTTTGAGAAAAAATTTTGAAAGCCCAGCTGGGGGATTTGGCCAATACATCCGAGTGCCCGCAGGCTGGGTGCTTCCACTGCCTGCGGGGCTAAGTGATGTGGATAGCATGCGTTTGGGGACAGCAGGACTAACCGCCGCGTTGTGTATCGAGAAACTACTTGCTGCGGGGCTAACCAAAGAGCAGGGCAGTGTCCTCGTAACAGGGGCAACGGGAGGAGTCGGCATTATCGCCGTGATGATATTAGGCAAACTGGGTTTTACTGTTGTCGCCAGTACTGGCAAAGAATCGAGTCATGCGCTGTTAAAGGATTGTGGCGCAAGCGAAATTATCGATCGCAATGAGTTGTCGGAAAGCAGCCCAAAACCGCTGTTTTTGGCCGCGCTATGTTTGCTGGTGGTGGTCAGTCAAGCGTCAGCGCAGGCTGACCAAAAAAAGCTGACCCAACGTGACTTCAAAGTAGTTCTAGATGCGGTGGATGCCATCGACAAAGGCAGGCATACGTTTCGGTATGACACCTTTGGCGATGAATCATTTTGGACCGATTCCCTGCGACTTCATGAGGCGATTGCTGGCGAAGCGAATGGTGGAGTAGGTGGCGGTGTTGCTCCCGCCACTGCTTTGGCCGTTGGGCTTAAGGTTGATGCAGACGCGTTGCCTCGGCCGCTCAAGAAGGCATTGTTGAGGGGCGAGGTCGACCTGGAGGACCCGGCGACTACCCTCTAAATGCCTTGATAAGTCACGCACTATTTTCATTCTACATAGAAATTTACCACTCTGAATCTCCGTGGTAATGAACTCAATAAAACGAGTATGCAGTATTTGTCAGGTGCATTGCGAGTGAACACAGTAAACGCCATCTTCAAAGTATCAATCAACTATTCAGCATCTTTTTCTCAAAGACATTGAGAACACTAAATCTTGAGTACAACAATATTGATCACGAAGGAACATGGCATATAGCAAAGGCATTGGAAGTGAACAGGGTAAAACAACTTCTGTACTATCGATCATGGAAGCATTTTTGCCATTTTACACAGACACTTACGATACTAGACATTCATTGCAATTTTCGCGACAATGACAAGGAAGGGGATGGCAACCTCGACTATGGCTCGCTGCAAGAGCTGTCCAACGCGGGCACGACGGGATTGATCGACGCAGTCCTGGGCAGTGGTACCAAGAACGGGTACTTATTCGAGGCGAGCTACGGGGCCTCGACCAGCGAGTTCATATGGTTCGCCACCGCTCGCCCGGTCCTCTACACGCTGACGGGCGATCGCTACTTCGCGACGAACCACGAGGGCGTGACCTTCTACACCAGCCGCTGCGCCTTCAGCCTGAACACCATCGAGTGCACGATGCCGGCGGGCGTACAGCCGGTCGGGAAATGAGGGGCCGAAGGCCAGAACGATTGGGCGCCGCCCAAGCCACGGCAAGGGCATGGTTGCCACCGCTGGCCGCCACCACACCAGCCGAACACTCCGCTTCGCTCAGCTTGTCGATCCCCAGCAGATTGCCGCGTGCCTTGAAGGAACCAGCATGCTGGAAAAGCTCGAGTTTGACGGCTGCCTGCCGCGCCCGTGAAAAGGGTCTGGCGATCGGGTCTGTTTGCAGGGTAAGCATGGGTGTCTTGACGATCCGCCGCTCGAGTGCCGCGCGCGCCTGGGCGATCTGCTCAGGGGTAGGGAATTGCTCAGTCATTTTATCCGGTTTGCTCGGTAATCGGGCGGACGCCCGCAAAGGGAATGAAGACCTTAGTTCATCGATAACTGGACAAATGGATCTGTGATTGTCACAGGTTTGGGCATCAGTCCGGCGATTTCATTTTGACGCCTGACCTTCGCGAATGAATACATTTCCACAAAGCCCAGAAAGTCGCCCGGGTATTCCGACCGAATTAGACCGTCAATCGCGTACGCCATCCGTTTCACATTGACGAATTGACCGTCGTATCGCATGGAACCGCTCATATCCATCACGACTACAGTGGCACACTTCGGGTTGTTTCGAGTACGGAATATTTCGATGTCTTCGGATTTGAAGCGGACATTCTCCTGGCTGCCTCCAGTCCGCACCATCGCATTGATCAACGTTTGAGGGATATCCATTTGGAATCAACCCCCAAGTCTAGAATGCAGAAAGGGTTGAACCTAGGTTAGGTCTTTAATAATAGAATGATTTTTAGAGCAGCGAGAGATTTTTGCACTAGGACCCCATCTACTGCATAAAAATCAATGATTACTAAAACCTGAAATTATTTTCTTTCAGAACTATTCACTGAACTACTGGATAAGCAATGGTGCACCACCTTCGAAAATTAACCTAGGCCTACCATTCTATGGTCGAGGTTTTATGCTCGACGATCCTTTGGAAAATGGGCCTTATGCTCCAGCCAGTAAACCTATTGTGCCAGGGCCATATTCAAGAACTGAAGGGTTTTGGGGATACAATGAAATTTGGTCCCCAGGCACGCAACGCCGTTGACGGCCCGACCGCCAGCGCGCTCGCCGCGGCGTTTACACAATTCGACCAGGATGACGATCTGGATGTCGCCATTCTCACCGGTGCACAAGGTACATTCTGCGCTGGCGCAGACTTGAAAGCCGTGGCCGCCGGTAACGGCAACCGGATTAGCACCGAAGGCGACGGCCCGATGGGACCCACGCGCATGCTGTTGTCGAAGCCCGTTATTGCCGCGGTAGAAGGGTTTGCCGTGGCGGGCGGGCTGGAACTGGCGGCATGGTGCGACCTGCGCGTTGCCGCCCAGGACGCGGTCTTTGGCGTGTACTGCCGGCGCTGGGGCGTGCTTCTAAGCTGCTGCCATTTTAGGGGTCATACTTCTATGAACGAGTACAATACGATCCATAATGTGCTCATTATGGACACCAATCCGGTTTTGGTTGCCGGGATTTCGATGCTGCTTCAGGAAGACGGAAGTGTGGCTGCAAAGGCGCTGACTGTGTCGACAGGTCAGTCCATGCTGGGTGACCTGCTTGCGGCGAACATCGATCCGGAAACCGATCTGATCATCATTGATCCGTGCCAGTTTGGTGACCAGCTCGAAGCTGCGATGGACATCATTGGTGCCGGGCTCTCGAAGAAGCCGCGGTACATTGCTTATTGCGGCGTGATGAAAGCCGGTGACCAGGAGACGGCAAAACGAGATTGCTTTAGTGGGGTGTATTAGTATATTTTCACATTTCACCATCAAAACATACACATATTGAACTCCCTATCAAATAAGGTTCAAAACACTTTAAAATAGTACCTGTGAATCCAAGTAACCTTAGCCTATCAATTAAAATGTCAAAATCAACCGTTTCGAATACTTTTTTAAAATCTACAAAAACCGATAAAATCATTTCCCCATTTTCCACTGATGCATTCAGAAAATCAAGAAAATGTTGCATAGCAATAACAGTAGAGTGTCCTTTCCTGAATCCAACCTTACTATCACTTAAAAAACTATGTTTTGTTAAATGTGCATAAAGCCTTTCATGCATTTGAAAGTTGTCTTTATTAAAATGATTTTCTGTATCATTTAAAAGAATTCGATTTAAGTTCTAAGGGAATTTAGTTGCATACTGATGCAAATATACTTATATATTGAAAAAAAAATCCTGGAAGTTAGAACAGCTAAAATCCGATTCGACATGTTGAAACTAGCAATGGCTTTTCTGTTCGACTTCTGAAAATTTGACAGTGAAAATTTAATCAGACTGTTTAAGGTGATTAAGTAGAAACTTGCACAGCCGTATATATCTTAAGAACTATGAAAAAAGTGAACTACTTTCTCATGGAAAAAAAGCTCTATAACAATATTTACTTTTTGGCAGTAGGAAGAGTCAAATTGCTGATTGGAATCAGCATCAGTACGCTGGCAATGATGCCATCCGATATCGCCAGACGGAACAACACATCCGACTCAATCGCCTCACCGGCTTGGGCCGCACCGGCAGGCATGCCAACAAAGTGGTCGAGCATCAGCCCACCCAGTATTAAACCCACACTAGAGGTAGATTTTGCTGCAAAGCCAAGCACCGAGGCGATTACCCCCTCTTGGCGTTCTCCGGTACGCATCTCTTGATGGTCACTTAGATCCGCAAGCATAGAAGGAAGAATAGTCATAGCCACGGTTGCAGCGACGACGTGGAGTACCTCTTGAACCACCAGTACCCAGACCAGCATAGGATCGCCGTCCAGCTCTTCACGTATTTGTCTTATCTAGCTATTGCTATTGCCTATCAGACCCCCCTCATACTAACATATATCATCGAGGCAGTAACCTGATATTTTTCTGTTATGACAAAAATCATTTACCCTCGCTACATGGAAAAGCCCTCGCTGCATCGGCGTAGACTGGTCCGACTGTTGGCGGTGGAGGAATGGAGTGGGGAGTGCAGAGCAAGCATACTTGTGGCCCATAATTCTCCAGTTTTCCAGGAGGGATTTCATGAACTCCTTATCAGAAGGAACTACTTCCCTTTCCCTGTGTAGGGTCAGCCAATAGTTCTCCCCTCCTCTTGAGTGCACCCATGGTAACAATTGTTTGTGATATACTTTGTAATGGGGCCTGTAACTTGTAGCGGGTTGGATTTCGGGTTATGTCCCTTTTGTAGAATTAATATAAACGCTGCTAATATTAGTCAAACAAACCTGTTCTTTAAGATATCATTTTAACCATTTATTGTAATTCATTCAGCGGGCAGAGGTTGAGCAGTAGAGGAGGCACAATGTCTCAGAATTCGAACAGTATCTTCAGCGATTACCTACGTTTTATAAAATTGACAATTTTTGCGTTTATTTCGATTGCGCAACCCCCCCCTCCAAAATGTGAAAGACTTTTGCTGTAATTGCATGGCAATAACGGTCGACTGTTGTAAGTTTTATATATGCAATGCAATCAAAGAATTGTATTTTTTTGCTAATTTTAAATATATAAGTTTCATCAAATTTCTCTTACTCATCAAAGTTTACGAGCCTGATAAAAATATCCCTTATTTTGGAAAATAGGAGAAAACACCCACTAGACGTCGTAGTATCTTAACGAAAGCCCTATCATCAAGTTCAGCGCAGTAGAAAACCCTACTGTAAGAGTTTCAAGCTCCTATATATAAAAATGTGGAATTCTTTATTTTTTGCTAGAAGGCCGATCAAGGGTGCCCTTCTTTCAGGGGTGATCGTATTGACCCAGTGGTCCTAGAATGTCACAAAAGAACTCATTCTAACGGGAATTAAAAGCTAGTATCCTTACGAAATGAGATACAAAACCATGCTTCGTATCGGGCTTGCCGGCACGCTGATCACGGCGATCTGCTGTTTCACGCCCGTGCTGGTGGTGACGCTTACGGCGCCTGGGCCAGCGCGCGCGCTCGCCACGGTCGATGCCTTCCTATTGCCGTTGCTCGGGCTTTTCACCGCCTTCACGTTCTGGGCCTACACACGGCGAAACGACGACTAGCACGATGGTCGAATTGCGCTCCACCATTACCTGTCCGGACTGCGGTCATGCAGAGACCGAGACCATGCCCACCGATGCCTGCCAGTATTTCTATGACTGCAAGGGTTGCGGGACGGTATTGAAGCCCAAGTATTTTCTGTACAGAACTTGAAAATAAACATTGTTACTATAATAAAACAACTATAAAAAGAACTATCTTTGGTCTTCTAAAGTACCGAATTTTTACAAAACATAGTTTCTTTTTAGTTTTAAGTTAATAGGGTTTTTTTCTTAGCCAAAATTATTCTCTAAATTCTCTTCAGAAAATTTTGTTGACGCTTGTCACCTCCTGAAAAATCTCCCGACCATCCTTGCGACATACCGAAATTTCATGACTATCCTTGCGGCGTACCAAAATAAGACTATTTGCAAACTATTTAGATCTTTTTATAAACGTGGATTTGAATAAGGTCACTGGATTCGTTATGTAACTCCAAGCCTCAACAAATAGCTGGATACGATACACCCAACTATAAACAACGTAGATTGAATTAGCATTGGAAAAATGAAGAAATAAAAATGAACTGAAGAACTGAAGGATTGTTCCTTCAGTTCTAATCAATATGGTATTTTAAAATAATTTTTCTTCAGGTCTGACTAGGATATTTAAGAAAATTGCCAAAAAATTTACAATATGCTATTGGTGGGTGTCCATAAGCTTAAGCCAATCACAAATTATCAGCTCTAGTACCTAATACCAAGCGAGCTTCTCTTATTATTTATGCAGTAAGTAGGTTTAAATAAAAATGGACACGACATTTATACTTAGTTTTAGTAAGCATTTGTTCTTGTTTCTGGATTTCTTAATTACCTTTATATTTTTTTTTTTTATCAAAGAGGAATGTAAGGGAGAGGGGTTACACGTCTTTGAAGAAATTGAAGAATTTTCACCAAAATGCATCTTTTGTGATATATCTCTAAATATAAAATCAAGCTAGAGGGTGTGCGTTTTTTGTGTGGGCGCGTGTTTTTACCTGTATACTGAATAAATGGCTAATTATTAAAGTTACAAAGTCAACATTCTCGGGTATAATCTCGAATGTGTTAACATTGATTTATAATGTAGAAATAATAAGAAAATCGAAAAATTTACCTGGAGTGATAACCATGCGTTGGGTAAAGCCATTAACTTTAGCAAGCCCCCATTTTAGGAGATCATTTGTATGGTTTTCGAAACCCAATCAAAACCTTTGATGCAAAGAGACACTATCTTCATGCTTATCAATTAAAATTTTCTCACCCAATTACAAAAATTCCTGTTGAACTTGTAGCCCCCATTCCTGTAGACTTTAGGCAAGCAATAAAAAAGCTCATTAAAGACTCCATTTAACAATCCTTTAAATTTCTAGCCTAAATAATTCCTATCTTGTAATATAGCCCAGTACTAAAAATACCTCATTTTAGAGAGACTTTCTTACATAAAAAAGAGGATCGAATTATGAAAGAATTTGTTGAATACATCGTGAAAAACCTCGTAGATCATTGTTGCATGATACTTGTTATACGATCTTTAATAACTCTGTATTTTCAAGACAGCAGTATATCGTCATTTTGTGATCAATTGTAGAAACAATAAATGATGTTGGCTGTTTGCTGTATGATTCTTTCTGTTATTGAACACCAATTGGGGCAAAATGAAAATTCCATTTAGCCCATCAAAGATTGCAAAGTGGCTACACATTGATCATTGGATGTAATTTTTTCCATCACAATTTTTGAGCCATTATATCTAAATCTACCCAGCTCTTTATCCAAATACAAACGTCTGATTTCTTATAATCTATTATTTATTGATCACAAATTTAAACTTCCCCCCACATGAAGCGTATACTGTCAAGGATAAAATAATGTTGTTAATTGAGGTATGCTTGCCTGTGCTAGAAAGGGGATTGAGAATCGTACTGAATTCCAGTGAAGAATATTTCATTTTTTTCATGAGTAACGTATTTTATGTTTATTTGATTCCTTTTTATTTTTTTAGACCCAATTAAAAATTCAACCCTTGGTTTTCTGATTTGGACATAGTTTAGGAATAGCCCAATGGGAAAGGGGTAGCTAGAGTTTTGGATTGGAGGGGAATATGAGGAGTGTGCCAACAAAATAGTCTAGTGTGCCGACAAATGAGCTAGATTAATCTTAATACCTCGCAACATTGCGTGCTGACATCTTATATTTTTTTTCCTGCGATCGTGCAAACAGTCGACGAAAATACCGTTTTTCAAATCGATGAAAACGGCCGACCGTATGTAGAAATAGAAGGCCCGGAACAGGAAGAAGACGGAGTCTACTGGATACGGGCGGAAAAAGAATTGAGTTTAGGGAGCGCCGGTAGTAAATCCCTGCGATACGTTTTTCTGAATAAATCCGTAAGGGTGAGGGTCGGAGTCGCGCCTGTCGGCGTAACGATAGTAAGGCCTGAAATCGATTATGGCGGACGAGCCGAGTTATCGCTAAGCGATATACAAGCGAACGTCAATTATCAATTGTGCGTCGACCTAAACGGCGACGGCGAATTGGAAGTGGTTTCACAGCTTCTGGCAATGCCGCAGCCGGTCCATCGATTGCGGCTGAACGTATGGCAGCCCTTAATGCCCAGATCACGGAACAGTTCATGGAACAGGCAACGCTGATTGTGCGTGGCATCAGCGAAGTCCCGGCCGAAAATGGCGAAGGCGATAATCAGCTGAAACTGACGGTCGATATGCTGATGCCGATGGGCCGGTTTGGTCAGGATGATGGCAATGCGACCTTCACCTTCCCAACCGGTGAAACTGTCCCGGTGATTGACCCGACCCAGGAACAGGATGTTCTGATTTAATCTGCGACGGGATGTTGATCGTCAACATCCCGCAGCCCTTCAGGAAGGAGGCGCTGTGAATCTGTAAATCTGTACACAGCATTTATCACATTATCTGAAAAGATGTTACAAAATGATGGTGAATTGGTGTTTATTTCTCCAAGAAGTTTTTGTAATGGTCCATATTTTCAAAAATTTAGAACAAATTTTTTACAATCAATGAAAATAAAAAGAATTCACATATTCAGTTCAAGAGCATCATCATTCAAAGATGATAATGTCTTACAAGAAAATGTCATTATTCATGCAATTAAAACAAAAAAATCAATAAATAAAATTCAAATTTCATCAAATTCTAGTCCTGAAGACGAACATATCACAATAAAACAAGTGACAGATGAAACAGTTGTAAAACCTAATGATTCGTATTGTATCCACTGTTTTTCTAATGTGCTGCGAATTTCCTCCTCTTTTATCTGTATGTAAAGAGTCATTATCGGAGTAGATGGCGGATTTAATGTTGTTGCGGATGTACATTAATGCTTTTGACCAACAAATAAATGTTAAAATTACATACCATGGAAAACGTTTCTTTGTTGGAAAATGTGGAGAGTGGAAATATGACACTCGACGAAATTTTAATATTTGGCTCATTAATTTAAGCTTAAACATTTAGCTCATTGCATTTTGCTCCAGCTGAATGGTTTATAAATTTTTGAATGAACTTTTTACCATTTCATTTAACACCATAGATTTATGAATTCTAATTTTAGGGACAACCGTCAAAACAATTTGCGGCCTGTTACCCTCCGGTGGTGAAATCCAGTTTGCTGGCCAGGCGCTTGGACGACTACCAAGCTACAAGATTGCCCGGTTGGGTGTCGGGCTGGTACCGGAAGGGCGCCGTTGTTTCGGCGGTCTTACGGTTGAGGAAAACTTGATTGCTGCTGCCCGGTCCGGCGCGTGGGATTTTGCAAAAGTCTCAGAATTGTTTCCGCGACTTGCAGAGCGTCGGCAGCAAAAAGCAATGTCGCTTTCTGGCGGTGAACAGCAAATGCTGGCTATCGGTCGTGCGTTGATGACCAATCCCCGTTTGATGATTCTGGACGAGGCAACAGAAGGCAATCATAAAAATTATTCCTTATAAATCTTAACAACCATTTCCCCATTTTTATCAACATATCCCCGATACATGCCTTTAGTATTAAATGGCATTGCAATATCGCCGTTTTTATCAATTGCAATAACACCACCGGTGCCGCCGAGCGCTTTTAGTTTATTCATAATAACATGATTGGCAGCTTCCGCTAAAGAAACCGCTTTGTGTGCCATCATCGCCGAAATATCATGGGCAACGGCCAGGCGAATAAAATATTCTCCATGCCCGGTGGCGGAAACAGCACAGGTATTATTATCGGCATAAGTTCCGGCACCGATAACGGGCGAATCTCCAACACGCCCCCAACGCTTCAACTCACTCCAGGAGTGTTTCGCGATGGTGCCGCGTTGGCATTGCCACTTGGAGATGCGCCAGCCTTTTTTTGCATGGGCCAACTGGATCACTATGTGAATATTTGGCATTGGAAAGCGGATTGGCAAAGTGACGTCGATCGTCGGGCCGCACGGGCAAAAGAACGGAAACGACAAGAAGGCGGCATCAGGCGGTTTGAAGTGATTCCCCGTCGTCCCTCGTCGGTAGAAGATTTGATAGGAGGAGGGTTTAGTACGCTGACGAGTAAGTCCAGTCAGGGAACGATCAAGGGGCAAGCGGAATGGAAAAATGGGTTTTGGCGGGTTGTGATGAAACGTCCTTTGACTGAAGGCATGCGGGCGCGTCGCGATCCTGCTGCACGCGGCGGCAACGGGCCCAGGCTCTCTGGCGCGGCTGGGCAAGATTATCGGTGGTGCCGGTTACCGTGTTCTGGTGCCCGCACTCCATCGCTATGGCGAAACCCGGGTTGTCGAGGAGGGGAGCCCGCTGGAACGAAATCGACGCGTGGCGAACTGGGTCCTCGAGACCTTCGCGGGTGAAAAGACCATGGTTTTCGGGCAATCCATGGGCGGTTTGACGGCGGTGCTGACGGCGCTTTCCCCCGTCCGCGCGATTGACGGGCTGGTTCTTTATGAGCCCATGGTGATGCGGGCTCTCGATCCCGATGATCCCGTTGGACACATTTGTGTCAAAAGGACACATTCCCATGTGCCGGGACACAATGACATAAAAGGGCAAAAAAGTGACAAATTTTTGAAATTTGGGCCATAAAAGGGACACATCTTGTAAATTTATGATATAAAAGAAACATTTCCCAACTGAATGTATATTTTGATTAAAAAAAAAAGTCATTTTTCACCAAAGTAGCACTTTTCTTCTTCTTTTTTTTTGAGCATTCTGATTTTGCCAGAGATGTCGTACGTAAAGAGTTTTCTCAAAAGTAAGGAATTTACATTTTTATATGAGTTTCGTGCTTTCAAACTAAGTCATTTTGTACGAATGTTTAATACTGATTAATTTCGTCAAAAGTATGATTTACCAGAAGTTGGGAAGATGCCATTTGTCCTTCGAAGGTTTTTCAAGAGTCATCAAAGATATTGAAATTGTTTTTAATAACAGACCGCTGCAATATGTTGAAGACGAAATTGGAGCTAGAGTGCTTACACCAAACAGTATAATTCACGGACGAGAAATATATACATTAGAAGAGCAAGATGAACAGGACAGCCCAAGTAAGATGGAAAAGAGATTGCGGAAAGCAAAGGAAGAAATGTGGAAAAAGTGGCGAACAGAATACGTAAGAGCATTAAGGGAGAACCACGATGTCACCAAAAGGAAAGCATACTACCCGGATCTTGGAGAGGTGGTGCGATTGTTAAGAATGGTGTTCAAGACGATGTAGAAGTTACCACTAGCCTCCGGACACTGTTGGAACAAAACGCTTCTGAACTTAGCACTGAGAAGGTTTTACAGTTAACATATCAACCATTAGCTATCTTTCGGGTTCGACCAGTCACACGGTGTACGGATACGTTACCGGGCCATACCGATGCAGTTCTTCATGTTTCGTACGCACCGCATGGTCGCTCCTTAGCATCGGGCGGAGGAGATACGATTGTCAGATTCTGGGATGTCAACACGTCCACTTGTAAATTCACTTGTCGAGGTCATAAGAACCATGTACTGTGTACTGCCTGGAGTCCTGACGGAATGCGCTTGTCGTTGCATAGCAAAGATACCAGCCAATCCTGTCCCGAGTAACAGTATGGCCGACGGTTCAGGAGCTGTACTATACGAATACGTGACGCTGAGATTTGATGCGAGGAGTTGAAACGGGTCATCTCCATTCGTCAGAGATAAATCTACCGTCAAGATGTGATCTTCGTAAAATAGGTCCAGGCCATAGTCATCAAACGTCAAAGAGGTACTATCGCCTGAAAAGATGGGAAGATAATCCGCGAAGTCCAACATGATACTTTCAATGTTGCCAGTTTCATTGGCGACGAGGAGTTCCAGGCTGCCGCCAAGGATTGTCGCATTGTTAAGGTCCATCCACCCAAGATGGTTAGATGAAAAGATTGAATTATTGACAATGCCCATATATGCGCAATCCTTTATGTAGCCTAGACTGTGCGGCATGTCGAAAAAATATATACGACAAAATCCACAAATAAGTGCTTAATCAATAGATATATCCTTTAAATTAATTCAGATCAAAATTTAAAACTTTGACGCATATTTTTGTTTCATATCCTAGTTACCCAAACCTGTTTCAGCTACTCTTTTGACAGTTGATTTTTAGCCGGTGAAGATTTAATGAATAAAAGAAAAAGTTTTAAATACCGAACGTTTAAACATTTGTTTTTAGTTTGACAAAAAAGTAAAGAAATAATTTATTATATTTTTTTACAAAGGCCGCAGTGATGGCCGTCGACAAAAAGCTGCTCGTGGATCGGCTGCTTCGCGGATACGGCATTCCGATCAGCACCCTTGAAACACCGGACTATGCTGCTTTCGATCCGTCCATCCAGACCGAATACAATCCCGAGCGGGCAAAGGAACTGCTGGCGAAATCAGGATATTCGACCGACAATCCGGTCAAATTCGTCATTCAGACCACCAAGGGATTCAAGCCCAAAGACTATGAAATGATCCAGGCGATCGTCGGCATGTGGCGCAAGGTCGGAATCGAGGCAACGATCGAGGTCTACGAAATCGCCAAGCATTTCGAACTGCGCGGCGCCGACCAGCTCGCGCCGGCTTAACAGCATGGCGGCCACCAGTGCCATCGCAGCGGCGATGACCAAAATCAGGATCAGTTGCCCTAACAGGCTGTTGTAGGAGAGGTAGGCTTTATCTTCGATGGTAGTTAAAACCAGTTCCATTGGTAAACCGCGCCAGTTGCCCAGGTCACTGGCAATGTAAATCCACTGGCTCAACTCTCCACTGAATTGATTGAGTTGTTCATTCGTGACAATTGTCTGTTTTACCAGTTCGCTGGCAATCTCCGCTTCATGGGTTGTGGCAATTAGCTGATTTTGCGCGCCAATAAACATCAGGCTGATATTCAAATCGGTCAGACTGGCCAAACGTTCATTAAACAGATTTTCGGCGGCGGCGGCGGCGGCGGCGGCGGCGAAGCTCACAGCGACGCGCGCCACGCGCGCACACGTCGCACACAGATTCGCACTAGCGCTTGCCTGCCACGATGCCGCGCACGATCACGTCGACGCGCTGGGGCGTGGCCGAGTACGGCCTCATGGCGACGTTGTTCGTGACGGTGTTCGTCGCCTTGCTCGTCGGCGGCATGTACCTTGCGGGCGACCTGGCCATCCGCCAGCCGCTCTACTTGCAGCCCGACCCGAACGCACCGCGCATGGACGCCATGGGTCGCACGTGCTCGACGAGCCTGCGCGCTGGCTGCTTCGCCGACTACCAGGCGTGCGAGGCCACCACGTGTATCTATCCTTGAGTAATTGTCTATTTAGGAAATGCAATATTTTGTACCTTTCCTTAATTTGACTATCGAGGATTGCAAGTTCTGATAGAAATTCGTTCTGTTTTGCTCTCTGATAATGACTCAGTTTCGTTATTGCAGTTAAGAATTCTTCAATATCTTTTAGCTCAGAGATGAGTTTCTTTTCGTGTGTCTCCATTTCAAGTTCATCAAAATGTTCAATTTCTTCCGATATAAATCCAATTTGATGTTCTAACTGTGCTATTGAAAGTTCTTTGTGTAAAATTTCTTCATTTATTCTTGTCATCTGAAGGCAAATACAATTAATCTCATCAAGCAACTCCACAGCTTGGGGTAAACTTGGGCAACCAAGGGAGCCTTTGGTTTTCATGTATTCTTTTCTGGAAAACTAACTAAAAACTGTATTTTATCAAAGAAAATTTTGACACACATTTCATATATTTACAGCGGCAATGGTGACTGGTGCCAATTTACCAAATTTAAGGCTCGTAAAAATGTAACAGAAAATTGAAAATTATGATACGTTTTCGAAAGTTTTTTGTAAGCCCCCTCCTCCCCTCAGAAAGAAAAAAATCATGGATACACACTCGGAGATAAAGATAATTTAAATAACGATAGCCAAAAAATTATTTTTAAAATTATGGGGAGCTTTTCCGATTTTTTTTTTCACTTTTTGTGTCTCTGATACTGGCTTTGAGGAAGAAAGAATATCTCTCGCATTGTTCCTTAGATGACTTCTAACATCAATCTGACTGATCTCTTTTAATGGAACGCCTGATTGCTCAAAACTACGCACTATGTCCTTTGGAAGATTGTAGATGTGAATTCCCGCATTTAACAGCAAAACACAAATATCTGCAATTTCTTTTGCGGTGAAAGTGAAGCTATCCGCACTCAGTAAGGAACATGGCACATAAAACTGTTTGTCGTGACTGTTTGACGGACAAAAATCAATGACAGCCGGGTTCTCTTCCCTTTCAGCTATTCGTAGCACGGGAAGTAACTGGGCCTTGCATCCGTCAAGGACCATTTCTCACAACTCTACTTTTTAAACCAATAAAACACTTTAGCGTAAAGAGCGGGACATTGAGGAGGGTAGACCGCCTTTCATATACGGAATACTTTCTGTTTGTTTTAAGTTTTAATGTTGCTCCTTACTTTCAGTTAATTTTTTTTTTTTTTTATTCAATTTCAAATAAACGCTCAAGTTTTCTTGAGTAAGGTTGAAACTTTTCTGTGTAATTATTCCAAACGCAGAGATTAACATTTCGCATCGAATAAGGATAAAAAAAAGACACTTTCATTAAATAAAATTAAATATAGATACCCTCTGCATTTAAAAATTTTGTGGTAATTAAAATATGTTGCAGGGGACTCGCGTCCTCGCCTGGAGGACCCATGACGTTCGCGCCCTTCCACCCGCCCGTCCGCACCCTGCTCGGCCCGGGGCCGTCCGACGTCCCGCCCCGTGTCCTGGCCGCCATGGCGCGGCCGACCGTCGGCCACCTCGACCCCCTGTTCGTCGAGCTGATGGACGCGATCAAGGGGCTGCTGCAGTACGCCTTTCGCACGTCCAACGAGCTGACCATGCCGATCTCCGGTCCGGGCTCGGCCGGCATGGAGGCCTGCTTCGTGAACCTGGTCGAGCCGGGGGACACCGTCGTCGTGTGCCGCAACGGGGTGTTCGGCGGGCGCATGATCTCCGTCGTCGAGCGCTGCGTGCCAAAAAGCCAAAAATAAAAATACAGTTTTATTTCTGTTGCATCTCTTTCTTTCAAGCTGTGATTACTTTCTATGTAATCTAACGAAATATATTAGATTAAAAAAAGAAAGAAAAGAACAGTCAAGAGTGGGACATAAAGGGTCAGTAGGTAGGTAATGAAACTGTAAAAAACCAACGGTTGCTATTTTACTACTATTTTTTTTACCCTAAGGATTATGGAAGTCAGTCACTTTCTGTATCTAAAAGTGATTGAATAAGCTTTCATCCTAGACTTGGGAGCTTTAGCTCCAATCTCAAATCGTAAAAGGGGCCTAGAACCTTCTCAGTTTTGGTCGTTTTTAACTTTTTGTATTTTCAGATGGGAAGTCAATCGGCGCTTCCCTGGATCGCAACGGTCTTAGACCAGCTCGGTACTCGATCGGAAACGATGGAACAGTGTACATGATGAGTGAAACGGGGGTGATTCCGGGCTTGGACGAAGCTGACATTGTTGAAAAAGGGCGTCTAGGTCCCGGTCAAATGATTAATGTCGACTTGGTTTCAGGTGAATTCAAAGACAATATTCGTATCAAGAGTGAGATCGCTTCTCGTAAGTACAGCTCACCCAGAGATGCTTGTCCACCGCAGTCGCTTCGCCCAGTGTTCGTTAGCGTTGCACAAAGTGAGAGTGCTCACCTTCTGGCATTGCCTTTTGTTGTAGGCAACGATATTGGGGGCAACGTTGTTGGATATCATTTCCTTCCAAACATCATCTGCCAAGCTTCGGTTGCCAAATGAAGCCGCCGACAAAAGGGTGGCATACGAAACACTGTCTGGCACAACCTTCCATTCCTCACTGGCTCGATTATCCTGCAGCCAGTACCACGCCGTCTCCAAAAAATCGGCCCGGTTTTGGTTGTTCCGTGTGTGTCGGGCGGAGGCACTATTGTCACCTCTTTTGGTAGCGGCCTCACATAGGGATGCCAGGTACATATTGAAAGAAACGGTGCTAACAGTGGTAGACCGCTGTTGTGCCACGTTAGCAAACCTATGCATAAGCTCAAAAATATTTCCCCATATAGATACTTATAGAGTTAATATAAGAAACGGAATGAAAAACAATTGAAATAATAATATCTTTGGTTAGAAACGGGTTAAAGGGCCGACAGAAATATAGCAAGATATTCAGAAATAAAATACGGTTCAAAACAGCTTTGATGCTAAAGTAAGCCATTGAGCCTGTTGAACAACAGGTATAAAAAAAAAAATCACGGACTCACGGACTTCTCCTTCTTATCAGAAACGCAAAGGCGAGGAGAGGAATTTGTGATCCTCTCTCCCCTAAAATCATAAATTTTCTTCAACTTATGGACTTTCTTGTTCAAATTATCAACCTCTCTGTCTCTTTTTCCGAGCGGTTCACGAGACGTTTCCCGCCTTCCGCCCCTACGGACGACCGCCGCAATGGAAGAAGCACGTCGTCTGGGAAGGCGCGCACTGTAACGCCGCCATCGCCGCCGACTTCAATCGCGATGGCTTGACGGACGTCGTCTCCAATGCAGGTGGCGTCACACGACTGCACGTTGCGAAGCGCGGCAAGAAGGGCCTGAACTACAAGACCGTCGTCGAGATCGACGACGAGAAGCTCAACATGATTCACGCCGAGGTCTTCGACGTCGATCGAGATGGGGATCCGGACTTCATCGGCACGAGGTACCAGCCCGGATTCATCGTCTGGTACGAGACCCCGTCCGACGTGGATGGTACAGGTCCGCCGGCTTTGACCTCATTATTGATAGGGCGCGATGTGGGCTTGTTGTTGGTCGTGCACAGAAGCCAGCAGGGAGGGGAAAGGTGCCTGTATTTGCGGCGGGATGACTTGCTTGTGGTATGTGCTAGGTGCGTGGTACTCGGGAGCAGGGCCAAGTGAAGTTCAGGTAGCTGTATCGCCCTTTGGGAGTGGATATCCACACCCACCAGAACATAAACTAGGCTTGCCTTAAACCGAGCATATAGTGCTCAATATTAGCTTGTTTGACATGAAATAAAGTGCTATACATATCTACTAATCATGCACTATCTAAATATGTCGAAATGAGTCAGATTCCCTCGACCCTCCCTACCAAAAAAAATCCCCCTTGAAAACGTCTGTATACTTCCCAATAACATTTACTATATGTAAGCAATGGGCAAAGTTCATAACTCGCAGCCCCTCCCCCGGGGACTCTGGGGGATAAAGTCATCCTCAAGCAACGGCTATCTCAAAATTTTGATCTGGTGGCTTTGGGGAAAACAAGTGTGGGAGGGGGCCTAGTTTTCCTCCAGTTTTTGGTCACCTAATGAGCCCTCTTGTGGCTTTCTAGGACCACTGGGTCGATACGACCCCCCCCCCCCCCCCCCAAAAAACCACCCCCCCCCCCCCCCTTCTCCTCCAAAAAAACAAACATCCAAACTGATTAATAACTGCTTACAAACTGACCCTGTCAACAGGCAACAAAGCGTAAGATTTCATTTTAGCTGCAGTATTTCATTCGCCGCATAGTTAATTTGTTACCAAGGTGCTCATCTTCACTTTAAATGAAGATAATTATTTCCCACCCATTTGGGTGTGCTATAAGTCACAAAATCATATTCCATGGGTTTGATCTTGTCAAAAACCTCTCAAGGCCTTGAGGCTGAGAAAGATTTAAACCAAGACCTTGTCACTCAATAACGCCTTATAATAGCTAATTAGTCACTCACTTAGTTATTGCCCAATTGCTTCACGTGCAAACACTTAATACCTACTGTGAAGTTACATCGGGCCGACGCCGCCCAGCCCTGCCGGTCCCAGCTCACCGCTGAGTAGGGCGGGAAGAACGCGTTGCTGAGCACCAGATCGGGCTCTCCCCAGGCCTCGAGCACTTCGGGCGGCGCCCACTCCCAGAGAACGAACGGGACGCCCGCCACCCGGAGCGCCCACACAGAGTCGGCGACCTTCAGGGCAAGCTCCGGCTCGTCGTAGAACCACAGGGTAAAGCCCGCCAGGTCCTTGAACACCGTGAAATGCGGGGCATAGCGTGAGTAGGCGATCAGGCCCGACGCCGCCTCGAAAGTCCCCAGAGGGGGACGGAGGGAGTCGAGGACCGGCCTCACTGCTTCTTCTCCTCGTTCATTGACAGCGATATTGACGATGCATTGACCTTTGGCGATGTACGCAAAAAAGCCTTTAAGTTGTTACCTGCTGAGAACATTAAATTGCTCAGCGAACATCTTGATAACAATGATTTTGATGGGCGTAAATATGAGTGGCAATTCATCGATAAACAGTCAAGCAAGGTGAGTAAACTTCTACGCTCCTTGTTCATGGCCATAGACATTGAGTTTATCCATTTAAAAGATGATTTACATAAACAGTATGTAACGTTGCGCTCTGAACTCAGTGAATGCAAGGCTGTTAGAACCATCAACCTAGACTTGGTACCCAAAGGTGACCGAGAGTATTTGCAAGGAGAAGTTTGATTATTTTTGCGTTTCAATTGTATAACAACCGATCTTAACCTTCTTAAAAAATTTATCCCTATGATTGATTTAGCTATTGCAGAAAAAAACTTACTTAAGAAAGGCTTTCTGGATATCGACATAGACCCGACGCTTGATTTGTTTGAGGAAATCGAACGCTTGAAGCAAGAAAAAAACGCCATTATCCTGGCTCATTACTATCAGGAGTCGGATATTCAGGATATTGCCGATTATATTGGCGATAGCCTAGGGTTATCGCAACAAGCCGCTGAAACCAATGCGGATATGATTGTTTTTGCAGGCGTCCATTTCATGGCTGAAACCGCCAAAATGCTTTCTCCCCACGATGGGCCGCTTCGAGGTGATGGGCGATATCCGTGGAGTCCCATACGGCCTTGCCGTCCTCTTCGAGGGCCGGGAACTTGCCGGTCGGACTCACGCGCTGGTACTCCGCGACCTTCGCGCGCGGGACCTCGTGGATCTCGTACTCGAGCTGCTTGTAGTGGAGGATGCGCCGGACCTTCTCACAGAGGGGCGACGTCTGGAACTGATAGAGGGTGATCATGTCTATTGGTCTGCCTTCGGGTCGTCGATGCCGAACTCCGCGAGGACCTCCGCGCGATGTTCGTTCAGGTTGGGGGGACGGCGGGTGATGCCCGCCGGCGTGCCGGTGAACTTGATGGGCGTGCCAGGGACCCCCCCGACGGAAGCTAGGCCACCCCGCCAAGGATTTAGGCGAAATCTGTGGGGGCCCCGCGGTGGTGGGGCTGGGGCCTAACCCGAAAAGACCACGGACCGAGCCCCTCGTAATGCCTTTGAGAGGGGTGGCTTACGCGAACGCGAACGTGCGCTTTCCGTAGGCCTGGAGGTACGTGACCAGGTCCGCGTCGAAATCGCCCGTCCGGCGCACCTCGATGTGGCGCGGGCGATAGCCCTGCAGGATCGCCCGGTGGGAGAGGCAGCGGTCGTGGGCCAGGCCGCGCTCGAGCTCGAAGGGGCGCAGGGGGGTGTAGCGGCTGGCGGCCTGCTCGCCCCAGAACTGGCTGGGCGCATTTGTGTTGGCCGAAGTGATCGTCGGCATTACCGACGCATCGATCACGCGCAGACGATCCACGCCATTGACCTTGAGGGTTGGATCGACGACCGCGCGGTCATCTGTGCCCATGCGGCAAGTCCCGACGCAGTGGAAGATTGTGCCGCCCTTTTCGCGAGCGTAGTCGAGGATCTGCTGGTCGGACCGCACGTCGGCGCCGGGCAACGTCTCCAAGTCCCAGTGATCACGGAATGCGGGCTGGTCATAAAGGTCGCGCGCGTATTTGACCGCCTCAACGATTACCTGGCGATCATGGGGGTCTGAGAGGTAGTTGGGCGTAATGCGCGGGTCGTCATGGCCGCAATCGACTTTCCGCCTGAGGCGGAGGTCGAAAGCGAATCACCGGAGCACGTGCTTGGCTGATGCCAGGAGCAGGTTTCCGACCGCTTCAGTGTCCTTGTGGAAACCAAGCGAGTTTTGTCTGCGGGCCTCCCGCGCGATCGGGCACTTTGGTGGCGCCCAGGACGCCTGGCAATTTCTCTCAGGGCGACGCCTATGCTTGCGACGATTGCCGGACAACTCCACACCTCCCCTGGTGACAATCACGCACCAGCGATGGGACGGACATAGCTACTCAATCCCTGCCGTCACGGTCTACCAATCCCCGAGTGGGACCGTTGCGGTGTATCGCCAAGTCGACGATCCCAGGATTTTGGTTTGGGAGGGGGTATTTTTTCGGGGGGGGGGGTACACACAAAATATTAAAAACATCAGAAATTTTTTCATATGCATTTTGTTACGTTTTTACGGGTCGGAAAAACATTTCAGGAGGGAGGGATCAAACCCCCCAGCCCCTGAATAATTCATTGCTTCCCAAATAATTTTGTTAGGAGGGAGCGGTCGTAGAAACTTCGAAAGGGGGCTCGTAGTATAGCATATGAAGGTGCTAGAGTTCTTTTTGAGAGTCGAAAGATATTGGAGGGCGCAAAGCCACCCTTCCCTTTGGCAACTCCCCAACATCTTAACCTACTGACACACTCGATCAAAAATATCCCGGAAGCGTCATCCTCGTCGGCCCTGAAGACGACTACATCCTTCTTCCGTACACCAAACTCGGAACGCCGGGCGCTGCGCCGTCTGAGCAAGAGTCGACCGAAGAGGAAGAGTCGACGGACCCTGAGTACGAAGGCGACGAGGAGGAAGAGGACGACGACGAGATTCCGGATGACTTCGACGCCATGCCGGACCCTGTCGCGCCTCCACGCAACTGAGCCCGAAGCGTCAGTCCTTCACGGGCTCTCGAAACTGTAGTCGCTTCTCCCAGCCGAGCCTCCGAGCCGCTTCCACGCTGTACTCGAAGCCCGTCTGACCCTCGCGGTACAACGTAACCCGAGATGTTTTCGGCCGTCGCGTCGCTCGCAATGCCACTTCGGCCGCGTTTCCGATTCGGTTCGATTATGCTAAATCGGATACGACCGTGACACAAGGCGAATGGGACTCGAGGTCCACGCAATGGAGACACGCATGACGCTGCGCACCAGAATCTGCGATCTGCTGGAAATCGAGGTCCCCATCGTACTCGCTGGAATGGGGGGCGCGGCGACGCCCGAACTCGCGGCGGCGGTTTCCAATGCCGGAGGGTTGGGCGTGCTCGGCGCGGCCGCCTGCGGGCCGAATCGATTGAGGCGTTGGATCGAGCGCACCCGGGAGCTGACGGACGAACCGTTCGGCGTCGACACATTGCTGCCGTTATAAGCGAGAAATCCAGGTTACGTTGATGCCGGATAAAATGTTGGCTTATCAAGTGACTCAGGCTGAACTTCTCGGTGCGATCAATAAAAACAATGATAACCGTGGTGCAGGGTTTGTAGAAACCAAAGGAGCACAGTTGTTATTGCGTATTCCCGGTCAAGCTCAGACATTGGAAGACATTGGCGATATCCAGATTCGCTCGACTAACGGCTCACCACTGTTTGTGCGTGATGTTGCGATAGTACAGGAGGGTAAAGAGTTACGTTCTGGTGCTGCTACCCAAAACGGGAAAGAAGTGGTTTTGGGAACCGTGTTCATGTTGGTGGGAGAAAACAGCCAACGGGTCAACTACGCACCTTGGCGGAAATCGCTTTGACGTATGGTAATGGGCAATTGGATTTTACCACGAGGCAACAGATTCAGCTTCGGCATCTGCGAATTGAACACGTGCCTGAAGCATTGGCAAGAATGGATGAAGTGGGCCTGACGTCGATGCAAACCGGTTTGGACAATGTGCGCAATATCATGACCTGTCCGGTGGCAGGACTATCGCCAACCGAATGCCTTGATGCTACGTCGGTGGTGTATGCCTTAAACGAAGAAATCGTGGGCAATCGGGAATATACGAATCTTCCTCGGAAATTCAATGTGGTGATTACAGGTTGTCCTGACAATTGCCTCCATGCCGAGACTCCGAGGGTTGCAGATACATGAGTACAAACAAAGACGAAATTGTGCGATATGTATTGGTACGACAGTTTATGTAAAAACAACTCGGACTGACAATAGGTGTATTGAATGCCAGTCATAAGTTTTAGGTTTGTTGGTACAGAGAGGATCCGCGATAGTTGAAGAAGTTTTACAAGGCAACACGCCTCTTTTAGTATGCACTGAGAACTGGCCAAAAAATAAATTAACACTAATTAGTCGAAATTGTGGCCAAACAAATCTTTTTCTTTTTGGTTTATATTATTTGAAGTTGTGTTGTGTTTTTCAGTCTTTTTTCAATTTTGTGTGGTGCCTTATCTATTACCAGGCACCCAGACACGGTTGCCGGGGATCCTGCGCCCCGGCATCGTACACCGCCTCGACCGGCTGACCAGCGGAGTGATGCTGATCGCCAAAACGTTTCTGGCTCACCGCCGGCTATCGATTCAGTTTCAGCGCAATCAGATACGCAAAGAGTATCTGGCCATCGTGGAAGGTCACGTCGAGGCCGATGCGGCGACGATTGACGCGCCGATCGGCCAGATTCCCGGTGGTCACACGATTCTGATGACGCCCCGCCCCGACGCGCGCAAGCTGAAGCCGGCGCGAACCGCGTACGAAGTACTGGAACGCAACACCGACTGCACCCTGGTTCGAGTCAAACCGTTGACAGGCCGCATTTCATGCACATCCGTCAGTACCGGCACATCGATCTGCTGTTTGACCTTTTCCAGTATCGCAAGACCCGTTTCCATACCCAGTCCACGAAAGCTGCTGGTTGATGAGCGGTTGGCCTTGTCGAATGAAGATTTGTAAATAAAGGGTATATTCAGGGAAGCGGTTATTTCTTTTAACTGTCCTGCTGTATCCAGTGCCAGTTGTTCGCTTTCAATAACACAAGGCCCTGCGATTAAAAAGAAAGGCTGATTCAGTCCAACTTCGAAACCGCAAAGCTTCATGATTTGTCTTCCTTCAACATACGTGCGGTCTTGATATAGTCGATAAATATTGGATGCCCATCGCGTGGCCATAAACGCCTTGTCAACTGCTACTCAACTGGACTACGCTTTTCTTTCCAAAACTCAACAAGAAGACACGGACTTACAACAACTGTTCAGTACATCTCTTCGTCTCAAAGAACTTCCCTTGCCCCTTTTATCAGGTACCATTCTCTGCGATACTTCCACTAACAATCCTCCACACTACGTTCCTCAAGCCTGTCGCCCCTCTGTTTTCGATAACCTTCATTCTATCGCCCATCCTGGTGTTCGCGCTACTCAGCATCTAATCACCCAGCGTTATGTTTGGCCTGGAATCAACAAAGACATTCGCAAATGGACTCGTGCTTGTATTCCCTGTCAGAAGGCCAAGATCAACCCTAAAGACGCCATCGGAAGGAGAAGGAGCAGCAGGCCGAACAGACGGGGCCATGAGGAGCGTTTGAGAATGGTCATGATGGTTTGAAACTCGAGTTCGATTCGTGGGCGAACCCCGGGCACGAGGAAGGCCTCGGAAGTGAAAGCCTCAGAGGCTTCGTCGGAAACGGACGATCTGCGGGGGATCGACGAAGTGGGTGCTGCTAGGAGGGGGCGACCAGCTCCGTCGTCGCATGGTCGAAGGTCAGCTCGCCGCCCTCTACGCCGACGCGCACCTCGAGCGGCTCCGCCATCTCCGGCAGGATCTGGCCGACAGCACCGTTCTGGACGAGGTCGGGGTTTTCGATGGTGTTCAAGTCGTGGCCTCTATCTCAATGACCGGCATATGGGGGCCCTACTCCGCAGCCACCGGATTGCCGCCAGCATCACGCTTGTAGACCTTGGCGATTTCATCCAACTCCGTGCTCGTGACTTCGGTGTCAGTCTCCGTCTCCGCCGTAGGCTCCTGACGCTCCGGGTCATTCGGCGCTGCACTCTCGATTAGGCGCGTCTCAGGTCCGTTACGAGCAATTTGGTGTAGCCGCTTACCGGCCACGGAGAAAGCACTGATGCAGCTTTTCGCCTCCCTGATATCGTCGCGCACCTTTTCAGCCTCTCGGGCGAAGTGTGCTTCCTGTCCAACCAGGTATGTCAACCTTTTCGTATCTTTGTATTGCCTGCACTTTTGTTTTTTCTTTGGAGGACTTAGACTTCCCGTCTTCTTTGAGATTTTGGTTCTCGAGTTGTCATTCTTTTGTTGAGTTTTTGCCCTCCAGCTATCTGACAGCTCTTGTCGAATATTTGCTGGAAGCTCAGCAAATACTGCAGGATCAACATCGTCAGGACATACTAATTCGTGATTAGAAGTGCCGGGAGCACAACGCTCTGTTGAAATCACACTTGATTTGCTGCAAACTTGCTGTTTATCTACAGTATAATTTTCACCAAATGAAATCAATGATTTTTGTTTAGACGCACAAGCTTTCCCAGACTCCGCTGGTGATTGACCCACTCCAGCTTCACAATCACCAGCAACAACTCAGGGGCCCCCTCCTCCCTGAAACGAAACTGGATTGTCCCCAGCAGACCCCACTCCACTTTGCAATTCATATTGCACTGTCCACAGAGGAGGGCAAGAAGCTTCTTGCCCTTCTTGTCCTGCTCTCACAACAACCCCAAACACAAAAATAAATCTGTGGAGCATGACTACACCCACAAGGAAAAAAACCCACATGTGGGCTTAAGGGTGCTCCCAGAATGACTTGATACCTTTTTTTTGTTTGTTTGCTCTTTCCTTAACTCCTCCTCTTCTCCTCTGGTGGGACGAACTTCCTTCAGTGTGCAGTGTGTGCTTGATACCATCAGATTCAGCGTATCAGAAAACCTTTCTGTAGAGGTTTCGAGCTCCTGTCTGCAACAATATCTAGATTTGTCTGTAAGATTTTTGTGTTTTTTGCTAGAAGATCATGGATGCGTGCTTATTTTATTTCTTTATTTTATTCTTCCCAGGGGTGTTCGTGTTGACTCAGTGGTCCTATAATATTTTGAGAGGGCCCATTTGAACGGAAATGAAAAATTCTATTGTCGTTTTTAGGGGACCAAAAAAATTGGAGGACAACTAGGTCCCACGCTCATTATTCCCCAAGTCACCCGATCAAAATTTTGAAATAGACATTTTTTCAGCTTAGTCAAAAAATCTAAGCTGCTGCGCACCTCCGCGATCGGCATGTATGTCTATCCGGTCGGCGCGCCCGAATACACCACCTGGCGCGACGAACAGCGCGCCTGGCGCGATTCGGCCGTGCTGTTCGATCAATGCCACCATATGGACGAGGTGATCGTCGAGGGGCCGGACGCCGCCGCCTTCCTCGATCATGTGGGCGTCAACAGCTTCGCGAATTTCGGGCTCAACCGCGCCAAGCATTTCGTGCCGGTCACCCCGGCGGGCCATGTGATCGGCGACATGATCATCTTTCGCGAACGCGAGGACAAGTTCGTGCTGGTCGGGCGCGCGCCCACCGCCAACTGGGTGATGTTCCAGCAGGCGATCGCCAAGGCGGTCGTCGGCCAAGAGGAGGTGCTCGAGGCGATGTTGGTGACGCTGGCGGCCGGCGGCCACGCGCTCCTCGTGGGCGTGCCCGGTCTGGCCAAGACGCTCTTGGTGTCGTCGCTCGCCAAGGCGCTGAGCTTGAGCTTCGGGCGCGTGCAGTTCACGCCGGATCTCCTGCCCGCCGACATCACCGGCACGGACGTGCTCCACGAGCAGGACGGGCACCGCAGCCTGAAGTTCCTCCCCGGCCCGATCTTCCACAACCTCGCGCTCGCGGACGAGATCAACCGCACCCCGCCGAAGACGCACGCGGCCCTGCTTCAGGCCATGCAGGAGCGCCAGGTCACGACCAGATGATCCAAAAACTGTCGGAGCGTCTGGTCAATGTAGACTTGTTGAACCGCGCCGCTGACCTTCTTGAACATCAGGTGAAGTTCCGTTTGCAGGGTGAGGAACGTGCGAAGGTCGGTGCCAAACTGGCGCTCATCCGTCTGTTGGACCGCGATCCGAAGAAAGCGGTGCAAGCACTGCGAATGACTGTGTTTCCGCGTTTGCCGGAACAATTGGGCGATGATCGCCGCCGAATTCAGGCACGCGCCTTGTTCGAAACCGGCGAGATCGACAAGGCGGTCGAGTTACTCGCCGGGGATGTTTCCCGTAACGCCGATCTGTTGCGGGCGGACATTCAGTGGAAACATTACTTGATACCCACAACTATTCCATTTTAATTCAAGATTTCGATATATTTTTGTTGCACTTTTTGTAAGGTTTGAATCCAAGCTGATTTATAGAACAGTATTTTCTAATAGTAAACATCGTACATATTGTTCGGTCATGTTTTATTTTTGGCTAAGCCATATCTTCACATCATGCGATTCTGAACCAACTGACAATCTTAGGGATAATTTTTAGCCCCAGGCTATTTTTCAACTTGTGCCTGATAAGCAATCACACCATGCCAAATTCTACGAGAGCAGAGGCCACGTATTTTCACTTCCACACTGTACAGTAAGTAATTTCCTAACAATGATCCAACAACGGAATCAAAAATTGGGCAAATTTTCTCAGGCTCATAAATGTTGACTGGTAACTTTAAACTCAACGAATGTTATATATTTAGTATTGTCATAAAAGATATTTCTTTTAATGTAATATTACTATCAAAGTTTCAGTCACCTAGATCTTTGGTTACTACAGTATTGGTAGAAGTTGCTTTTTACTTACAACCAGAAACTGTTTGATAAAGATGGCATTCAAAGGTGACGTTATCAGACTGATTTTACAAAGATCATCTTTAGGGGAGGTCGAAAACTTGCAATTCGAGCAACACACATTCATCTTTCGATAATTACAGTTTAACAACCACTACTGGTACATACAATAGGGATTATGATCGTATCGAACCAGTGATCCTAGAAGATTGGTAGAGGGCTCATTTAATCGAATCAAAAGCTCTAGTGTTTTTTTTAATTGACTAAAAAGATTGGAGGGCAGTTAACCCCCCTCTCATGCCGCCTTTTCCTTCAAAGTCACCCGACCAAAATTTCAGATAGCCATTTCGTTCAGCCTAGTCAAAAAATTTAATAACAATTTTTTTTTAGCATGATTTGACCCCCTATAGTCCCCGGAGAAAGGGTTGCAAGCTTTTAGCTTTGTCCCTTATTTAAATATTGTATTGGTTATTGGAAAATTTATAGATATTTTCCGGGAGGTATTTTTCTGGAGAGGAAGGGTTACATAAGTGAAGGGCAATTTCTGAAGATTGTGAATATGAGTATAAGTATGATGATACTTTTTAAACTTAGACATGCTGCAGATACTTTAAGAAACAGTGTAGTCTTAGGAATGGGAAGAATTTCCAAGGGCAAATTTTACACGGGAGAAAGCGCTGTAAGTGATACAATTTGCTTATTGTTTATATATAAAACTTAGAGTTAGAGGAAATGCTATAAAAAACAGCGAAAAATTTGGGGATATTTTGGAAGTGAAGGGCAATTTCTGAAGATTGTGAATATGAGTATAAGTATGATGATACTTATTAAACTTAGACATGCTGTAGATACTTTAAGAAACAGTGTAGTTTTAGGGAAGTTACGACAACTTAAAGATTGGCTAAACAATACCAAAAACAATAATATCAGAAAGGTAAACCATTCATTAGTAAAAAAAAATTAAGTGCCAAAATGCCAGAAAGTTAAAAAGGTAAAAACTCAAACAAAACAAAAAAAAAATGAGATAAAATTAGCGTTAAAAAGATTTAAAACAGAAAATATAAGCAAGGGGAGGGAACAAAAGAATCAAACGAACATAAAACTTGAGTATCACCAATACCAAAGAAAAAAAAAGGAAAACTAGCGGTTTATTTTATCAGTAATGAAGAGGATAAAGGTTTTTTCATACCTGGAGGTTAAGCAGCAGATGGGGGACAAGATAGGACATGCTCTTCCATAATGCCCAGTCCAGGTGCATAAAATAAATTCTTGCCGGTTGAGGTATCTTCAACCCGATAACCAACATTATCACCCGCAACGGTGTTGAGACGATGGGGCGAATAAGGCGGTGCTTCGCTCTTTAAAGGTACCGCAGTAAAAACAAGATTGTCTGCCTTGGGGATGGTGAAGGGTGTTTGTTCAGTCCCAACCTCGTGCCAAGTCACGCCCCGAAAGTGACTGAGCATATTGAAAATTGGGTAGCCTGTGGTCATATCTTCGTGAACCGCAGCAGTGCAATAGACATCCCAAGGCTTGTCGTGCTCACGCATAATGATGAGACCTGTGGTGTGGGCATTACGGGTTGCTGGGTCCGATCAGCCTGTTCGGGCAGTCGATCCACCTGAGCGACCGGGAAGACGACGTGATGTCGGAAACCGGGTCCGTCGCGGTGTTCTGCCCGTCCTCGAACCTGTTCCTCGGCAGCGGGCTGTTCGGTCTCAAGACACTCGACGAGCGCGACAAACCGGTGCGCATCGCGGTCGCCACCGATATTGGCGGCGGCACCAATTACTCCATGCTCAGAACCATCGACGAGGGGTACAAGGTGCTTCAGCTGCAGGGCCAGCGCATGACGCCGCTGGAGAGCTTCTACCGCATCACGCTGGGCAATGCGCGGGCGCTGTCGCTTGATGACAGGATAGCCTGGCAATTTTATCAAATATTCAAAAAATTTGGAACAAATATCGATAATTTAGCTAGAATACAGTGCAAACTTTTGTAGTATTCAATAACAGCACACACCAGAACGCTCTTTCTGGTACAGCATCTTTGCACCATAAATGACAAGGTAAATCTTACAACGTTCATAATAAACGCATAATGCACATGCTGAATTTGATTAACAAAAAAATTCTGGAAATTGGGATTATGATTAACGTGACAAACAATCGTGAAACAATACTGTTTCCATATTTTATTTTCTTTTGCGCCTTCATCTACATTGTATCTGCTGCACCATTTCTCCATGCTGAACAAATTGGTAGTGTCCATTTGGTCCTGGTTGCTTCCCAATTCGGGAGGCAAAAGGACAGTTCCCAGAACACAAGGTTTTGCTCATCCGTGTTACACATTTTCTTTTAATACGCTGTTTTCCTGATAATTTCATATCTTTATGATTCTGGATATTTTATTTTATTTACCGTAACCGTACGTCATTTTATTTTACCGTAACAATCCTGTCCAGTAGAAGTATTTGCCCTAAATTGAGAGAAAATCGATAAAATACAGTTCACAGTCCTAATCCAATGCATTTTAACCCTCTCCCTTTTCAAACTTTCCAGGGCTCTTCAAATATATGAATAGCACAATTAAAAAAAAGGAAATCTAATCGAAAACTCGAGTGGCCAACAAATAGCCTCACGCCTCATCTACCAACTCCTGCCTCTCGGCCAACATCTACTGGCCAATATCCTCGAGGATGCTGTTGGTGCGTTCCGTCTGCCCATCTATTTGAGGATGATACGCTGAGCTCATGGCAAACTTCATGCCTATGGTAGTGATAAGTCTTGCCAAAAGGCACTTATGAATTTCCCTATCGGAGATAATCTCCCTTGGCATTCCATGGAGTCTGAAAATCTCCCTTACGAAATTCTTTGCCGTATCTAAGGATGTATCTGTTGTTCTGCATGGCACAAAATGAGCCATCTTTGACAACTTATCAACAACTACCATTATAGCGTCATGCCCAAAAAAAGTCGGTAGCTGCAATGTTACTGCTTAATCTAATTAGTAATAGGGATAAGGGCAGCATTACGGTGGATCCTATTCATGTCTCAAGTTTATATGTAAGGAAAATTTTGAACATTCTTGAAAATCAAGTTGTAATTTGGGATGAGGCAAGAGACACTATGCTGTGAAAGCTGTGTTAGTATATCTAACAAGTAATTAAATCAATGAAAAATCGCATTTTAAATTGACATTAAAACTCCATACCCTATTTTCATGTTGAACTTGAGTGATTTTTGAGGACAGTCTCTGTTTGTTTGCGAACAAAAAGTTAGGACGATAAATAGCTTCACATAAGAAGGGACCCTCCCTTTTTATTTATCGATATAAGTACTGAAAGTTTCAAATCTTTTGAGAATTTTTCTGTCGCTCATACCTCAACTAGCAGGTCGTAATTAGCTGACATAATAATGTGAGGGATGACTTATTCATCTCTGCTGGAATGCCTCCTCTCCGGGGGCTATGTTATTTTTCATGTTTTTGAGTACACGCAGAACATCAGCAAATGACGGTAGCTGTAGATCTATCTGGTAGGGCTTCTTCGGTACATTCAAAGAAATCCGGTAGATCCCACGGAGCTTTTGTGGGATTAAGAAGCTTGGAGAAATGTTCTTTCCATCTTTCAAGGCGGTCTTATTCCGTCTGAATAAGGTTAAACAGTATTAAAAGTATCAAAAATGTGTCTTCTGACTAGTTCATAATCCACCACAACTATCCCTCAATAGTCTAACTTAATAATGATAGCCGTTCCTAAGATGCTGCTAGTAGTGACAGGTCAATCTACTCCACAACAGCCATAGAGGGTATACTATTGGAGCTACTAACCCCTCAAGATGCTATTACGCACACTTACGCAATATTATAGTGCGCTTGTAATGGTATAGTACACTTGATTGCTACGTAAGAGGGGCTTATTAGATCTCAAGGTCCGCTAGGTAAGCGGGGAAAACTAATTAATAGAGAGTGTTTGTTTACGTTGATGATGACCTATTGTCACTTGACCAAAGACATAAGTTCTAGACCTCTCAACTACGCTGAACAAATTAGCTATCTCAAAATTTTTATTAGATATGTTTTGGGAATTTATGGGCGTGGGGGGACTTGTTGCCCTCCAATTACTTTTCACTATTAAAAAGGGCACTAGCCCTTCCGAATTCCAAACGAGAGAGCCTTTTTTTAAATTTTCTACAAAAACAAATGGTGATCTCAAAAAAATTCCCCAAAAAAAATTTCATCCTCAAAAAATTCCTGGACCTTTTAAATACGCTGAATAAAATGGCTATCTCAAAATTTTGACTGGATGTGTTTGGGGAAATGGTGGGCATGGGAGGGGGTTAGCTGTCCTCTGATACCGATAGTATATTGGACGTAAAGTACTTTACATGAGAGATAAAGTGTGCTAATTACTTATGTTTAACGGTGATTAGACAAAAAAATAAGGTAAGAAACTCACAGTTTTTGTGAGTTGACATTTTATGACATTTTATTATCTTTGGCACGAACAGTACCTATTCTTACGGTTAACCAATTTGCATTTCCTATTTTATGCTCTGTACTGGGGATACAATAAGTATTGGGATGCACATAGGGATTTACGCCCCCTGAAATCTGAATGTCCTAAAAAAAATTCCCTATTATCAAGCAATGCTTAAATGATCGCTTGTTGTTTCTGCCCTCCCCCCTTAGGATTTTGTCTTCGGCATTGGTCTGAACAGGATTCGAAGAGGGATATTCACATTATGAAGATCTATAAATATTAACCATTATGTTCAAATAGCACCTTTAACTCCTTTAATAAAGACACATGTTTCTTTGTTTTTACTTTGTTTACGTTTTAACGTTTTAGCATTAAAATTAGAGATGATGTTGAAAAGGAATTAAAAATAGACAATTATTTAAGATTATTTTCGCTATAACTGACTATAACTGATTTCACTTGATTTTCCATCCTAATATTTTTAATGAGACTGTTGCCACTTTTTTGCTCTGGCAACTGATAAGTATAGCAAGCTAACTCATTTCAATATAAATTATAACAGTGTTATGGGTAGCAAGATTGATGGTTTCCTTAAGATATCACCAATTCTCAATTCCTTAAGACGTCAATAAGAAATTTAAAAGATGAAGCTCATTCCATTTATATCACTATGATTAAACCTAGACTGGAATTATTTAAAAAATAGAGCGATTGAAGATGGGTAAGAAGGTGAATCACCTTCTGATAAAAAAATTTACCTTTTATTAGATCAAATACATCCTAATCCATTTAACATTTATTGCTTTATATTTTCAGAAGGAAAGCATTCATGAAAGTCCTTGATATTGAATTATATGTTAATACTTAAATCATTTTGATTTAAAAATTTGTTTAATAAAAATATTTACTAATAAATGGTTGTTTGAAAACGAGGATGAGGGAAAATAAAAAAAAGACTGAAATGATGGAAGCCCTAGATCTAAAAGATGGAGTAAAGCTGGCTTCCTTACTTACCATTATTATAGAACAACTAATCATTTAATCAAAAGAACTTACGAGCAGAATAGTGTAAAGAATAAGGAATTATTCCTCCAGGCCACAATTTTGCTCGGTCACGTAGAGCGGCTCTTCTTTTTCTTGAGAGTGATCCGTCAACAGGCCCGGGGTCCGGCGCAATGTCACCTTCCGTAAGGTTTTTTAGGCCCTCCGCTGATAACAGATACACATAATAGTTATTTTCTTGTATGAATATTTCAAGACCACATTTTTACGGCGGGTGGCCCTTCAACAAAAGTAGTTTTTCAAGGGGCCCTCTAATAAGCCTAAAGGTTGATAAAAAAGGTAGCTACTTTGTGGGGGTTTGTACTGTATGATCTCAACGGGTATTTCCGCTTTGCCTCTTTACAGGTTTGACTCTACCGATTCTTGTTCCGGGTGCTTCACTTCCCGTTCCTGTTTCTGTTGTACAGTGGAGTCTCTATGTCCGTCCCAAAATTCCTGGAAATTACGATTTCTGCAAAGACAGTCTCGAGTGGCGAGATGTGGTGAAGCCTCACGAAGGACGAGGACATGTAAGAGAATGTCAAGGAAAGCAAAAACATGATTTGTTTAGGGTTTGCCCGGGCAAGGACCGCGAAGGCGTTTTCCTCACCGATCCGGTCAAAGGCGGCGATCGTTTGAAGCATGGAGCAGACCCCTGTTTTCGAAGCAGGGCAGATTTCGAGCGTGGCGGCGCCTTTGTCAAATCGGCGACGGTTGATTTGCAAACCTGTTTCTTTGTTTTAGGTTTCGGCGCGGCTGCCGGTATCGTCGGCATGCCGGATCCGATCAAGGGAGCAGTTGCAGCGTTGGCAGCCTGGCCGTCCAATCACCCGCCCGTCCGGCAGGTCACCCGCGACCAGCGGCGGTCCTGGCGCGAGCGCTTCGGCGCCGCTGACGATGCCGCCGGAATCGAGGTCACCTCACCGAACAGCAAGTCGACGATTGGACAGTCGGGGGTGTCGCCACCGGCACAGCTGTCTGCCGTTGTTCGCAACACGGCCTCGAGCCGCTGCAAATCGGCAATCCTCGCGCGAACGGCTTCGATATGGGTCATTGCGATGTCCCGCACATCTGCACAGGTGACGCCGCTGTCGACCAGCCGCAACAGCTGGCGCACATCAGAAACGGAGAATCCCAGTTCTCTGGAACGCAGAACAAAAGACAAGCGGTCGGCGTCGCGGGAGGCATAGCACCGGTGCCCGCCGGCCGTGCGTGGTGGCGCGGCCAGAAGTCCGATCCTTTCGTAGTACCTGATGGTTTCGATGTTGTGTTCCTATTTTTAACCTAACCTAACATGAACCACAAAAATAATTTTGTCGACTGTGTTCTGAATAATACACAAGTACCAAAAATTCTTTGATAAAATGACTCCTTTGAATACCTATGCAAAAAGCGAAAGATTTGGCTTATATTCATTTGGTATTCCATAGGCTACTCAATACTACTTGCTTCGAATACAAACCTTTGATTTATTCGTAACAAAGTCTTGATGGCTCGGAAACACAAATTCTTCTTGTCTGATCCGAAATTAAAGTGAACGAATATTCATCTGTATTATTGGTCCGTTCATACGCATGCAAACTGGTCGCAATGCGGTCCGTTTTCCAATGGTGCCGAATATGCCAAAAACTAAGATAAAAAAATATTTTGCAATATGCAGGATGTGTATATTAATCAGATTATGATTCCTTTTATTCCATTTTGTCCATTCCATTGTTTCCCTTCAATTTTTATCTGCTTTCAAGTCATTTTCATATTGCCCTATAATTCATTCCGGCAAAAATAAAATTCAGCAAGTTAAGGCTGCAAAAGCCTATTTGTCAAAGTATCACCTGTTGATATAATTAGATAGAGCCTACTCCCTTCTGGGCGCTTGCCTCACTTTGTTTGCAGATGATACTACTCTTAATTCTTCTTGTTGTTGTATCAAACCTGTAATAGAAAAGGTTAATTGCCTAGTGTAAACGAGGTTGGACGACCACCTGCTTCTTCACGAGCCGGGTCACTTCGACCCACGCGGCGCGCGCCTCCGGCAACACCGTGAACGCGTGCACGACGCGCGCGGGCACCGCACCGAGGACGTTCTCCTTGAAGAACGTCCGCCACTCGACAGCGCTCGGGTCGATCGAGTGCCCGAGCTCGGGAAACTTTACGAACTGTGCATCCTTCGCGCCGAGCTTGTCGAGACGCGCGAACCCCCACTCGAGGTTCTTGATCATGCGGGCGTTGTCCTTCATGCCCTGCAGATCCCGGATCGGCATCGTGACCGCGTTCTCGAGGACCCGCAGGTTGTTCTGGGCAGGGTTCCACCGGCATCCCATTCGGCTTAGATCAGAAACTGGCATCCGCAGATCTACGGTTAGACAGCTATTCAAGTTTAGAGGCACAAGCCGCGGCAATCGCTGATGACATTGCCTACAATGCGCATGATATTGACGACGCGCTTCGGGCTGGGCTGCTGACCATACCGCAACTAAAGGATGTGCCGATTGTCGGTGATTTCGTGAACGAGGTTTTGGAGCGATATCCCGATATCAGCCCAGATCGGCAGGCCCATGAAGTGGTTAGAAGATTGATCACCAGCGCGATTGAAGACGTGATTTCGCATGCCCAATCAAATATCGCTGCATTTGCGCCCCAATCTGTTGAAGACGTTCGAACCACGGTCGAGAGCGAGGCGGACGGGTCGTACAAGATCCGCGTGCCGGCCATGACTGCCAGCTTCCAGGTCGAGGCGACCTCGGTGAACGGCAAAGGCCCGCGCCGCGGGCGGGCCAGCGTCAAGCTGGCCGGGGCGCCGCTCGCCGGCGTCGACATTCGTTTGACGCAGGACTGAGCAGGGACTAACCCTGGGGCGGATCCGGCTCCCTGGCACACACGGGGGAACACCGAGGTCGCTGCTTCGTTCTGCCCGCCCATGGTTCGCCGCCTCTACACACCCGAGCTCGCCACCCGCGCCCTGCCGCTGGTGCGGTCGATCGCCCAGAGCATCCATGAGACCGTCTTGGAAAATCTTGGAAAACGCTTAGAGTGGAGGGATCGGGATGAAACTTGGTGGGAAATATGAGCACAAGTCCTAGATAGGTGATTGACATAACCGGAACAGATCTGCTCTGTTTGTGGGAGGTGAGGGGAGGGTTATCTCTCTAAAATTAGAAAAAACGAGATATTTTTAGCTTACGAAGCAGTCATCGGATCTTAATGAAATTTGAATTTTGGAAGTATATCGTCTCTCAAGAGCTCTTATTTTAGATCTCGACTGGATCCGGTGACACTGGGGGGAATTGAGGGCTTGACCTAAAATCTTGGAAAACGCTTAGAGTGGAGGGATCGGGAGGAAACTTAGTGGGAAAGCACAACAAATTTGCTGATGTGTTTTTTTTCAGTTCGTGCCTCACCCCCTGAAAAAAAATTCATGGTAAGACTTTGGCTTTTCTCAGTTTGGTGAGGTAAGCCTTTTTATAATAGTAATGACAACATCGAGCCATCAGGCTGCAATAACAGAGACAGTTAAAACTAAGATTATTCTAAAGTTTAAGATATTGTTCTTTGTCTGCTGAATCAAGCAATGATCTTAACTCTATCTGTTCCACCAAATCACTTGAAGACGTACATTACTTAAAATAACTGATAAAAAAACGGTCTCGATTGAACAGTACGTGGTAATGTCAAAAAAAAATTTAGAAAAAAAAATTCGAGGATTGAAGAACAACCTGTTCTCGTGCTAGCTTTTCAGATTTTATTAAAAGTTATTATTCTTCTAAAGCTGTTATCTTTCGTGAGTATGCATATTTTTTTTAATAAGAATTATTCTCCTTGATTATGTTTCATGACTTTTTGCATAACTTGTAACTTGTAGGCAGCAGTAACATTGAAGTCATATTTTTCAAAAGGCCTTTATCCTAAATTATTATTATTCAGGAATATTCGAAATCCTAGATACCCGATTTCAACACTTAATAGCTTTCTTTAGATCTCTTTACAGTACCAAAACATCTATTATCAGAGATATATCAAGTATTGAACAAGCACTGAAAGATCTAGCCAGTTTGTGTTTTGTGTATTTTCTGACATCATGAATAATTACGCAATACCAGATAACGCATCATTTTGGAAATTTTTGGAAATATTCCATGAAATTCTAGGTGTCCATACATAGTTTTAAGTCCCTAAGTCCAAAAAAACCATTAATTTCATAAAATCAATGAAAACAGATTAGATGCTAAAAATTATGTTGACTCACTTGTTATCTCAAACGACCAGATGTGAGGGCTGTCATAGGATGTATTTTATTGTTTCATTGACTACTTGAATAATTTCGCAATACCAGATGACGCATCATTTTTGAAATTAGCGAAAACATACCGAGAAATTCTTTGTGTCTCTACATAGTTCTAAGTCCATGACCATCGCCGGCACGGATTTCCAGCTTTATGTCTATGACGATATGGAAAAGTCCTTCGCCGACGAAAGTTCGACCAACCGCTATGACGAACAGGCAGCATCCCTGGCCTGGCAGCGCACGGTCGACTTCCTGAAAGAAACGCTGCTCTAGGGCGTGTGGTCAGTTCGCCGCAGAAATTTCCGTTAGCGCGCTGGCGAATGTTTCGTGCGGTTGGGCGCCGGACAGGCCGTGATTTTGCTCGATAATAAAGAATGGCACGCCGCTGATCCCTAGGCGTTGGGCTTCGGCCTGCCAGCCTCGTACCTCGGGGGTGCCTTCTTCGCCGGCCAAATATGCGCGCGCCCTTGAACAGAAAAGAAAAAGTAACCGAGGACAAAAGGTACTCCTCCATTGAGTTGGTCAGTGGCCTGAACGGACTGATTACTATCTGCATCAGAAGAACAAACGAGAATAACCCTTCGGAAGAATAAACGAGGCCTTCGATCAGCGTTCCTTCCACACAAGAATCGTGAGCCTGGATCCACTATCTTCGGCTTTGCTCAGAAGAGCACTATTGTATCGTGTGTGCTTGAGAAGACCTAAGCAGTAGCTTTGATCCCTTCAATGAACCTCAAAAACAATGTAGATTCAAACTCAGCAAAGTTGGAGATAGTTAATTTTGGCAGCACAAATAAATATTGTGTTCACAGTCTTTGAGCAATTTTTTTAGAATTCGTTTTTTACAAAGATAAAAAGAGGAAGGTAATTTTCGAACTCTAGGAGCCAATTTTCCCTTCCAATTTGTATCCCTGCCAATCTTTAATTAATTTAATCTTTCTGCCGCAATGCTGCCAAGAAAGTTCAGATTTTCTGGATATTCTTGGTCAAACAATGCCCAATAGATAAGTTAATAGTTCTAACTTTATGTTTCGAATACTTTTAAATTAAAAATATGGTCACTATTTAAATGTGGGGAATATGTAATGATATAATTTTGTACAGTCTCTGGTAAATATATAGCAGCATAAGTGTTGAATGTGGTTGTAAAAAGCCGAATGAACTTTGAAACATTTTCATTAAAACTACTCATTAAGAAAAATAATTACCTGGTCACGTGACTAATCAAATTAGAAATTAAATTCTCAGAACGTCCGTAGATAATATTTTGGAAAAGTCGAGATATTTCAGCCCCATTCCTAGTACGAATAGGGTTAAAACACTTTTTAAATGATTGGCTTTGCTATGCATATGCTCATAGCAGTTCAGTGCTTTTTTGAGTAGAAAATGTCGTTAAACTAAAATCATTGTTGGTTGGATTGATGATTATGTGGTCAGAAGTGGTTTTCGTGGAAGGGTGATGCGTCTTTCGTCAGTTGAGGTGTTCACATTACAGCCTGAATGCAATTAACACAGTGGATCGATCGGCAGTGGACACTGTTGTGCAACAGCTGCATGCCCTTGAGAAAGGATTGGTGAAGATCAAAAGAATGAAAGCAAAAGTGCACCGAGGATCTTCTGCTCGTCGACGAGCGAACGGTTGATTGTGTCGAATCAGCAAGCCGTAAATGCCACAGCAAAGCCAATCAGCATGCTCTAATAAACTGTGCCAATCTTCCGTATCATGCAAGCTGAGCTTCGTTTGATTGCTGTTTGCCAATCAGCACACAAAGCCACCGCCCATGCTCTGCAAAACCGCCAACACAACTCATCCTCGCTCTTCCGCAGCATGATTCACTCGGTTTACATCAGCGAAGCGGTGATTTCGGCGATGCTACTTTCCCTTGGCCCCGCCGAGATCTGCGAGGATCGGACAATACGGGCGATGATCCCCCCGGCAGGAATGGATCAAATGAGCGAGTGTATCTCGAAGATGCGGGAGTTCCGACAAGCGGGCGTCCACCTCGGACAGGTGTGCCTCGGCCAGTGCTTTCACGTCAGCACTCTCGCGTGCTGTGTCTTCGTACAATGATAACAGTTGGCGGCAGTCATCGAGCGAAAACCCAAGTTGCCGCGCCCGCTTCAGGAATGCGAGTTTCTGAACGGCCCGGTTGTCATAATCGCGGTAACCATTGCTGCGCCGATCTGCAACAACAAGACCGATATCGGCCGAGGCGCAGGAGGTCTTCCCTGTAGTGTGGTGGGCCAACAACAACGGACAGAGTTCAGACGTCATGACGAGGGAGCGAATGGTAGAGATCCCGTCAGAAAGTGATCGGCAGCTTCCAGAAGCCCTGGACGATCTCGGTCAGCAGGCGCACGGCGCCGTCGAGGTCGACTTCGTACTCCGGATGGCGCGAGAGCAGCTCCTCGAGGCAGACGCGCCCCTCGAGCCGCGCGACGTTCACGCCGAGACAGGAGTGCGGCCCGTAGCCGAAGGACAGGATCCGCGGCGGCCGGCGCAGGATGTCGAAGCGGTCGGGGTCGGGGAACTCGCGTTCGTCGTGATTGCCCGAACTGAAAGTAAAAAGCAACATTAAAACATAAAACAAACAGAAATTATTCCGTAAATAAAGTTTGCCCCCCCCCCCTAAATACCTTGCTATTTACATAGAAGTTTGACGGCTTGTTCCAATTTTTTAAGAGTAACTACTGAAACACCGGGGTCGTTTAATTAGAATAGGACGCTTTTTTAAAAGTACTAACAGCTTTAGTGTAAACAACGAAGTTAATGGGGAGGGGACAACCCTTCATAAATTTTATTTTAGTTTTCTGTGTACGGTAAGCCAAATTCAAACCTGCATTAGTCGAAAAACGCTCAGAAATTAAATATATATAAAAAACAAGTTCGTCTAACAAAAAGATCCAGCTGGTCGGGCTTGACCTGCAGGATGGCCGCCGCAAGATCCAGTATGTTGCCTTTCAGCGCCTTGCCGGCCTGCAGCGCCGCCTCGCCGCCGATCCCAGCACCGCGCGACGCCCAGGTGCCGCCGCCATAGGGAACGATTTCCGTGTCGCCCGTCAGGACTCGCACCTGCCCGATGGGCACACCGACGGCGGTGGCCGCGACCTGCGCGATGATGGTTTCGGTGCCCTGCCCCTGTTCGGTCACGCCGGTCATTGCGGTCAGGCCGCCCGTCGGGTCCAGCCGGATCGTGCAGCCGTCCTGCGAGGCGATGCGTGCGCCGCCGACACCATAAAACGCCGGGCTGAATGACCTAGTAATGGTTGTCGTTATTAGGCTATGCCGTCGTCAGTTGTTTGGTCATTATTGGGATGACCTAGTAATGGTTGTCATTATTAGGCAATTACCATAATAGATTGGAATCATATTGTCACAATAGATTGGGATGGAGGAAAAGCGTGTGTAGATGTGCTGGCCTCAAACAGCTTGGTGTTGCGGTGAGTTAGTAGTAGTAGTAATCTAGGTCCCACTCCTATCTTGACTCCAAGTCCAGGCTGCCAGGTTGAGTACTTTCTTTCAAAATCTTAACATGCCAGCATTTTGCTCTTAGGATGGCTGAATCTTCCAAATCCTTTGCAAATTAATTACAGTGATGATATCTGTGACTACAGTTACCTATAATTGTTCGATTGATCACAAATTCAATCAAAGAAATCAAGCTGGCTAAAATCCCTCATGTTGGCTCAAAATCAACCTATCAGTTGGTCGCCATCATTATTGGTTCACCATAATTTTCCGTGTTTGCTTCAAATCACTGAATTAGCAATCAGAATAATCGATTGAATCATACTTGGTCAATGATCACCTATTCTTCGTAGCCATGTTATTTCTACCTACGGTCCGGGTAGAACATACTTATAAATAGTGTCCCCAATATTTTTGGCGATGATTGTAGGTGGAGTCGGTACTTGATACTTGAAGTAGCCTAGATTTTTATCCAAAACTCCCCAAAAAATCCACCTATTAACAAAGTCCCAAAAAATCTGAAGTTATAGATAAGCTTGGGCGCGCACGCTTACTAAGCCCTAACAAACCTAACCCAAAATCAGTTAACAAAATTTAACCTAAGTAAAAACAAAAAGTCAGTACTATCTATAACTTTAGTTTTTTTCCACTTACAATTTTTATAAGATTTTGTTAATAGGCTATATGATTTTGATAATACCACGTAAGGTTTTGATAATGCAATAGAGGATTCTTGTTAAATCAGACGATATTTTAATAATGTGGGGCAAGATGTTTGATAAAATTAGACAAGATTTTGAGAATACCATACAAGATTTTGGTAATGTAAAATATGAATCAGAAGACTGTTGTGGCAGATTTATTGATGTATGGATAACTTTGCTAGCTAAAAGATGAACATACGATGTACCATTTACTGGTCATTCTGAATATACTAATCGATAGTGTTGCCAATAAGCCCTAGCCCCCCTCCCTTGAATAGAGCCTGGTATAGTCTTAGATTATATATACAACTCTGCTGACTTTGATTTTTAAATACGCTTTATTTGGTATCATAAGCCCACTGTTGACAAGAAATAAACTCAAGAACTAATATCAAACGGTTGGTGGTAACAAACTGTAGTAAGGAGCGACCCGGCTCAATAGTAACCAAAACTCTAAAAAATAGACTTTGTAGTAGGTTTCCAAAATGAATGTCATCAGGAGGAATGGGGAGGTTATAATAAAGCAGCTGGAAATATATTACGCAATCAGTTAAGATAACATTTGTTTAAGCCTTTTAAATTCTTTAAAAGGAATGCTGGTTTGAATAAGGCGTTTTGGTTAATGATAGGGAAAATATTGTATTGCATTCCAATTGATACATTTTGGACTGTTGAATACAACTAGACATAAGAGTTAGAGATATGCACATAATTATAAAGGGGAGACGAGGGAGGTGTTGATCCCGTTCTCTCGTCCCAAAATTAATAAGTGTTTACGATGGACTCTCCTTCGAAGCGCTGAACAATAGCAATGATAACCGGAAGTTTAACAACAAAACACTCAGAAAGAAACTGTCCGGTAAACAAAATTTTTGATTTAAAGGTTATTTAGGAATGATGACTATTGTATAGGTTTATCATAATAGTAAAAGCTTATTGCGGAAGCAAATTTGCGACAATTTCGAAAAAAGCTTGAAACTCCTTGAAAATGGCGGTGGATCGAAATTGTAGTTTTTTGCTAAGAACTATTGACACCGTGGAACTATTGACACCGTACCCCATTCAGCTCAGCCCCCTTGAACTCAATGTACGTTTAACTCAGTCCCCCACTTAACTCAACCCTCGTTTAATTCAACCCCATTCAACTCTACTGTGTGTGTGTGTGATCCTAGTCTATTTAGAAAATTCCAATCCTTCCAATTTGTTAGCAGTGATAAGCAGTTGGTACGCACCTGATTCAAAATTTTAACGCAATTAACATGTAATTTTAACTTAAAATAAAATATATTCTTCTCCAAAGCTCTCTTTAATTATTTTATGGAAAAATAAACTAGTCAAAGCACTCATGTCAAACAGCTAAACACTGGTCTTCTAATCTGGTTTTTAATTCCTTTTGTATAAAGGGTGCTCTTTTTACCATGATTTTTTACCATGAAACAAAAATATGGATATGTACATGCCTTTTAAATAATATTATTGTACATAGCTATTTTAGATTCAGATAAGAATTTTACATCCAAAATGTCCCACACCTCGGGTTTTTCGCGCTCCACAAGCTTCTTGGCCTGTTTGACCGTTGCCGCCAATCCCTTGGCATCGAGCCGCGAATAGATGAACGGCTTGAACAACTCCAGCGCCATCTTCTTCGGCAGACCGCATTGGTGCAGCATGAGTTCGGGACCGACCACGATCACCGAACGGCCGGAATAGTCGACGCGCTTTCCGAGCAGGTTCTGCCGGAAGCGGCCTTGCTTGCCCTTCAGCATGTCGGCGAGCGACTTCAGCGGACGCTTGTTGGCGCCGGTGATGACACGGCCTCGGCGTCCATTGTCGAACAACGCATCGACGGCTTCCTGAAGCATTGTGTCTACGTATGGATGCAATTTATTGTAATAAGGCTAAAAAAAAGTAAAAATAAAAGGAAGGTTTTTGGTCTACTTTCAAAATGAAACAAAATACAAAAACATAGTAAATGAATTGAAAAAGTAGAAATGTGAGCTTGTCGCATTTTGAAAAAAATATTACTTATTTATTTTATATGGAAATAATGAAATGAAAACCATAGGATGAAGGCTATAGTTTTTATTTGTAGTTGACATGAAATTAAAACTGAAATGCAATCAGAACACAAAAACTATATAAATCTGATAAATTAACTAATGGAATTCGAGTAATTTTCGTTTTAATTGCTAAATATGTTTGACAATTTATTGCCAATTTGGTAAAAAAAAAAAACACAAGGTTTTACAACCAAAAAAGGATGACATGTTCAATTTTGGGATTGCCGTTGTCTAAAACCTTCTGGGATCACTTCATGGGTCAGTAGGATCGAATATTTTGTTGTGGAAGGATGCTAGAAGGGCCCATAAATAGGACAAAAGCTTTTTGTATCTGATCAGTTTGAAACTTGCGTTTGTAAGTTCTTGGGCCAAAAGGGAGCTAATTTACAAAAAAGTTGTACCAGTTTGCCCTCCCCACCCCCCAAAAAAAAATAAAAACAAATGGGCTTCTAAAAGAGGCAATTTGTTTACTTTCACTAAGCAACTTATATCCCTAGAGAAAAAATATCGTTAATAAGTTTTTTGAGGAGGGGGGAGCTGGGCCATGGAGGGAGGGTCAGGGGTCAGCTCCAATGGTTTATACTTGATAAGTTTTTCGGGAATGGAAGATGGGTTCGTGCCATAGAGAGCCAGGGGGTCAGCTCTCATTAGTTTTGGAATAACATATCGCCAATATGTTTGCTCTTTGGGGGAGGTCGGTCTTTGGACGGTTACGGGTGAGTTCCCATACTTTTTAGAAAATAATAGCAATAAAACTTTTTTGAATGGATAGGTGGATAGGTTTTGAAACGATCAAAGAAGCTATGATCATGATTTTACGGGGGCCCTGAAGGTTTTTCCCTGACATACTTATGGGCAGGCCAATCTCTGAAGGAACCGAGGCCGAATCGATACATCACCCCACTTACATACTCTGTAAATATTTACTTCCCTCATTAGTTGAAGTAGTCCAGAAAACAGCATTGGAGCTATCCATGGAAGTATAGGTATGCGAGCGAAGATAAAGATATAAAATAAATGTCCTTCATCTTAAGGAGATCAACAGGAGTGTGTATAGTTGACTGTTGAATTCTAGCTGCTTTCTCTTGAAGCTAATGAACAGGTGGAAGTAAAGATGGAAATCTAAAAATTTACACAGACAAACATTAACACATATACTGATAAATAAGAGAGAAGTATAACAGATGGAGGATACTGTCAAATTGTAAACTCTCCAGTTTAGTATTCAACTGTTCCTGGAGAGTCTCACTCAAATCCTCATCCTGGAGTCCACCAACATTATAACTTCTTGGGATGTAGTTACCCTTCCGAAATTTCAGCTTTAAATTAATCCTAGACACCACTAGATGGCGATCTTTACTTTTAACATCAATAACAGCACTCCTATACGCCCGTGGATCCGAAATTCAGCAGTAATCCGCAATTATAATATGGTCGACCAAACAATAGTTCTATCAAAACGTATTTCGAAACATAATAGCAAAATTAGTGTTCATCCATGGTTTCCTCTTTTTATACAGTGATATTTAAAGTTGTATGAATTCATGAATTTTTCCCAGTCCATTTTTTTATCCCAGGGAAACAGTACCATCAAAGGTTCCAATGCAAGAGTGGCACTGTCTTCCGGAGGCAATTCGAAGCGGCCGTCGGAGACCCTGTAGATATTGTTGAAGGTCCGGTAGTTGCCGCAGAGAGTGATATAGTCCCAGGGGGATTTTTCTTCGATCAAATCGCAAAATTCGGAAGTGGCGATTCCCTCATAGAGGTTGATCTTGCCCAGAGCTTCCTTTTGAAGCTCGAGTTGAGGCTGGCCAAAATCGATGCTCCAGATTTCAGAATCATTTCCTCCAAAGATTTCCAGTTGATACACGATCTGCCAGTGTCTCCAGGTTGGTATATTTTTCTCCCCTGTTCTTTCCCCGCCTTGGAGCCTAATGGGGGAGATTGTCTTAAAGTAATTTTTTGTTTATGAATTTTATTGTTGAATAAAAAACTCAGAACAGAATCAATCCATTCAGTTTCACTGGAAGTTTCCTACTGATCAGAAAAAAACAGGCCCATTCAGGGCAAATTGTGTCGTTTCTTCGGTGAATATTTTGTGTCTACATTGGGGTCTCCTTGTCCCTGTCTACACTGCTGTGAATTCAAGCCAATAGGAAAAAATGGAATCTATTGGACCAGGTTTAGATGTTAAATATCGATACAACCATTTTTCTTTGTGATCTTTAATGTCTACCGGGAGCAGAAGGACCTGGGCACGACAGCATGTCCTCGGTATCGGTAAAGCCCGCGAGCAACGCGTCTTCGTCGAAGTTTCCATCCCCGTCGTCGTCGCAGTAGTTGCACGTCTCCGACGCGGTGCAGGTGCCGTAGGCGCACATGTTGCTGCACAGCCGGGTGCCCATGGTGCCGCACGTGGTCATGCACATGTCGGTCGAGCCTTGGATGCACTCAAACGTGTCGTCGTCGGCGCCGTTGTTGTCGTCGTCGCAGCCGTTGCAGACCTCGGGCGCGACACAGGTGTCGAAGCCGAGGCAGGTGGCCGCGCAGGTCTGTGTTCCCGCGAGCGAGCACGACGTGGTGCAAAGCTGCAAGTGTTAGTTAGGTTGCAAGCGTAGCTTCCATGTTAGTTAGTTACCAGGATAGACAGTTAGTAAATTAGCTGAATATTTAGTTAGTTAGTTAGTTAGTTTGCTAGTAAATTAGATAGTTAGCGAGTTTGTTAGTTAGTTCGTCAGTTAGTTAGTTAGCTACTTAGTGGATTGGCTAGTTAGTTATTTAGTTAGTGAGTTAGTTAGTTAGTTAGTTAGTTTGTTTGTTACTAAATTAGATAGCTAGCAAATTTATTTGTTATTTAATTCGTTAGTTAGTTAGTTAGCTGGTTAGTTAGGATGCATGCAAAGCTTCCATGTCAGTTAGTTAGCAGGATTTTTAATTTTTCAGTTTTTCTCAGAATTTCGTACTACGCCCCCTTTGTCTTTGTGTTTTGACAAGTTGGCAACCTTTGCAAATAGATTCCTGGTTTAGAATTGACGAAAAATACTGACCAAAAGAAAAGAGAGAGCGATAAAAAAAAAACGCATGAGAAGGATTATGAGTATCCGAATCAGGAAATGGTTTTGGATAATCCAAATCCAACGTGACGCATTATTTTTTGATTATATTTTAGTGAAGTTTACTAAAACATTTTAACATTTTAAAAATTAGTTTCAGATGTTTGATAATAATTGAAAAAAAAACAGTTTTGTTATTTCATAGAAAACCTCTTGTTAGTTTTCTAGACTAGACATTGGCAGAAAAACGCAGGTAACATAGAAGTTTGAAGGTGAGCCGGTCACCATCTAGGTACTGACCTTCTGAAACGTAGGAGATGGATATACCTTAGCCACGTCAATCGTATTCCATAGGATCGACATCACACGCATTTTACAAAACGGTGCCTTGAAAGGAGGTACAAAAGAGGTAAATCAAGAAATATCTTGTGACTGCAGTATAAGCATGGTCTGAGTAGTTTGAGATGTCTGAGTAAACAGGGATTAAGACTATTAATCCCCACGATAACAGCGATAGAGTTGATCAGAATGGAAGGTCGTCGTGGAGGGAATGTGCGTAGATCTCTATGGTCGCCGGGATTTCTCCTTCGCGATAATTCTGTTCGTTAAAATTGATGTTAAACTCAACTCTATCAATTGAAAATGTGTTGTTAGATGATGACATTATCTTGAATTGAAATTTACTTCAATGCTTTAAAATGAATACAGTTGATTGACTAATTTAATCTGCGTTTCATATTCTACTTTGATTCTCAAGATATTTGTAGATACTTGTTTGTTTTCTTTAAATGCATTATCTTTATGGTAATAGCTTAGGTAGTTTTAAAATAGATCATATTTTGAGGCGCAGATGAACCGTATATTCTTTAAATGCATTAGCATTAAGCTAATTACTTAGGTAATTTTAAACTAGTTTATATTTTGCTGTTTTTGGTCAAAGCAATAAGGACAAAAAAAGTAAGCAATGGGAAAAGAAAGAAAGAAAGAAAGATTAGTTAACAAGAAGGTAAGAGCGTTGTGGAGTGAAAAAAGCACAAATCAATTCGTAACAGTTCGAAATTAAGGAAATTTAGATCTGTCAAAGAAGCAGATTTGAAGAAAGTTATGGGAGAAGAAAGGTTTGTTTTCAGAACTTTTCAGAAGGCCGAAGCCTGTTCATGTACTATTTTAGCGTTTTCTAGGAGGAATACATGTTATTTTTTGTGCTCTGTATGGTTCTGAGCGTGGACCAATGGCAAATGGAGGATACGGGCATCTTCAGGGCCTTGAGCATTTGTACTTTAAAAATACTTCCCACTCAAGTTCAACGCCTCTTTTGTTTGAGCAGTCGTTCCGCAAAACTAGTAATTGAAAAAAAAAAAACTGGTCGTTTTTCAAATCGTGCCCAGGCTTAACCAAGACATGATATAGGCTAGAGATCTCACAAACCCCCGTTTGTTCCTATTAAATAGTATTTCTTAATAATTTTAAATTGATTTTTCTCTTTTGTTACATTTTCTCCTAGCGTAGTAATTTTTATTTTTAACTGCTTATATCTTTGCTCATTATGGCAAAAAAAGTAAAAAGTAAAAAGATTCGTATTCGTTCGTATTCGTATTCGTTTATTTAAACAGCTATCCGATTTAATAGTATGGAAGAGTAGGGGGGTTCCGGTCCCGGCGAAGCCGCCGACTGCCAGTCGATGCGCACCACCGCCATTCGCAGCTTTCGCGACCGTGGCACGCGCTCCATCAATGACCGCGCCGAACGCAGCCGCGGCGCGACCGGCGACGAACTCCGCGAGCTTCTTGAAGAGCGATCATCGGCCCTCGAACAGGAGATCACCGAGCGCACTGACCCCCTCCGGGCCGACGGCCTGCTGAGCCGGGCCGAGGCGGTCGGTGCCATCGGCGAAGCGTCGGAAGCCGCGTGGCTCAGTTTCACCGAGGCAGTCGAAGCGACTCTCCGAGGCCTCCGCGCCCCTCCGCATAAGAGGGAAAATACCATGCATCCGTGATCTTTGTTCTGGCAAAATTGCAAAATTCCACGTTCTTGCTGATAGGAGTTTGAAACCTCTACAGAAGAATTGTCTGACATACTAAATCCCTTGCCGTGGTTTTTATAAAGATTCTTTGACTTCTGGTGGGTGTTTTACCCCTTTCCAAATGTAGACGAAAGTTTCTCAAACTCATAACCTTTGATGGAGAAGACTAGGCTTCATATATTTTGTATGTTTGGAAGCAGTATAATAATTTGATTCCTTTGATGTATCTATTGATATCAAAATTCTATTTTCAGAGTTTCAGCTATTATTGATCCATGTTGCTCCATACTTACTGTGAGGTCCTCATCCATCTCATAATCATAGGGCACCACCATGCCATTTTCACCCATCGCGCCGCGGCCCGCCCCCAGTGGCAGAACGGTGCCGGTGGATTTTACCGTGACCTCGGCTCCGGGACATTTGACCGTGGGTTTGACCGAGCGGGCAGGATCCAAAGCCGCTTCCAGCCAGGGCAGGCCGTAGATTGGGCTGCCGTCCGGGTTCAACCGGTCCAGATAAATGTCAAAAGGAGCAAAAAAATATTTAGCCTCCTTCTAGAAAACTGGTAGGAATTGAAATTTTGAAGCTTTTACCGCGTCGTGTCATTTATAGTTCAATTTAAGTTTATGTTATTTATTAATCCGAGGGGTTGCAGGTCCGTCAGCTCGTTGCCGGCCAGGTTGAGTTCGCGCAGGCCGGTCAACCGCGCCTCGTATTCCCGGGGCGCGAAGGGCAGCGGGGCCTTCTCGCCGTTGTGGAATCGGTAGGTCGCGGGGCGGGTGGTCGGTTGGTGGTCCATATGGCCCTCCTTTGGATGCGGAGGGAGGGGAACCCGACCCTGCCGCACAGACAAAGCAAGGTCCCGGCGTTCAGGACGGTTGTGTCGTTGGATGACGGGCTGTCACCGGCCGACAGGGCGTGCCACGCGGCACCGGCGACGCCATCGCCTGCCCGGAGCGAAGGATGCTGCGTGGCGGCGGCTTTGGCAAACGGTGCCTTTTCAGTTACAGAAGAGTGTATAGGCTATCTTCTTGCTTACTTTTCATGGCACTAAAGATCTAAAATATAATAAACATCAAAATCGAGGATTATATAAAAAAAAAATCGGTACTTCTGTTGCAAAAACAGGATTTTCGGTATCATTCCCCAAACATTTGTAAGAGATGCGAAAACTTTGCTTGGTTTATCGAAGAGATAATACGAAGCTCTATCCGTACAGAAAATTATTTGATTTCTAAAAAGTTAAGATTCAAAGTTAGGGCATTTTACTCACACAAAATGTAGGAAATTCGTAGAATTAAAACTTCAAAATAGAAAAAGTCACGAACAGAATTTTATGAGTAGAATAACTATTTTCGGGGGGGTGGGGGTGCTGTTTGCCTTCCAATAACGTTTGACTATGAAAAAGGGCACCAGCCCTTTCAGTTTCCCAATCAAATGAGCCCCTTTCGAAGTTTCTACGATAACTCCTTCTATAGAAAGTGCTCTGGTTTAAAAAACAACAAAACAAAAAATAATTAAGATATTGTGCCAACATCGTTCTTTACTTAGGCAGCGCTAATGTGCTGTCTATGATTGATTATTCAAAATCCAAATTTCGATAGCGAGACTTCGAATTTCAATCATTCACATATTAATGCGGAAACTCTATTTTACATTCATATGATATGGTCTCTTACTAACAACGTAAGATGTGATTACATAACTAAGGTGTGCATTAGATGTGACCTCATGTCTAAGCAAGATTTGACATGTTGGATGACAAATAAGTACAAGTTATGGTGCATGTGATTTGAAACAAGGCTCTCGGTTTGTATTCTGGAATAGCATAAGAATGCAAGGTCCTATGCTAGAACTGTACAAAAGAACTGCACGAGGCAAGACTTGAACTAAAAATATTTGCAATGTGTTTATCATCAAATTTTGTCCATTTTATTAAGTGTTTATTTCTCCTCTCTTCAATCAAATTTTAATTATGTGTTTTTAGGCACTTTTGAGTTTCAAGAAAAAAAGCATGCATCTACAAACTCAAAGGTATAAAACCCTGAAAAAGACAAGTCAATGTTTTTATTCTCAGATATGTCTTGCTGAATAATTCAAAGTGCAAGCCTTAGTGTTTTAGTTAAAGTGCTGCAGCAATCTATATTTGTACTCTTTTTGAGGAACGTCAAAATGCATCTGCTACCAAGAATATACAAAATAAAATTATTAGATTCATGGTTTTTTATGTCTTGCCTTTCTACCTCTGAAGTATAATTGTGCCCAGGGCTCTCTTGTAGTTGATTTTGAAGCCTGGGAACTACGAAAATAATGCAGCAAGAGCATCTTCATTGGCTAGTTGAACAATAGGGAAGACAAAGAGAGGCAGATTTGAATCTTTTGCAGCCCACACAATGCCCTGCGCAGCCATCGGATCTTTGAAACCAGCGAGTTGCCCACCTGACCACTCCGCAAGCTCACCCGCATACGGCTCAATCGACTCAAAGCCGTGCGTGGAAGCCGTGATCAGCATTTCGGCTTGGCCCAACTGCACACCAATAGAGCCAGGGGTTAACGCAAGCGTGAAGGCGCGTTGGCGCTGACGCGGCATGGCGAATGCCATCTTAGACAAAGGCATAGCGAGCGCAACACTCGTCGTTGTCCGCAAAAAGGTTCGGCGATCCATGAGGCGTGAAGCTTGGAACTGTGGAGAGATTACACCAACATACGAGTCGGCCCGCAATATCTACATTATTTAAAAAACGATCAGAAATTAAATAATGAAAACAAGTTTTTTCAACTGAGAGTAAGGAGCAACATTAAAACTTTAAAAGAACAGAAATTATTACGTATATGAAGGGGGTTGCTCCCTCCTCAACGCCTCGGTCTTAACGTTAAAGTTTGAATGTTGTCCCAATTCTTTAAGAATGACTCCTGAAATACAAAGGCCTTTTAAGAACTTAGAACGTTTTTTAGAACTTTTCAAGTTCTAAAAAACTTTAGTGTAAAGAGCGAGGTGTCGAGGAGTGCTGACTCCCTTTATATATGTAATTATTCCTGTTTGTTTTAAGTTTTAATGCTGCTCCTTACATTTAGTTCAGATTAAACGACAAAAAGATAACTTCAATTTCGAAAACTGTTCTTCTTATTACTAAATATCGTCAAGTCATATATGGATATTAAAAAGTTACAAGCGAAATAAGGCATTAAGTGCAAAAAAGACTTGATGAAGACATATAATAATAAGGGACATTCCTCTGATGAAAAGCCGTATTAGGCAACAAGACAAAACCTGAACAATAATATGGAACGACAGAAGCAGCAACCATGATTGTAATTATGAACAACAGTGATGATGGCCGCGTTGAAGCAACGGAGGTCGTGGCGATAATCTCGCTTACTAATGAAGCAATCTTCTTCATCGTGGCAGTAGCTCTCCTTCTTGTTGTATTGATCATGAACACTCAGTATATGTTGATTCAATAGAAATGGCTCACTTAACATTTTGTAGCAATATGGACAAAAGCACGAGGCACTTTTTGAATGTATTGTATTTACGTGTTTCTTTAATACTTCACCTGACTTATACGTTTTACTGCAAATTGGACAATAAACCTGAAAAACCTGTTCAGGTTTTTCAAAATTCTTTTCACTTGCATTAGAGCAAGTATTTTGGGTAGACGTAGATGACGTTTCCCTTCTCTCTGAAAGAGAGCAGTTTCGACCGTATGAATTGGTTACTTTCTTCTTCAGATGCTTTCGCTCAATATGTTTCTTTAGTGAAGAAATAGCTTATCAACTGGGACTGAGCACTATGACTAAACGAGAATTCCCTAACTAAACGATAATTCCCTAAAATTCTTGTCACTACAGTTTTCTGGAGAAACTTTAATCTCGAGGTGAATTACTTCAAGGCTGTTAAGTTTTAAGTCTCAACTATATCCAGCAGAAAGGCAGCAAAAGATGATGTATTTTTGTCCTGACATTTGCAGAAGTTGTCCATTCTTTTCTTTTGTCAGAATCTTGACTTTTCCGTCGAGTCATTTGTCCTGCGATGACGTCATGTTTTGTTTCGGTCATTTTTAGTGATTTTGGCTTGAGATGCTATACAAATTTGGGATTTGGTTCAAACCAACTGTACCTTTGTATTTTTGGGAGTCCATTACGGAAAATTAATGGTTGCCTGCGTAGGTTTAAAATATACATACTTGTCATTTATTTATATTTAAAAGCAAATAGCATTTTATTTGACTATTAAATAATCAACCAGGAAGAACATATATATGGTCTGTTCACACTGGTCAATATAGCGACCTTAGAAAAAAGGTGCTTGCATTGAAAAATAAAAAGTAGGTTAATGGAAATTTAAGAGAATTAAATTATAATTGTACGTACTAGAGCAGAATTATAATATAAAGCAAACAAAACTAATATAGGATCACCCCTGTCCCTCAACCTCTTCCCTCTATACCCTTACCCTCAACTTTCAGCCGTACTTACCAGTGGACGGCGGATCCGGAATGTTCGGAGTACGCTTTGTTGCCCCGTAGCGCGCTATCATGGCCTCTTGGATCTCATCCGTGTCTGTTCGGTACTCGAATGCCGCAAGTGAGTGTTCTGGCGCTCGTATGGGCACCATGCCTGTTGTGCGATTGTGCATGGCAAAGGTGTACTGCGGGAGATCCAGGATCTCTTCAGCCTTCACTCTCATCGACTTACCCATTTCTCGCGCATCATCCTGATACGTCGTGGAGACAATTTTAGTCGCCGTGTTGCCGATGACGGTTGCCGGGTTGAGCCCCCGTTCTTTGATCTGAGAAATCGTTTGATGCGCGAGGCCAAGGTTCCAACAATGATTTCATCCTCTGCGCTTGTTCTATGCTTTGGGAACTTCCGATCCTGTCGAAGGATAAGGACTTTGTAAGGTATCGGAAACTGCTTCCTATCGATTTAGCGAATCCGCGGTTGCAATGAATCTGCGCGAGCTTAGGTGCGAGGAGCCGGCCTTGAGACATGTGTAGGGGAGGCGGGGGAACGTGTGCCGGTAGTAACTCTTTCCGAATTACTCACGTGGCGGTTGGCGGGGCGGACCTTGGCAAGGGGAGGGCAATTCGACCTTGAAGCTGTCTAATTGCTAGGCACAGGTCTGACTCCAGGGCCTCTGGGCATAGGAATGGGAACGTGAACATCGGAAAGGCCAACTTGGTGTGTTTTCTGGACCATCGCTGGACCGATTTTTTTCCCGCTTCGGCGCTGCGCATCACGGCATCGATTCCGCGCGCGGCCGTATCCGGCAACTCTTGAAGACACTCGGTGGCCTGCGTCTTGATCTTTGCCAACGTTTCCGGTTCGCTGGCCTTGCGCGCAACGTCTGTGATTCCACGTCGCATAAGTTCAATCGTCCAAGGAGGCAGCGCCATCTATTTGTCTCGCCGTGAAATCGAAAAAAGGAGTAAACGGTTGTTCGTTCGAGTCTTGTCGTGGACGGAATTTCAAATCGTTGCTCGGCCGTCCAGAGCATCATCCATCATAGAGCATCGGGTGAGCTGGGCTGCAACATCCCTGACTCAGTCAGTACAATCCCGTCATCACGCTCGACGATCGCCAGTGCCGCGGTATTCATGCTTTGCACCCGCAGCTCAAAGTAGACGATGAGCAGTCCCGTGTGCAGGCGGTTCCAGGCACTGATGTGAGGGTTGGCGCCTGGCGTGTCGGCAAACGCGCGCGCATCACTTGCCGGGTGCACAAGTTCCGCAACGGTCCTGCTGTCAGCTCTGCCATGGGTCCGGCCATCGACAGGGCTGCCAACCCGTTCGCCGTCCTGCATACCGGCGCGTGTGGCGACCTGCGTTGTAGCGTGTGTCATGACTCACTCCTGGCTTCTACTTTTTAAAACAATAAGAAACTGTAGCGTAAAGGGTGGGGTGTTGTAAAATACTAAATTTGTCAGAGGGGACGGAGTATGGGTAACTATAAGGGAAAATGTACATTAAGGTGGTCGAAACTGCATATTTACGTCATCTTGAGAGCTGCTTTGGTGCACTTTGAACCATGACTTTGGAGGAGAGGATAAAATTAAATCAATAGAAACTATGTACGTCCAGTTTACCAAAATACCATATCTGTAATATCTCGGGAATAGCTTGGGGTTTGATTTGAAGTTTTCAGGGTGCATAAAAGCAGAATGGGGGGGGGGGGGAGCGGGGTTTAACACTTTTTGCATAAAGATTAACGGTATTTAAAAAGCCATCCCATTGTCGCTATTTTAGGGCCTAGGCAATGCGGCAAAACCACTCTTGCAAGAATGTTTTCTAAAGAAATTCCCTAGTTCTCCAAGGAAAATTATTTTGACCTTGAGTCCTCTATTGATTTACAAAGGCTAAAAAATCCTATTGAGTGAGTAGAGCGACCAGTCATCTGTGCCGCCCCCTCTTTAGAACCACAACGTGCCCTATTAAGGCATTGGGCTCAAGACAGAATCTTTTGCTCTCTGACTTAGTCAGAAAAGATTATGCACCACCCTCGACTTAGGTAATGGGTACCTTGAGATGAATTTGTTAAATTGATCCCAGTCGAATCTGGTCAATCCAGATAATAATAAAGAATAGGAGTTTGTAGTGGGCAATATCACCCTTGCACAAGCACACGCCGCTGTCGAGGCAGCGGTCCAAAAGTCTGAAGAACTCGGTGAAAAAATGAATATTGTGGTCGTCGACGCCGGGGCAAACTTAAAAGCCTTTTCCAGGATGGATGACGCCTGGTTGGGGTCCATTGATATATCCGTGAAAAAGGCCAAAACGGCACGATATTTTGATATGGACACTGGTGAAATCGGTAAGTTATCGCAACCGTCTGGCGATCTTTATAACATCGAGCATTCCAATAATGGCCTTATTACCTTTCCCGGTGGCATACCTATTCGGAACATCCTCGACCGAGGAGGATGCGGACAATGGCCTCCGACGAAGACGACAACATCGGTGTCGACTACAATCCGAACGATTTCGAACCGGCCAGCGCGGTCGAGCAGGTCAAGCACAAGCATGAAGCAAGCCTGCTGGCGATGCCGTCGGTGACCGGGGTCGGCATCGGCGGCAACGCGGTCGGTGACGATGCGATCGTTGTATACCTGGAAGACGGTTCTGCGGCGACGTCGCTGCCGCGTCAGATCGAGGGCGTCGAAGTTGTCACCGAACTGACCAGGACCATCGACGCTCAATAAAGCGGGTTCAGGGTAGCCGACGAGCTCCAAAGTCCTGGCCGGTCGCGCCGGACAAAATTCCCCCCATCCATTCATCCATCCGTCGCTTTGTGGATTTTAAATTCATACACCGAAAACGCACCTTATTATCTCGGTCGTCTGCAAAATGAAGATAATATATAATGGAAGAAACTGGAAAAAAAAGGCACCTTTTGACAGAGTGGTACGTACAGCACCCGATCTACTACTACATATTTTTTCCGTTTGTGGGTACAAAGTAACACTCATTGGGGCCCAATTGAGGGCAATACTAAACACATACCGGGACTACTGTATTTACTTTGACATATATATATATCAACATATCATGGTAGGGCGAGTTATGTCATCCCCAAGGGCATAGGTATTGGACTTTTCAACTAGTGAAGACAAAAAATATTACGTTAGAAGAACAACATCATCACAATCTTCGACGCCAACAAAAAGTGGTGCGAAACCCCGTACAATTCTACCAAGATGCCATAAACTACATTACTGTTGACTAAAAGTCATTGGAACCCTTGAACGTTCTATGTGTTCCCTGGGGAGCCCTCCATTTCCCGAGGAAAGAGTAGCTGCATACTTATTTTTCTTCTTGAAATTGGCAAATTGACATTTCTGGCCACAACAAAGATCTAAATAGGTCACAATATCCGATTCTAAGTCACACTTTAAGAAAGAATCCGTATCTTTCCCAGGGTGGCTCTACCGAACATTTGGGGAATATCAATACGAGTGAGAAGGAAACGACGCATAAGTTTACGAAACAAGATTAATTAAAGTAATTAAGAGACCAATATGAGTAGTATGAATAACTAAGCATTAATTAGAGTAGTATTTACAGAAATGACAAACATCTCTCCAGAAAGAAGCTTTCTAATACAGAGCGTAAATTAAGGAAAATCCCAAGGGAAAATCAAGAAATATTTCCTTAGATATCAGAAAAACAAGCAGATAAGGGGAGGGGTAATCAAGACATTTGTTCATCCAGAAACCCCCTTTCACTAGAATAAAAGTTGCTGGACAGAATTTCTTAGTTGTACTTGAAACGAAGCTAAGCAGCATAAGAAGGTCCATTTTGCAGATGAGAGCTTATAACCTCTACAATAGGGTTCTCTAAATGTTTTGTTATTTGAGAGGGGGCGGATACCTCAAAGGATGCATTTAAATGCCAAAATTTCCTAGCTCTCATTGAGCCTTCATGTAAATTTAGAATTAATTCTAAGGAACGGGCGGAAGGAGGATGTACAGATTAATACTTAATCCCTGTTCATTCTTAGGAATATTTTTAGTGTACTCTCTTTTTATGAAAGGAAAGAGTAACCTTAAACTCCAAAATAAGCAAACCTTATTCTCGATACGAGGGGGCTGCCCCCTTTTCATCCTCCCATCCGCCTCAAGGTCGCAGAAACTTTGGATGATGGTCAAAAAAGCACATTTCGGCAAAAAGATCTAAATATTTTTCTCTGATCTAAATTTCTCTTTTCTCTAAATCTTTTCTCTGTAACATCAAGTATGCGAAGCATGATTTGAGAAAGCTGGCAGACAAAAAAAGCACATATCGGCAAAAAGCTCTAAATATTTTTCTCTGATCTAATTTGCTCTTTTCTCTAAATCTTTTCTCTTTAACATCAAGTATGCGATGCAAGATTTGTGAAAGCAGGACTCACACGACCGTTTTTACAAAAAGCAGTATTTTTAAGTCGGCTTTTGCCAGAGAATACTCAAAAATAAGAAGAAACGCTGTACCTAAAGCACCATGGTTTATAAGGCAAACATAATGGCTATTTCAAATTTTGATTGGATATGTTTGGCCAAATGGTGGGCATGGGAGAGGGTTAGTTGCCCTCCAATCACATTCGACTATTAAAACGGGCACTAGCCTTTTCAGTTTCCAATCGAATTAGCTCTTTCCGAAGTTTCTACAGCAGCGAATGGCCATCTCAAAATTGTATCAGATATATTTCGGGGAAATACAAAATGAGGGAGAAAAAATGGGGATTATCCACCCTTTGATCACTCTGAATATTAAACAGGGCACTAGAACTTTTGATTGCCAATCCAATGAGCCACCAACGAATTTCATACGATCACTCTTTCTATACATACCTTATATGCCTCCTAGATGAACAGAAGAGTTCCTCTGGTGCCTTTTCAAGTGTTAGAAAGAGTTTGAACTTGGGTACGTGGTGCAATATGGTCATGGATGCTGGACCAAGTAGTAGAGGAGAACCACCTCCTCATCTGCAAAGTGTTCGCTCCTCCTAATTAAGATGGTCATCGTGGACGTTAGTAAACTTGTACCCTTGCCAAAACAGAAGTTTGGTTGAATCTGTTTACTTTTTTAATCACATATGAAGATACCCAAACTATAAATACATCTGTGAAGTCACTTGCTTAAGGGTTCTAATGTTAAACGGAATTGTGCTACTTAATAATCATTCAGAGAGAGAACCTTAAAATAATAAACCTCTTTTTGGTGCTTGTTGGTTATAGGAAACACACCCTGAAAGTGAAGTTAGGTTAATCCTAATGAAAAATAACAAAACATGAAGATAAAATAATACTTTAGAAACAAACTTATGGAAACCTAGCCTAATCTAACCTAATGTAACCTAACTCCCATCCCCACCCTTATTGTGAATATATAGCCCAAATTATACAAGCCCAATGCATTCTGTCTAAGTACAATGTATTGTATCATTCATCACTTGTTTTGTATTCATGAAACCTGTTTTCTGAGATGTAACCTAAGCGTAATTCTTGGATGTGTTTCCAATAACCGACAAGCGCCTACTTTTTTTAAACACTGTCGAGAAGAAGATGTTTGCTTATGAAATTATTTTGCATTCAAATAGAGACTTAGGCTAGTTAGGTCTAATGGTTTGTCATGTCAAGCAACCTGTTTGGAAAGAAAACACAGCATAAACAGAGAAATAAATTAACAAGGGTTATATATGGTGCCATCAAAAGGGGATGGGGTGCATCTCCAAAAGAAATGGTAATCCTTTAGAAATGAGCATAGAAAGGCCTGAGTAGGCTAGTGTGTTCACCATGTCAGTAACAAACATCTTGTACATACATTTAAAAATCAGAGTTAACAACATAAGTAGTCTACCTGAAGTTCAGCTTTTTCTACTTCCCATTGAGTCCTTTCAATCTCAAACCTTTGCTGTTTCCAAGATATTGCAGAAAGACCCTTCTGACAATGTGGATGCCCCGTAGTGTCTTCTTTCTTAATTTTATATCCATCCCACTATTTCCGAAACGTATTAGCCCCTTCTGATATGTTTCAGATTTACTTCTTGTGGAAATTTGGGTCCATATTATGTTTTTAGTTTATTTCAGCATTTCCCTCATCATTCGCTGAAAGTCTCGTCTCAGCTATTCCTCAAATATTAAATTTACGTCCTTTTGTTATTGTCATAGTCATAGATGAAAGTTATTGTCATAGATGATCCTATAAGAATAAAAAAACGGTTACGAGTACGTATTCAGAAGTTACAAATACTATCGCGCAGCTTTTCGATAATGGCCGGGTTTGCCTTGTTCACGAATTGCCCACCGAAATGCTCCACCTCAGGAACAAACACACCGGCGTCATCCACCGGGTTGTAGGTTTCCAATCCGTACTGGTTACCGACCACATAGTCTTCCTGACCGTGTCCGGGCGCTGTATGAACACATCCGGTGCCCTGTTCCAGCGTCACGTGATCGCCCAGTATAACTAAAGAATCTCTATCGATGAATGGATGCCGGCATACCAGGTTTTCAAGTGCCTTCCCCTCACATTTTCCCAGAATTTTAGTTTCCGTAATGTCCCATTCCTGGACCAGGGCCGGTAATAAATCTTCGGCAACGACTTACAGTAGAAGGGAAGGGCAGCATCTTTAAAAGACTACTAGGATCAATTTTGTTAGAAAGACAAAGATTTATGGATCTTATTCTTTGAACGGACAAACCGATAGGTACGCAGCTAGTCCAACGAGATCAAGTACAGCACGAACCAAGGCACGTTTCTTAGCGGTATTAGCCCACAACGGCCTCCTAGAGTGTTTCCGTACGGTCTGCGTTTTGTTGTGGGAGAGGAAGACGGAGAGACAAGTGAAGCTACTTATATCCACAAGCACCAGATAGTATTTGTTTTCCATCTACCCAAGCTTAGAATGCAGTTACTGTAATTTTCTTCGTTTTTGTCGCGGTTCGTACATTGATTTCAATATGGTCTGCAACCGCATTGACCGGCCTTTTATCCGGCTCATTGACCTTGATTTCCACTTGCGCGGAGTTTGGTATCAGGGCACCGCGCCAGCGCCTTGGTCGAAAGGGACTGACAGGTGTCAGTGCCAATAACGGCGCGTCAATCGGCAGGATCGGGCCGTGAGCGGAAAGATTGTAGGCCGTTGACCCCGCTGGTGTTGTGAGCAGCAACCCGTCACAGATCAGGGATTCAAGCCGTTGCTTCGCGTCAATCCAGATATCCAGGCTGGCCGCGAGATAGGATTGACGGAGCAGGGAAACTTCATTGAAAGCTTCGCTTTTGTGGGAAATTCCATAGAAATGTTCATCGAAGTAAGCAGCGCCTCCTGATAGAAGAGTTATCATCAATAAGGGTAAACTACTTATCGCAAAGAGTATACAGGCAACGGCTTTACGATCTTTTACTCGGAAATTAACCATTAAACGTAATCAAAATAGATTTACAAGAAAACGTTTGTTTTTCTTTCTTTGTTTTTTTACTGAACTAATGAAAAATTCGTAGAGCCCAATGATTTGACGTGTTATAATGGCGTCTGTAAAGGTGTCGCCAGTTGTCAGTGCCCTCTGTCGAACCACACATTGTACACTCTGCTCTCTGTGGTCGAATCTGTAATCACATACTCCGTTAATAAAAGTCTAAGTGCAGACTCTACCGGCCAGAAAACAAAATTTTCGGGGGCCCGAAAGCTTTTGTTTCGGGCACTCGCAAACATTTTCGGGCACTCGCAACCTTAATTTCGGGGGCGCGAAACCCCAGTCATCATTTCGAGCACCCGAAATTAAAGTTTCGAGTGCTCGAGAATGTTTTCGCGCACCCGAAACAGAAGGTTTCGGGCACTCGAACTTTTTTTCCGGTCGGTAGAGTTTTATACGTCAAATACGTATAATATATCAAAATATGTATTTTTGAACTTTATATGTCTAGAAATTTGCATTTATACGTACATAACCTATCCCTGCAACAATGAAAATGTCTTCCTTTTCCAATATACCTTAAATTCGCATATTATAAAATTCAAGGGACAGTTTTTGAAATTCATTTGACATAGTTTCCTTCGGGCCCGTAGAAAAAGAAAATATGAAACTGAACGGAACCAAATCTCAGGTGCTTATTCATGGGTGCAATAGGATTGGGATCTGTGGGTGTCACTGGTAGTACACAGTTACCAAGTTGAATTTAAACAAAATCTAAACAAATCTATCCGGAATTTCTTTTTCTTTTATTCATTTTATATTTTAATTAAACGTCAAAATTCTTTAGATCCAGTCCTAAATTGTTTGAAATTACGTATAAGCTTTTAAAATTATTTTCCTATTATACAAAAGAATAAATAAACAAAAGCCGCTACCTTGTCGTGCATGATGAGCTGGTCTTCGATTTCCTGGGGATAGATGTTCACGCCGCCGGAAATGATCATGAAAGTGGCGCGGTCCGTGAGATACAGGAAGCCATCGTCGTCCACGTAACCCACGTCGCCGAGGGCGCTCCAGTTGGCGTGCTCGGGATGCTGTGCGCCTTTGGTTTTTTCGTCGTCGCGGTGGTACTTGAACGGCATTTCGGGCAGCTCGAAATAGACCAGCCCCGGCTCACCGTTGGGCAGTTCGGCGCCGCTCGCGTCGCAGATGTGGATCACGCCGAGTATGGGCTTGCCGACGGTGCCCGGGTGCGACAGCCACTCCTCGGGGCCGGCTTTTCGGTGTGAAATTTTACTTAGCAAGTTTAGTTCTTCTATGTTCAAGTTATGTATATAAAAAAAAAATAAAATAAAATAAATTATTCCACAACTTTTTTATGATTTTCCATTTTGGTTAAATAGAAAACAGAAAATGAAACAAAAAACCCAATCCATGGTTGTGCAATAATTGTACACATTCTTTAAGGCATTTTTTGGAGAGCTTGCTTCCTAACAAACGCAACATCATATAGAGAAATTTTAGGATATAATCCCTATAAGTGGATAAATTAGCCGAACAAGAAATTAAACACGAAGTATAAAAAAAACAATTAGCTCGAAAGTGCCTGGAAACAGACTCTCCGTAACGCAGTAACCAGCAACCTCATAACAGCAAGATGCTTGGGAAATATTATGCACAGTACTGCAGGGATCATCAAGAAAACAACGTTAGCCTTCGTATTTTGACCGAGTACATTTACGTGAATGTAGGTGGTGATTTGTGGATTGAATTTCAAACAGATGTACGGTACAGTGAAACGTAAGATAATGGTCACCTCCCACAAGGGTGGATGCCAGAGAGCGTCCATTACAGTATATGGAGGTTTCTCTGTAACACAGATGGTGTGGAGCATGGCATTTCAACACAACCCTCTAATTTCTGCGCCTCTGCACTCTTAAGCTGAGAAGAGTTGGGGGCTCAATCAGTTTATGCGGAACTGGATGGCGGCACGGTGTCGATGGAAAGTACCTTGGGCTATGGCACCAGTGTGGTCCTGCGGCTGCCGGTCGATCGGCCGGTCGACCCGGCATCCCCCGCGCCGTGATATCGCGCGATGCGAGTGAAGGCGGGAAGCCCAAGGCGGTCTCCCAGGCGGTCTTGGTCGCGCTCGTCTGCGTGGCGCAAGTGTCCGTCCCGCTCGGTTCCTACGCGTTTCCCGCGCTCTTGCCGGATTTCATCGACCGCTGGACCTTGGATAACAGCCAGGCGGGTACGATCACCGCCGCCTTCTATGCCGGCTACACTCTCGTGGTGCCGTTTCTGGTTACCCTGACCGATCGCTATGACCCAATTTGTTCGATTTCTAGGCTACCAGGAAAAGAAAGATGTTAATCCGAATTTAGCTGCCTTTGAGTCCCGAAATTCGGAGACTACTACCCCGATTTTAATTCCAAAGAGCACTTACCTGGATAGGCCTACTGAAGACCGACTTTATTGAAAAACCTAGTTTATCTGTAGGTCTACGTGTTTGAAATAAGTGACATATTTTTTGTGTTTTACAAGTTTAAAATAAGTGTAGGTCTACAAGTTTAAAGAAAGTGACTTACTTTTTGTGTTTTCTTAGCCCATTTGGTTGTTTAGTTACGTTTCTATATTGAATAGTGAAAAAGTCTTTTCTAAAATGACGGAGAAACTATTTGTAATTAACAGATAAATCTATTAGAAAAAATGTATTTCAACTTTTTGATTGATCAATTGTGATTAATTATTGTGTGCGTAAATATTATTCTATTAAAATTCCTATTTTTTGAATTGTCTCATAATTCATTATTATGTCTGCTGGTATTTTTCTGCATGTATAATTCATGCTTTTTAATTTAGTGTTCATATTTCAGAATATTCGCCTCATTGATTATGAAAGAATGGTTGATCACGCTGGCCACAGGGTCGTGGCATTTGGTAAATATGCTGGTGTTGCAGGAATGATCAATATTCTGCATGGACTTGGACTTCGTCTTCTTGCACTTGGACATCATGGCACAAATACGAATGGCTCAGAAATCGGAATTTCTGTAAACATGCATACTTTTTCCAAAATATCCCACTTTGACCGTCAACAAGTTCAATATCAATAATTACTTAAGAAGTAAATGATGTTCAAATGTATATATATTTGCTTCAAAATGAGCTGTTCGTGTCCATCAAAGTTTGCCTGTCTAAGACAAACCGAGATTATCCCACTACTTTATTAGCGTTAATCATTCATGTTACCCATATGAATTTTCATCCACAAAGATCAGTTGATTGAGAATTCTAATTCCTTTACCGTTAACCACAATCCATGCCTCGAGCTACAATGTTTGTTGAAAACGGAGCTGAAAAGTCCCTCTTGGATTTAGCAGGGTACAGCCAGTTGATCATAAAACTGACCTCGGTCTATCCATCGAGCACTTCAGTCAAGCAAACACGGCAACTCTTATTAGTGAACACGGAACATCGACTTGGTATTTTTATGTCTTTTGTCATGAAGAAGTTAATAGTCTTCTTTTAAACCTAAACTTCTTTTAAACTTCTTTTGCTGTCTTCTTTTAATACTTTTTAACTCTATTGAACCATCGCCTTAATTACCTGAAGCCCTGTTTTAGATAGTTCTTTAAAATTCTGCTAAATCAAAATAATGATTAGTTTTTTTTTGTCTTTCCAAAGTAATGGAAAGTCTTGCCCCCTCTCCAATTGATATATTTTTTCTTTTCAGGAGAGATGAAGTTTACCCAGTAACAGCTTGGTAAAAAGAAAACAAGCTTAAGAAGCTTTTGATGTAGTAAAGAAAAATGCTTATTTTTTAGCTGAAGAAGTATAGCTACCCCACTTCTTGTGTAATCTTATATAATAAAATGATGGTAAAAATAATTGCTTCAAAATCATTCTTTATTTAAATGCATCGCTTCTGTCATCCCATTCGTTGTTGGAACCATCTCTGGTTCGAGATGACCTTGATAGTTGTGGTTATTCTTTTTGGGTTGTTGCTTCATCCTTTTCTCTCCTTTTATATTAAACAACTACGTGATAGAACACTGATCCAAGTTGATAAAAAATATCTAAAAGATGTGTATACTTATCGGTGACTTCGATTGTGACTTACTCACTTAAGTGCTGGATCTTTTCTTTCTATTTTGCCAACCGGTTACACGGGCATTCAAAAAAAAAAATTACACGTTTATTTGAATTTCTGAAAGTACCTCTACCCTTAACCACGCAGTATTGCTAGATCATCCTGTCCCTTCGTATCCATCTGTCCCTCTCAATTCCCATAAGTGGTACCTATTCTTCTGATTCTGGTAAAAGAAAATTCAAAATTGTTCATCTTAAGTGTTAGTGAAATGTTGACGAGGATATTTTCCAAGTGGAGTGCAACGGCATATTGGTTAGCTGAAAGTGTTTTTACCCTTGGCAATAAAAGCCACTGTTATTGTTGTACCCTCAAACTCTAGTTGACCTGTCACAACTTCTGTCACTAAGTAGTCATTGCATAGTCACTTAAGGATGTTGGGAATTTCGCTTTTGAATTGTTAATAAAGGCGGTCTGAAGTGTATAAATGGCTCCTTTTTAGCTCCTCTGAAAAATTTACCTGACAATTTGGCGATGGCCTTAACGAAGAAGCAATCTTTCAATATTCGAATCTTGTCAAAACTGTAGTCAGAACTTGCGGTCAACTCGGCAGTTGTCTAGTCAAGTATATTAGACTGCCGTATTTGTAGGTTCAGCCTTGTTTTTGATCTAGGAAGCCCGGGCTCACCCATGTGCGAACGGGCCAGACGGGCTCGACCTGTGATGGGCTGTAGGGCCACTCGCGGCGAACTCTCGGTGCGACTAAGTACACGCCAATCGGTCTGGGCAGCACGACCTTCATCAAAATCAACCATTTGTTTGGGCCGGTTCGGCCAATCGCAGCGCAACGGTAGATCAATATGTCCCGCATCATCATTGATCTGCCCAAACACGTCAGCAATATAGGTTTTGTCTGTATGTCGGCGCTCAAATTGCAAGCCTAGATGTCGATGCGCATCGGCGTTTCTTGCCATTAGCACCACGCCGGATGTGTCCATATCCAATCGATGCACACAAACTAAAATATTACCATTTTTGTGCCTTAAAATTGGCAAACAAAATTTCATTTTCTTGCTAAAAACAAAGAGTGTCTATAGCAAGGCCCAGACAGGTAACACGAGAGAAACTGAAATGAGGAAAAATTCGCACAACAAGCATTTGGTGTCAAAATGTATCAGTAGATTGGGCATTCATAATAAATCGATTGGCCCATAAGCGGACAACTGGTTATTGGTAATGCAAAACTTAGGCACATTAGGGCTTGTTCTTCGAAAGGACGTGCTAAAATAATTAGATAAAAAATACGGTACCTTTTGGGCACTCGGCATTGGGACAAAGAAGTTGGAACTCGAAGCTACAGCCGACGTCGCCACCCCCGATCAACCCGCCAAGTGGGGCAACGGGGTCTACTGGGTCGAAGCCACCCTGGACTCGCAGGGCAACATTCACCTCATGAGCACCGGCCTGGTCGGGGGAGGACGGCGCGCGATCACCGCCGCCAGATCGGCGTTGGCCATGTCGTCATAGGTGTCGGTGTCGCCGGCATAGCCGAATTCGCCGGCCAGGACCTCCCCCAGCGCATCGACGGAGACGGCGGCCGCGGGGTCGGAGAATCGTCCGGCGATCGCTTCCAGATGCGTCTGCGCCGCCGCGACATCCCGTTCCGGCGTTTCCAGTACCGAGAAGGCCAGCGCGACCCCCGCCAGATCGGGATGATCAAATCGCAAGAAGGGATCGCAACAATCGCTATGATACAAAATCACTTAAATTCCTGATTGGATTTTCTGCTTTAGCTGCCGCTGTCATACTGGTTTGTGGTGTATTACTTGTTCGGTTGGCCGACACACTGGCTGTTCAAACCGGCCTTGGGGCAAGCTTTATCGGGGCATCTCTTTTAGCGCTCACAACCTCCTTACCGGAACTAAGTACCTGTATTGCCGCCGTGCGGGTCAAGGCCTATACGATGGCGATCTCCAATATCTTCTGCAGCAATATCATTATGACATTCTTGCTGTTCCCAAACGATTTGGTGTATTCAAAAGGACCGATCATTAATGAACAGCAGCGATATGACCAGCTGAAAGAATGTCAGCAGAACATTGAGCGTTCCGTGACGTGCACGCGAATAGCGCATCGGGAACAGAGGCACCACGCCTTCTGCGATCCAGAACAGGACCAGCCCCACGACCAAAGTGATGGTTCGATAATGTGGCGGAAGGTTTCCTAAGTTATCGACGAGTTCCTGCATGAGCTCATCATCGATATGAAGGCGTCCCCCCGTATCAAGGATAACAACCTCATAACCGTGTTCTTTGGCTCGGTTAACCCCATCACGACAAGTTTGTACGGCATTGGCATCAGGCTTTCCTTCCTGATCGCCGCGATGAACCAGCACGTCAAGGTCCTCCGCTTTTGACGCCTTTCTTATATTAGTACTTTAAGTTTTACAAGTTTGTGCTGAAAAACTGAAAAACTGAAAAAGTAGTTAGAGTAGTTTAATAGCAGTGTCAACAGTATCATCCGTGCTACAGCGCCTTTTGAAAATTGTCTTGCCCCATGGATCCATTTGATGGGATGCCAATATCCCCTAAGCTTTCTAGGGTCAAACTTTGACATATACGTAATGAACATCCGATCGGCCGTATTAAGCGTAAAGAAAATCACACATCAACTTCACAGTTTTTTAGATATTTATAATTGCAATATGAGTGGCATATACTGTATATTTAATAATTGTTGATTTTAAATGATCCTGACCGCCGCCATGATCAGCGCTTCGCCTTCTGCGTTGCCGCGCTCCAGCATCTGGTCATAGGAGAACCCGGCCTCGGCCGCGGTCTTGATCTGGCCCAGTTCCGCCATTGTCGCGTTCAGCGCGCCGCGCAGGGCCGCGTCGACATCGGCGTCAGCGGCTGCCACCAGCGAGGACAGGCTTTCACCGGTCACGACCGAACCATCGGCGCGGACATATTCGCCGAGATAGACGTTCCGGATGCCCAGCCCGTCGTAATAATGGCTGTTGTGGGTGTTGTCGGAGAAGCAGTCGTGCTCTTCCTCGGGGTCGTTCAGCATGACGCCCAGCTTCATCCGCTCGCCCGCCTGACACGGATTTCAGCGTCTATTTGAAAAAGGTAATCTTGCTGTTGGGTGATTGAAACCAACACCCTGTCTGCCTGTCGGTAACGGCCCAGCATTTCACAGAACAAACTCTGAGGCACAAGTGGAGGCAAGGGACGACGCTTTTAGTTGAGTTTGTAACAAATGCTATTGTATTGTCATCTGCTCTAGCCTGACCTTTCACTTGGGCGACTAACACCAAACGCCATTGACATGTGATTTCAATGCTGTTGAAGCACAGACTTCGAACTGCATATTTTTGCTACAGTCCAGAAAAACTGGCAACGCCTACTTAATAGCCATCCAAATAGTTCTCGAAGCCAATACTGCTCTAAAGGACCAAGAATGTCCATTGCAAGGCGATCAAATGCTCCATCAACAGGAATACGCAAAAGAGGCAATTTTTGTTGACCTCTAGGAACCTTTTACATGGAGCAATCAATGCATGACCTGGAACAATGCTCAATGTCCTTACACATGCCGTGCGAATTTTGTCATATGTCTTAGAAACACCGAGATGACCTGCAGTGACATCATCATGACATGCGACAAGGATTTCGTAGCGAAGAGAAGCGGGAATAACAACCTGCCTACAAAGCGATTTAACACGTCGACCACCAGGGGTCCATAGATGACAAAGAATGCCATGGTCAGCAAGATAATACGAATCGATGGACAGTAGTCGTATTATTCAAAATAATCCAAAGATAATTTAATAAGATTTTGGGGCTGATAAACACCACCAGAGTCTAGGGGCGAGGGTTGTAAGTTATGCAACGCAGTACTTAAGGTTTTTGTGGAACGGATGGTTGTTTAGCTTCAGAAGAGGCTCATTTGGGTAAAATTGGAAATTCTAGTTCCTTTTTAAGCTTAAAAAGTGATTGAGGGCATTTATCCCCCCCCTCTCCCCAAAAAACCCCTCTTTTTGACCCATCACATGATTGAAATTATGAGACAGCTATTTTGCTAAAAAATAGTTCAAAGAACGTATAACAATGTCTATAGGGGTGAAACAACCTCAGTACCCTGCCTCGTGCTCGGCGGCTTCGGAGAGACGTTCACGCTTGATGACCTGAACCGCGTGCTCGCTGACTTCGGCCAGTCGGCCGACTGACTCGCGTTCGCCCTTTGTTTAACGAGAACACCCCGACCGATCGGCCGGGGTGCGTTCCCTCTCGTCGTTCTGCTTGTTGTCGGTGACTAGCTTTAGTCGGACACCACGCGGAAGGTTGCGGTCATCGAGCGGGTCCGTCCGTCGACATCGGTGTGTTCGATCTCGATGCGATGCGTGCCGCCCGGCAGCCCGGCGGGCAGGCGAGACTCCCAGATGTGGTGCGATTCAACAGGGTCCGGCAGATCACGCTGGCCGTCCGCGTAGTTCCTTTCTTGAAGCATTGACAAGGATCTGTCATAATGGATCTTTGTCAACGTAGCAAATTTTGCTTCTATATTTGAAGCTTCCATGGCTCTCTTTCCCCCCATTTTGCCCTTGTTAATTTATCAAGAAAATTGTTAAGCTAAGCAAGAGCAACTTTCCGTCCAATTTGTACAGAATTACTTTCACCTTGCCCGGCTTGATTTCATTACTGGGGCACCAGTTGTAATAAAGCAGTAAGAGTTGAAACTAAAACAGGCACCAAGAGATAAAGTGCCAAAGCTATCGAAAAACTTTCATAAAAACTGTCTCCAAACACAAGCTGAGTTTGTCGTTGTAGCTTTTGTTCGACGCCCAGGTCTAGTTTCCAGGTTCCTACACAGCAGGAGGTATCTTCCTTCTCTTTCACCACACGAGCAGCTTGGATGTCTATTTTGCTATCGTTGTAAATCAGTGTGGATCGGATGTATCCTACTTTCATATTCTTACTTATGGTCTTGGGAAGTAGATATAAACTTAGAGAGCCAAAGAATTATCCTTTCAAGAGGTACTCTGGTAAAAAACTCTGCTGTTTTGCGATCAAACAAGTAACCAGTAGGCCGGCACTTCGGGAAATGCCAAAGAAATGCCATGTGCGTTGCAGAGGGGAATAATTGTGATCCATGTCAAGTTTGTTGGTTTCGAGCCTGAAAAATTAAAGAACGTTTTGATGATGCGCTGAACGGTGTGAACGACGCCGACCTGCGGCGCTTCCGTGACCGTTATCCCCGCTACCTTCCGCGTTTCGAGGCAGAGCGGCTGCGCGCGGATGCACGCGGAGAAATAGCCGGACAGTGGAATTTAGCCTATGGTGAAATAACTGTTAATATTGATTTATGGGAAGTGGAAGAGCAGGATGAGAAGCTGGTTTTCCAGGTACAGGCGCCCATCATGACCATACCTGAGAAGAATCAGGGTAACTTTTTCAGAGAGCTTTGTGAGATCAATTACGTGCTGTATGCTGTAGCATTTAGTGTGGTGGATGGAGCCGTATATCTGAAAACCATGTATCTTCATCTAGATTTGTGCAAAACAGAGTACAAAACATTTTGAGTTAGCTTCCTTTGCACTTCATTTGTCTCCATATCTGGTAATAATCTAATTCACCTATTTCAGACTCTAGTATACAATATCTAGTACATCATGTCTGCAAAAATGAGTACATAACATTTTGAACAATACATTTGATTGAAAGAAACGAGGTTCATCGAGCTTTGTGCAAAACGGAGTACAAAAGATTTTTAACCACACATTTGATTCAAAAAACGTATCTTCATCTAGATTTGTGCAAAACAGAGTACAAAACATTTTGAGTTAGCTTCTTTGAAAATTCTAAGTCCAAAATTTCCACGTCCCGGCATCATGGCGATCTGGTCAAAAGACAGCCGAAGCGAAGCCGCTCCAGTTGCCACAGCTGCGGAACCCTCCGCGAGAATGCCGTAAGCGCGGCTACCAGGAGCCTGCGACGCATCAGCCCCGGGCACCGGTCCGACACCCTCTCCCATGGGTACGGCGACCGACAGCGCGCCGGAGTTCGTATCACCACTGGCCTTGGTCGCCCCGACTCCGAGCGCCGGCGCCTCCGGAAATCGGGCGTCTCCTCCGGGGTCGGCGTTCCCTCCGTGGGGGCCCAAGAGCATGGTCCATTCCGGGGCATGCTCCTCCTCGTCGATATCCGTACCGAGAGCCCTGGCTTCTGCATCAGGCTTAACCCAAGAAAAAAGGCGCCAAAATCTAAGGCAATATTGCTTACCAACAGAAAGCGTAGGCTGATATTTTGATTTAGGTAGAAATATACTTCTCGCCGCCGCCGGTTACGATAGCCACCCTGAGATCCGGGTTGTCGCGGTAGCCCGAAAATATTTCACCCATCCGGACGCTGGTCGCGCGGTCGATGGCATTTGCTTTCGGACGGTCAATAGTGACTTCGAGGACACCGCCGTCGACCCGGGTTTTGACTGCTTCTTCTTTGCTCATAAGACCTCTTTGATTACGGTTGCCCGACGTCAGCGCTCCAGCGGGCGCAGCAACTCACGGCTGATAATATGGCGCCGACGTGCTGGCTTTTGGAAATCCCTGTCGGGTGGTTAAGGAACTTGAGGCCTAGATTTTTGAGGCTTATTTTGCCTGTAGTTTCCGCAATAAAATAGCCCGCGCTTCAGCGATTTTACTTCGACGGTCGTTTCGATTCAATATATTTTTCATGGCTTTTGAAAAATAGATATCGAAATCCTCTCGCGTATTCATATCGATTTCAAGATCGATTTCTGAAAAAGGTTTGAGAGCAATCGCGGGCGTCTTTTTTTCAGATTTGGAAGCCGGGCGGTTTTCAGAGTTTGCAGACGTTTGCATTTGACGGCTGGACGTCTTAAGCGCCATAAATGATTGCACGATTTTCGCTCAATTACCGTTTCCGCGGTAGACCACCTTATTCACAGGGCAGCCCAGCTCATTCTAGGGAGAATCATCTCGAAGCATAGCAAAACTTCTTGAAACTTGTGGGCCTTTCATGCGGGCCGTAAAGACGGTATTAGCTCAGAGCGTTACCAACAGATCACACTTAGTGTCTCGGCCCCCTAACAATATAAACATATTTGTTTGTTAGTTATTGACTGGCCGTGTATTAAATTCAAAAATATATGTTTATATACTTCATGATATATTTATATCCAAATCCTAATAATGCAAACATCTAAAATTTATGTATTGATCACACATTTTTAACATGACAAAAAAAGGGTTAGAGGCAAAATAAAACCAATTATATAATTTTTTCAGGAAAAGTATCAAAATAAGAAAATGAAAGAGGAAGAAAAACTAGAAAGAAAATATCCACCCTCTTGAAAAGGTCTTCCTCATAATCTTTTTTTTTTTTTAACTAGTACTTCTTTCTCATACCAACAAATTTATTGATTCGTACCAAAAAATTAAAAAGCTCTCAGCTCGTAATTTCTTTTGATTTAACTCCTTTTTATGACAATTAGATAAAATAAATTTAAAACTTTTTTGTGGGTTAAAATGTTAATTTCCATCTCATCTGTGTAATTTTTTTTCATAGGCGTGACCAGTAAATATCTCATCGACCGTAGTTATGATCTTGTGACTAAGTTTGTTTAATCGCCTAATCCCATTTAATCACCTGTAGGAGGGCATTTCTTCATCCCGCTTTCCTGCGTTTTCCAATGATTTGTAAAGCTTTTTGCGACAGACAGGGCTTCTATAAGTACATCTTGAGACCGACGGTCTCAGTGGCGACCTCTAGCACGTTTTTTGTATGTCTGCCACAATGCGCTAGGGTCAGCGATAGTGTTGTAACAGTGGTAAACTTGATAAACTTCTAATGGCTTATCTTCTTTGACACTGTTTAAAAAAGATATGCCATTTGAAAGAGTGCAAGTTTGAATTGTAAAAAAAGGTCTCTCATACATTATGACTGTTGCCATCGAGGCGGTGAGAAAGCAAGACACCGTTGCCCGTTGGGGAGGTGAAGAGTTTCTTTTTATATTACCCAACACCACCGCATCTCAAGCACAAGTCGTTGCCAATAAAATAAGAGAGCGAGCCAGTGAGTTCTTGATCGAACACGCAGAGACCACCCTCAATGTTTCCGTGAGTCTAGGGATCAGCGAATTAACACCACAGAACCCAGATATAGAACAAGCAATAACAACTGCCGACAAATTTTTGTATCAAGCCAAAACTTCAGGAAGAAATTGTGTATATCCACTGTCGCCAGCATACAACAACGAAATAAATATTGAAGAGAGTGCTTGAAGACTTAAGTCAACCGCTATGTATGATACATTTTCTCCTGAAGTTGACTTTGAACCTACACTATAGAACAAGCCTCTGCAATATAACAAGCGTAATATATTTTGTGTTCCCGCTTTTCCCCCTTAATTTCTGCTCCAAATATGAAGCAGCGATAAAAACGTAGATCATTGCTCTATCGCACCGATGAAGCGTCTCTTTGAAACTAGAAATGATAATGGCTATAGAAAATTAGGAAGAAAGTAAAAAAAATTGAGGCACTGACATATATTGCAAATACCAAAAAAACAGTCGAAAAGACAATGGAGTTAAGATTGTTTAAAGATACAAAAAGTAGTTACAGTCTGAAAATCCAAAATACAGCTAACAGGAAGTAACCGGTGCCATGCCGCAGCACACTGTTGTAAGAATTTTCCCTTCAAATCCATTGGTGCTTAAGAGTCTGTTCATCTGAACATAGAAAATAGAAAAAAACAGTTGTCAAAGACGCACTGCGTAGATATATTTAGCTCTATGTACAAAGCTATTAATACTAAAAATGGAATAGTTCTTATTTGTGAAATGGCAATGTGAAAATCCTGTTCGTAATGAATAATCTGGTCGAAATGAAATAATCAATTTGCCTTCGATATTATAGGGGGCTCGGCCTAGACTCTTTAACTTTAGAGTTGTATTTTACTCTTCATATTTAGCAAATACGACAAATATGTTTTACTGGCATCCGGATCCAGTATCTTGAACACCTGCTCCTTGTACGTATCCGCGTTCGCCTGGATTTCGTCTCGCGTTAGCGGCGGCCGCAGCGCGTCACGTCCCGACGGATCACCGATCATGCCGGTGAAATCGCCAATCAGAAACACAACCTCGTGACCGAACTGCTGAAACTGCCGCATCTTGTTAATCAGCACCGTGTGGCCCACGTGCAGATCCGGTGCCGTCGGATCAAAGCCCGCTTTGACAACCAGAGGTCGCCCTTGCTCAAGCTTGGCCTTCAGGCCGCCCTCGGGCAGCACTTCATCGGTACCGCGGGTGAGTTCGGCAATTTGTTCTTGAATAGCGGTCATCGAAGGCGACCGACACGCCCTGCTGTCCGGCAGCTAGGTTGCGGCGGTAGAAGGCGTTCGATTCCTCGGCCGTGGAAAACCCCGCATATTGCCGGATCGTCCAGGGGCGGCCCGCGTACATCGTGGCCTTGGGGCCGCGGGTGAAGGGCGCAAACCCGGGCAGCGAGCCCCTGTGGGGCAGTTCCGCCGTGTCTTCTTCGGTATAGAGCGGCGAGACGGGAATGCCTTCGAGCGTGTGCCAGGTCAGGTCGTCCACCGGGCGGCCGCGCAGCTCCTTTTCGGCCAGCTGTTTCCAATCATCCTTGGTCCGGGTCATCGGGTGTCCTTTCATCTGACGGGGCAGGGGGGACAGCAGTTCGTATTTTTAAAGCATCGACGGACTTCTGCTGTGCTCTTTGGGCATCGGGCTGCATACCTGCAATATCCGCATTGAAATCGGCCGCTGGGTTTTGGGATGATATATTAGAACCTCTCAATGCTGAGAAACCGTAAGTTTGTAACCGCATGTTCGTCTCTTTCTCTCTCAGTTGCTTTTTTTCTCTTTTTCTATTTATCTCTCTTCTCATCTCTTTCTTTCTCCTTTTTCTTTTAATATTCCATTTTCTTTTCCCCCTTGGGTTTGTTTACGTTGAAAAACGATAAAGTGTATATACCCTCCCATTAGATTTCTTATTCTAATGACGTAGAAACGCCTTCACAAATGATTCTTCAACACATACGTCAAAAGTTTATCTCCCGCTCCCCTTTGGAACAATCAGTAGAACGTGTTCTTCAAGACCTGACTCTCACACATCCTACACTTGAGCAACTCTATGCTATGGCGCGCGAATACTTTGTCAAATCACCTGTAGGAGAAAACACCTCAAACTATCTTCTTACAACTCCCACCCTCATTTTTCCTTTTAGAATGGTCCTTAAGGAGCTTTACTACGAACTCGTTATCGTGGATGCAGGCATGGTAGAAAAAAATATGCGCCTCCAAGCTCTCATTCAAGTTTTAAAGGAGTTTTTATCCAAAAAAAATCCCGCTATGCAAACTCTTACGCCTGATGTTGAGCCCGAAACGGAAGATGTCATCCGGAGCGACTCTGAAGAGGCCGATTTCAGTCACGAAGAGGATTTCGCGGCAGAATCCGATGAAGCCTATGGCGAGTTGGACGCCGAAGAGGATTTCAGCGCCGAGGATATCCGCCCGCAGGTAAAGAGCATCATGGACCAGATCGAGCTTCCACCCGGCTATAGCTGGAAGGAGGGCCGTGGGTTTCAGCGCCAGGACGATACGGCGGATATGATGGCAACCAACATCGTGCTCGGCGTTGCCTGTATCTTTCTCGTCATGGCGGCGCTGTTCGAATCGCTGATCCTGCCGTTCTCGATCATCCTCGGGTCGATATAGTAACTTGGGATAAAAAATTGCAAGGGGACATAGCTGCTTTTGATCATCTTTAGGAGTGTTTCAAGCAGAAGCAACTTCTCCCACACTTTAAATAGAGTTGGGGATAAAACTAAGAAAAAATATGGGAAATAAAAAAGAATGCTCAGAAATACTTTCCAAAGAAACGATAATGTGAATCATTTTCATGGAGTTTTAATTATGGGATCGTCAAATGGCTAGTGAAATTATTTGCATAATGATGCATGGGTAACACCTCATTGACTTCAATGCCTAACATGTCCTTGTCTAGCACAAGGCAACAATTAAAAACAATTGACTGTAAAATTCTTTACCCCTTTAACAACCTGTTACCGCTTGGACGACAGGCCATTTTCCAAAAGTATAAACAACAGCGGTGATCGTACTGCTCCATAAGAAAGATCCAAAAACGACTGCAAAAATTATCGACCCATTAGCCTCACCAGCCTCCCAGCTAAAATTCTACCAAGGATTATCCAAAACCGAATAAAAACCATTACAGACTAAATTATCAGTGATTATCAGGCCGGTTTCTGATCTGGACGATCTACCACGGATTAGATTTTTGTAGTGAGACAACTTGGGGAAAAGTATCTTGAGTTCAGTAGATAAATCCTTCAACTACTTTTTGATTTCAAGTAGGCCTCTGATGTTTTGCTTGACCGAAACGGGCTTGGATTCATAGACTGACTCTGAAGAGCCACTGCTCTCTGTGGAGAGAGCACTCTGTAGAGTGACATCTGAAGTCAGTGCCATCTGTAGAGTGCCATCTGAAGTGTGTGTGTATGATTTATGAAAACGGAGTTTCATAGGCTGGATTCATAGGCTTACTCTGTAAAGCCACTGCTCTCTGTAGAGAGAGCACTCTGTAGAGTGCCATCTGAAGTCTCTTTAGAGCCACTGCTTGTGTGTGTATGATTTGTCAAGGGTTTCGTAGGCTGGATTCATAGACTGACTCTGAAGAGCCACTGCTCTCTGTAGAGAGAGCACTCTGTAGAGTGACATCTGAAGTCTCCTTAGAAGGTTCATAACTTGCAGCCCTTCCCCGGTGGCTTTTGGGGGTCAGGTTATCCTCAAAGACATAGTTAATAGATCTTTCGACCGGGCCGAAGAAAATGGCCATCTTGAAATTTTGATCGAGTAATTTTGGATAAAGATGGGAGGTGGAAGGGGGGTTGCCCTCCAATATTTTTGGTCACTTAAAAAGAGCACTAGATCTTTTGGATTCTGATCAAACGAGCCCTCTCTCGATCTTCTAGGGTCGCTGATTCGATACGATCACCCCTGGGAAAACAAGAAAAAAAAAACAAATAAAAAACAAATGAATAAGCATTCGTGATCATGCTTCTCGCAACAAAAAAAAATCAAAAAAAGCCAAACTGCTGGGCGCCGATTTCGGCATCAATGCACGCGATGCTAATGTCGTCGATGAAGTCCACAAGTTAACCGATGGGCGTGGTGCAGATATCGCCCTCGAAGTCGTAGATGCAACCCAATCAATCTAATCGGCCATCGAAGGCACTCGCAAAGGCGGAAGCATCACGTTGGTTGGCAATCTCGCTCCCAAAGTCGAGGTTCCTTTGCAAGCAATTGTTACAAGAGAGTTGTCGCTTTACGGCAGCTGTGCTTCCAATGGCGAATACCCGGCTTGCATCGACCTCTTGGCAAGTGGAGCGATCCGAGTAGAGGAGATTATCACCGCCACCGCTTCTTTGGAACCGCAAACTAAATACTTGAGAAATTAAATTTTATAATTTAATTATTAACTTTTATTATTAAATATTGGAAAAGATAAAAGAAGAATTTATTCAAAGAATAAAAAGTTCATTAATACCATAGAAAAAACAATGACACTGGTCCAAAAAATTATCTTAGGAGTACGCAAGTAGCGATTTAAAGGAAGTTTTCAGAGATAATTTACAGAGTTGGTTTAGAAACTATATATTCCTATTCAAGTTTATGCAACGAAAAAAATAGTCTTTTCCTTATAACCTTGCTCACCATAGGAGACATCATCACCCCCGCTCTCCCACTTGAGCAAGTTTATCGGACTTCTAGTTTGAATTCAGTCTGCATGTAGCGTGGCCAACAGAGCCGTGGTCGTCCGCGACGCCTTCGTCCACCTTCCGGCACCCAAAACACTGACTGCTTTGCTAAGCGAGCCTCGTCCATACGGAACACGTGGTCGGCCCATCTCAACTGTCGTGCTCTGATGGTCGTCATTAGATGGGTTTGTTGGCTTCTCCGGTAGATATCCTCGTTCGTCACGTGTTGGGAGTAATGAATTTTTATAACTCGGCGCAAGCAACGCTGATAGAATGCATTGAGCCGTTTTTCGTTCTTCTTGGTCAAATGCCACGTTTCACAGGCATAAAGCGCAGTCGGAATAACGGTCGCGTTCAGCAGCCTGAATTAACCTGATTTTTGGGCAAATAGTAATGCTATACCCTTTGCATTTTATCAAAAATAGGCCTATTTTTAGAAACCTGATTTTTGTGCAAAAAGTAAGGCTATACCCTGTGCATTTTGGCAAAAATAGGCCTATTTTGAAAAAAATCTGATTTTTGGGCAAAGCGTAAGGCTAGACCCTTTGCATTTTATCAAAAATAGGCCTTTTTTTAGAATGCTGATTTTGCGCACAAAGTAAGGCTATACCCTTTGCATTTTGGGAAAAATAGGCCTATGTCGAAAATAGCGATTTCAGGCCAAAAGGTAAGGCTATACCCTTTGCTTTCTTGGAAAAATAGGCCTATTTCCAAAATCGCCCCGCCTCAGGTCAGACCGGCGGAGGTGATGAGCGGGGGCGAACCCTGATCGTAGCCTTCGGCTTCCGGGAAATCGGTGTTGTAGATGCAGGTCGCGGCATCGCCGTCCCGGAGCGTGAACTGTCGTGCGATCCCGTGGACCACGAAATAATCCCCGCGCACGGTGTAGTTCACGACCGATTCCCGGCCCTCGCGGTCGACGGTGAAGATCGCGGGCGAGCGGCGGTTGCCGGGCCACTGGAAATAGGTCTTTTCGCCATCGTCGAAGGCCCGCGTCGGTCGTGGATCGCCGTGCCCTCGGTAGGCGTAGTCGAAGTTGAGATCGTCAGGATCGATGCGGTTGCCATAATCCACCGACATACTTAACGTTCTAAGACTTTCCATTGATTGACTGTGTCGCATTCCCACTGAGGACTCGAGATGTGCCGGCAATTTTCTTAACGTAAATTCTAGCGGGGAGGTGGGATGCTGGTTTTGACGAGGGGCGCTACCGTTATTTATAGATGTAATTGCTGGTATAGATGTACCACGAAGCCTTTGACGAAAGAGAAAAGAGCATGTAAAATCATTGAAAGGTTACGAAAAACACAGACCCTCTTTAAATTTGAGAGTCTATCTTGGCAATTCCCAAACAGCTCTATGATGGACACTCTGGCTTGATCAAGAAAGCTGGTTATGATATAAGACTTGATTAATTTAAATTTCAGGTAATATGCTGCAAGTCTGTCTTTTTACTTTATGAGATTTGCCATTATCATGTGGTAGAACAGGGAAAATATTCACAGATTATGATTATTGAAGCAATTCCAGCATGTAATTTCCAAGTTCTAGTGGTGGTAATCCTTGGTACAGGGGATACTGAAGAACTACCATATACAAGTTTCACGGAGCTTTCGTTTCCCAATATAATTTGTATGGAACGAGTTGAAATTTTTGCCAAAGTGACTTATCTTTCATCACTACAAGAAAACGATGTTAGATAGAATTTAGCTAGTTTACAGATTGAGAAATAAAATTTGTCAATAAACATTGCATGTTGAAAGTATCGTGACAAACTTAATCGTCGTCGTCTCCAGACTCGTCATCCGGCATCGGAAGCCGGACATTGCGTGACGGTACGACTGTGGATATTGCATGCTTGTAAACCATCTGGTTAACGCTGTTCTTCAATAGAACAACGAACTGATCAAATGAATCCACCTGCCCCTGCAACTTGATGCCGTTGACGAGATAGATGGAAACCGGGACTTTTTCCTTTCGTAAAATATTAAGAAAGGGATCCTGCAATGTCTGCCCTTTAGCCATGATTGGGTCTCCTTATTCTTTGTATTCTTATTGTTGAATTCCGCCGTCCGGTGGCGCCGGGTTGCCCATCGCAGAATTCAGCCTAGGAACAATTTATTTAGTAATGCTGGGTGTATAAGCAAAATCTTACTTTCTTGTAAACTCCTTGAAGCAAAGACGAAGTTTTGTCTGGTGTTTAGTTGGTGGTCGATTTCCATCAAAACAATCACCCAAGAAAACATGTGCAACTTCCATAGGTCCTTGATTGACTGTAGTGCCTGAAATCAATAAATATTGTAGGTTTATAGAGCTTCGGTAGCCTTTCCTTTGGCACACCTGTTATTAAAGCCTGTTTTCAGATAATTGTGTAAACTTTTAGGAGAATTAAAGCTAGCCGACAACAATTTGCTGGAAAACATTCTTAATATGTATTTCTTTAACGCAGAATGTTTTTGGAGCTTTTATATTTATGAAAAAATATTGGACATAAAGTGAATTAGATAATCAGTAGATATTGTCCGAGGAGGAGTTGTATTGTATCGATTCTAAAGCAAAATTACGTAGATTGATTTATGCAATCAAAATGAAATTTTTTAGCCTATATGGCTATTTTCCAGAAAGCACCAGTTATATCTCATATGATGTAGTATATTTTATAGTACCATAGATTAATAGCACAGCAACTTCATTAAAGAAGTATAATTGGAGACTCCCCAATCGGTTTATTTAAATTAGATATGAATAAAAGAATTAATATAGAGGAGATGTAATGGAATCTACCATGACAATAAAAAAGAAAGCAAGCTCCTCCCCACTCCCTGTGCCTTTTTTCTCCTAATACATCTTATCAGAATTTTGAAATAGCCATTTTGTCGAAAACAGTCCAAAATTCAAATTACTATAACTTAGGACTTGAGAAATCTTCCCTAGTTCCCTGGGCAAGGATTGTAACTTATATAAGTTGCCCATTATCAGAATATAGTGTTCTGTGAAAGGGGAGGTCGCAAAACTTTGGAGGGGTCTCATTCGATCGGATATTGAAACTCCTAGCTTTTTTTTTTTTAGAGTCAGAAGTGATCAATGCCCAACAAGTCCACACCCCGCTTTCCCAGGTGCATTTAAGGTTTCCCATTTAAGGTGCAAGACCTGCTGGAATTTCTAAAAAGAGCTCGAAAGATAGATTCGTCTTCTTTTGTCTTGTTTTCTCCAGCACTAGCGGTAACTAAAGCTTAGTAAAGAGCTTATTTTGAAGCCAATTCTTTTACATACGTGCTTAATATAAATTAGTCCTGACAACGCTATCATGAAGTGGCATGTGGCCAAAAAACTGGGACTTTTTGTGTCAGTTCTGGAGTTGATAGACCTGGAAGTATAGTACCATCAACAAAATCCTTGGTCAAATGCCAAAAATCACCCTCTTTATTGTTACACCTCCCGGATTCCCAGTCCCCTTGGTAAATGAAAACAAAAAGAAATACCTAATTTTCTTTGTCCGGGGAGACGATTTGGACTTTGATCTGGCAAACGCAAAGAAAAAGCAAACGGAACGTAGCGAAACAAAACAAAGCCCTGACATGGCGGCTATTCAGGAGATGCACGAAAAGCTGATCGCTCAATACAAAGCACAGGTTAGAACGCTCGAAGATGCACTTGATAAAGCTCAGGATGGCCAGAACCGCGTGACGCTATTGCCGGAAAGGCAAACCCAAAGCGGATCGGACTGGGAAGCATCGCTGAAAGCAATGTCGGAGCGGCTTGCCAATCAAACCGATGACAAGATCAACACGCTAACGGAAAAGCACGACCGGGAAATTCTGATGCTAAAAAAAGCTCTTCAGGCTGTACGGAGTCCACGGGTGCTTTCACGATGGAGTTCGTGCCTCCCGGGCGTTATGTAATGCTGGCGCTCAAAGACATCGACCAGGATGCCAGTCCTACACCGGGGACAGGTGACGAAGGCTTTGGGGGGGTCGACCCCGACGATGATCGTTTCCTTGATGTCATTGAGGTGCAAGAATCAGCCATCGACGGCTTTGTAGTAGACCTGCGCCCGCTGATGCTCTCTACAGCACGCGGAACGTTGGATGATGTGCAGCCATTCGCGCCCTGCGCAGCCCTGACGGCGACCGTCGCCGCGGAGCTCACCCCTGACGGCGAAGCGGGATCATGGGCCTACTTCTTTTATAAGGCCGCCAGACCTCCGGACACCCCACCAAAATTCCCGTAAAACCCCAGCAAAATCATCCTTGGATGTGGTGTGGTGGTGCCCGGATCGGGTGACCATCCCACCTCCCGAAATTGACGACAGGCAGGCAATCCAGTTAATTCAGTGGTTCTGTTGCTCAAATCAGTTTAGTGGCTCAGTGGATCTCACTCAACTTCAGCAACGCCTTCCGTTGCGTTCCATTGTTTTTTTTTGCTACGCTCCAGCAGTTTCCTTCCTCATTCCTAACTAATGGTTTCACGTGCTGCAGGGGTGGGCACAAACACGTTGCTGGTGTGGTGTGGTCTTCGGTCTGGGTTCGTCCAACCCGAAATCTCCCCCCCTCCAAAATGGCTATGTACTTACCAATTATATATACCATAATATATGTAAACAACGGGCAAAGTTCACAACTTGCATCCATTCCCTTGGGAACTCTGGGGAATCATTTTACACCCAAGGATATAATTATTATTTTCCGACTATGCTGAACAAAATGGCTATCTAAAAATTTTGATAGGGTAACAAAAAATTAACATGAGAGAGAGCCTTGTTGCCCTACAATTTTTTTTTGGTCGCTTAAAAAAGGCACTAGAACTTTTAATTTCCCTTCGAATGAGCCCTCTTGTAATATTTTTTGGACCATTGGGTCGGTACGATCCCTCCTTGCGAAAAAAACATCAAAAGGGGCGCATGCTGCTGTTCGGTGTCGTGCAGGTGCCCCTCATGCTGGGCCTCGCCCTGCTGTTCGCCCTGCTGCTGGACTCGCCTCTCGTGCGCGGGAAGCGCTTCTTCCGTCTGGCGTTCTTCGTGCCCTACGCGGTGCCGGGTGTGATCGCCGCGATCATGTGGGGCTCGCTCTTCTCGCCCAACCTCTCGCCCTTCACCGCGATCACCAAGAACATCGACTTCCTCGGCGCCGACCTGGTCCTGATGGAGAGGTTCGAGCCCGAGGCCTTCCTCGCCGCCGCGGAGCGCCATCGCGCGACCTCGACCTTCCTCGTGCCGACCCATTTCGTGCGGCTGCTCCGGTTGTTTGTCTAGATTTTTTTTTTGTGGAAATGCTATGTTCCGTTTTTGAGGAAAACCAAAGCTCTCACTATGTACAGTTTCGCTCTATACCCAGAAATAGTGATTTTTCGAAGTCCTAATTTAAATGTTTTTCAGAAATCCCAGCTTTTTTAAGGATTTCAATTATAACGGGATCAGAGGTACCATACCTTGCTCTCAAAATCGTTCTGCGACAATAACTCGCTTTGTCAACCTCGTAATCAATCTATACAACATAGACGGTTTTAGAGACCCAGTAATAAGCTTTTTCCTAACGCTATTGGTAACCCAATTTGCTTTTGTCCTTTCCATCTTCATCATCGATATTACTGTTACATTCAGATTTAACCAAAAGGTAAAGTTTTTAATAATTTTGAACAAAAGGCTGAAATTCTCTAAAAATTGGTGCCCAATTGAAATAGAAAGTACACCATTAAAATTGCTGCTGTCAAAAATACTTAACTACAAGTTTTTAGTTTTTCCTTTTGAACATCAAGTACATTTTTGTATGTGTAGCACTGAAAAAGGTGGCACTGATGTTTCGCCTTTTCGAATGTTGTAGAATGCTCTTCTGATTATTGAGTCTTAGCATGTTTTCACCTAAAAAATTTCTCCTTGATAATTGTGTAACTTTGATAGTAAATCCTTAAATCAAAAAGTTCAAAACTGAAAGTTACATTCCAATGGAACTGGGAAATCCAGCCTTTTATGTGCGATATGTATCGGATTAGGTGGAGATACAACATCTATTGGAAGAGCAAAAAGCGTAAGTTAAAAAAAAGTTGCAAGTACATTCTATTGAAATCAACAAAATAATCATCATGGATTTTGAGGAAATTTTTGTATGGTCACTACATTTATGGATGCAAATATCCTCACAATTTTTTTTAGATTATTACTTTGGATTGTTTACTGTATGAGGAATGAAAAACAATAACTGGAGGATCAGGATACCTCTAGAAGGGTTCTAAATTTACCCAAATTAACAAATTTAATTTTTTTCAAATGATAGTGAAATTAAAGCAATTTCTTGTGACTCCTCGTGCTCTGCGGAAGTGTGCCCCCAAGACGACCCCGATGGGAAGAAGGGGCCGGGAGCAAATGCCATCAAAACGCCTGAGTGTTGTCGTTACGCAACGCTTGCCCGAGGTGGTAGAAACCCGGTTGACCGAACTCTTCGACGTGCGCCTGCGCGAAGCCGACACGCCGATGAGCCGGCAGGAGCTGGCCGCCGCCATGCAAGAGGCCACCGACAAAAGGCAAAAGGAACGCCAAGAGGTGCAGCAGCAACACACAAGAGAACTCGACAAGCTGATGGCGGAACACAAGGCCACAGTCGCTGGCAGGCAGCAGGATTTTGACCGAAGACAGCATCATATGGCAAATTTATTTAATTAAGTAAAATCTGCCAGCTGCAGTTCGTCATAAATGTGACCTGGTTACCTTGTTTCTCTTGCTAGTCATTAGTTGATCAAGACACCATAAAGCGTAAAAAAGATTATTTGTTAGCATGCATCTCTGTTGCACACCAATCTGCGTTTTAGACCACTCTCTGTTGTGCACCACTTTCTGTTGCGCATTAGTCGTTATCAGAGGCAGCTATTATTGTACACCAAAATTCTATTCCGCAACCTTGTCTTTACCTATTTAGGCTAATCTTGTAACAATCGACCCATTTTCCGATGCTCGCGTCGAATCGCTGACTGAATGTGTTGATTTCTGATTGATGGCCAGCGTGCTAAGATTCATCCTCGCCTTCCGCTCCCGCAATCAGCTCGACCGCTTCCAGGTGCTGGCCATCCACGACCCGCTGACCGGCGCGGTCAACCGGCGCGCCATGAACGAAGAACTGAAGATCGCGATGGCCAGCCATCGCCGCCACAGCGACAGCTACGGCCTGGTGGTGATGGACCTGGAGCACTTCAAACAGATCACCGACCGCTTCGGCCATCACGTGGGCGATCAGGTACTGGTGGCCTTCGTCGAGCTGATCAAGCGCTGCTCGCGCAAGGAGGACCGCCTGTTCCGCTTCGGTGGCGAGGAATTCCTCCTGCTGCTGCCCAACACCGGCCTCCTTTTCACTTCTAAGATTTTGATGTTTGAAAAGTACAAACTTCGAAAACATCAACTTTGATGATATCATGGATAAAGTTACTTTATACAAAGCGAGTGCAATTTAAGCATTATTATTAGTTTTATTAATTAGTTATAATCGTGTTATTATCAAATATATGTGTCTCCTTACAAAAATAAATTTTTACCTTTTTGTTGTTTTAAAACATCGTCTTTTTAAAATATTTCTATATAAATTTGTAAAATAAGTTATAGGTATGGTCTGAACTAATTCTAGATAATCATATACCTTTCAAGTCTAATTTTGTTTCCTTAACTAACTTTGTTGTCTCATAAACTTAAAGCCTCAGATAAATTTCTCAGGTCACATTACGAGACGCCACACATTGGAAAGATTGTCTTCCTAAGGAAGAGTGAAAGGGAAAGGGGGCTGGAAGCCAAAAAAAATCATATCTTCAGTGCCAATCATGAAATTTTGAATAATTCCAGACAAAACATTCTTCATAGTGCAACAAGGCTATTTACTTTAAGTAAAACTTGTTATTTCAGGTCACATTTAAGGTCTTGCACAAACAAAAACATGAATTTCAGCTACCTACTTTTTGGAATCGCTGGAGAATGAAAATGAATGAACTCCGGCAGAGTGACCCTTCAGTTCCAAAGCACGAGAAGCCTGCGAAAAATCATCTCAAAAACATTATTGCAAAGGTACTTGCCATTGATAACTTGTATTAGATACATTCCTCTTACCCTGGACTTGTAAACAGTTGACAGAATATGTGACTGAGGTAGAAGTTATACGGGACCAGAGATGTATGTCAATTGATTCTCGGTTTCTTGTCCCTGGGGATGTCGTGAAATTGAGGGGCAACTGGCTATTGCCTTGTGATTTGCTTATTATTCAAGGTGCTTTTCGTCTATTGGTCATTGATTGCAAAATTTCAAGGTAGGATGGCCAAGCGGTCTACGACGCTGGTTTTAGGCAGCAGTCATTTCGGTGGCGTGGGTTCGAATCCCAATCCCATCAAAATGTTTTTTCTTGTCGTCTCGATCTTCATCAGCGTACCGAGTTCGGCGTTCGGCGCCGCGATATTGTCTTCCTCATCGCGTCTGAAATCCAGCAGAAGAACCGCTTGCGATCCGGTCACGGAAACGATGCGGCCGGCGGGCGATTGCGCACCCCCGCCTTTTTCCTGAACCTGTACCGAGGCCTCCATGACGTGCTCAGTCCTGATCCGCGGTTTCCGGGAAGATCAGAACGACATCGGTTCCGACCCCCTCCTCGCTGGCGATCTGGAACTCGCCGCCTTGCAACTCGACAAGACCGCGCGCGATGGTGAGGCCAAGCCCGGTCCCTCCATGTCGGCGATCCAGCCGGTTGTCGACCTGGCAGGGTTTTCTGAGACTCTGAATTAAATTAAGTCAATTTCATAAAGATTACTTGTTTATTGTGATCTTAGCCCTATTTTTCAAAATTCATGAACATTTCAGGTTCATATATGTTTATAGAGCCTTCTAAGAATGAGGTGCATTTAGCTTTCTAAGATTATAATTGAAATTAATGGATCTGATATACTATTTGCTATCACGTTTGCTATAACGCTCGTTAACATTTCGTTATAATGACATTGATATACCTAGAAAGTGATATCAAAGTAGTATCGGTTGATGTTTGACACCATAGTTGATGCCACAATAGGCAGATGGCCCTTTAGTTTCTAAGACAAGTCGTTACTTCTGGTCGGAAGGCTGGCGGACTGGGCGGGCGCGGAGTCTGGCATTGATCGTTCCTCCCTGTATTCCAGATCAATTCTGGCGCGCGGCCGGCGACCTTGCCAAGCCCGCTACTTTTTCCTGGCAGCGCGGTAGCGCGCCAGGTTCTCCTCGTTCGGTGGATAGAGGCCGGGGAGCGACGCGCCGCCGTTCACCTCCTCCATGATCCATTCCTCCTGCGCCTCCTGTTCGACGGCGGCTTCGGCGACCTCGGAGAACACCGCGGCCGGCGCGCACCCGACGATAACGTCGCCATCGGCGGCGAGCGCGCCCAACCTGGTAACCGCTGGCAACGCCGAAAGATCCCCGAGGGTCGCCTCGGCGATCACCTCGACGATGCCGACGGCCTCACCGTGGATCGTGAGCCACTTGACGAGGGGGGCCGACAAGGGGAGCAGCGCCATGCCCAAGAACAGCCACAGAAGTCCGCGCGACGCGGCGGGCGGAGTTCCAGCTGAGGGGGTCATGCGGCGCCGATGGTAGCTGGGCGCGGTGGCTGCTGAAGGATGGGCCGATTACTTCTGCCGGTGCCGCCGGATCATCTCGGCCGCGGTGTCGCGAACGTGCTGGTCGGTATCGCGAGTGCTCACCCATTCGAGCACGTCCAGCACATCGGCCTCGCCGGTGTGGTGCTGCAGAGTGTCGGCAGCTTGGGCGCGCACCTTCGAGGACGATGACTTCTGTCTGCGCGCGCAGCAAGCGGGCTACCGCGCATTCATCGCGGCTGACGCATTCGTGCATCATTTCGGTGGTGCGACGTTTCGTGCGACGGGAGTCGATTACGGTCAACTCCTGGCCGAGAATCGTCGGAAATTCGAAGACAAGTGGGCCGGTGCACCGAGTGCCAACCCCCTTCCCACATCTCGCGCTTCCCTGGCGTCCATGCGGAAAGCGGAGGCGCAACGCGTCCGGCTGGAACACATGATAGGGAACGCCGAGCTTCTGGAAGGTGGGGCGCGTGGCGTCCTCCCAGTCTGTATGGCCTTCCGCGGCTATGACTAGTGCACCGCAAACGCTCCTTCAGCAACGCCCTGCGTGCCTTGAGCACCACTTAACGACATCATCAAAATTCCTTTTCCCTGGCCTTTTCCCTGGGCCTTTTCCTCTGGCCATTTCCCTGGGCCTTCGCCAAACGGCGCGCAGGTTAACAGTGCCTTAGGGGCGAAACACCCCAAAATCATGGGCTCAGCGGTCACAACTCACACCAGGGTCGCCGGCCCCCGATGAAGCGTAGCAAGACCGCTGACCACAGCAGACCTAGATCATACTTAATGCGGATTTGTGGCAGTTCCCCCGGAAGCTTGCAGACACCCGGCGCCGCGGTTCGGCCCCTGCGCCGGCGGACCAAGGCTAGGCTGCGCCGGGCAGCAGACGCCCCCTATGTCGACGATCCCGATTTGGAGATCCACACTGCGGCCCGATACACCGCGTCTGGCTCTAGCGAAATGGCCTTGAGCAATTCGAAAGGGCCCGATCTATCCGCTTTCGGCGATGACAGTGTGTTCCTGAGCGGGATTCGAGCGTCAGGAACCCTCAGTGGCTCGAGCGGACGCCTCTCGGGAACCAGCGCCGCCGCCCCCTCGCCCGGTCGGGCGGCGTTTCGGATTTGTCGGCCGGGACGGTGCTTCGTAAACTCGTCGCATGACAAACAACGCTCAATATACCGACGCGACCCGCGACAGCCTGCAAACCCTGTTCGGGGAGGGATTTGCGGTAGTGCGTCCATGCTTCAAAAATCGGCTATGGTGTCTCCTTCCAGTAAAACCCAAGCATCTTTAAGGGTAGGCAATACCTGCATCTCGGCGCCACTAACTTTCTTTGGGCTTTCTTCCCGTACCTGTAACAGTTCTTTAATGTGTAGTCACAATAATTTCATAGGCTAAAGATAGCAAACCTTAAAAGGAATTAATACCTTAGACTTTTAAAAAATACCAAGTCATGAAAAAATCGAAACGCATGGGCCGGAACCCCAAGACGGGGGAAGAGGCGGAAATTTCTGAACGTAAGGTCGTCCGCTTTAAATCTGGTAAGCATTTCAAACAGGCGGTCAATTCAAAAAAACACACAAATTTCATAAATTAATATTTTATTTTGAAAATGATATTAATGATTTCGATTTTGGTATGGGCTTAAGACTTGTCTAAACTATTTGTCCTCAACTATGGAAATTCTGATATTTAAACAGAAGCCGTGTCCTTTTGGGGCGAGAAACAATTTTGGCAGAGAAATAATTTTGTAATCGAATGTACAGTTAGCTGTACGCAAACTGAGAGCAAAATTGTCAAAATTGTCCTGATTCCAAAAATTCGTTCAAGCAAAAGATGATAAACATTTTTGAACGCTCATTATCCAGTTAACGAAACAGAATCAGTTTAATTTCTTTTCCTTTAGCCGTTAATAATGAGGTCCGCAACCGGTGCCACTCCTTTTTCAGCAGCGTCGGAAAGCCAAACAGCTGCATCAGATCTTCGCGCACCAGCAGATCGGTATAAAGCGCCACCGCCTCCCCCGCAGCCGGCAGGGTGGCGATGGTGCGGTCCGAACAATAGACGATATAGCCAACCCCGCGCACATCGATCAGCACGTGATCCGTGGTGCGATATTCTATCCGGCCGGTGATTTTCCCAATCATGTGTTTGCTTTCTGTAAGGCGGCTTCCCAGCTGCTGCTGGCGCGGGCGTAATGGGCGTGGCACATGGCAATCGCCAGCGCATCCGCCGCATCCGCTCCGGCGATCTGTACGCCAGGCAAGGACCATATTACTACTAATCATAATAATAACTAATCGAAGCACCAAGCCACTTGAAGCGAACAGAACTGCCAATTCTTCTGCTGAGATGTTTCATCTGTGTCATTATGATAATCGGGATGCACTTGAGCTCTTTTGATTTAGTTTAATTGTAGAAGTAGTAGTAGCCGTTGCCCAGAGAGTTTCAACTTAATACACTTAATCGTTCTTGGGATATTTTTCATATGCCCTTGTGAACAGCTTTATGCATATAGTGTGTTTGCTACTTAAGACAATCTGCATACTATGGCTTTCCCGGCAAGCGACTCTACTTCAAATATGATCACGAAGTCAAAACAATCAGTAAACCGTAAGACAGACAAAACTCTTTTCAGCTAATAGTCCAACTCAAACGATGAACAGATCGTATCGGCAGCAAAAGAGACATAACACTTTGCAGTTAAATAGACCACTTCAAACGATGAACAGATTGTATCGGCAGCAAGAGAAACAAAACTCTTTGCAGCTAATAGTCCAACTCAAACGATGAACAGATCGTATCGGTAGGAAGAGAAACAAAACTATTTGCAGTTAAATACACCAACTCAAATGATGAACAGATCGTATCGGCAGCAAGAGAGACAAAAGACTTTGCAGCTAAAAAAGCACCTCAAACGATGAACAGATCGTATGGGCAGCAAGAGAGACAAAACACTTTTTCTCTGGCAGTTTGCCTCGAATTATGGTGCTCAATTGGAGAAATGTCTTTCAAAGGGTTTACCAATTTCAATTTAGAAACAAGCAAGTCATTCTTTGGCGACTCCACTCCTTCTCCAAAACTCTTCAACCGCATCAGCTCTGAAGACGTAGCATCATCAAGACGTATCTCTGTTTCATGAGAATCTACCGTTTTCAACATGGCTGAAACGCTATATTTTGCGTCAAGGTCCTCCAAGGTCATTTTAGAGGAAGAAAAGCTGGCAGTATCTGAGCTTGATGGTGATTCCTTTGATTTTGTAGATAATGGTTTACTTTTCTTCTCTGTAGAAGCTTCAGCATGGCCATATTACGAGCCCTTAATCGGTACGCCCTCGGCTTCGTTTTCCCGACTTACTTGGCCGGAATGATCGGCAACAGCGCATAGCCGGCATAGTCGCCGCCCAGATGCACCGTGACATTGTTGTCGAAGACCTCCGGTGGCCGGTTGTCCGGGTCGTCGTGCAGGAACGGCCCGACACCGGTGAAGGTGTTCTTCATGTTCGACAGGCCACTGTTGGGCTCGCCGGGATAGACATAGTCGCAACCCTTGATCGACAGGCCGAACCGGTAACGCTTCGGCAACACGATGCCGGTCGAATGGATTTCAACATCGACCTCATAGACTTCGCCCGGCGTGAGTTCCTGCACCTCGTCAGGGGTCACTTTCAACTATCACATTCACTTTTCGAATTAATTTCACAAATCACTTTCGACTATTAAAGAGGGTACTAATAGTTGGAATTTCCAATCGTATGAGTCCCTTTCGAAGTTTATGTCGCTCTTTACTTTTAGTTAAAAAACTTGTTTTTTTTTTTATTTTTTCGTTAAGGTTCAAGCACTATACAATATGACCTGACATTTCCAATTTTCCCAGTGATAAAATGAACGAATTGAAGATGTACAATCCTTGCCCAGGGGGTTGCGGGGGCAGGGCATCCCCGTAGGCATAGATGTTAGACATTATGACTTTTGAATAAAATGACTTCTTCGGATTTCTAGCAGTGCCCGTAAGCTTGTCGTCATGGATGATGAAGTCGTTGGCCATTTGCTCGTGAAAGCCGATTTCGCTGGCGATACGTGATGTGAAGTAGGTGAAGCCGCCTGAAATCAACAAGCAATGTGTGCCGTTGGCTTTCATGGTCCGAACAGCGGTGGTCGCGCCGGGTGAGATCTGAATGCGTTTATAGGCTTCATCAAGGGCGCTGATCGGCAACCCCTTCAGCATCACCTTCGTTCCAGGCGTCGAAATAGCTTTCGACAAACTTGCTTGCGCGCATCGGCGCTCCCCCTCTCAATCTACACGCTAAGTATACAGCCCTGCAGAGGCCGTCGTAACATGGGTTTCATCTATCTGCCAATGGATTCACTGGTGTAAAACACCCCATCGCTGGCAACCGCGGCAAGCAATTCCGACTGCGCATCCTCTTTCGCGATGAAACCGGCGGCTCCCCTGTCGATTGCCTTCTGTACGTAGGACGCGTCAGTGTACATCGACAGGATGAAGACCCGCAATTCGGGCAAATGGTCCTTGCCCCATTCCAGCACCTTGAAACCGTCAATCCTCGGGATCGAAAGGTCCACGATGAGGATGTCGGGGTTGAACATTTCCAGCTTTGCTATGCACGATTCGCCGTCGGAGGCCTCGGCCACAACCTTGAGGTCGGGATTCTGCGCCAGGCAGGCGACAACTCCGCTCCTGCGGAGGACCTCACAAGTCAAACCCTGCGTCAGCGTGCCCGGGGGACCAGACAGGATGATCTCCGCATTCCCCGCAATCGCCGTGACTTCGGGCTCATCTTTCTCAAACGTTGTTAGCTCCAAAAAGCCGTCGAACATACTGGCCTGGCATTAAAGGAGGCTGAGATGTTGATGCCAAAGGATCATTTTGAACTGGCCAGTTTCCAAGTGGCCCATGCACGAACAACCATTGCAATGGATTACTTTGATGGAGCCGTTCCACTTTTGGTCGCCGCCCAGCAGCATTATCAAACCAGTTGGCCACAAGGTGAACCAACCCTTTAAGTCACTGAATTGATGGTCGGCCTTTCGTCCTGGCCTTCAACGCGATCGGCGTGGGGTGGTCCTCCGTGCAGTGGCTGGCAGCCGCGCTCACGGTCGGCCTCGGCTTCGGTCTGCAGGAGATCTTCGCCAACTTCGTCTCGGGCCTGATCCTGCTCTTCGAGCGGCCGATCCAGGCGGGCGACCTGCGCCTGTCGGTCATCGACCTGCATCGTGCCCAGGTGCGCGAGCGAACCCCGCGCCGCTGGCGCGACAAGGACCTGGCTGCCCTGTATTTCTCGGCTCTGGACATCGGCCTGACCAGCCGTGACAAGCTGCGCTTCCTGCGCACCTACTTCCAGCGCCCGCTGCGCCAGGTGCTGCGCGACGAAGCGCGCTGCCGATCGATCTCAAGTGAGACAACACCGATGCCATACCCTTGACGAGCGGCGCGGCGGGCGAAGGCAACCATCGCCTCGCTCTTGCCCATACCAGGTCGGCCGGCCATGATGACGAGGCGGCCCGGTCGAAAGCCGGTCATGGCCGTGTCTAGATCAACAAGGCCGGTCGTCGGAACCTTCGGCTCATTCCCGGCGCGGCGTGTTGGCTGGTGGTGGGCGGTGCGCGATTCAAGGACGTGTACATTCCCAGCGATACTATTCTTGCGGACCAGGCGAAGCGGATGGGGTTCTTCGTCGACGAGTTGATCGTCGCGCGCAATCTGGCGCCTTCGGGCAGAAAGTTCTATGTAAGCTACAACACACAGTATCAATAATGAAGAATTCCTTAGCAAAAAGGGGGAAATTATCCACGCACAGGCAGTAATGTAGCTGATTTATATACAGGCCAGAAAGAGAGCGATAATAAATGCGTATTTGCCCTAGTGCCCGAGCTAACAGCTCAGTTAACATATAAATACGCAATACTAGGTTTATGTTAGCTACTACACACAGTATCAATAATGAAAAATACCTCAGCTAAAAAGGGGAACGTATCCACGCATAGGCAGATATTTAGCTGATTTATTTCAAGCAGGAAAGAGATAGTTATAATAATAATAATATTAAGATATGAACTACTTGACGAGGATCCTCCATGAGAATAGAATTGTAATCTCAATTAGGAGTCTGTCTTTCCTCCTGAAATCCTGAATGCCTTGATCCAGCTCATGGAAGTAGAGAAAACGGCATGCAATTTCGAAATTGAAGATAGCATTGGAAACTAAATTAGAAGGCCTTCTTTCCTGATAGAATCCTGAATGCCATGATAGGAATCTGCAAGCATGCAATTTCGAAATTGGAAAGAGCACCAGTTTCTTCTGTAGAAATAAGTAGAAAGCAGGGAAACAGTTGCCGATTCTCTAGAGCTGCCTGTTTGCATGCAAAGAAAACTAAATCTTACCTCATTTGTTGCAAGCCAGCGATCCATCATCAGGTTCCATTACAGCAGTAGACAATGAAACGCCCACAGGCCGGACTCATCCGCGGTGAAGTCGGCGACCAGCCGCTCTGCGGGTTTCACCGTCAGGGTGTGTTTGCGCGGATTGAATTCGCCATTGCCGTTCACCAGCTCGACAAACATGCCGTGCAGGTGGATCCGGTACGCCATCCTCGTGTCGTTGACAAGTACAAGTCTCGGTAGCTCACCGTATTCGAATTCTATCGGGCCTTTGACTTCCGAGAACTTCACACCGTCGAAAGACCACATGTAGCGGTGCATGTTGCCGGTGAGATGCAACTCGAGCTGCCGCCCTGGTTTGCGGCGGTCGGTATTGGCGCGAAGACTTTTCAATTTGAGCGAAATTGCTAATCTACAATTTCACTAGAATGCATTAACCCGTTGATTTGTATAGGAAATAATCCCTTTTTCCTACAACATGGGGTTTTAGGCGCGCAAGCCTCATTTTTGGCCAAATACGGTGTTAAAAAGTTATCCTCAAAGTTATCCACAGATTTGTGCACGCGCAGGTGCGGTTTCCCGTGGCGGCGGTCGTGTCACTGCCATGAACTCACCGCATAATTGTGACCTTCACCGCCACGGATCCGACCATGCCCGATGCCGACGACCCGCAGGATCGCCTGACGGAGAAACTGGCCGACTACCGGCAGCGCGGGGTCAGCCGGGCCAAGCTCGGGCTGGGAGCGCGAAACACACCGACACGCAAGACAGCTGGTTCGTCGGTGCTGCCGCGATCTACTTCAACCTGCAGAGCGTCGTCGCCATGCTCGACCAGTCGGAGCGACCGACGGAGCTCGACCTCGACGCGCTGCTGCCCTTCGACCAGTACTGGGAGTCGGTTCGCGCCACCTATCAGGCCTTCGACAAGGGCCCCTACCACGGCAGCGCCGAGGTCTACGAGCACGAGATCCCCGGCGGCCAGTACACCAACCTGCGCTTTCAGGCGATGGCGCTCGGCCTCGCCGATCGGTGGGGCTCGATCAAGCGCAGCTACGCCGCGGCCAACCAGCTGATGGGTGACGTCATCGTGGAGACGGACAGCACCGCGCCCGAGTACTTCAAAGTATTCGGCCGCGAACATAATGTCAACGTGACCGTCGACGTCTCCTTATTCTCGGGCGAGACCGATGTGTACGTGTTTTCGGATCCCTGCTCGCCCTTCGGCATAAGTAGTCGGTTGCCAACGGTGCTTATGCGCTGAGGTATCGCACCACACGCGCTGCGAAAAGCTTCCAGCGTGTCTCCAAGACGCCACTTCTTCGAGAACACCACATCCGCAAGACGAAGGGCCGATATGAGTATCTTTAAACGGTTTTCCGAAAAGACTTCGCGCTTTCGGCTAAGTGGTCGCCGCCGGCTGCGCCCGGTCGGTCAATGAGCTTGCTCAGCCTCAGTCACCATATTAGTCAGCTCCTCCTCGTCTACAATGGCGTAGACATCGTACAGCTCCTCTTTTTTCTTCTTGTACTGCTCACGAGAAGCTTCGCTCTTTCTGTCAGCCATATACGCTGCATAGGCTTCCTCAACTTCTTCTCTCAGGGCTTTCACTCTGGGGTCCAGACTTTTCACCTTCTTTCTGCTTCTTGGGACAGGCCTCAGACACTCCTCAGCTACTTCTGCTGTGGCCTGGATAAACTTGTCGTAGTCTCTCACAACTGGTTCTTCACACTCGTTCAGCAGCAGCTGGTACCGATTTCTTACTTCTACAGCATACTTTTCTTGGTGTAGGCACTACAATACTAAAGCAACATAAGTAATTCATGACATAATGTTATTTAAATCTTTGGTATTTGGTGGTCGTAGATGGAGAGCATGGACCATTTCCCCAAAATTTTAAATTCCATCAAACCGGACAGGAAATAGACCTAAGGGGTGGGGTGGGGGTATCTTATATTTGAATTGATCTTGACACTCCTTGAGTCAAAAGTTGACTGCATCCTCGAAATCATATGACTAAACTTGAACAAGTTGCTGAGGTGGTTTGGAATTGTTTAATTGTTTTGAACGTACCTTGGCATTGGAGAGGGATTGCAATTAGATAGTCAAGAGCAGACAACTTAGCTTTTCTTTATAATGTTAGTTTACTATTGCTAGACATGAGTAAAGCTATAACATCAAAAGACTATAATGTTAGTTTACTATTGCTTGACATGAGTAAAGCTATAACATCAAAAGACTATAATGTTAGTTTACTATTGCTAGACATGAGTAAAGCTATAACATCAAAAGACTATAATGTTAGTTTACTATTGCTTGACATGAGTAAAGCTATAACATCAAAAGACTATAATGTTAGTTTACTATTGCTTGACATGAGTAAAGCTATAACATCAAAAGACTATAATGTTAGTTTACTATTGCTAGACATGAGTAAAGCTATAACATCAAAAGACTATAATGTTAGTTTACTATTGCTGTAACTGGTTTCGCGGCCGACTCTATAAGTGACCAGCACCCCTTGATATAGATCTTTCCCTTTGCCAGGGCGGCATCAGCCTGTTCCTTGGTATAATATTGGATTTTAAAGTTTCCTTTCATGTACTGGGCCCCCGCGATGACCGTATCCAAGCCAGCTGAGGCCATGGCATCTACCAAAGTGGTGGTGTCGATGGGCATCGGGTGTGTCCGGAATATGACCGCCGAGGAAAGCGCCGTGTAGGTGTCCACGTACGCCATCCTCGCTGGTGTGCCCCAATAAACAATGTCTAAACCATCAGTTCATCAAAAAGTTTCTAATGACCACAGAATACTAATACAAAAAGAATGAAGACTCTTAGATCATATTTTACTAAAATGCGTAGTCGTTATAATCCAAAATGTTAAAATTGTTTGTTGCCTCTCGGTGTGAACAGGTTATTTTCATGATTTGTTTACTATAATCATAGTAACTTGAATTCATGCATGATTGTTATTATCTAAAATTTTAAAATTCTTTGCTGCCTCTCAGTTTGAAGATTTTTCTTTCGGGATTTATTTACAATAATGCATAATCATTATATTCCGAGTATATATAACAGATTTCAGTGTTTCTGTATGAAGACTCTTAGATCATATTTTACTAAAATGCGTAGTCGTTATAATCCAAAATGTTAAAATTGTTTGTTGCCTCTTGGTTTTTGTAGGAACGTGTCTCCATTGAGATGGTTGACTTTCATCATGTATTTCCCCAATCCTATTGGCCACAAATGGCTTGAACTTCCTACTTTGCCCCCTTATCCACCACAAAACGTTCATGCTGTCAGACCAAAGTGTAGCATCCTGCATTTGCAAACCTATTGCTGCTGTAATGGATTTGGTCAACCGTAGCCCCATAACTGCTGCCATCAATTCCAGACGAGGAATACTTGTTGATCTTAAGGGAGCAACTTTGGCCTTTGAGGCTACGAACCTAGTTGCCAATTGACCACTTCTGTATTGTGTTCTCAGGTATGTGACTGCTCCATATGCATCCTGGGAGTGGGGACTGTATGCCTCCCCTTCGATTTTGAGGAATATGAAAGTTCTCATACAACACATGTAGTAGAGGACTTTGCTTATGATGTAGTTCTGGGGGTCGATTTCCTCCTTCGAAATCGTGCGGTCATCGATTTGCCCCTTGATCATATAATATTTCAGGATGCAAGTATTCCATTAACCACCCTCCGTGATTTGCCTTTTTTTAACCAATGTTTGGAAATGGCAGACGGTCCTTAACATGCGACTAACGAAAATTTGGTAGAAATACCTTCCATGAAGAAACATAAAACGTCACTACCGGCTGATGATGATAAACAATATGTATTAGAATGCGCTAAAAAATATGTAAGATAAAGAGATATCATTGCAATTTTTTTGTGTGACATTTGCAAATGTACTAAAATACATAGCAGAATTGCTTAATTCGCCAGCTAAAAATGACAGCATTTTCATATCATTTGGTAGCTCTGCTATTGGAAACTCAACAAGAAACAGCTTCTCATTCACAAATATATACATGAAAAGTTTGCCTTTCAATGCTACACAGCTCCATTTTCTTTTACATTTGCTCCAAATATCAAAAAGTTCTCAGAGCTACTTGCTAAGTGATCCCCAACATAAGGAAAGATACAAGAAAAGCAGTTGCTGTGCCCTCTGAACAGGGAGCTCCATCACCACCAATCAGAAGAGGAAACCAACCCACTCAACTTTCGATTAGTCCCTCCAATTATTATCTGGCTACGGACGAGCACATCATCATGCTGTGTGTTCTACTGTTTCTGTTATTATCTGCCTTATTTTGCAGACAGGGAGGTAAGAATTTACAACATTCTTTTCAGTTTTGACTTAGTATATTTGCTAACCAACACCATAGTAATATCATTGTATATAAAGATGCAAAATTAATATTTGCAAGTCATGATTTCAGCCTCTCTATGGCTTCGATACAGTAGAAATCCTACTCGTAAGTCTTTCTCTGATAGTCGATTTGACGTTGATAAAATGTACCACGGTTTGACATTTAAAGTTTTCAGGATGAATGTTGCTGTTTAGTTAATTTTGGACAGTGCACAAATAGATAGTCCCCGATCACGAGGAAAGAAGTTGGCCAAATGGAAAATAAAGGCACGATTTTGATGCACGATGTCTCTCTCAAAAGTACTCATTGATGAATTAGAATAACAGTTACATTTTCCTTTGGGTCCAGAATCACAAGCGATCACATACTTGCAAAATCTTCTAAATATTATATACAAGTCTTTCGTGCTTCAAAAAATAAATGATCTGCAATTTTCCTGAGCAAAGAAGGCCCTATATATCATTTACTTTCTTATAGGCATATAATAACACCAAGGGTTGGAAGTATCCTAGCAAAGCTTGTCAAATACAGGAGTTGCAACTGGTTTGCATTCTTCCATGCCATACTTTCGCAAAAGATTCTCAACAAAGCAAGGTTGATTGATGGTTAAAACTTTCTTTTCTCTGTCACGATTAACGGATGTACCCAAGATGTAATGTACTTCACCTTGATCCGTCATCTTAAAGCGTTGACCTAGCTTAATTTTTTCAGCTTTCAACAGTGACTCGTCATTCGAGGCTAACAAAATATCGTCAACATAAAGCGCAATGATAACAAACGATACTTTACCACCATTTCCTGTTTCTGATTTGACATAAAAGCACGAATCGGCATTACTCTTTCGATATCCATTTGTCTTCAAAAAATCATCGATCGTATCATTTCACTGTAAGAACATAGGAGGTTTGGCCTTGACCCTTTGATATTACGGCACTATATGTTATTCCTGTAGACAACATGCTAATGAGAACCCCCAAAGACTTGAACGATAGAGTAACTACTAACTGTTATTGAAGTGACAACACTCATATATACTGTAGAGGCAAGAGACATAGTCATGCAGACGGACCGATAGATTTCGTAGAAGAACTAGGCCCGAACTTTCTGTATAGTAAGGTACTGGTACAGCTCTGAGTGCGACACTGTGATCATTTCACTGTAAGAACATAGGAGGTTTGGCCTTGACCCTTTGATATTACGGCACTATATGTTATTCCTGTAGACCAATGAAATTGCAAACTAAACTTTTAGGCGACTACGCCCAGGCGCGACCTAGTAGTAATATGGGGGCCATTCGAATTGAGAAATTTAAGAATCAGTCACATGACATTGTTAGTTGGCTGGAGAAGTTTGACCACTTTTGTTTTTGCAACGGTAAGTGTCCTCTTTGCTAACCATCACTTTTTGTAATTCTTCCTCGTAGAATTGACCCGGAATCGTTTCAGTGTTTTAGTCTCATATTGTATATGTTGTTGGTGTTCGTAGTGTGTTGACGTGAGAAATAACAAAGAGCTCTTCTGACCAGTTGGGCAAGTACCTTTTTGGAAACGATCGTCTTAGTTTACTTATCCGTACATTCCATGGTGCACAAAGCGTTCAAAATAGGCTAATGACACATATTTTATATAGTATGGATACACTAGATGCGTACATTCCATGGTGCACAAAGCGTTCAAAATAGGCTAATGACACATATTTTATATAGTATGGATACACTAGATGCGTACATTCCATGGTGCACAAAGCGTTCAAAATAGGCTAATGACACATATTTGATATAGTATGGATACACTAGATGCGTACATTCCATGGTGCACAAAGCGTTCAAAATAGGCTAATGACACATATTTTATATAGTATGGATACACTAGATGCGTACATTCCATGGTGCACAAAGCGTTCAAAATAGGCTAATGACATATGTCACCACCAGGGCACGAACCCGTTACCTATGCTTCTACTGCGTGTGCTCTACCAACTGAGATAGGTGACTTATGTTAGTATACTCTATTTCTCTTATCGCCACATTAGCTCCCAATCATCCACTGGTGGACATCGACATCCAGCAATTGGAGACCAGCCTCTCTGCACCATTTGACCCATTTGACTAGACCATGGAAGGGCTGCTGTCCTCCCCGTCTATCTGTCCAAAGCCCATTGAAAGTTAAAAAGTGTCATCGAGAAGAGAGCATTTGAAATGTCAATATTGTAAAGACACTAGAGAAATAGAAAATATGTCACCACCAGGGCACGAACCCGTTACCTGAAAAGATCCTTAATTCTTATAAGTAGCCCTGATCTGAGAAAGGATAATAAACTTCATTTGAACCAAGATATTCTCAATTATGGAAAAGATCAACTTTATCATGGATATCGATGGATATCAAATTACAACCGATAGGAAGCACTACTGCCCACGGCAAGTTGCGGTTTTCAACATGGATACGTCATCCCTCTGGTCTGTCTACGTTAAACCATGTCATCCATGGAACAAATTAACTGAAAAAGATCAACGAAGTGCAAGGTGGAATATGAAACATATTCATGGGATGTCGTACTTCCCTTCCCCTATGGAAAAAGATGTGGTTTGTTGTAAAGAACTTGCAGCAACATGCTCCTTCAACAGGGTGTCCTTTTCCACCAGGGGTGTGGTACTGAGGCGCTCGACTCTTGCCAGTAACACCATCAAGGCCTGGGCGAAGTCTTGGATTGACTCCCTTTCGGTCTGTCGTCTGGCATAGAACCGTCTCATGGCCTGGGTGTAGGTAAGCTGTTCGCTAAACACTTCACGGAGGATCCTGAGTACCCCTCCTGGAGTATTCCATTGGGATGTTGGGCGTAGCCGTACTTCTTCCTTTGCAAGCCCCTCCAGATGGGACATAAGTGTGTCTACTGCATCGTTGTCGCTCTGTCCCCGCACAGCACGCTCTGCATCTGCTATCCATCCTTCCAATATAGCAGTCTGCCGATGTTATGGCTTTGTCTTCTAGCATCTTGAAAGTGAGCAAACGGCAAGGATTTTTTCAGTATCGATAGTGATATTATTGTCCGTACATGTTCTGGTGGGCCTGGTTTCTTCCCTCGTTTGGGTAAGGCATCAGGATGCCCTCTTTGACCTCTGTAGAGAATTCAACTTTTTTTTCTATGATGATGTATATATCTGCTTTCCTCTGAGATATGATCTTTGCTCCATACTTGATTAGTTTACTATTCATTTTGTTCATTCCGGCACTGTTGCAAATGTTGAGTCTTTTCACTGCCTTTTTTATCTCTGTGCTTGTTAAGGCTTTCTGCATTTTCATTCGTTAAATATATTGACATAGATAGGGGGAGAACCTGATAAGTAACAGGTTCTCATGCTATTCTTGTTAATATATAGGAATATTAGCAAGCTCTCACGCTACAAAAATTACTTTTGACTAAGATCCTCAGATCTTGATTTAGACAGTCAGTAGCTACTTTATTCTGAAATTTCGGAGAGTGAAAACCAGTTCATTTACAAATATATTAACGAAAATAGCGTGAGTACCTGTTAATTGATTTTTGGATAAATATATTGACAAGGATAGCGGGAGAACCTGCTAAATAACAGGTTCTCATACTATTCTTGTCAATATATTAGAATATTAGCAAGGTCTCACGCTACAAAAATTAGTCGTTGTTTTGAAAGAACAAAAATGTATGGAATGCAAGCTTTTGAACCAGAAATATACTGATATGGCTTAAAATTTCCTTCGACCGGTCGACGCATGCGCTGTGGTCCCAAGTATTGTCAAACACTTTGTACGTGGTTCAGACCTCCTTGGAGTTGTCAACATGTGACATTTGCATAAAGGGAGCACCCTTCTGAACATCTTCTCACTTGTCAAGATCATTCATTGACTACCACTCAGCTTGACGGAAAGTGTTTCTCATTGACAATATGAAGATTGCCTTATTGCTCTGCCTGTTTGGCATTGGGATTATTGCAGCCAATGCTGCATTTCTACCAAGTAAGTTGGCAGACAAAAAGATAACTGGTTCTGTGCTGAAAAATTTTGTAAAGGGAAAGTGGTGTGCCAGAACTTTAAAGCAAGTTGTTGTTCTGTAAAGACCCTGAGATTAATGTTAGAGCAAATAAATATTAGAATTGGATTTAGAAAACGAATATCTCCCTTACGTAATACAGTATTAGCATGGGCATTTTTTACATGAAATTTGTAAAGTAGGTGGTGAGCGGACGCTTTTGCAGACAAAAAGATAACTGGTTCTGTGCTGAAAAATTTTGTAAAGGGAAAGTGGTGTGCCAGAACTTTAAAGCAAGTTGTTGTTCTGTAAAGACCCTGAGATTAATGTTAGAGCAAATAATGATAAAGGAAGAGACATTTTCAGCACATGGACTCTAACAGATGCCGAGACAAACAGGGTTCAAACGTACCTTAATAAATTCGGAGCCCATGTTGAACCCATATCAAACCCCATAGTGACAAGATTTACTTTCCACAAGCGAGACCAAGGTAATGAAAACATTGAACAATATGTGACCGACCTCAAGTTAATTGCTAATGACTGTGACTTTGGTACCAGCAGAGATTACCTGATAAGAGATCGTCTTGTCTTTGGAGTTAAGAGTGACAGGATTAGAGAGAAATTGCTAAGTGAAGGAGGGACATTAACCCTTGCCAGAGCAATAGAGATTTGCCGTGCCATCGAATGAATGCACAACAGTAGAACTCACTGGATTGTTTGTACAGGCTACACAAAATGCTGGGAAGTTCCAACAATTTTGGGGATAAATTCATACCCTTGAAAGGAATGTTGGATTTGTTTGTCAAAGTTTTATTTTCCCGCCACCCCAAGACTATTCATGATTCTGTTGTTAAATTAGATTACATATTTATTATACATACTTAGCACCCACCCAACTATGCCTGCTCCTTAAAAATTACAAATTTAACCAACTCCAAGAATTTCTTAACCCACATAGGAAAGCATGTATATTTGCAAAGTTATAAAGCTAAGATTTGTACACAATGTTTACTAGATAAATGCTGTACCAAGGCCCATTTAGCGTACCTCAGGAACCATAAAAATCAACGATACAAATTCTTTTGACGATAAACTAAATAACGACAAAAAGTTACCACTAAATATAATAAACGTCAAATAAATAAAGTAGACCTATTTAATTAAAAAACAAGTATTTAAAAGAACTGAATGAAAAAGAAAACAATTTGCTCGGCAGCATATTTTTGGGAGTCACTTTCTCCAGTTAGAGGTCAAACTAGTCTTTTCCCTAAGACGGGGGTCACATCAAATATAAACCCTTCCAGTTACCTCTCCGGTTTTGGCGCCCTTTAATAACATGGTTAAGACTTTTCTCAAAGATGGCGGGATAACTGGAAACTTAGCATCAGTTGCAGTCCAGGTTCTCTCAATTACACCTGGTGCTGAACCATCACCTACACCAGAGATTACATTGTCAGTGAATGAGACTGTTGGGTTTGGATCTACAGTGTCAGTTGCAGTTGCAGTTCCAGTGTTAGCAGGAGTTACGTCAGCTGGTGCTTCTAGTGTTACATCAGCTGGGAATGTGTTGTTGCCAGAGCCATCTTTGAATTCTGGAGCAGTGGTGTCAACAATTGTGATAGTCTGAATTTGTGAAACGGTGTTACCTGCAGCATCAGTTGCAGTCCAGGTTCTCTCAATTACACCTGGTGCTGAACCATCACCTACACCAGAGATTACATTGTCAGAATGGGTCTTACATGTTCTATTTTCTCTTAGTACCTTAGTACCCGGGAAGATTTCCATATTTCAACTAACTATTCATGGACTAGTGGGTGCAATATGAATTGAATAGGGTGTGGGCTGAGTATGTTTCAAGGGAAGCATTGCTTCCATGTCCCTCCAAACTGAAGGCCTGTTCAACTGTCAGAAAATGAAACTATAACCAATATATACCACAAATATTATAGATATCACTTGAAGTTCATCTGTACTGATACGAGTTAAAAAGGGGTAAAGTTCTTTTCTTTGTAAACATTTGAACCATTAGAAAAAGTAGGCCTACGAACATTCTCAATTTTCTAATGTTTACTAATTCAAATTGTCTACTATTAGTATTACTGAATGAAACCAATGACACTATTGATATGCTTCAAGCAATTAGATGTGATATTGACATGGAGGTACGCAGAGTGGTTGCAAACACGGATACTCCGGTTCAACTCACATCCGTTTGATCCTTTTTTCAAATTGTTTGATATCATTATTACTGAATGAAACCAATGACGCTATTCATATGCTTCAACCAATCAGATGTGATAGTGACATGGAGGTACGCAGAGTGATTGCAAACACGGATTTTCCGGTTTAACTCACAACCGTTCAATTCTCTTTTCAAATTGTCTACTATTAGTATTACTGAATGAAACCAATGACACTATTATCAATCTTAATCCCACAGCTGTGTCTGTAGCAATTGATGCAGCGAGCAGCACATACAGGCAGATGGAAAGAAAACTACTTCAGGGCCGAGACAGAAATCCAAGCGCCCAAAGCATAACACAACTGTGTGGCTACTGTGGCAAGGAAGGACACACCAGCAAAAAGCAAGACCATCTGAACAATTGCCCTGCGTTCAACCACACCTGGACAAACTGCAATATCCCATACCACTTCGCAAGTGTATGTCGTAAACCAAAACAGAAGCTGAACACCAACCATAACAACTCTGCGACAGCAGTCTTTGAGGCTCTCTGCTCCATCGAACAACTAGTTAACACCGTTACACTGTAGACAACGTAAGAAAATCATCGTTACTTGAACAGCCATATGTGCTGCGACGCCGCTTTTTCAATTTCCGCGCTGTCGCTACGGAAAAACAAAAGGCTCGTGATGCATGAGAAGTGGCGTAATGATCGCCATTCAATGGAACGGTTTTTTTGGAGTACAATGATCTGTCGAGTGCAGCAGCGGGTGTGCCGCAAACGTGCAAAATCCCCATGGTAGGTAGTAAATAAAGCTTCGGTGCTTCCTTACAGTACGTTTTTTCTAAAAAAAAGCTGCACAGAGATTTAGTCATGTAACTTCTGCACACCGTATGAGTGGTTCCCTCAAAGAGAAAGAATTTCTACATAGTAAGTGTTTGATCATTTGGCAAAGGGTGACACCTAATGCTATCTGTTTCTAAAGTATTTCTTATGACACCATAAATTTGTCAGCCAGATAAAATTTAATAATGGACACAAATTGATAATCAAATAATAATTCATCACTTTACTTTTTAAAATTAGGGCCAGCTAGCTAGTTATTACTGTAGGTAACGTATGTACGGCAAAGAGATCTGTATTGTACTTACCTTACCGTATCGAGTTAGCATCTCCAATGAAATGCAGTTTGATGATGCAATTTGCAGTTTACAACAGATCGTGATTCAGGATTCTCTCCACTCTGCAAACGTTCTTTAGAGGAAATAAGCCGTCAAAGAAGTTCAGCAAATATTGCTTCCATTTTCGGTTCGTAAAGGTGATCAAGTGAATCGTTTTACAGTCGAGGTAACACCCAAAATGGTAAAATTATTTCGCTCCACTCTAAAATTAAACTACGACTTTTGTAGCGTTTGTGCACATTGCTTAATCGATAGTTTCAACTTTGCTAAAAAATTGTAAATTAAGAGGTCTGCATCTTCGAAAGTTTGGAAAGATTGAAAAGCCTAGAGGAACAAAAAAGGTTTCAATATCAGCCCTTATGCGCCTAAAGTTCAGCAAATATTGCTTCCATTTTCGGTTCGTAAAGGTGATCAAGTGAATCGTTTTACAGTCGAGGTAACACCCAGCGTGTTGTACGACCCTAAAGTTTTCCTACGAGCAAGCCACTTTCTTGTCCATTGTTGTCTCCTCCTTTTCATACTTTTACGCAAACGATCGTCTTCCTCCTTCACAAAAAGCAAGATTGTAGATAAACAAGCCGCAGCTACACGTCGATTACCCTCCGCCATATTTCTAACTTCTTGATTTTCCCTCCAGATTTTTTCTGTAATCTGATTGGCTAAGACCGAATGAATCCGGTTGCAAGCTTCAAGCTTCAAGATTCAGATTCTCGACAATGCAACCTCGTTTGACATAATGAATCTTGCATCCAGCTTTCATTTTGGCTATGAAGCCGGCTTCAATGAAGCCTCGAAATAAAATCTTTTTAGGATCCTAGCGGTAAAATCTTTAGCCATGATATTTGGTAGTGTGATTGACCTAAAATTTTCTAGATTTGTGTTGGTACTTTTAATGCATGCAAGAACAGTGGCTTTTGTTAACAAACAGGATGGTATTACGTTAAGGACAAAGTTTTATCGATAAAGTTTCAGAATCATTGTTTGTATGATAGGACATCTCTGCAACACAAGAGCACCTATTGGGTTGAATGGGCGAGTAGATGAGACCGAAAGTATACTTCTTGTAATAAAGTGAGCTTGATGAATCTACGGGGCGATATATCACATGAATCAGCAGGATTCACATGATTTGGAAACCAAAGGCAGAATCCAAAGCTGATAAAACGTGGTTGGAAGCCTTAAAGGAACTTGCTCATGTTGAAATTATGGCCATTTATTTCTCAATGCTAGTTAATCAGCTTCTTACATATGAAGCGGAGACATTAGTTCCTTTAATAACTCAAGAAGACTTCAGATGGCCCGTTGTTAGTACAAGTATATTGTACTTGATAGCAGGTTTATTCATAACTCTTACATTTGTTGTATTGGGACTGGTAGGAAAACGGATATCGGACATAAAGGCCCTTTTGGTGATGCAAAGTATGTCAATTTGTTGTTCACTATTTCTCATGATGTATCAGTTCTTTAGGTCAAGTCATATTGGTAGGTTTTTGCGTTATCCGTGTTAACAATGGAGGGTGTGCCAAATCTTGAGGTGTATCTTCTCATACAGCGAATGAACGTGGGGCCTGACAAATCTTGTACTAAATCAAGGTATACTGCCCTGGTAACATAACAAGTAAATAAAGCAATGTAGCATTTGCTTTCGTCTCCTGCCTTGGACTTGTAAAACAATGGACCTGCAAGGTCAATTCCAACATTCGTAAATGGTGGGACTTCCTGCACCCTAAATTCAGGAAGATTAGCTGTAGCTGGTGGGCTGTATGATTTCCCCTCTGCCCTTTTACAAACTAAACATCTAGCTACGACCCCCTTAACGAACTGCCTCCCTTTATCTATAAATGTCTTTAAATTTATGGAAAACGGAAGGAAAGTCGATATTAAACTTTCGCAAGAACGATTCAAACCTTTACAAAGCATCAGCAGTAGCAATCAGAATACAAGGCAATAAGCTGAGAAGAAGAAAAAATTTGTTTATACATCAACCTTGGTAGATGCTAATAATGTAAGGTTCTTGAAATAAGCGGCGAAAGGATCAAACGTTAGTTAGTAGATGAACGTTTGTAATTGCATAGATGAGGAAGATACTCAAAAGCCCTTCATTGCAAGCATGGACACATTTTGTGGATACACAATATACGGGCTTGAACAAATTAAGCTCAAACACTGTGCATGTAAATACCCCTTTGCAGCTGTAGCGTTGCTTGTGCAAAAACGATGTTGATGGGTTTCTCGCTTTTCTTAGTTTGTCATTACCATGGGTTGTTTTCCCTTTCATGGTCGATAAGTATTAAATGAAACACAAACTCAAAAGTACTTGTCGAAAATGGTAATTTAGTGGTTTTTAGTGAAAAGAATCTTCTTCTTGTGCCACAGTGTGACCCTGTCACTTTACACAGTATGATACCACCGTTCCCCTTGCGTTACCTCTTTTCACCTAGCTTTAGTTTACTCTAAAATTTCGCGTGTTTTATATCTATCCTATTCACGTCACACTACCGTTTGTTATTGCCGTACAGTTTGCTATAGTAAGCCACTGTCAGAAGATGTTGAAAGTTACTCCAAATCCACTCTGGGGGGTGGAGGGGTTGAGATTGAAGAGAACGTATTAGGCATTAGCTGGGACAGGACAAAAGATGTTATTATTTTTTATTCTAAGAGACATGCATACCTTAAGAGTGTATTAAGTCATTTCTGGTCCCGTTGGAGATCAGAGTTTTTGCCTAGTTTACGAGAATTTGCTAAGAGTAAACAAGAATCGAGTTCCCGCATAATTAATGAAGGTGATGTAGTCACCATTGCTACCCACAAGATGCCTCGGCAAAAATGGCGTATGGGTATTGTAACTAAGTTATTGCCAGGCAAAGATGGTCAACGAAGTAGTCCCGAAAAATTGGTACCCCTACCAAACCTAACAACACTTTCAAAAGCTATATTTGATTGCAGGTCGTGCCTAAAAAGCATACATGGCTAACAGAGGATTAAACGATACAACAAGTCCAAGACCAGGTTATGAATTGCGTTGAACCTGAAAAATTATCCATAGAATATAACAGTGATTCACAACGTGGGTGATATCACTCCTTTCGGGGCAAAAACGCTCTTTAAATGGTGCGATAAGTTGGTAAGGGGTAACAGAATTCTATTGTTTGTTTCCTTTAAAATGAGAGGATAGGAAGGGCAAAAATGGAGAGATGCGTTTATTCATCTCAGACGGTAACTCAAATAGAATAACGATTTCTTCTGTTTAATTTCCATTTTTATTACTCAAAGTTTTTACTACGAAAAAGCTTTTACATAGGATACAGCGTAGCAATCTGGTCCCATAAATGAAAAAATTTGTTGTCAGCAAATCTTTGCGTCCACATAAATTCTGACAAGTAGTCAGGGACCATATCTCGATCTGTTGCACCATGCATCGATTTAAATTTTCCTTTGCTGCGTTGCCACATGGCTTCCACTCGATTTGTGGTGACTCCAGTATTGGGGTCAACGAAGTTGTACCGATGATTAACAGTCCCATGCTGGTACCCTAGTGCTTGGATATTTCCATAGGCTGCCCACATGTTAATCTGTTTCTAAGAAATGTTTCCAATAGTTGAAAAATAAAACAGTTTCGGTTGTAAGTTTTTTCTTCACTTTCCCCGAACTATTGTATAATGAATGGGGCAACAGAAGGGGTGTAACTAACAGGAGACCGTGGTCTGTGCTGTTATGTTTTACCTTCACAGGTCATAATTAAAGTATGCTTTCAAAAGCTGATTAACCAATGAATAATGCTCTCAAGTTATTGACTTATTATTACAAGAACCGTTAGCAGTACATAACGCCTGAAAAGCACAAACGTATGGCAATCCATTTAGAATTAAACGTAACAACATCTATCAAATTTCCCACTCCTAATACCATAGCTTAAAGAGTAAGGGAGTGGTAGAATAAGGGATTGGTAGAATAAGGGATTGGTAAAATAAGGGATTGGTAGAATAAGGGATTGGTGAAAATAGGAATTGGTAGAATAAGGGATTGGTAAAATAAGGACAAGAGTAAGGGAGTGGTAGAATAAGGGATTGATAGAATAAGAGATAAGTGGAATAAGGGATTGGTAAAATATGGGCTTAGTAAAATAAGGACTAGAGTAAGGGAGTGGTAGAATAAGGGATTGGTAGAAGAAGGAATTGGTAGAAGAAGGGATTGGTAAAATAAGGGATTGGTAGAATAAGGGATCGGTAAAAAAAAGGACAAGAGTAAGGAAGTGGTAGAATGGAAAACACTGTGTACTTGAAAGCATTTTTTGTCTGAAATTCTTTAGAATACTAATATCAGAATGACCGAAACGAAGTGTTTGAAAGAGTAAACCCAAGGTTATTTTTGAAGGAGCCAATCAGAATTTGGAGTGCCTGAATGGCTTGTGTTTTTGAACCAATCAGCATCCACTAAAACAAAATTAATTGAATAGGCCTAGTGAGAAAACGAATTCTTTCTGTCTGCATAGCAAAGGTTTACTTGCTTTTTATGTAGACTGACTCCTGTATGGCCAAATGAAATGCAGACCTGGCCTTCCTATGATACGGAAGCTATCGCTCGGGCACACTTTGGCACAGTCTGGGCTGGATCTTTCCTGACACTGTCCTACAATCATCTTCGTCACAAATGCACTTCCATTAAGTCCATATTGTATAAAATAGTTTGATCCGTTTTAAGTATGTCTAGATGGGATAGTGAGGTGTTCCAGCCAAAATCACAACGACTAAGACTTAAATATTTATGTGCGCATTTAAGATCTATAGTTATACCTTCATTCCATCAGAGAATAACATAACTTACAAAGACTTGTAAGTGATATGCTTTAGTATTTCTTCTTACGCTATGTTTGATTTGATCACAGTCATAAGAAGTAGGACTACTTCTCATGACTGTGGTGTAACCAAGTAAAGTTTTGTTCACCTTCGAAAGTCTTACTCAGCAATCAAATCAAGGAATGGATTAGTTTTAAAAACAATGAAAAACTTTAAATACCTTGGAGGATGTGTGAAAAGCACTGAAGCAGACTTCGAAGTAAGAAAGGCACTACCTCGGTCTTGGGTCATAAGATGAAAAGATTGTGAAACACTAATCTAGGAAGAGATAACAAAGAACGTCTGTATTTCGCTACTGTAAAGGTACTTCTGTTATATAAATGGGAAAGGGGACTAAATGGATCTTATACCAGGATGGTGCAATGCCTCTTTATGTGTCATGGAAAGAGAAATGGACAAGTGAACGGTTGTATGGCGGCCTCACACAACTGTATCTTCAACGATGAGGAGGTATTTAGAAAAATGCATTTTAACCTAGTAACTCTGAACTCTATAGAATGCAAGCGAGGTAAACCTGGCCTTGCCTGTTGGATTTTTTCTTCAGAAGCAATAGCAATGCATTCATATGTCCTGTTACTTCTTCCATTATGCTCCTTAGCATCGAAAGCAATCTATCGTCCTACCAACATCAATGATGCAGCAATGAGCTGGATCAATTTCTTAGTCATCAAAGGGGGATTTCTAGATGCCACTGTATTCCGATCCACAAAGGTTGATGATGTAGACAAATGTGCTTATGAATGTACTGCTGATTACTCTTGTGTCAGTTTTAATCTTTTGGAGAAAGGTGCATCACATTGTGCACCATGGAATGTACGCATTCTAAACATGTAATTGTCACTAAAAACGCCTTTTTAGGTTATATTGAACACATTGTGCACCATGGAATGTACGCATTCCAAGCATGCAATTGTCACTAAAAATGCCTTGTTAGGTCAGTTTGAACACATTGTGCACCATGGAATGTACGCATTCCAAACATGCAATGGTCACTAAAAACGCCTTGTTAGGTTATATTGAACACATTGTGCACCATGGAATGTACGCATTCAAAACATGCAAAGGTCACTAAAAACGCCTTGTTAGGTTATATTGAACACATTGTGCACCATGGAATGTACGCATTCCAAGCATGCAATTGCAATTTCAGAGAAAACACAAACTCCTTTTGTCGGCAAAGTAAAGGATCCCGGGTTTTGATGAAAACCGCTTCCAAAATTTTTAGACGGAAAGCTGATCTAGCTTTAGCTAACATACAAAAATGATCATTCGTATAGGCCAACAAACAGTCGTGCTGATGTAGTAAAAATGTGTACTGATGGCCGACTCACAATCTATCAGACTCACACTTGCTTTACACTTTCGTTCGGGTTGTTGACGCTCACGAACGGCCTTCATTTTTCTCAACGCGGGTGGAATATGTTGCGAGATACGATCTGTAAGTCTTTCAGACGTCCTTCCAACATACCTAGCATCGCACTGGCATCTATAAGCATGTTTTTGTGCTGAAGGTGGCCTCAGCCATACATGTGTGCAGTCAATAGCCCCTATCACATCAGGTAAACACTTGTGTCGACGAAATAAGTCCTTTTGTCTGTCTACGTTTACGAAACCCACGTAAGTGTTCAGATGCTTAACAAGAGCCTCAGACACTCTCCCAATGCATCTGGAAACTGTAGATTGCAAAATATTCAACATATCCCCAACGCCAAACTGAAAAGCTCCAGAAGCCGTGTAGTATCTGAGAGCAGCACAAACCTGTGTTACCGCGTCTACTGGCTTTCCAAAGTCTCCTTCTTTGTCCAATTCTTCGTGAACTAGATTGACTATAAATTTGTGTCTCGTCTGTCTGCCTGTCAGTCTATTTTATATGCTCCGTCTGTCTCTCTGTCACTCCTGTCTGTCTCCTCCTGTTTTTTATTATAGACCTGTGGCAGGTTGTAAGAACTCTACAAAGAATTGACGACTTTCTTGACAGAGGGCCGAGTAAGACCAAGGGTACTATAACCTTTTTGTTGATGATACTCCCTTGGTGTGTTTATCTCCTACAGAACAACTGTTAAGTCAACGATGAATGCAGCAATAACCAGAATATGTACATGGCTTATTATAAAGACCAAACAGACCAAACAGACTAGACAGACTGACAGACTATACGGAAAGACAGACAAGAAAGACTGACCTACAAAACCAACCAAACAAAGACAGAATGTCATAATCAGAGGTATGCAATATTGCACCTGTGTTATAGTTTTCATTAGGTAAAGACTCCTAAGCCTTTTCGCATGTGATTGAGTCAATCATTTCTGGTTGCAAGTTTGCAACTACGTGGATTAGCAGATGTGCAACCTGGATGTCGGCCATAAAAAGGTTAACATACTCGGCATTCTTCTTTTTTGCTAACTGTCAGCCTTTTTAAAAAGTTTATTTAATCCTCGCATATATTTGTGCTGAAGGCAATTTGTCAATCTTCTACTATGTTTAATTGCTTTGAAAATAGTTATTGACTTGGTCGAAAGCACTCAACATGTTGGGTATACTCTTTCACACATTCCATTTCGATCATTCTGACGTTAGTACTCTGAGGAGTGTCAGACGAAAGAAGCTTTTCAGTACAATATGTTTACGCTATTTCGTGCAATATTCTTTTTACTATGTAATAAACCACCCTTCCTTCGCACTGCACAATCGGTAACACTGATTTACAACCCCGTGCATCATGCATTTTTCGAGTGGCGCTCCTTAGGCTACAATTGCCAAAGGAGCAATATGCAAGTGACCCAGAAGTGTGTCAGCCAAAAGAGCAGAAAACATCACACTTATCTATTTGAAAAACAACATTGACGTTTTTCCATTCGGTCCATGACATCAGCAGCTACTTTCGTTCATAACCTTTTAACGACTTGAGGTATGGTTATGAGGCTTTTGTGACTTTTCCTAACTTTCAATGAGAATTCGTCTTACGAATTAATTCCTTTAGGTTTTCTGTTAAACTTTTCAATACTGAAGTTTTGTTGCATCCTGATTTTTCAGCCTTTCTATTTTGTCTTTTTTTTTTGAGGCGTGGGGAGGGGGGAGAGGGGGGAGCACGGTCTTTATATCTTTAAGCACCGATATTGTTTCTTGAATTTGTACAAACTATGTCTTACTTTCAAATAAAATTAGAAGCTAATGAAAACTATTTCGATTTTCGCATAATATGTTGTGTAATAAGGTTAGAGAAAGCAAACATCAGATGCAAAGCCTACAAAGCAACGAAGTTCACAAATAAATTGCCACACAATCACTTCGAGAAGCAAACTTTTGAATGTGATATGTTGTGCCTGAGGTTTGACGATAAAATGTTTTAATTGCTGAGGCTCTCTTTATACTATTTTCGTAAGGTACGGAGAGGAAACAATGGCGACGTAAACAGGGCTCAAACCTGGACCGACTGGTTTCTACACCACAGAAATACGTTCTTACGTACTTGAGCTGCCGGTAGACCAAGTCTGTTCACATTTCTTCGAAGGACTCGCACTCTTGCGTGGTATCACCGTCATCATTCCCGGTTTAACGTACGTTTTCAATGGCCACTGCCATCTTACAAGCTGAGGCCTCTCCTATGAATAGAAGAGAACCATAATATGCATCAGCTGACCATCAAACTTGGGGCTTGGATTGAATTTCATCAGCTATTTTTATCTAGGAGATGCATAATATATGTGTGCTGGTGATGATCATACCTGCAATTAGGGGTACATTCTCAGTTTCTACATCAGATATAGAAATTGTAGGGAAGAAGCTAGTACCAAATTTCTGTTTACTTACCCATGTGCAATTTTGGACTCTATCTGCTACATCTACATAGAGTTTTGTATAGTTATTGGTAGTTGCCAGTATTGTAGTTTTAACATAAATTTATTTTGCTTATTGACCCCGCGACAGTTTGTTTTTGGCCCGTTCGCGACAGTTAATTCCCGCGACTTTTAAATTTTGTCAGAAAAATTTCACCACAGTTATTAATTTTTTAAAAATTGCGTTTTTTTATTGTAAATTTACCCATTGGAAGTATCAGTGACATAACATACTTTTAATTTTCGAAAATTATTATTTAGTTTTGTTTAAGGTTCAGCATTTGCGGAGAGAAGAGACCAAAAAAGTTACTCGCTCAGCGATTCGCGACAGTTAATTCCCGAGACAATTAAATTTTTCAGCGTTCGCGACAGTTGATTCCCGCGACAGTTAACACACAAAAAGATCAGAGCATTCGCGACTTTTCGCGGATCTTGCATAGCATGAAGCCAATACAACTATTCGTGGCATCACCATGGTTTAATTGCGAAAAATGTTCCTTAAAAAGCATTCAGCGATACTCTGCGGTTGCTAACTCAGTCTACCTTTCACCGCCAGAGCTCTTCAGCCTAATTGATATGTTTGAAAGAGTATGTCCAAGATTGATTCTTAAACTGCCAGAGTAGATGCTAAAATATGCATGCTCTCCGTCCATTACCTCAGCATACCTTTTAAGGGAATGGCCATGCGTAAGGTTACCTCAAAATCTGTTTACGATGTATGGTTGCTTTATCAACAGAAACTGGTTAATGGCATACAACCAATTAAGCAACTACAAATTTGTGTATCTTCTCATCCTGTGTAGTTTGTCTTTGTGTGTTTCTTGTCCTTGTGCGTCTCTTGTCCTTGTGTGTTTTTTGTCCTTATGTGTATCTTGTCTTTGTGTGTTTCTTGTCTTGGTGTTCTTCTTTTCCTTGTGTGTTTCTTGTCCTTGTATGTATCTTGTCATTGTGTGTATTTTCCCAATTTGTGTATCTTCTCATCCTGTTTATTTTGTCATTGTGTGTTTCTTGTCCCTGTGCGTCTCTTGTCTCTGAGTGTTTCTTGTCCTTGTGTGTTTCTTGTCCTTGTATGTATCTTGTCATTGTGTGTATTTTCCGAATTTGTGTATCTTCTCATCCTGTGTGATGTGGAAGATGCTTTCGAAACACCCGATACCTTCAAAGACGTCTTTATATTCTTTAAGGATTGTTTCTTGCGTTGTATGCATTGGAGATTTCATCTTGACACTGAAGTTTAAGGACACTTACTGCAAATTTTTGCAAGTGGGTAAGCCAATGAGCACAGGACCGCTGGTTTCTGTGACATAAAAATCTGCGATTGAAAACTTGTCTTTGTGCTTGACCCCAAAAGTGCATATACCATGCTGTTTGACTGGAGTACCACCATATGCTATAATTTTGACGTTTGATTCTCGAAGTCGACAAACATTGTGATTCTTGGTGGCAGAAACTAACTTTTTGTACAAATGACATAAAAAACTGGAAATAATTAGCATAAGAGTTGTAATAAGGGTAAAAACTAAAGTATCTTAAAAATTTATCACATCGAAGTCTTTCTTAATAATAAAACAATCAAGAGAGTGTACTTTAGAGTTCCGCATAAGAATTGCAATCAGCGTAAAACTTAAAGTATCTTAAAAACTTAACATGTGGTAGTCTTTGTTAATAATATAACAAGCAATAAGGTATAATTTTTAGATAAAAAACTGGAAATAATTAGCATAAGAGTTGTAATAAGGGTAAAAATTAAAGTATCTTAAAAACTTATCACATGGAAGTCTTTCTTAATAATAAAACAATCAAGAGAGTGTACTCTAGGCTACAGCACAAATTGTCAATGGAAAATAGATAACATAATACTAAAAGAAATGTCTGAATTTATTATGTATAGTTAGTGTAAAACTACTAATAGTTGTAAATTTAAAACCATTGTCAGACTCCAATTTTGCATATATTAAGAGCACCAACCTTATGGTTTGGAAAATACTTTTTCCTCAAAATTTGTTTACTTTAGCAACATATTTTGTTCATTCAATCTGAATAAGGCCACTGCATAGAACCCATGAAGTGGGAGATATGCCCCTGGCAATTAAAATGGCTGTGGTAAGTATTGTTCATTGGTTTATATCATGATGGGTTACCAAGATATATGTTGGGTGCACTTCTTTGATGCAGCTTCCCGAAAAATGTTTCTGTACGGGTTCTAAAATTTCTGATAACCACTTGGCTAGTTCGTGCTGTGAGGAGCCAATCATTGAAAAGATAGGCCAAAGTGGTGTACCTTTCTTATGTGTTTTGGGTAGCCCATACATGCGAGGTCGTTGAGAGCCTCTAGGTCTAATTCGATCATAAATTTCACGGGACAAACTTTTGCTTTTTACCAGGTCTAATAAACATTTACGCAGCTTACCCTCTCTTTTTTGCCGTATTGTCGTGATTAGAAACCTCACCAATTTTTGTAAACTTGGTAACATTTGACATGCAAGATTGACAGCTTAATCGTTTGGTATCCCCCCCCAGGGAAACCGCTTTCCCTTTTGGAAAGAAAAGGTCCTTGGGGAAAGGCCCCACTGCTTATCAGGGGGCTTCACTGAGAGATTGCAGTGCCTGGGGAAAGGCCCCACTGCTTATCAGGGGGCTGCACTGAGAGATTGCCAGAAAGACCAGGTGCTGCAGTGAGAGATTGCCTGAAAGACCAGGCTGAATGGGAAAGATCTTGTCGTGAAACAGAATAAATTGATTAGGGCGAGGCAATGAGCTATCGGGGAAGTACTTCGACGATAACCAGCTAACCCACTTTCAAGAAAAAGTTGTGAACTTCAAACGCAGCAAAAGATGCGCCTGCATCCCTTCGATGCTTCGACGACTACACATCCATGCTGTTCAAGCGAAAAGTGACGACTGACTACGCCTAAGATTTACTGATGTAATAACGTGGACCCGAGAGGTCTGGGACTGGCCCTTCTAACATACTCCTCCGAGTTGATCTACGAAGTAGTCAACGATATATAACTTTAAGATACGATTACAATCTGAATACAAAATGGTTTTATCTCTACAATATAAAAACTTTCGATAAAGTCCATAATTATGTGATATTGTCCTTTCGTCTAATCTCGCCAATAATAGCGACGTGGTCTATCATTATTTACACAATCTTTACTAACATCATCAACCGTTGCAGCTGAACCGGATATTTCTGCTTTTTGGATCAAAATGCTAATACCGTTTATGATGAGAAACATTTTAAAAGTAAAATTAAGATAGTTTCAGAGCTGGAAATGGAAGGTAAATGTTGCGGGGCTTCTTGTTAGGAGAAAGGTGGGTTTAAAAAGCTCCAAAGGTTGATTTTCACTTACTGCTGGTTATCGGGAAATGGCTTATTTTCAATTCTCACCTTTTGGCGGGAAGCTGCTTTAATTGATATCAGCTTCACTACAGCTCACTACTATGTGTTTCCTTTTACGGTTGTTATTTATGTCTCATGAAGATCTGGATAAAGCCTGCTACAAATTTGTCCCTTTACTCTGTTGTATCCGTAAATCCTTTTGATGCCGTTAGGACAGCAAAAGTGCATTATTTACACGCGACTAGCCCAGGGAAAATGGCAATGATCAAATCTATTTATAATCAGAAATGATTATAGTACAACGGTATGGCAAGGTAACCAACCTGGATCGATCAGATATAATCTCATGAGTATGAACTATAAAAACTGTTGAGAAAAAAATTTTTATCTTAGTAAGAAAACCTTAAAAACATATGACTTAAAATTACGAAGCGCATGGCATGAATATGACATGTGTATTTTGAATATTTTCTTCTGTTCTACTTATCTCATTTCGGCAAATGGAATCGTTAAATGAAGGCTAGGTAATTGGAAAGGTTAGGTAAAAAAATGGTTTCTTCAATCTGGGACATGGGAAACAACTTATCTAATTTTAAACAACAAAAAACAACACCTTAGAGCTGCAAATATAATCACTGTAACCATTGTGGTACTGTAATCAACTAAATAATTTTCAAGTAACATGTAATAGTTAATGAGTGTCATGAACATACTGTAAAATAAAGTCACATTGTATGCAGTGGATGTCAAGAAAATCACAAAGAAAGGGAAGAGTTTCAAAGAGAGTTACTGTAAGCAAGTTAATGTGATTAATACAGAACCCACTCAAATAGGGGCAAACTATTAAAGTGGGTCATGGGCTGTTTCTTAATTTTCAGGGTGTTCCAGTACTAGTTAAGTTTTCTATGTCACTCTCTCACGCACTAGAGTCACGTTTTTGAATTTTTAAAAAACGTTTGATGCATCATACATGTCAATCGGTGCTACGACTTTTTATCACACGACAATTCATCACAGCAACAATTCATCACCTGAATTTACAAATTAATGCCACCAGATTATAACAAAATATACATGCAGGCCAGATACTGCACTGCTTTTAATTCGCATGATGAATTGTCGCATGATAGATTGTCGAAGTGATGAATTGTCGCGTGATGAAAATTCACCAAACTATTTTATCACCCGCAGTAGTACACGCTTCTAAACCAAAAGCTAAAACGCCCTTGGTTACGTGGTGGCAGCTATCTTTCATTGGCATACCAAAAGATAAAGTATTCGATGACAATTACTAACCACGACTCTAAAATGCTACTTACGAGACAAATATTACTTAAAATATTGCGTTGAGTAATGGATTCATTTAGCAAGTTTTGTACCACAAACCAACTTTTCAAATATTACTTTCTTGAAGCTGCTGCAAACTTGAAGATTCCCAGTGAAACAATAACTAGAAGAATCAATCGCCTGATCTTTGAATGCGGTCACACGCCCCAGAAACTACGCAATGGTAACTGAACAAATCAGCACTGGTTATTCCTGCGAAATCCAGCTTGCTATTTTTAGAACACACGAACAGAGCAGCACTCACGGTTACCATATCATCTGCGACAGCAAGTAAACCAAAAATTAGAGGAACTACAGCATTTGGATATCATTGAGCCTGTGTCTGGTCCAACATCATGGGTTTGACCACTTGTAGCCATTCCGAAATCCAATGGCGATCTCCGAATTTGTGTTGATATGCGCCAACCTAACACTGCAGTTCTACGCACACGTTACCCAATTCCAATTATTGATGACACATTATAATCACTGCAAGGGGCCAAACTGTTTTCGAAAATTGATTTAAAGTGGGGTTACCATCAGATTGAATTAACTCCATCCTCTCGTGACATCACTACCTTTGTCACACACAAAGGATTGTTCCGCTACAACTGACGAAGGAAATTTATGTGACTAAGAAATAGGCTTGGTTTGATTTGAATGCATGATAAATAAAACTATCCTATATAACAGACATCTGTATAGCAAACCGACTGTAAGTATGATCTGCAGTCTCTACACTTGAGTGCAACTCACTATGTATACTCCTGCTTATATACAATGGAGATTTCCCAAAAATAATGAGCGGGGGTCTTCTAGTAAAGTCAGGGAAAAGGGGAATTACAAAATCTAAGACCCTTCCCCCATTTATTACAAATCAGAGAGTGTTTACAACGGGTTTAGATATATATGCCAGACTTTGTATATGATACTTTGGGGATAGTTGGTCGAACAAGACTCCGTACCAGTTTGGATCCGTACCAGTTTGGATCCGTACCAGTTTGGATCCGTACCCGTGTAAACAGGGTCTTAGACTGGCAACTTCCTCTACTTATTCACACTTCTAATATTGTATTACAAAAATTATTATCCGCTGAATTGGTCTGCTGTCTGTCATGCCAGCAGTCCCCATTGCAATATTCATTTTCGTTTAACATTGGGTGTATTTCTATGTAGGAGATTACAGAAATTGCTAGCGTCTAGTAAAGTTGTTTACGGTGGTGATGTGGACGAGGAGCAGAGGTATATTTCACCCACCATAATAACGAATGTCGATGAAGGAGATCCAGTGATGCAGGAAGAGGTGATGCTAATATTAACCTTCCGTTGTAGTTCTCAATCACTGAAGCTGAAAATTTTGTAATACTTTCAAATCGATCACTCTCTGATACTCTCCACTTCAATTTTGATCCCTTTAGGCCCTAATTGCAAAAATATGACGAAGCAAAGGTCCCTATTATTTTCTTTTACTTAATTCTCTTTACTTGGTAGGTTCCTATGGATTTTTTCACGGCCCCATATTTGAATTTCAGCAATGTGTTTTCGCAGCACGGCGTAACACAGTTTCAGAAATACATGAACAGTTAAGTCAATATTGTGTTTCGTATATGGACGGGTTCCTGATAAAAATATAATCCTTCTTCAAATCAAGGTGTGGTACTTTGGTTGGAAAAAGCATTCAAGAAGATAACTGAGAACATAGATGCAAAAGTGGCATAGTGTTTGGAATAGTTGCATTGTTCAAAAAACACTTACTGTATCATGAATTTTATCAGTTTATATTCTTCTGACAACTCAGGGACCACGAGGACAAAGGGCTAGGGGAGCTTAAATAGGAGTAAAATACGAATTTCCGCTATACACAGGTTAATTTTAAGGGAAATGTTCACGCGGTTCAAAGAAAATGTGTCCGTGATAACAAGTGTCCGCTATAAAACTGTCCGCTATATAGAGGTATTTCAATGAGTGTTTGACCATGATTCGGCCCGTTCCTAGAAAACATCGGCATATCTTATGTTCCAGATAGACCTTCCTCCGATGATAAACCTTCTATCCTCATTCAGTCTTTCCTGCACAGATCGCATTATTGCTTCACCCACTGCAAAGAAGAGGACTGGTGATACAAGACAGCCTCGCCTTACTCCGTTTTCAAAAGAGAACTTTTCTGTCAGGCTGCCGTCCAGCTTTATCACTCCTTGGGCCTTGCTATGAAGTTTCCACAGTAGCAAGATGAGATGTTGTGGCACACCAAACTCATGTTAGGTTTTCAACAGTGCTTCGTGAAAGATGGAATCAAAGGCCTTTTTGTAGTCAATGAACAAAATCCAGAGTTCTTGGTCTTGCTTGGGGCATTCCTAGAAGCCAAGTCAGCTTACAGTAAGTATGAACAAGAAATGAAAAGTAGAACACAACACAAATATTTTTCTAATATGGTTATACTTTTCGCACAAACTAACGCAAATCATAATTACAGTGTTTACTAAATTTTTAGTTGTTGTTTTCTGTCTTAAAATTCAAAAGCTGTTATAAGGCTGTAACATCACTGTAGATCGAAATCTCTATGTGGTGCCCCCTTGAAAAGAAACCTTTGCCTGTGCATGGCTGCAAGAATCAGTGCCAAGAGGATTTCGATATCCTCTTAGAAAGCAAATATTTCTTGTTAGTAAAATTCACTAACGGCTTTTATCATGTCGATTTTCTTTGATTGCACCTTTACCTCTTCCTCAAGCAGAACACCTTTGTCCTATTGTTTCCCATTAGCTTTCTAAGTGCTGTCCCTGGACACTAGCTGGTGTGTTTAACATACTCCTCCTTTAGTATTGCTACATCAGTACCATTAGATTTTAATGTTGTGTAAGAATATAAGGTTCTCATAGTTCCAACTGATAACTTTGTTGTTTAAATTCGTTCATAATTGGTTAGAGTTATTCTAATAATCCTTATAGTTATTCTAATAAACCTATTAGTTATTCTAATAAACCTATTAGTGATCCTATTAAACCTAATTTATCCTAACAAAGTCTGTCACCCTATATGTAGTTACCTATAAAAATGTGAATGTCCAACACTATTTGACCAGCCTTGCCTCCTCCCTCCCCGCCTTGCCTTCCCCCTCCCCTCACCTGCCTTTCTTTGACCTGCATTTTGTTGAAGCTGTGAAAAGTCTAGTGCCGTTTATCAGGCGATGCATGCGTAAGTGCTTCTCCACTCCCTGCTGCCTTAGATCCTTCTCTATTCTCCAGTAAGAGAAGTGTGATGGTAACATTTTTGTCTCCAGAAATGCGCCAGTATTCTAGTGTTAGGGTATACGAAATGCACGAATGAGCATAGCTGAACTTGCATTATGACATGATAATACCTGTGACATAACAATTGTCATTGTGACATCGAAATCGCCGCAGAAAATAAAAGCAAAGAAAAATCTGCGGTACTTTGTTATGGAAATTTCTCTAATCTTACACCCTCATATCAACCCAGCGTTCGGCACTTCCCAGCGCTTGAAAAAACTTGTACGAGTCCTGGTAAAAGGAAATAAAGCAGGGCTGTTTGTAGGTACTGGTATAAGTGATACATAAGTAGGAATTCTTTGACATGAGCATTACCTTCTAAACCACACCTACCACATCTTAAGTAAATATCCTTGACACATTCGGTGATGTCGACGTGGAAAGCAAATCATAAGGTGTCGGTATTAAGCAAGGGATAACCTACGCCGCAGAAGTTGGAACCAAGGCTGTTATCCTTTCAGTTACAGTTCTACAAACTCAGAGATGGGGTTGATTTGGTTGTCAGTTTACGGCTAACAGGGAGATAAAAGTCATTGATTAATAACTGTTGAAAATTTGATGCTCAAGTGATGAATGCTGCACCGGCAATTTTAGGAAAGCAACATCCAAATTACGGCTTCGTCAATATTTCTGATATTCGGGATGCGAAAGAAAAAGGAAAACCATTTATTCAGATTGTCCCTCTTTTCAAATGCCATTGGGTAACAATGTCAAATGTTTATTCTGCCCCTGGTAGGGTTTCCCTTTACGACTGTGCACATAGGAAACACTATCGGAGTACTGTGAAGGAAATCATGAAAAGAGTATAAGAGTCGTTTTGGTGGATTAGAATAAGATTCATGTTTTATGTAATTTCGGTCAATGCAGGTGGATCGGACTAATTCACACAGCCAAATAACTAAACTACTAACTTACTAAGTGAAAAAACCCTGCAAGTTTATCCGAAAAAATATAGATAATTAGACAGTTAGGTAGGCAGTTCTTTGTTTCTAGTCAACCAGGTCCTTTTTGCTCAGCCACCAGAAGCAGCCTTAAAGTGTACTGCTATACAGATCATATGTCAGTTTGCCAAGGTTCTCAGACTTCTTTGTGGGCATTGTCGGATCCAAGGAGAGCCAGCATGCTCATGGTATCATTACAAGGGGCGCCGTATTCGGTGTAGGTATAGATGTCCTCCATGGCGCCGGTCTCGTCGGCGGCCGCGACGATGGTCCCGCGCGCGTCGGCGTGGAGCCAGCGCTCGCAGCCGCCGCCGCAGGCGCCTTTAAAGTCGACCATCAGGAGCGGTTCGTCGACGGAGCCGGGAAGCCGCACGTAACGTTGGTTCACCGTCGTGCTGTTGGCGTAGGAGACGATCTCCTGGTCCCCATCGTGATAGAGCCGCTCCGTCGTCCCGCTCTCGGTGTGATAGCGCACGTTGCCTTCCGAGGAATAGACGTAAAAGCCGATCTTGGTCGAGAACGCGTCCCAGGCGTGGCGCAGGCGGTTAAGTAGTTTGATGTTTTCGTAGCCTTTGGAGGAGGGTCATGCTCTCCCACATTCGGCCTGACCAACGTCACGGATTCTAGCTGATTTAGCCATATGATTGGCTGGAGGAGGCAGAAGCTTTTGTTCCATGCCGTCTACTCCGGCCTAATTAGAACCGCCTGCCTAACGTAAGAGACAAGGACAATCGTTTTAAGCACGGCTGACTACACTGTTATTATCTCGTTCAACTTTCTCAGCGACTAGTATCTTGTAAGCAAAAGGCTGACTTGAAAAATGAAATGTATTGACCCCCGTCTACTACTTCACTACTTTACACGTTCCACTGTTCATCATCCAATCAAAATCAAGTCACTAAAAACAGCTTTTGGTGCTATTCTAAACGCATTGTGCACCATGGAATGTACGCATTGCAAGTAGGCAAGTGGCACTAAAAACAGCTTTTGGTGCTATTCTATACGCATTGTGCACTATGCAATGTACGCATTCCAATTATGCTAGTGTCACTAAAAACAGCTTTTGGTGTAATTCTAAACGCGTTGTGCATCATGGAATGTACGCATTCGAAGTATGCAAGTGTCACTGAAAACAGCTTTTTTTGCTATTCTAAACGCATTGTGCACAATGGAATGTACGCATTTCAAGTATGCAAGTGTCACTAAAAACAGCTTTTGGTGCTATTCTAAACGCATTGTGCGGCAAGTGTGCCCTTGTTACCATCTCTTTTATTATAACCCCCTCTCCCTTTTTTTTGTCGAACTTCCAGTGATCTGCTGATCGAGGCGATGTCCTTTCACCTGCTGCCAGAATTAAAAGAGCAGTCGACAACTCAAAGGCTGATGCAGCGTAAACCTGTGTCAGTTCAACATGTTTTATATGCCATTGGAGGAATGAGTAGAAGAGAGACCATGAAGAGTGGGGAACGATTTGATCCAAAGGATGGCAAATGGAAACCCATAGGTAAGACGTATGTAATTTATTAAGATATTTAGAGCAGTTTAAGTGTAACAAGTGAGGGGAAGAATCGATTGTTCTGATAAGGATTTGGGCGTGGCCAATGCTCTTGATTCGCTATCGTCTCTAGGGTAATATCCTTCCAAACCTTAAGTACGAAAAAAGTAGCAAGCAAAACGTAATGAAATATATACAAGACTATTACAAACTCTATGTTGGCATTGGCATTAAGGCGAAAGAAATATTCGAATAACTGAAAGCCAAATATTTATGTCGAATCTGCCATAAACGCGAGACTTGTTTTAGAATAAACAAGCAGCTCCGGGCTCATGAAACGCGTCTGAAGAAAATAGAACGTTAAGTCTTCACGACCGCTTTCAGATGACATTGTAATATTAGGGCAAATGAGTGTAAACCTCAAAAGTGCAAGGCTATGCAGCCTTAAACTAATCATAACCTTCCTAAAAACTCTAAAGAAGGGTCAAATTGTTAAGGACGAACATGTTAACGTCTGATATCAGAGATGGAATCTGTGAGTCTGCACTTCAATAAACAGGCTATCGTTGGCGCTCAAACTCTTTCACAAAAGACAATGGGTAAAGGTTCTGTTTGTCATGGGGACCACCCAGCAAGCGTTTCTGGTACAGGAAGACAGAAAAAGCAGCTATGAAATACACAACTGCAGTATTTCCTTCCCTCCTAAATGTTAATGTTCGCTATACTCAACGAACAGGTGGGTCGTGCATGCTCAACTGGAATAAATCAAACGTCCAACAAATAAACGGCTTAGAGGGCACGAATCTGCAGAACTCTTCAGGTTGTGGTTTGCCGATGATGAAGAAAATAAATCATGGTGAGTGTGCTGTGTCGCGATTAGCTCTTTGATGCCCCCTATCTTGAATGTAGACCTGACTTATCCTATTTATCCATGCGAAAAATATACTAAACTAACTTAACTTACATGCCCTCCTCTATTATGCATACTTTGATATTGCTAGAAAAAAACAATTACAGGCGAATAGCAGCATATTCCTCTCTGGTCGACACGACCCTCATTCATGATGAACATTTCAAGTTTCTATTTCCTGCGGCGTTAAAGATCTCACGGTTGCTAAGGCCGGTTGTTTCCTTGAGCGATTGCAGTAGTCCGCTCTAATTTCACAGACCACCCATCGACCAACTTTTAACTCTCGCTTGATTTCATATACGAAAACTTTAACCGGACATAGTTGACGAAAAAACAAAAGAAAAAACCAAAAAGCGAAGCTGTCAATAGACGGATTTACGTTCATTCCACGTTCAGCCAAATTTACAGCGCTATTTTACTCTCCGTATAAACATAATCTTCTAAAACAACAGTAACATTACACATCTACATTGAAAGAACTAGCATGTACAATTATTTCTACAAATATTTAGAATAAGACGATGATACAATGGTGGAATGTTAAATAAAGTGTGGTGTATATAAGGGGTGTCAATTGTTGAATTTAATTGTAGACCTCCTGCGTTATAAGCAAATTTCTGCTTAGTTTATATTGCCAAAATTGACAGAGCATGGAGTCGTGTTAGCCATTGCGTTCTGGTAAACGATTTAATCTACGTTAAATTATAAACCCTTATGAAATAAACAAAACGTAAGACTTGCTTTAAGTCGCCCAAACGAACACAGCAGGATGTCACGTTAGCCGTTGCGTTCTACTGAGCGACATTTGCTGAATTTTATTGTACGTCTCTCAGGGGTGCAACTAGAACGTTTTGAGGGCAGGGGAGCATTATCAGAATTTGGGCAAGATTTCTCATATACGTATTTTTATGAAGCGACGTTGAAAGGCGTTTACTGATGATAGTTTTTCGGTGATTTTCCAAGGTAGATCAGCTTTTCATCTTAGAGTATTGGAGGCTCTTTATATCAAGCACTTTTTGCCTGAACTTTGCCGCCAAAAAGATTTTGTTTATGATATTTCTTTGTTTAAGCAGTGTCGTCCGTTACGTCCGGAGTTTCCCATCTATTCAATTATGTTCTCTGCTATTTCTCTTTGTAGTATTCTACTTGTCCATGTCCTTCCCCATAAGAATATATGTGAATTGAGCAAAAGAAAAGTCTCTCTACAAACTGATGATTTTAAAGACCTTAATATAAAAGGATGTATATGGAAAGAAACAAATGATATGAAGACCTTCAGATGTTTCTTTGAAGTTACAACTTCACAACTATAACTCTTTCACCTCCTTTCATTAGAAATCCTAGAACCACCTTTAGATAGCTACACAAACGTCCAATGGCAAGAGTTTTTATAATGGTTTGGTGCTGGGGTACATGACAGTGGGATACAGTGGGTGTCCAAAAGAGACACCTATACTGTTGCAACTTGGGACCCAGTATGGTAAACCTGATCTGTGTACCGGGTCTCCATACTGACTGAGCTATCCAAGGAAGCGACTGTCGTAAGACAGCTTTTTATGGTACAAAAATATACTTTGTCAGATTGCTAACGTAAGCTGTTGCACTCATCTTCTTTTTGGTATTCATGCCTCACATGAATAGGGATTGCGAATCATCAATCCCTTAATATTTGCGAACGAGTTTCATATTTTCTACTCAAATCAAAATATCTTATGAAGAAGTGAACATGTAGAAATCTCTAGATAGCCCTTTCTATTTACTTCCATCATTTTCTCACAGCCTTCAACACGAATGTCATATTAAATATCCTTAAGCATACAACAATTTAGACCAGAGTGTGTTTCCTAATATTGATCATTCTACTTTCCCTCCTACTTTTGTTTTCGTTCTTTATTCTTGTTTGTCTTTCTTTGTGTTTGATTTAATGGGTTTTCTTAAAGATTTCACGAAATCAAGGTGTAAATGGAGTGTTGTGTAACAAAAGGAGATCGGCGAAAGTGAAAGAAATGGTCTGCAAGATAGCAATACAACCAGCACACTTCTATGCTTTTGAGGTGGTGCCGCTTCGCAGATTGTAACGAATTGAGATAATTTTAGTATAAATGAAAACGCCAGGATGGTATCTCTGAGGGGAGCTAAGGGGCGTGGCACACAAAATCGTATGTTTCTATGGCATTGTGGACACCAGTTATGTTTCTGGTTTACAAGTACAGAAATGGTAATTTTATACGCATCTTAAAACATTTTAGACCGTAAAAGGCATAGTAAACAAGCGTTCTACCAACTTTGTTATGTGCATATTGTCTTTGGCATGGCTATGGCAGCGTTCCCCTGAACCACTGGTCAGCCGCAGGTGTGACCAGGAGTGGTCACCGCATTTACCGGATTTGCGTCTCCCAGATTTTTATCTGTGAGAAAACCTTACGGACAGGGTGTATGGCAACACCCCCCAGACCATCCCTGACCTGAATTACAGCAGCCATAAGAGCAATCCCGAGGGAGGAACGCAGGAGGGTTATTGAGAACTTTGCCCGCCGGATCCAAGTTTACCCGAGGCGCCGGGGAGCTCATTTGGAGCACATTTTGGAGCGCCAGTGAAGCAAAGAGTTTTTGTAGTACAGATCTGAAACTTTGGGAATGTCTGCTACATAGAACGATGTGGCGGTAAATTGGAGACATAGGGGGTGAGATAAAGAAAAGTATTAGCAGCGAAGACGGCACCAAATGAAGATCTCCAGAAAACGTGTGGAGAAGAAGAAAGAAAAGGGAAAGAAAAAAAACAAGAGAGAAGGCGTGACAAAAGGAAAGACGCCGTTGGGGAATGAAGGTAGTAAAAGACATTCCATGACACCGTTTAGTTGTCTTCTGAAATATCGATAAATACCGATTGGTTTCTTCTGCAAAGACAAAACACAACCTCAGCATTGCTAAAACAAGTTCACATTTACACAGTAATGTTCAAAACTGTATTGTAACACAATGGTTACCTAATATTACCATAACGCTTCCAAGATAGTTAAACTTTTCTACTTGTTTTATTTTATTTTCTCCAATCTTAATTTCACATGTTGGTATTTTTTTTCTTTCCTAATTACCATGCATTCTGTTTCCTTCACGTTTATTGTTAATCCTCTTTTTTCACTTTCTCTTCTTACTGTCTCCAATAGTTCTTGGAGCTTCTCTGCTGAATCTGCGGTGAAAGCTGTATCATCTGCATATAGAATGTTGTTCAACTGGTACCTTCTACTATTATTCCTTTGATGTTTTCAATTTTTCTAAGGATGTTTCAACTATAAAGGTTAAATGGGTCCGGTGAGAAGACACAGCCTTGTCATACTCCTCTCTGTTTTGCTTAATTTCTGTGTGTTTCTTTTGTAAATATAATATGTCGGAATCAATTTTGACACTAATCATTCTCGCCAAAATATCAGGACAGAAGTACAATCTCAAAGTGCCACACAGAACCAAACCACGGTACTGAGCTTTAATCATTTTATAAAATTTGTGATAAAAGTATAATAGCATCAGGCCTGTTAATATGATTTCTTTACAAAGCTTTCGATGTATGTCAAAATAGAAGAGGTGCATCCGATTCATGTTTGGCCCAGATATTGTTCTATAATCTCTGTGCAGTTTTTTCAATTATCATACTAGACAGAAATTGTTCGAAGGCAGGCGCGTAACAACGGTAGTTTGGCCTTTTTGATCTGGTTTTCAAAACGAAGTGAAACGTTTCCATGCCACGGTAGTTTTAAGTATACAGGACATTTTCATGGTCGGAAGCGTTTTTCTTTGGAAAACTCTGAAATTTTAAATCTGATAGTGCTGTCAACGATATCTTCGGGGTAGCCATTAGAAAGAAAAGTTTGCTTTAGAAAATTGAGTTCCGATACTAATTTTATATCAGAGCAAATCATGAGAGCGCGATGAACTAAAGTTTTGATGAGGTTGATCTTAAGTGTTTTGGGGCAGAACGAATTCCAGGAGATATATTGGCCGGAAAATGTAGGTTTTCTATACACGCTGGTACGGAATTTAGTGATATCTCTTTGGTATCGAATGGTAACCTAGTAAACCATATCCTCCACATCTCACGAAAAACCAGTACATAACTTGCAGAAATTCTGTCAAATCGTCCGAATGGAGAGCAGCAGTTCAGTCTTTTTAGTATACTTTATCACATGACGAGGATCTCGGCAAGGAAGTAACTTAATGACGAGCCACTTGCACGTCCAACTATGGTTCTTCTGCAACTGTGTCTGCATTTGATGATTCTATTACTGCATTTCAGGACTTCGCATGGTTTCCTTGTACTTGAGAGTCGTTGACTGGCCATTTGTCTCTATTATCCCTGTTGATGCCTCTTCTTGAAGAGCCACTTGCACGTTACAAAAATTCACAGGACAATAAAACAGTCTCCCTTTCCCTATCAACAGAATCACGGCACCCATAATCCTCCAAGAAAAAAGAAAAGCCGCATTTCTGGCAAATCCTAACGAGGCGGCATTAGCTAACTACCACAATATGTACTGCTCGGACTCACGGGTGATATTAGCTTTTGAAGTCCCCCCCTGTGCAACTTCGCGACGTTAAATTCCTAGACTTTGAAATTTGGCAAATATTTAGTACTGCCCTTAGTACTAAAATTGAGAAAAAAATTGGTTTTAAATGCCAAAATTGTTTATAAACTTTCTGTGTATCATGGCGTTTTAATAAATGTGGACCTTAATATTTGAATATATAATTCGATCCATAAATGACATACTAATCCAGTTTTGTGAAAAAATTGACCGGGAGGTGGTGAACTTTGAACCTTTTCTGTCATCTTTTAGGGCCATTTTAGCTTATGTTTCAATTTTAGATTGGATTGTAACTTTCCTAATTTGTTGGCAAATGTCTGAATATATGGAGGCAAGCTTTTGAAGTTAAAAAATTAGTTTTTTTATATCAGAAATGTCCATATTTATATGAAAAAATTGAGAATAAACTAATTCTGCTAGCTTGCTTCCATAATCCTTGCTTGAATACATTCCACTTTTTAACGGGGCGGTCTTTGCCTAGATCTTTAAAATAATATTACATATTTTGCAGACTTTTTTACAAATAAAATTGCTAGAATACGTTCGACCTTTAGCAATACAACATATTATCAGAACGACTTCAGTCAATGTTTGTCGGATTTTACTGATTTCACTCCAGTCTCTGCAGATGATGTTGCCGCATTTGTTAAACCTTTGCCAAGGAAGTCCAGCATTTTAGATCCGATTCCTTGGTGTGTTCTCACGAATTCTTTTGAAATTCTGCTTCCCATTGTCACTAAAATTATAAACCTTTCATTTTGGAACACACATATGCCGGAAAGGATGAAGGAGGCAGCTCTTTCTCCCCTCTTAAAGAATATATCTTTAGACTTTGAAGTTTATCAGAATACCACTGTCTTATACACTTTACCCTTCATTTTTGCTGATATCCTCCTGTCACAGATCACTCCTGTCACCCTTCTTCAGCCATTCCAACCTGTCTGCACTCTCCTTTTTACCTCCATACTGCACTCTCCATTACTCTGGATTGTTGACCCTAAATTCTTGAATTCATCCTCCTTACTCACCTCTACCCCTTGCATCTGCACTTTTCCCTCATCTTCCGTCTCGTTCAAGCACATATACTCGGTTTTACTTTTGCAGACTTTTATTCCTCTTCTTTCCAGCGCGTATCTCCACTGCTCCAGGCTCTCTTCAATCTGCCCTCTGCTCTCTCCACATATCACAATGTCATCAAGATCTTTACATTGTTGGGGCACCATATTTGTTTTAAATGCTGGTATATTAAGTCTTTCTTGATTCTCCGTAATGAATAGCCCCGGAAAGCTTTTACACTCTTTGTTCTAGTTCTGTTGAACAGGAGTGTCTGATGCAGTTTCAATTAGAATGTGTTATGATAAGAAATACTACGAATTCGAAAGTCTAAAACGCGGTCCAAGAGCTGTCTTCTTCCTCTCCGCGTCTGTTACCCCTCACCAGGTTTTGCATCTCTTTTCGCCATCTCCTCGTACTAACTCTCCTCCGCTTTCCTCTCCGATATAAATGTCTCCTATTCCGTCTTGCCATCATCCGTCTATTTCGCGCATTGGTATTGGGAGCTCCCCTCTCATTTGTTTGTCATGAAGTCGGGAGTTCCCCCATGGTCGCCGTTGCTGTGCACGACTATTACTAATACAAATTGTTAATTACTTGGAGAATAACTTAAAATTGGTAATGAACTTTCCATCGTGTAAATCGTTGTACTATGGCTGATATCAAACTTGGCTTTTATTCACGAGGCATTACACGAAGCTGATGCACAATTTCTGATAGACTGTAGGCCTATGTTGCTGATGGATTGAATTAAATAATTTTGAATCCTGTTCCATGTACCACTGAAGATAGATATTAGAGGAGTCTAATGCCGTTTCAGTAGAGCGTCAAATTCACTTAAGCAAAATTAGGAAAAGCTTAACTTGTAAAACTAGTTCTGGAAAAACACATCTCCCTGATTGTGGCTTGGTCAGGTCAATATATATCACTTTCACATGTTCCTAAAAACGGATCCTAAACTTTTATTGCCTCCTGACGTATACCTGCAATTCGAGTAAACTGAGACGTCGAACACTAGTAATATGTTTGTGACGTAGCAGCAACTGTTAACTATCCTTCTTGTTGTATAAGGCTATATGTCCCTTTAGTAACAAAGTAATCAATCCCTGGCACGATTACGTACCTGTTTCATGGCCTTAGTCTGAGCAGCAGATCCTACACGACTGACAGATAATCCTACGTTGCATTAATAACACCAAAAGGCATCCGGTTGCACTCAAACAGCCCCATAGGTGTGGTGAAAGCTGTCTTGTGACGATCTCGTGGGTCCACCTCCACTTGACTGTAGGCTGATGCAAGGTCTATTGTTGAGAAAAATTTAGCACCTCCAAGAGCATCAAGTGACTCTTCAATCCTAGGGAGAGGATATGAATCCCGCTGTGTCTTGCTGTTCAGCTGACGATAATCGACACAAAGGTGTAAACCACCAGATTTCTTCCTGACCAGGACAACAAGTGAAGCATAGTTACTTGAACTTGGACGGATAACACCCTGGGCTAATAACTTCTGAAGGTGGTCCTTTACTTCCTGGTACGTTGTGCGTTTCTTGTGGCTATAGAAAGTCTACAAGTAAGCACCTTTTAAACATCTTTGAGCCTAGAAGCACTCTTATCCCAGAAAATTAACTCAGAAATTCAAATTAGATATTAGTTCTACTGCCCCCTCCTTCGGAGGAGATGTTGTGGATCCTCCTCTTCAGAAACCGGGCGACGCGTCTCTGTCTGCTTACAATGGTTTATGACGTACAACAGCAGATGTACTTGCTGTTCCTTTAATGGGATCTGAGAGAGCCATAAGAAGTCATGAGGAGTCATGCTCGTATATCAAGGGCATAGAAGCTATGATACCGTTCATCCCTACACCTGATTTATAAAACTAAATACTCTTATATATTCAATAGGCTGTGGACGGGACGAATGTCAGTCCTTCCTTGGTCAAGTCACATTGCGCAGAGAGACTGGTCTCCAATTGTTTTGGGTTTAATGTGGATGTCCATCAGTGTACTATTGGGAGCTAGTGTAGAGACTAGAGCGTTTATTAACATTGGATGTCACCGAGCTCAGTTGGTAGGGCACACGCCGCTATAGCGTGGGTCACATGTTCCAGCTCCGGTGGTGACATGTTTTCTTTTCTAAATTCCCACTTTACTATAAATAATTGGCATGCTTTCTTTTTCTATTAAATAAGAAAGTCCTGTAAAGCATCTCGATGATGCTCTTCTTTATTGCACCCTATGCACCACTGGGTTTCGCCTCTGACTGTTTCTTTTCCATTTGTTTTAAGGCAAAAGCGGCGGGAGCACTGGATTTAGACCCTCTATCTAAACGGAATGCATCCTACTCCTCTTCACATGATGTATGGAAATATATTTCAGAATTGGGAATTAGCAATGTAAGTAGCATCCTAACTGGAAGTGAGTACGCTCTGCCATGTTAGAAACATTGTGAATACGAAAGAGAGGACACTGAAATTTGTTAAATACGTCTTAACAACATCTGTTACGCTCCGGCCGGAAATTGATTTGATTCGGTACTAAAGGAAAGTCGTCAAGTTATCAAGGTAAATGATTACATAATGGACCTTTATCACACAAAAATCCAGAACGAGGCCGGACTCGCAAAGAGTTCGTCAGGGTGTAGGTTTACTTTAAAACTAAGGCATAAAAAGGAGGGCGTTACATATGTTTGCGAACAATATTATAAAAACGGATGAATATTTTTTAGTTGTACAAAGTATTCTCAATCTTTCATGGACATTTTTTAAGAAAACAAGGATTTACAAAACCTTTAACATCTAGTAGTGGTTGCGGACAGTTTAGCAACAATAGACCCACTTCATCGGCCGATTTACTGGAGTGGAGAGAGTTTTACATGTAAACGACCAAAAATATTTATTAATATACAAAACTAATTCAGTCGGCTTAACGACGATCTATACTCTTCCTACTTTAAGGACTAATTGAACTTCACGGCTTCTCAACTTAGAAGAGAAATATTTTCAACTAAGTTCTCCTGGAAGTGGCTATGTCTTTGCTGAGACAATAGGAACGTCGGGTGATATTTTGTAATCATACCAAAATTGAATCTTGTCAATGGAATAAATAATGTATCAATATCTATGTAAAAAAACTGAAATTTTAAGGCTTGATTAATTATAGAGAATATCTATAAAGAAAATAAGCAAAATTGTCCCCTGTTCGGTTGTCTGACTAGAGAAATTCTAACCTGAATCGATGATCTGTAGACTCAGCTAAGTCACTAGACTTGAATTGTCTTTGTGATGAATTGTCTTTGTGATGAATTATCTTTAAGCTGAATTGTCTTTGTGATGAGTTGTCTTTGTGCTGAATTGTTATTGTGATGAATTGTCTTTATGATGAATGGTCCTTTTGATGAATGGTCTTTTGATGAATGTTCCTTTTGCTGAATTGTCCATGTGATGAAATGTCTTTGTGATAAATTGTCTTTATGATGAATTTTCTTTATGATGAATTGCCTTTGTGATGAATTGTCTTTCTGATAAATTGTCTTTGTGATGAATTGTCTTTGTGATGAATTGTCTTTCTGATAAATTGTCTTTGTGATGAATTGTCTTTTTGATGAATGGCCTTTTTCCCAGTTCTGGTATATGACAATACCCAAAAGGTTATCGCTGCATTTCGTTCTTACGTATCCTACTAAATGACCACATGATTTTATTTGCCATCTGTTTCGTTTCGTGATGAGCTATTTGTGCCATTGAAAATACATTACGTATTATTCTTAACTACTTCTCTGATGCCGTAATTTGTTTTTTAAGAGCTGTTCGAGCTTCGCAGCTGACTTACGAAATTGAGAAATACGATTTCGGTAAGAAATGTTGATAGAAGTTAGTTAAAGTAGACATATCAACGATAGAACTGTGCTTATAGCGTGCTATGAAATTGTTTCGGAAAGACACAACAGCTCAGATTTAAGAGTATTTAAAACAATAGTTTTTAAATCGTAAATTAGGCCCGGTGCTGGAGGGGAATATAATATGCCTCTCTTTATATCTAAAACTGCTCGAGATGAAAAACGTAGGCATCGAAATATCCCTTTCTGACTCCACCACACCGGCTCTTCCGCACCTACAAGATTTACTCGCGTCCTTCAGCATCGCCTCTCTCGCCTCCCCTTTGCATGAAGGGTAGTTCCGATACTACAAAATACGATATCAAAACTTTGATCTGCATAAAAATATCTTTAGTTTATTTCTATTACATGTTACATATAAGCAGTGATTCCTGTAGTTCATTGACTTGCACTCCCAAAATACTGATGAGACGTCATAGTGAAATCGATACATACAAGACGATGGATTACATCCATGTCTCCTAAATGGCACCTCGATACCCACTGTTCAAATTTATTTTCAATAAGTCTATAATAGTTGAATTACTAACTGACAAACCCATCTCAACTGACAGTGTGGAAGTGATGGAAATGGCTTACCCATTTTCAAATCACCACCTACTACACAAACCGTCAAATATAATTTGATAATACGAGCAAGTAAATCCTAAATTCTCATAGGGATAATAAAGATATCAGACGCAGGGGTAATTGTGGCATCGATTTTTACTTAGAATGAAAGTTGGTAACACAGCCAGCAACCATTTCATTTGTAGACCATCTTTTTTGTTAAGGCCGAGATGTGGCTCTAGAAGGTCCGCAACATTCCTACCAAAGCGTTGTTTTGGAAACCACGTTGACAGTGTTGTGATCTGACCAGAACACGACTGTGTGATTTATATATTCACATATTTTTTACTTGTAGTTTGAAAACGGCCTTAGCATGTCAGTTTGCTTAGGGATGTTTCTCGTTCTAGCAGTGGTTCCTAAAGTGGGTAGTACCGCTCTTAGAAGCGCTGGAATTATCTTAGGGCGCAGTGAAAGAAAAAAGGGTAATAGATGTTAGATTAGAGATGAGGGATTTGTTGCGGGTTTTACGTTTAAATTTTGTTTTTAAATAACAAACTCAATACACTAGATGTGTGCATTCAATGGCGCACAAAGCATTCAAAATCAGCTAATATGGCATATTTGGCATCGTTTGCAAAAACTAGCTGCGTACATTCCATGGTGCAGAAAGCGTTCAAAATAGGCTAATAATGCATATTTGACTTAGTTTGCTTACACTAGATACGTAGATTCCGTGGTGCACAAAGCGATTGAAATAGGCTAATGAGGCATATTTGACATAGTTTACATACACAAGAAGCGTACATTCCACGCTGCGTAAAGCGATCATAATAGGCTGATAATGCATATTTGACTTAGTTTGCATACACTAGATACGTAGATTCCATGGTGCACAAAGCGTTTAAAAGGTGGGGGAGAGGGCTGGTGATAAACAACAGTTCATTAATTGCCTTTAAAACAGTACATCTTTGATATCATGTTCAGTGACATTTTAAGTAGTTTGCACTTTTTCTTGGTGTAAATAAAGTTTCAATGTTTTTTATGCTATGTTTGTTTGCATCATTTTTGTGAAAACGCTCTCTTTACGTAATAATTCCCTTCCTCTGAAACTTTTCGCCACGCTGGGGTTTTAGCAGTGTCCCTCCCCCAAATCATTAATATCCTCGCCAAAATTATCCCCACCCCTGTGGAGGTTAACAGAAAGGTTAAGGGATTGTATTACAGTCCAGGGATACACCACGTACCACAAACTATCAAAGCATGCAATTGTCACTAAAAACGCCTTGATAGGCTATCTTGAACACATTGTGCACCAAGGAATGTATCCATTACAAGCATGCAATTGTCACTAAAAGCGCCTTGTTAGGTTATTTTGAACACATTGTGCATCATGGAATGTCCGCATTCCAAGCATGCTATTGTCACTAAAAACGCCGTGTTAGGTTATTTTGAAGACATTGTGCACGATGGAATGTACGCATTCCAAGCATGCTTGTCACTAAAGACGCCCTGTTAGGTTATTATGAACACATTGTGCATCATGGAATGTACCCATTCCAAGCATGCAATTGTCACTAAAAGCACCTTGTTAGGTTATTTTCATTTTCCGACCGTAATCTTGTCAAAGCCATGATCGTCTAAGTTCGAAAGTTTCGAATACGGCACTGCAAAGAAGAATAAGAAGAAGCTTCTGTTGCGACATTTTCCCTCGATTGAAAGGTAGACTACATTTCGTGATGTTTGCTCCTTGGCTTGCGAAGTAACCGTAATTGATTGTTCCAAGACACGGTGCTAAAAGACGAGGATTTGAAAGATTAGTGGTACAGAATCCAGTTAAAGACTTTAATAAATATTTGATGGTGCGTGGCTGAACAGCTTATTTATTTGACGGTTCACCAAAACTAACGTGGAAAAAATACACCCTTTTATTATAAAGGAAGTGAAAATCAGCCCTTTGGATTTCTTAAAATTTTGACCTTTTGAGCCCTCAAAGTTTCTTAGCAGTTTTTTATTCTCTGGTACGTGTGCATGTCCAAAGTCAAGGCCAAATATTTCAAACAAAAGAGTGCCAGTTAGTCACACTGCTGTTAGTAAATTCACACTTTATTTAGGGTACCCTCCCTTTCAGGGTAGCTTATTTATGAAATAACCCGTTATCAAACTGTCTAAACCGCTTCCAGAGATTTTTTAGGTTTCCTTAGAGCAGTCCCATCCAGACCTCGAGTTTCTTACAATTTGGGGAGATTGAGCCCTGGTTTCTTATAATAAAAAAAAGTGTATATTGTAGATTAATCAAAGCTTCCTTGGCCTGTATTATTCTTGCTTATTGTTGACTTGTACGTTTCACATCTGATCTTATAAGACTGCAAAGATGTTTAAATTTTGTCACCTGCTTTATCTTTCGATCATTTGTATGCAAATCACAAAATAGAATATCCATCTTCGTTGTAACCGGGATGCGGGTTCCGGAAAATTCCCTCCCAGAAAACTCCCTCCCGGAAAATTCCCTCCCGGAAAACTCCCACCGTATAATTCCCTCCCGGAAAATTCCCACCTAGGCAATTTCCCACCCGGAAAACTCCCTCCCGGAAAATTCCCTCCCGGAAAACTCCCACCGGATTATTCCCTCCCGGAAAATTCCGGAAGGTATCAAATTTCAGTGAAAGTGCAACTCTTCAAGGAACAAAGCAAGCAAATTTTCAGTTGCATAATTCTGGCACTTGATGCCGGCCTAATTTAAGTGTTACACTGCCCACTGTACAAACAACAAACCTCGTGATCCCTGCCTCCGCAATGCAGAACTGTGAAAACATTTAAAATCTGTCTAAAATGATCATCACAGTTCGCAGACATTGTTTCAAATAGGAATCTGCCACGGGAGAGAAAACGGGGCTGAGTAGAAATAATTGTGATCTCGTGTACGCTGTGGCGGTGGGGTCAAGTTCTAATTAATGAAATCAGGTGGCATATTCAGATCAAAGCGCAAAGTTCTACTTCTACAATTGAGATTTCTCGACCTAAAGGAACATTCACAACCTAAAGAGCAATAAAACCGCATACTGAGTTATAACAAAAGCATTCAAGACTTAACGTAATAAATGATCAATGCAGAAGAAGGTATAAAACTTGTTTCATAAGCTTGGCTGTTGTCTCAAGACAATGAAAAGTAATTAAGAAAGGATATGTCCAGAAAAGGTACGTAACAGTCCGTAGTTAACTGCACTTCAAAATTTTCAAATTTAGGTTTTAGGAGTGCAGATTTGATATCTTGGAAAAGATACATGGAGCAGGGTATTCAACAAGTCTGAGAAATGCTCTGACACATTTCAAAACTCAATACAGATCTGCACCCCCCTTGGATTTTCATATCTTTACATGTCTTCGGTAAGTACGACATAAGAAAACAATAATTGAGTACTTTAATAATTTTATTTGCAATTTTAAAAGAAAAATAACATGTATTCAATGTCATCGTTTATTGGAACATCTCCGAGTCAACCCATCGGTGCTTCTGGCGTAATTTGCTGCCTACACGGTACGGAGAGTTACATGCTGGGCAATCCATTTCTGATGGCAATAGCCTATATTACCTACACAAAAGGATGGTAGAATCGACACCATATTTAAATCTTGCACCTATCTCAGTCAACGAAATCACATTGAAATCTCTTTGTACCGGACGAAAAACTTTGTACAGGTGAAAATTTTTGATTCACTTCAACCTAAACAGTGACATTCCTCATGATGATTCTTTGCCTATCCTCTTCCGTTCTCCTTGTCATCGCTATTGACATGCTTTCGTGCTTACAGACCAACAAAATCTTTAAAATGGTTGGAATAGATGAAAATATCATCAATGAGATTAGACGGTCAAATCCCAGTTTGTAAGAAAAATTTCAAAAACCTTTCACGGGTGAAAAATATTTGATTTAAGTTAACCTAAACGGTGGCATTTTCTTGAAGATTCTTTCCCACATCCCTATCGTCACCCTTCCTTTCAGTCATGGTTATGATCCTAACTTCGCATGCAAAGACAAAAAAATTTGACTTAGGGAACAAGAGTTTCTTACTATAATAAATCAATGATAGCTCATTTCGGCAATTCATTCAAGCAAAGGACTTGTTTTTGTCCTGTGCAAACGTGGAAAAATTTTGGGTTGAGCTGAGCATCGAAAATTGCGATTTATCTGAGTGGAGACTGTTTATTGAATCATCAAGTTACATCTGAAGTGTGTTTTAATGCGTAGTAGCAATGTTTTAGGTTCTACTCGAAACGCTAAGAACTATGAAAAGTTGGTAATTTTTATGCCCTACCATGAACTTGGGTGTAACAATCAAGATACATTTCCTGCTTAGTCACCTTAAAAAGTTTCCAGGTACAGAATGTAAGCTTCTTGTGCTTCTTTATAAATGATAGCTTGCTTTGTGTCGAGAATCGATCTTCTTTGCAACCTACTGTTGCACATGCAATCATGAACCTGAAATACTTTTAGAGTTTTAAATACGAGAGAGAGTTTAGTAAAATTGTCAACTTTGAAAATTAAGAATTTAACCAGGGTTTAATAGCCTGGTCTTGAACTGCACTGTCACGTATGCCAAACAATTCATTGCAGAATGCAAGAGAAATAAAATGTCTTCCGATGGTCTTTGGACGTAGTCAGTGTCAGTGTAGACACTAAGAATCTTCTCAGTTAGAGCTGAAAGCATAAACTACAATGTTTCCCAATTCATGAAATTTTGAAAAACAGTATTTGAAAAGCCAATGAACGGTAAAACCTGGCATCTGTAGTCTCTCGCACAGTAACACAGAGCTGGAAATTTCAACTGCTCGGAATTGTTGTTGTTGAAAATTAAAAAGTGTATCGCGTCAAGGGAGATACAGAAACTAAAGAGTTCTAAGTTCACTCTCCTTATCAAAGAATGCCTTCTCTTTGCCAAACTTGGTCGACTTTGAACAGAACAATGAGCTCATTGCCCATTTTGCTTTTCTAACTTCTCCTATGAGGCTCATTTATTTTTTTAGTTATTATGTAGATTGCTTAGTTAGGCCACTATGTCCTTAAATACCGTGGGTATGGAATTGTGCAACTTGCAGTGGAGATAGTTCTCTAAAGACGGCATAGGATGAAGACCCGAATATGGAACACTCAATATAGCCGAAGGCAGGCTTGGTATAACATTTTGTGACAATTTTTCTTGATGAAACCTTTTGTATCCACCGGGTAAAAGCAGAAATCAGTGTTGTGAGTTGATGGTTTACAGTATACCATAGGTATTTCAAATCTTTTAATGACGATTTGCCTTCTTGTTGGCACATGCATGAAGCAAGCTGTAAAACATGGAGCAAAGAGCATGGCAAGCCCATGGCTTTTCTTGATCTCCCACGGGTTTTCCCAAATATGCCAGATAAGCCTTTTAACTACATCACTCATGCCCAGACTACTTCCAGAACACACTCCCCCCATGATTGACGGGGGGTCAATCATGAATAGATGACTTATAAAAATTAATACAAGAATATAACAAACTCTTGTCCTGAATAACTACTCGCGGTATGTCCTCATCACGCACATGCCTTATCAATACTGTATCCTTGTCAACACACTTAGCATCAACAATACTTAATTCTAAGGGATACAGATGTTCAATCGACCGCTTGAAAATACACGGACGCTTCATGGCATCTTATGTGCGCACTTCTGCCGCTCGTACATGACCATCTTTGCCTGGCAATAACTTAGTTACAATACCCATACGCCATTTTCTGTATCTGTACCGGTATTTGTATTTGTGCCTGTGCCTGTACCGGTATCTGTACCGGTATCTGTATCTGTACCGGTATCTGTATCTGTAACTGTACCTGTATCTGTACGTGTACCTGTACCTGTACCTATATCTGTATCTGTACCGGTATCTGTATTTGTATCTGTATCTGTACCGGTATCTGTACCTGTATCTGTACCGGTATCTGTACCTGTATCTGTATCTGTACCTGTATCTGTATCTGTAACTGTACCTGTATCTTTATCTGTATCTGTATCTGTACCGGTATTTGTATTTGTGCCTGTGCCTGTACCGGTATCTGTACCGGTATCTGTATCTGTACCGGTATCACAAGCAGCCGGAATTGTAAACAGGTGGCAGAGAAAAAGCGTCACTAACAAATGTCATTGATGCAAAATGTTTCAGTTTAAATGAAAGGGGTAACTCGAATACGTATCTCTTGGGTGGAATATTTCTTAAATCATTTAGCGCCTCTTCCTGATTATTCCGGACTCGAGAGTACGTACAGACGACATTCAGAACACTCCCTTGAAGACCCAAACATATCAGCATCGACACAGAGCAAGATCAAGGAAGATTTGGAGCAACAATGTTTGCGACTGGATAGGAAAAAGTTATCAAACTGAGCAAAATCAGTAGTTAAATAGATGAGTACGAGCCGTCAAAGAACAACTCAAACTGTTTGAAGAGTTAATTAACCATTGAAAAATCACTGATCATCACAAGCAAAATGCCAAAATTTTACCTATCTAAAGTTAGGTTACCATTCTGGAGCACTGACCAATTAAACAAAAGTAGCTATAGATGGTAAAGTTTATCATGTCTTGAGTCTCTGCCTTTTTGCCATCTTTGGCCTGTCTTCAAACTTCCATCCCTGGGAGATTTTTCACTTGAAAAGTAGCTCGCAAAAAGGCAAAAGACTCAAGACTTGATAAACTCTTCCATCTATGGCAATGAATGAGCCGAAAACTGTTAGAACATCTATGTGTAACTGTAATGAGGGACGAAAAGGTTTGTTTGTCGTTCCAAGCCTGCTTTATTATGAGAACCTTGGCGTTTTATTTTCCAAAATTTAAAAACTTATTAGCGTAGTAACTTATCCTTTCGCGAAGCCCGTAGACAGAGTTAAAAGTTTTAAGCGGCTAATCTGGTGTTCTAGGGAAGAACTGACACTGCAACCGCCTAAGTAAAGCCTATAGATGTTTGAGAATCGCTCCCTTAGGCCACGGACCCTGCATCATGTCGCACAGATACCAGGCAAAATTGGCAGTCTCAAATACATGCTAGCTGAGCATCACACTCCCCTCCCTAGGCTAGGATGCCACCATCTTGGCTTAACGCTCCACTCTAGTTCGTTTGCAAAACAGAAAATTTGATGATGAGACAAATTGAAGCAGCTAAGGAGACGTTACTGAAAAGGTACTTAAATTCAGAAAATATCTTGGCGGTCTTATTGTTTATGAGTTTTGCTTGGCACTGACAATACCCTTATCGCGATCTTTTATAGACTAAAGCCCTTCCTCCAAGCCACTTAAATTTGATCGTAAGTGGGTGCCTTCTGGTTAAGTTATATTTTCTCCAATTACAGACATAATCGTGGAAATGAGGCATTTGAAAGGAGTATGTCAGCGGACTGAATCGTTAAAAGCCTTAAAGTAAGCGGTATATGGCGATAGAGGCTAGAATCCATCGGCCGCTTTGATGTGTCTTCTTGATTGGGAGCTAATGTGGCGACTGGAGAAATAGAGTATGTTAACATCGGAGGTCACCTAGCTCAGTTGGTAGAGCTCACACGGCGAAAGCGTGGGTCACGGATTCGATCCCCGAAGGTGACATCTTTTCTATTTCTCTAGTGTTCTTTTCCAATTTCTATTTTTACTTGTTATTTTTACTTCTGTTCTGAACCTGCATATCCTTGGGAGTAGATTATCAAATCCTTTAGACACCTTTCTCATCATTGCTAGCATCTTTGTCTCTTTATACTACGATTTCTTTCCCTCTTTTGCATTTAATTTGCTCATATCTCTTGCATAGCTTATCAAACCCCCTAACAATGCATTTTTTTTTCCCTGAGACCAACTCCTTAATCACTTTGCCAGAGTTACCCCATGTGCAATGACCACCATTCTTTTAGTTCAAATGATTTCTGACCTTTCTATTTGTATTAATCATCAGGTAAGGTATAAGGGATATCATTGTTTAATTGGCAAGGTTTGTTGCTTTCAAACCATCTCTTTTCTATCTTTTGTTTCTATCAGATTAAAAAAATCGAGCATTGTTAAATCTGGTAAGCAAAAGGATGCTAATGAAAAGATGCACACAAAGGAAATGACAGAAACCATGGTCAACTTTATGCTAGGAACAGGAGGTAAAAACTCTCAGATATCTTATATTTTATCAAAGGTTGCCATTTTGCGATAAAAAATAACCACGGCAGATTTAAAAACAAAAATAAGGTTATATTACGTTCTAATTACTACTGTAGCAATACTATCAATATAGGTAACAACACAAATAGAGTCGTCTCTTTACTATATATATCATGCTCAAGATTTGGCTGCCAAGTAATATCTCAGTCTTGTAAGTTACCTTTAAAGTAAACACAAATGAGAAGGAGGGTGCGGTTTCATTGCATATAGATAGAGTGTGGCTATTTTTTCTGAACCCAGTAGCAATTTCTTCTAATATTGCCAATTACTTTCTGGCCAGTCTTTGAAAATGCATCAAGCCTCCTCACAGGAAAGTTAGCATTAAAGTGTATGCAAAGTATGTTAAATATGCGTCATGAGCCTTTTTTGAACGCATAGTGCAACATAGAATGTACGCATCTAGTGAATGCAATCTATGTTAAATATGCGTCATTAGCCTCTTTTGAACGCTTTGTGCACCATGGAATGTACGCATCTATTGTATGCAAAGTATGTTAAATATGCGTCATGAGCCTTTTTTGAACGCTTTGTGCACCATGGAATGTACGCCTCTATTGTATCCAAACTGTGTCAAATATGCGTCATTGGCCTATTTTTAACGCTTTGTGCACCATGGAATGTACGCCTCTATTGTATCCAAACTGTGTCAAATATGCGTCATTGGCCTATTTTTATACGGCTTAAGGTTCATATTTATGAGTTTCAACTTGAAGATAGTAAACAATGAAATACTATTAATAACCGTTTGTCTTTCTTGCTCTTACTCTTATTCATCCCTTAGTCTGGTCGACCGTAGGGGCACCATTAATGACTTGTTAACCACTTCTCTCCCATCGGCACGGTTTTCTGCTTTTCTCATTGCCTCAGTCAGGGTCAGGCCTGTACACTATGGATGTTGTACTCCCACCGTTTTCTCTGTCTGCCTCTTTTTCTTATGCCTGGGACTGTTCCTTGCAGGATTTGTTTTGCCAGCCCTTCAGATTTTATCACATATCCGTACCACCGGAGTTTCCTCTTTTGGTGTTACTGATATGCGGTTTAAAGTCACTGCAGGATCATACAAGATGGAGGAATGAGATATTTCTGCCAAAGGAAGAGGTTTCCTGCATTCGTAAATAATGATGGTATAATCGATTAAACATCTAGGGGCATCATATATTGTAAAGCAGAAGGTGGAGGTGAGAAAATATATACAGTTTTTTACCAACTTTAGAATCGCAAATAGAACTTGCCTGTCTATTCAACTGTTTGTTAATAGTCTTAGGTTTAACACCTCTAGTTGGACAGTTTTATATATGTGGTCCATTAAAAGCCTTAAGATGGAGATTTTACGTTTATTCCCTTACTTAGCCATGACGATAGCTAATGTTGAACTCGTTATGTGGTGACTTGAGAAAAGTATGTTATCATCCTGGGTCACATGGCTCCTTTGGTAGAGCACGCACTGCAGATAGCGTGAGGTATAGGTTCGAGTCCCGGTGGGTTACAAATTTTCTATTTGTCTGGTGTGTTTTCTTAAAACAAGGCCTTCGCCTCTAAGTTTCTGAACTCTTGACGAGGGATCAATTGATTACATAAATTCGTTGTGACTCTCATATTGAAGAGAGATAACTCTCTTAAGTGGTGGTGTATTTTTCTGTTTCCTCTTAAAAATTGAACTAAATATTTTCACAATATATTTGCTTTCTAGGCCATGATAAACCTGTGTCACAAAGGCTAGGTTCCATTGGAATTTATGCACATCACATCGTTGATTGATAAGAGAATGCTTGGGGTTTTTTTCTTCAAAATATCGCCTTATTTATGGTTCACGACTATTGGTAAAATAGCAGCCTCAACTCTACCACTGATATTGCCTAATTGACGTTTGACGATGTTCACCGAGACTTGTGAAACTCCTTAAATGGCAAAACAGTACGAAAGTGTTGTTCTGCTGGGATGTGGAGGGTGTATGTTTTTGGCAACTACTTTAACATCAACAAAATGCCCTATCAATTAAGTGCTGTGGGTTTTATTCTTGAAATGGATTAGTAATCGTAATCATGGTCATGATCGTGATCGTGATTTAAAACTTCAAAACTTACGTCCCGCTCTCTGTCCAAATCTACAACATTCCTATAGATATATATATTCTTAGCGGACACATTGCAATTATATATAATTCTCAAAGAGTGGAGCGTTACCAAAATAGCTTGCAATATATGGGCGCTGAACGGGCTCGAACCCACGACCTCATGGTTACTAAACCAACGCCTTAACCATTGAGCCATCAAGCCTTGGTTTCTTTTGGCACCCAACAAGGTCTTCAACTTTTGGGTCAATCAAACGACTGGTACGCTGATGGCACATCCAAAGTGTGCCCGGAACGTTTCCGCCAAGTGTCTACCGTCCACGCGCAAGAAAATGGGCAGGTACCAACTTTCCAGCTGGGTTCCCAGTAGGAGTTTTTAGATTCATGACATACAAGGGTTTGAACCACGAATCATCAATATACTAGGCCAGCTCTGTACATGACTCATGAGCTAAATTTCCTGCTTTAAAACCCTCTCAAAGCCAACAGATCTTTTGTATATATATATTTTTTCACTCAAAGTTCATTTCAGCAAATCATCTTTCACATTTTTGTCTACTTGTCCTGAAGCTATCACATTTTCCTTTAGGAAGTTATTGAATGAAATTACATGAAAATAATGCTATAACATGGAAGAAATGTGGAAATTGTAAGAATGTCACTAAGATCAAGACAAGGAGCAATGAAGTCACCGACTTCGGTATCGCCGAGATTAAGACCCAACTCTACTTGCGTTTCCGCTTCAGACGCGTTCGATAGCGTTACTTTGAAGTTCGCTGTCTCACCCTCATTGATGGTGCCAGCGTCTGAAATAGTCACGCTTGGACGGTCATCATCCGGATCAGGGCCCGGACCCGTGCCATCGTCCACTATCGTTGCCGTACCCGTATCGCTGCCTTGTACTGCGGCAATGCCGGTTACTGTCACACTGAAATCTTCAGGACCTTCATAAACGGCGTCATCAATGGAAGCAATACGCACATCAAACTCAGTTTGCCCCGCTGGCACCGTTACCACGCCATCGTTTGGCACACCTGATCTATCAATGTAGTCATCGGTACCAATGCCACGTCCCTCTGGCCTTTTAATGGCAGGATTTGCTCCTCAAACGTAAACAGTCCTTGTCACAAAGCTCACAAATTTGAACAAAAATTGTTGAGAACTTTGATCAGTCCGGCAGTACAATTGTTTCAGAGAGCTATGTTCCAGAGCCCCATAATACCCCAAGGAAAAAGAAAGGTACAACGAAATTACAGCAGTGAAAGCGTCTGTTCCGTCTTTGTGATGCATTTTCACTCGAAAACTCTAAACAGTTTTGCCACGTCCTTCTAGCCTGACAACGAGAGGCTTTACCTGATCTATCAATGAAGTCATCAGTATGCCTTTTATGGCTCCTGCCTTACTAACATGATGTTTGTGTTACTGGCAGAGGCATGCTAACAAACATGTGAGAAATCGGATGTTACTTGATACAGACTGCAACCATCAACAAAGAACCCCTCAAATTGTGAGTAGCATTATAATTACAAACATGTTTGCCTACCTTAAGAAGGTTTTTGAAGGAAAAAAGAGAATATTTTATTTTAAAAGCTTCTAGAATGATTACTGGAATTCTAATAGAAATAAGGAGTCACCCTAGCCAGACCAGTAATTGCATTAATCAAGGAAGAACTTATATCAGTATTAGTTTTCTTGTAACATGCAGTAAAGGCTACTAAGGCAAGTATACCGTAAGAAGCTTTCTTCTCTTCATAGACGATACTAAGTTCCTAAAATATATCGAAGGGGTAATCGGATACAAAACTAGTGTAGTAATTGTAGAATAAAGGATTCTAAACAAATGGCTTACTTTCTAATGAAAGCTATCGCCCTGCTACAGTGTGGATGTCAACGTTAACGGCAGTTTGAAAGGTGGCGGATTTGCGATTCGAAAGTCTTGAGGAGTTTGCCAGCGGAAAAGAAGAAATGCCGATAACGTTAAAATGAATCAGTCATCCTCTTCTATTTCCTTACAAATAACCTATAGTAGTGTAAAGGAACGACTTGTAATTCATTCTGATTCAGTGCAAATTGCCCTAATTAAAATCTTCTCCATAATTCAACTATGTTGAATAAAACTACTTAATCTGTACCGTCAGAGAGTCAGAGACCTATATCTGCTTTATACTATTTTGTTAACGATTTTAGTCATTATGTCCTTCTGAAATCCTATGTGGTCTTCCTCTTAAAAGCTGTAAGAACTCTCCTTGCGATAAACTCTAACTTAGTATAATCTATGACTGCTTTTTAATCATTGAACTTTAGCCCCCTAGAAACCTAGTAACTGCCTGCATACTGCTATCAACAGACACTGAAGCAAGTTCCCAATAAAGTTAGTGATACAGGAGAGCACTCGACGATATTTAAGATGAAAAAATGGTACACACACACACACACATTGAAACAATCTTTTTAAGAATTCTTTAGGAATACAGGTCCCTCTGATATGACAGAGGTGCTACTGCCAGTTAACCAGAGCAGAACAGCCTCCAATAATGAGTTGTTTGTACGATTTCAAGATTGAAATTGTGTTTCATATTTAGGACCTAACATTTGGGGTAATTAGGCTTCAAAGTCAAAACCAGTTGAAACTCCAAATGGCTTCAGACACAAATGAAAGAACCTTTTTTAAAAAAACTCAAGCAAAATGAAGAAGATCAGTATCCATAGTCTTGGTCCTCCTCTTTAGCCATTCCAAAACAAATTGAATATTTTTTGGCTTCATTGAGAGGAATGGGCGTCATAAAGGGGTTCAAAAATTCCTTTTTGTGCTACCCCTCTCTTAGACCCACCCGTAACTTCTTTCGGGATAACCAGTATACGTTAAAGCAGGCTACGGTGCAAAGGTTTCTAAAACTTAATTACGCACCTATCCTTTAAACATCTGAAAATAAGATAATAAAATATTTCCCTTTACTCTAAACCCCAACCCCTGCTCTCTTATTTATGAAAACTTTATTGCTATGTTTCATGGAAAGTTCCGTAACAAAAGATTGACTATTAAATATTTCATATGATACTTGAGGGTACTGAAAGCACGTTTACGATTCACCGTGTGTAGGAAAAGCATCTCTGTGAACCCCCAAGAGATCCTACAACTTTGCAGCTTGGTAGCTTTTTTATATTTGATTATCTCGACGCATGCGTTTGAATGCTGTAGGGCTATTTTAAACAAGGACAACAATACGTATTTTACAACTCGTTGCAGAGGGAGCTTGAGTACCAAGATATACTGCCACAGTAAGCTGCATAATTCATCAAGTCAACTAAGAGAATGGACTTTACAACAAGTAAAATAAACGGAAAGACTTGACTGTACAGTGAATTATGTGAGCCGAAATAGATGGCTTTGCAATAGATGCAGTAAACTGGGACAGTATAATTCGTCACGTTGTATAGAACAGCAACTCGAATGACATTATGCCTTTGTCACCAGTAGATTAGACTATTGTAATGCTTTATATTACGGTCTTCCTAAGGTCACTATGCAAAAACTGCAATACATTCAGAATACAGCAGCATGACTCGTTACTCGCAGGCGTAAATTATTATGTGACGCCAATTTTATATAATTTACACTGGTTACCCATTAGTTTACGAGTAACTTTTAAAATTCTTTTACTTGCTTTTAAAAGTTTTAATTGTTTGGCTCCTTTGTATATAGGAAGTATTTTAGAATATTATGCACCATTACGATGGCTTAGGTCATCGTCACAGCACCTCTTAAATGTTCCCGAAGGAAAATTTAAGACTTACGGGTCAAGAGCCTTCAAAGTCTTGACAATTGTGCATGCATTATCTGTAAGAGAAAAAATTGCTCCTCCATCAGACAGAGCAAAAGAATGTACAGTACTTTAATTTGCAGTAGTAGCAAAGTGATCAGGAGCTACATGGAAGCTGTTTTCAATCTGATGGTTGATTTCTGTTTCTTCCCCTACTACTGAAGTTGCTGTTGAGTAGGGATTTGAGCTTCAAAGAACAAATGACGAAAACAGCTTTCGGACTGAGTATTTAGAATTAACCCTGCATCTGGATGCAGCATTCTTTGTGAAATAAGCTTTCGGACACGGTCTTTGGTAGACCGTGACGGTCTATTTGAGGATTGTGACGTCAATGGTATAACCTCTGCCCCATGTCCTATGCTCTACACGCCTGGTGTTTGTTAGGGTTCACAATACAAAGTAGGTCTGGAATGGGTAAGTATGAGAAACCCCTTAATTTTTCATGTTACGAAGGTTAATTAGGTTGAATGCTCTCTACTGTAAAGAATCAGTTTTACTGTTATAGGTCGCCCTGATCAAAGGTCAAAGGTTAGTATACCCCAAAACTACAGTACTCATACCCAGATCTACATACGCGTTTCTAAATTACTTCAACAACTGAGTAGAATTCACTCTGATATGACCGATGACCCTTACAATTTGCCCTGTGTTTCCTCTGTAAGTTCATTCAGATTTCGGGGTCCTTGTGAGCTAGTGTTGATAGCATTATGTTAGCGTGTAAATCAATAAACGATTCAAGTTGTCTTGACGGTTCTGTTTATAAACATAGTCATACCTCTATTCTTTCCTAGCAGACAGAGTATTTTCATACCTGACTGGCAAAATACTACACGCTTAGGAAAGCCAGTGTGTGGTCAAATATCTGCGTATTGACATATTTGACAGTTCAAGAATTTGAGTTGCCATGTGCGAAGGTATATAGTGCAACAATACATGAAGTTCATCTGTGATTGTAGATGTAGCCTTGCTGTTGCTCGTGAAACAGCTGTCCAAGCAGATAATTTAGTATGGATTTCAAGACTTTATACTATGAGCGTTGATTGATTTCGAGTTTTAACTTTTTAGAAAAGTACAAGATAAATCTTGACGCCACGAAGTATTCTGCCTTCGCACAAACCCAACTTCAGAATAACCCTACCCCCTTAAACTGGCTAATTTATTTTGGTAATAATCAATATATTATGAACTAATAACACCTAAAAAAAGTTCGATAAAAACCAAACCATCCATCAAACAAACAAAGGTAACAGCAAAAGTTACAAAGTATCTTCATCCGTAATTATCAGCTAATTCTTTGGTTCTTGAGTATCCTACTACTGTGAACATGTTTTAAAGTATCGTAAATATGATACAGTAATACACATATACTGAATAGACAAGTTTTGGATTATTATCTACAAACATGTTGACTATAATATATAGATTTTAAGAGTAACAAAAACGTACGTTTATTTTCACCGGCAGAACTTTACCCCATGATGCTGGATTTGTGCTACTCACACAGTTTTGATTTACCCAGGTATAGTACTAGGGTCGGTAAGCTAAATCAGTTCAGATGGCGATGTTATGCACTGGATAGTTTGACAGCAGACCAGTATTACCACAACAATGTATCAACAAATTTGGCTACCAAAGGTTCTCTGACAAAACTGATCAAAAACCATCCTACAGGTAAGAGCTGCACTTTTGTGATTATTTATTATAATAATTTAAGTTTTGAAAAATAGGAGACAATTTTTGCCATTAGAATAACACTCAGGCACTTATTTCCAATTTAGCAACTTTTGCTAAGGTTCTCATAAAACTGACAAAATGTTGAAGACTTATTACAGCTGGCACACACAAGAGCATTATTTGTGTACATCAGTTTTAAGTTTTACTTTTCATAATAGAACGCAGTGGCACATTTGCTAGCTTAGATGAAAAGGAAGGACCGTTGCTGAGCTTTTGTTCATAGACACAGTGTCATGCTGTATTCAGTATATTGTAGTAGATGTGCTGTTTTTGTGTGATATGCAGGTTTCTGTGTATTCATGAAGTATCAGACTGGCCAACGGAAGTAGTACTTGGTTGAAAATGTGTTTAAATGTTAGGCCAAAGGAGAAATGGTACCTATTACTTTGATTCTTTTAACTCTTGAAAATATTTTTTTACAGGCAGAAAAAATCTAGACAGTTTGCTGAGAGAAGTTGACGAATTTCAAGATGCTATTGACTCAAAAGAATCAATGCTTGCAGACCTGCTTGTAAGACTGGATGAGGCTGAACGAAATCTGGATGAAACAAACAGGTACGATGGCAACCCTAGTGCTTTGAAAAGGGATGCTCTACCATTTCATCAAGAGGAAGATGTTGTTATCAGCTAGTTAAAGCTTCAATATGGTAGCCAATAACTTCAAATGTAACGTTACTTTAGTTAAGAAACTAGATGAACAATAGTGGGCTATGTATAGATCGTTGCCGTACCCCGGAAAACAACGCCTGCTCATGGCAGATGCACTTCTTATAGCTTAATCCCATGCACATTTTTTCCATCAAGTAAATTACTACTTCAGATAAGAAGAACACCTCATTCATACCTTTGGCTTCAAGTAGTGTTTGACGTCTTTGAAATGACTCTTAGCTCCTTTGTATCCGGTCTTCATTCCGCTCTTTGCACCGCGATAAAATACTTTAAGTTTGTCCTGAAAGAAAATCAAGGGTTGTAAGAAAGGATTATGTACCATTTAAATTTACATTACTAACTACACTAAGAGCGTGAAAATCTTTAGAAGAAAAGGAGTTGATGAGTTTCCTAAAAGCACCCTTTTCCTTCATGCTCGTATTTGTTTTCGCTAACCTTCGATTCTCAACAATGTATTGCACGTCTTTGATTTGGGACATCAAATGGTCCTGCTCAATGTGATGCTTTGTCGATTTCTCCCACTGTGAACGTCGCGTCCATAACATATCTGTGATGATCCCAGCAAACGAGTTAAGAATCACAAGATGTTCATAAACTGATAGCGTCGCCTTCAATTTTCCTGGATAACACATAATATATAGTTTCCTGATGAGTACCTTATCTACAATTAAACTTTACATTTGTTGGAAGAGGAATTGCTCTTGCGAGGAAGAAACTGTCGCGAAAGTCGCGAGATTTCTCTCGCGACAGTTTCTTTCCGCGACAGTTTCTTCCTTTAAAGTACGTCAATATGAATGCCCACTCACAATTTAGGTTTGCAAAAATTTTAATACATTTGACAATGTCATTTCATTATATTTTTTAATGCTAAATTTCCCCAAAGGGACTCGACAACTTCTTTTTGCTCCCTTGCGCAGATTTTTTTGCCCTCGTTGTAGACTCACCTCCTACGTCTTCTGGAAAGAAACTAAAAACTCTTGAGAATTACATATACGTAATCGCCAACAAAGAAATTAAAAACAAAGAAACCCCTATGGATAAAGTTGGCAGGGATAAGAAAATGAACATATAGAATTTTGTTTACAAAAACATAATGATTTACGTCATATTGCCTACAGGAATGCCTAAATGTCATGGAACCTGCAATCCGCTTGTAGGACTTTGATGTTGAGGAGGGATTTTTTTCTGATTGATATGATACGCATCTTGGACTTCTAACTCATATCGAGTCCGCACTTTATCAATAATGATAAATGATTCTGGACCAGCCTCAACCCTGCATCTCACATTTTCTTTGAGGTGCTTGGTGATCTGGGTATCTGCCAGACCCTTAATCTTTCCCAAGTGTTCAGCCATGCGGGTCCCTAAGTGGCGCATTGTTTGGCCTATATAACAAGCTTTGCACTTTTTTTCTGGTGGGGCCCACGGATGTAAATTCCCATTGGAAATAATTATGAACTTCCAGCAACACGGTGTGCACTATTGGTCATTATTAGTAATCATGCAACCGAGTTTACGTTGCAGGAAATTTTTGGTTAATTATGCAGGGTCAATGTCGCATATTGATTTCTGCTGGCTAACACTGCATACGTGCCCCATGCGGTTGGCCACAGCGGCAACGTAATGATAGTTTTCATGCCAAAGTTTACAAGATGTCTCATTTCCTACTACTTTTGTAATTCCAGACCAAGTAATTCTTTTAATACGTGGTTGCCTGGATGTCAAGGTTGAGGAATTGATAACCTTAATTAATTATTGGGCATTGATGGTCCAATGGTTAAGGTGTTGGTTTTCAAACCAATGGGTCGTGGGTTCGAATCCCTTCAGCTCCGTTAGTGAAAAAAGAAAGCAAGCTATTGTGGTAATGCTCCACTCAGTGATAAATATATAATAAATTCTATGTGTCTGCTGAGTACTTATATATCTTTGGCACTGATGAAGGCTCAAAGCCGAAAACACAATTAATAATTATAATGAATGAATTTCCCCTTTCCCACTGAGTGGAGGTGAAAACATAAGCAAGATTGACTTGAAAATTTCTCACCTTAATTATTGGGCATTGATGGTCCAATGGTTAAGGTGTTGGTTTTCAAACTATAATGCAAAGTGCGCTATAAGCATTGTAAGTAGAAAGAGAAGCAATACAAAAGAACCAAAATCATGTTCTTATGCCATACAAAGGGCATTTTTGCTAATATACTTGATTTTTAGTGAAAGGGAGGTGGGACTAACTTGGTAATACACTTATTCTTTTATATAAAAACTACTTCAGCATCCAGGCCTGGAAGTTTCTTGCAATATTGACCTTTTGAGCCCTCATAGTTTCTTAGCAGTTTCTTATTCTTTGGTACCAAATAGAAAGGGGTGGAATACGCGTAGGGGCCTAGCCACACTACTATTAGTAAATTCACACTTCATTTAGGGTACCCTCTGTTCCAGTTTTCGAGGCCTCACAACAAAGAAACTGAGTAGCTTAAAGAAAAATCCCGTGCATTATCTAAATTGAGGGTGGAATTTTTGCAATGCTTGTCCGTGTATTTGACAATGCAAGGGAATACCAACATGCTACGTAGAATAACAATCATGTAATACCTGTATAGATGCTACTTCTTTTTTGCAGGAAGTATAATAAATTGTTAAATAATACTATATGGAATCAAAATAGCCTCATTTGAAAGATGAACTATTTCTGTCGGCATAATTCCAGGCTTTCATGAAAGAGCTAGCCAGACAGGCATATGCTCTCTAGGAAACCTAATCATATATAAACGTATTTCCCTATGCAGACAATGTTTCATTTTAAAGTTTCTATTTCAACGTAGCGACGCAATTAGGAGAAATTCTTTTTGATGAGATTCCTCTTAAGAACAGCCCTACAAGTCTTTTCATTTTCAGGACCACCTGGTTTACTGCAAGCTCGTATTTGTTTCATTGGACTATTGGATTAAGTCAAAAGACAGATTGAGTTTGCTGAAACAGGAAAATAAGTCTGGCGGAATAACAATTGTAATAATTGAAAAATGTCCTTCTATTGCAATGAGGATGAGCATGAAAACATAATCGAAACGACAATTATTTCTCACGTTTCTTGTTGTCATAACAGGCGTATAGGTAACAGGCGTACAACAGACGAAAAAAATTTAACCACTCAAAAATAATGCCAGATACAGTTTAGCTGCATATATAGAGAGATTAATTTTTGCTTTAAGATAAGTTTGTTTTTGAAATCGTAGAAAGATAAATGGGTGAGGGGAAATCCCCACATTCATAGTACAATACAGAAATCACTGCAGCTAGAATATACGTCATCATTTAGAGGCCATAACATAAATGTAGTTGAATGACAATGCAAAGAAACTGTGTTGTAGACAGGTTCCTATTGTGTTACTGTGAAAAAGATGCAGTTTATAGAACTCTTTCTATAGTGGAGATCTGCTCTTGTATCTGCTTCCAGGTAGAGTTCCCGTACCAGATGAACGATATTAGTTTTAGTTGACTTTCGCTATATCGATGTCTTCGACCAACTACGCAGAATCGTGTCTCCTACGTAGTATCGGTCGAAGCTTCCTTCTTCCCTTATTGCCCTTATGACTGAAAAACATTTACTTCCTTAAGTCTGTTTTATAATTCCTTTTGGATCTGTTCCATAGGTCGTCGTAGTTACATATAGCGCCATGTCTGGGAAATCCTCTCTTGATATCTTTAGCTTATGGTCTTACAACTATTAACTTTAGTCCTTTCTCTCTGCTTTGTAAGTCTCATGTGATCTTTTTAACGTATCCGTCTTCTCTATTGCTGGAAGTCCACATCTAATTTGCCTCGACGAAACTTTCAAGTGATGAAATGAAGTGGCATTGTGTAAGCTTTCAAGTGATGAAATGTTTCAATGGAAGAACTCTAAATTAGTATCCCACTTCTATTTACATTACTGGTGGGAAGCAGTGATTTAAAGTTTTTTAAAATTTATGGCAGAAAATTTCTTCCAGTTGGAAGTTGGCCTTTATAGTTCACGGTTGGGGTTGTCTTTGTAGGTGGGGTGATTTTTCCAGGTGGGCGTCCAGACCCCTTGCAAAATATGCATCATATGTATCAGATCCAGTCTTCCATTCTTCTCAAAGCTTTTAAGCTCATCACATTGCTGACACCATCACTCATCTTATGAATTATCAGTCTCTCTCTTGACCAGTGTTCTAAATCATGATCACTACTAGCATGGAGGAGGCATTTGGTAGCTTGGGTGATACTGTAGCCACGTACAAATTTCTAGGCCCAGCCAAAGATTTAAAGATTAATTTAACTTGCGTTACCCCATGCTTCCCAGTACGATTCCCTGTTACTGCTGTCTGCAACGTATGACTTTTGGGATAGCACGTAAAATTCGGACGAAAAATGATATCAAGCCAAATGACTGGTCCATAGCAAGCATTTTTATTGACACCTGGGAACGGTCAATTTGTTCACTATTGCTAGGCCTACTACTACTACTACTACTACTACTACTACTACTACTACTACTACTACTACTCTTGTCACTTTGTTTCAACTTGTTCCCAGGCATTTATGTTTTGCTGTTTGTTGATTTACCATAAGCCACTGAGTTTTCAGACCTGCACCCAGATTCGCCTAGCTCAGATATGCAACAACTACATCTCTTTTTTGCATGTTACCACATCATGTTCAACCTTTATGGCAGTTGGGTCCTGTTTTCTTGCTCTGTCTAGATCGCCAGAAGAGCACTATTTAACTGGAAAACTCATCATCTCCCTCTGCAAATGGTGTCAGTAATACAGTTCTTAAATTAATTAAGTGTTGACCTTGCTTGTTCCTCTACTATCCTACCCTTGTATACCAACTTCTTCCTCTTCCTCTTCGTTCCTAATGAAACTCCTCTCAATTTAGATCATGCGTACATTAGAGTGTTATATGATAATCAACTCTGTCTGAGGGTTCGCGAGTAACGCTTCTTCCACGGGAGGTGATCCACGAAAAGGGAAAAGTTGCGTGCCACTGCGCTAGTTTGTAAGTCCCCAGGAAAAGTTGGTGCTTTGGGGGCTATGTTACATCATTGTCTGTTTCCCATCTTTGACTACGCCATAAGGAACTGGTAAATTTGCATTGGAGGATCCTTTCTTTCATTCGCGCATGCGCATTACATCCACGTCAATTCAAGAAGGGAGCTATGGTGATGGGTTCTACTAAACACTGTCACAGAATTCACGCTTATTTAAGTAGAGATACCTTTGTTACAACAGGAGGCTTGTTTTGAATGTGTTTGTGCAAAATTATGGGCATTAAAGGAACAATGTATGAATTAACTAAAGATTTGATGCTTTAGAGTCAATTCAAATCAATAGCAGCTACGACCATCGAAAGTTCGACATGATCCATATTAATTAGTGCCTAAAAGTAGAAATCAGTGTTTGAAGTCATTAAAATTGCAAAATCCGCGTAAAACCTTAACTCTGCCTTTGAAGGGACCAGAAAACCATTAGTAAACAGAAGAGAGACCCACAAAACTGTTTAATATTTGGCCAGACTTCTTTACGAAGTATTAGCATTCAAATTTTGGAAACAATTTTAAAAACTGATAAAAAGGGGTTTGCAATCAATATTTAAAATTAACAAAGCGGGGGGTTGGAACAGACAAGGGCTGTAGAATATTTTGAAAACAATTTATATTATTTAAGTTTCGTTTCTACATATATGCAGATAATAGACAGTCAAAGTGTTTCTTCATGCTGGCGAAGAAAATAGGCGTGGTTTGACTTGAATGCATTATAAATCAATGATTCTTCAACGATTATTGCTTCTTCTCCAAGTGTTTTTGTTTACGTACTCTTTCCAGGTGTCCTTAGTGTGCGAGAAACTTCGAACCATCACGTAGAGATTTATAATGGTTTGTAGACAAATCACATCAAGCATCGGGAAAAATGCATTTTGATACTTGTTTTGATACTAAGAACCCTGAATGTTTGAAGCATGTTGCTTATGATTACTTTATAGCTGGTATCAGAAAGTTTCAAAGAATTGATCCATAAACATTAGTAATGTCACGAATAACACATTTTCAGGTGTATTTGCAAACTGTCAATAAATAACCTCCAATCAGAAGGAGAGTACTCCCTAACATCTGATTTCGTCAACACATTTGGGATATCTATACAGTAAGCAAAATTCGCCTGATCATCCAAATGCAGTTCCTTATGACGTGTTCTGTTGAAAATGATTCTAGTAGAACATGGGTAGAGCAATTACCAACTTTTCAATATTGACTTTTCAAACCCTGTCTTCAGGATGTTTCTTTCAACCTACGGTTAATAAGAACCAACAACCTAATGTCAAGCAGTACTTGTTCCATATCCAGTTCAAATAATTAACTGATATTCTCCATGGCAATCTCCCAATCAAAGACCCCTGATGAGCAGTGGGGCCGACATTGAAACTACCCTAAATAAACAGAAAACCACAAAACAGGCTAACTAATAAATAAAGGGCAGCAGGGGCGTCCAAGGGCGACGCCCCTCAATTCGTGCTACCGGGCAGAGAAGCAAGCCATGAAGCAGGCTCAACAGCCCAGTAGGACCGCCTCTCGCGGATTATGGAAAGGTTGAAATATTTGCAATTTTCCCTAGCGTTTGACCGTGATCTGCAGATCGACTGTAGACCTGATTGTTGCGGATGGTGTTGTCATGCTGTTGGCGATTTACCACAATGTAGTAAAACAGTAAAATTGGTTGGAACTAAACAGGAGACGATAAATGTTCTTGAAATGTGAAGCACTCTACAAGAAGCGTCAATTATTATTTTGCAAGTTTTGTTGGTGTCCCGCTTTGTTTTGAAAGAGAAAAGTTTAAATATTTGATTTCCCCCTACCAATCGCAAGCCCGGCTAGCTCAGTCGGTAGAGCATGAGACTCTTAATCTCAGGGTCGTGGGTTCGAGCCCCACGTTGGGTTGTTCTGAGCATGATACCATTGTCTTTTATACTGCCAAAAGTCAATGCAGGATATGAATGGGGAAAGAAGGAATACAGAGTAAACCATTTGTTATTCATGGACAACTTAAAGCTTTACGCAAAAAATGAAGATCAACTGATTATGCTTGTGAGGACCATTCATATGTTCGGCAATTCCATGGGATAACGTTTGGAATGAAGAAATGTGGAGTCTTGAAATTAAAGTATGAGACAATTGTTGAATCTGATGGAATAAAGCTTGCAAATGGAGAAACGTTGAAGGAAGTTGGAGAGGAATGGTACACATATCTGGGAATTGTGCAATCAGATAAGATCAAGGAAGCTGGTATGGAATTTCAAGTTTTAGTAGCTATGGACAAATATTGAGAAAATGTTATCTTGAGTTATAAGTGTGTCATGTAGTCAAATAATCTAAAATTCTTATTTCATTATGTTACAATTATTGTTCACATGCTAAACTATCTTTCTTGAAAGATTTATGTTTTTGGAGTTAGTATATCAGATTTTATGCCCTCATAAAGTACGAATTTTGTGACTTTTTGGTCCGTAAGTCATTTTTTCCCCAGATTCAAGTTAAAGCTTAGTTAAGTGAGCTAGTAATTATATATGATTTTAGAATTAACAAAAAGGTGAACTTTTCCTCTTTCTATCAATATATAATTTACCTAATTACCTGTCGCCCTTCTCCAACCTTTCCAACGTGCCTGCACTCTTCTTTTTACCTCCCTGCTGCACTCTCCATTACTCTGGATTGTTGACCCTAAATACTTGAATTCATCCACCTTTCTCACCTCTACCCCTTGCATCTGCACTTGACCCTCATCTTCCCTCTTATTCAAGCACATATACGTATACTCGGTTTTACTCTGTTTATTGTTCAAGTAATTTGTTGGTGACATTTACAAAGTAGTACTTGATGATCGTCCCATCATCGCACATATATTTTTAGAGTTTTCTCCTATTTTGTAACAGATATGAAGATATAGTTCGAGTAATCTAGAGATAGATTGGTAGATTCTGAGTGAACTTCCGTCTTGGGTTCCGAAAAATACGTATGGTACACGTACTGTGTGTAATTATCTCCAAAGAACAGCATAATATCTGTCGTACTGTGTGAAGTGGCCACTTAAACTGATCAGACTTGCTTCGCAAAGCTAAGGCCAAAGGGAGGCGTGAGGCTACCGGTATGTATTCAGTAGCGTGTCTTATCCTGTTTGTATCGCTAAGAGTTTATTAAACTACTTTTGTCTTTGCTCTATCGTCAACAGTAATGCATTTTTGTAACAAAGTATTGGCATATTGGTGTATCTTCTCCGTATCTACAATATCTCCTCACCACGTACACTAGGACATACAAATATGTGTGAAGATATTCGCTAATGCTGGACCCAGGGGACTTCCCATGCTTACCCCGTTCTGTTGTCGGTACATTTCATTATTGAAACTGAATTCAACACCACGTGTCGCAACTTCCATCAATGCGATAAAAAGTTCTTCAGGGAATTGGGGAGGGACAAGGTTGCCTCTATACAGTGCATCAGCGCATATCTTTATTGTCTCATCTGAGGGAACGTCTGTAAACAAATTACAGATGTCAAAAGAACACAAAAAAGTTTCGTTGGAACCGAGATCAAGGTTTCATGAACTTCAACTGTTTGAATCTTGCCAAAAGCCCATTGTTTATTTCCGTTATGTCGATGACACATTTGCAATTAGTAGCAAGGACTAATATAGTTGGATCTAATTTCGTTCTAACTTTGCACTAACATCTTCCTCTTTCACTGAATCCGCAATGGGAACAGGTATTCTTTCCCTAACCACTCCCATGCACTTTCCATCTCACGTAAAAAGGCAATAGCCCTGCGCGACGACACCCAAGTAACACTTAGGTGCGTCAGTGGCGGCACCACTGGGGGTCGTTTAGAGGCAGAACGCAGTGTTGTATGTCAGTAAATAAACTCTGCCCTTCCCTCCTCTACTGTCTACATCTTTGTATATCGTTCTTGTGAGCTGGAGGGAGACTACGACAAGCTCTAGCCGTAACATGCAAATGCTGACCCAGAAATACGCTTTATCAGAGCAAATACCCGATGAGAATAGTAACGCATCCATATCTACCAATACAGAGTGATTAACTCATTTTCATAGCCCTTAAATACGGACCAAAACTCGTAACGAACTATTGTTTCAACCAAAAAGTTAAGGAATCGTATTTAATAAACTGCTCCGGCACAAACCATTTTAATCTCTAACATTCAGTGGCTTCATCATTTGAGTGCTTTTGCAAATATGATATAAGGGGAAGAAAGTTTGCTTTATCTAATTTATCGTGCACCCTGTACTTCCCCTGAATTTCAGATGTCTTCGTAGCTGCTCCAATGCTATCCCCCGCGAGTTCGGGTAGGCCGATTCGTTGCAGTCGCCTGAAATTGCAGCATAACAGCTTCTTAATTACAATCACACCTAAGAGCACGGTTAGAAGACATGATTGTACCAACAGGTTAAAACAGGCACTAACACGATATGTAAGACTAGATAAACATACTACAAAGGTGCCACCAAGTCAGACTTACGCCTGTTTCGATACAGTCACCTGAAATTGCAGATAGCAGATTCTTACAGACAATTACACCAAACATTACAGTCATATCAAAGAGTAGTATCAAAAGATTCCTACAGACACCAACACGATATATAAGACAAGATAAAGACACTGCAAAGGTGCCACCAAGTCAGACGTACGCCTGATTCGTTTATTTTCTTACACGTGCCAGCATTCTAATATGGTAAAATGCTGACTTGCAGGTGTTGGTTACCTGCTGGCGAAGAGAAAGTGTATCGTCCAAAATCACTCCAATATTTCTAACAATACTACCTTGCAGTCCGGATGGTTTGGAGAGAGCCAAGAAGCCACGCAGATGATTGTTATTTTTGTTTACCTAATCTAACTGGTTTCAATGCATCTTCCAGGAAAAGATCAAATATTCCAACCGTCCATCTGCTATAAGACCCGTTCCCAATTTTGATGATCTTCCTGTACCCACACCTCTAGTAAATAAGGATCTTTTTTCCTCGCCAGATGAAGAAATGCCTTCAAGGGAATGGTAAAATTCTAGTTTAGTGACTTCTTGCTATCTCGGAAAGAGGTTGAGTTAGGAAAAGGAAACTTTCAGGGATTTGTCTACAGACTAAAGTATGTCCTGGGAAGGTATTTTGAAGTGCCTACCTCCACTCACTCTCCCTCAAAAGGGTCCTGACCTTTGATGACCTTTAAAAATATGTGCTATAAAAGTGAAACCTTGCAAAATAGATCTTCTGCTTGAATGAAGTACAACAAAATTGTTTTCAGCTTGACAACTTTGTTCAATCCCAATTTATAAGGTTTTAAAGATATGCAAATACATTTCCAAAATTTTGAAAAAAAAACCCATTGATATGGCTCAGAATTCTGTCTTCTAAATAAATACAATTAGTCAAACTATCGGTTATCTCTTTACAGTTAATTCCGGATGTTCGAAGTGACCTCCTAAAGTAGAGCAAAGCAAGACTTCTTCTCCAGCTCCAACTGTGAAAGGAGCTTTCATCGAAAGGCAGATCGTGGTTTCCAGCAATAGCTATGATGTGTTTGAACTTACTTTTCAGTTCACCCAGGAAGTCATTGAAACTTGCGATTTGCTCTGGTTCTCCCATTGCACTAAAATCTCCAGTGTGAAGAAGAACATCTCCAGTTGGAATATCGTCCATTATATCATAGTGCTTTCCATGTGTATCAGAGATACATACAAATCGAACAGTTCGAGTTGCTTAGATTTTGGACCAAATCGAGGCCTCACACTTAAGCAATTGAGTTGCTTTTTAAAAACAACGTGTACTAAAGTGTGACGTCACAATTTAATGAATGTCGGAAATTTGATAAAATTGTGCACTCACTCCATTCTCCTTGTTGACATAAATAAGATGTCCAAATTTAAGAACCACATCTTGAACAATCTTCGAGATACGAGACAAAACCCCAAGCTTGAACGGCCTTGGTTACGCGGTGGCAACGAGACGCCCAACACTGTACTTTCTACGAGATGCAGCAAATATTTCGACATATTACCTAAAAAGGATTCCCTCGTCCAAATATACTTTTAAGTTAATGATTTAATACAATTTTTTCAAACTTTGTACAGCTTTTCTCGATTTTACTTCGTGAAAGGCTGTACTGTAAAATCGCGATTAGAAGCCCCTAGTTTACAAAGATTTGTAACACTTTTAGATAGACCATAATTTCAGCTTATATACGGATTGGGTTATCTTTAGGGGTCTTTGGTCTATAGATGATTCAATTAAATACTGGAAGCTTTCTCAGCAATTATGTTCAGCATTCATGTGTTTCGGAAGCTTGCTCAACATTATCAACATGGACATGCTGATAAGAGAATCAAATAGCTAAAGGAAACACTTTCCTTCAAAATTTTACTTTGATCAACAGCTACAAATAATGAATAGTAACTAAATAATTGTTAGCAAACTTACAATTCGCGAACTGATTATCTATAAAACTCAGTAACTGTCCAAAGGAAGCACTGACTAAAACTAAACTACACTACAATACTAGCTAAATATTAAATTAAAACTAAGAAACTAGATTATAACGACGACTATATAATATAAGAAAGAGAAGAACATAAGAGTATGAATACTTCTAAGCGTATCAAAACTTGTTATGAGTGCGATAAGATGTCTTACGACTTACTTAAAGTCCGTTTTTCCCTTTCATGACGAAGACCATTTATTACTACATTTTCTTACCTTCTTTAATTGTTGTTTCGCCATTTTATAATCCGATTTAATAAATGTACATTTAGCTACGAAAATGATATTCTTATGAGTGATAACAGTCAATTTTTGAAGGCTTGCAACAGCTTCGATTCACAATTGTGAATACTAAACTCAGTGAGTACACTGCAGTTTGATGAAAATGGCTTTCAAGGAACCATCAAACACAAGTTGTAACTTCATGTTTTTCAACTAGCATAGCTTATCCTTGAGAGGAATTATCTACATATTATCTATCGAAATTCAGATAAGTGTAGAATACTATGTATTGAAAATAACTTCGGCTTTGCGCTATGACAAGGAAATGCGATAACATTTGCCACAAAGTGGACTGTTGCTTTGGAAAATGGTAGTAACAGCTTCTCTTTCTCTCTTTCGCTCTTTTCTTGGGTCTTCAAGTGGAACTACGAAAATAAACAAATTTAAGAATATTCATAGATTGAAGGACAATTAAAACTGTATCAAGTCATACTGTAACCAACGCAAACCATAACAATGGAGAAAAATAGTGAATGCATTGTCATCACTTTTTAGGTTTACTTTTGACTCTTATACTCATACATTTAACACTTGTTATTGTCTCATAACAAAAGTTCCACATCATACGGTCAAAATACTGTTAGTGATGTCATACTCTATTTCTCTCGATATCTTCATCCGTTTCAATAACGAAGCACAAATCCAAATAATTGCTTTTTTGGTCATTCAGGGGCGTTCTCTTGGCATTGGTATCCACTTATCGTTTTGCTTTCCCGTAAACTTTTGTTTTTAATGAAATAACAAATGCTCTATGAAATTGCATAACAAAATCTAAAGAATAGTACATCATGATAAGTTAGCAATGCAATGCAATGCAAAGGATTCCGTCGAATGAAGTAACCAGTGGTAAACGTTTGGGTACAAGACCGCTGCTGTAAAGACGAGGAAGTTGTTTAACACATCGATTTATCTTGGGATGGCTTTATTTTTTGGAAGTCAAGTTAAAAGCCAGAAACGATCCAGTTAAATAATACTCGGCAGAGTAAGAACTGGGAAGAATAAGTACTCAGAAATTCTGGACTTACCGCGTCTGAGTTGCTCGGCGTTCTCCAGGATACAAAATTGGCGACGAGGATAAACCACAATGGCAGACTCTGGTCAAGTGGGGCCTTACGACGACACAAAGGAACTGTTTGCTGATTCTGTCGATCGTCTCAACTCGTTTATGACCGCCAACCTCATCAAGGAAGACCGACAGGTCCACGTCTTTCTTGCCTTGGTTGGACCCACATCGTACAAGCTACTGAAGAACCTCTGCAGCCCGGACAGCCCCACCACGAAAAGATATTTGGAATTAGTTCTTCTGTTAAAGAGTCATTACAAACCAGAGCCGATCATAATTACGGAGCGTCATAAATTCTTAGATAGAGGTAGATTAGGTAGGTAGTTCGTAGATTAGGTAGCGAGTAGAGTAGGTAGATAGGTGTAGATTAGGTAGGTAGGTTAGTAGATTAGGTACGTAAATAGGGATTGCGTAGGAAGGTAGGTTAGTAGATAGGGGTAGATTAGGTAGGTAGATTAGGTAGTGAGTAGAGTAGGTAGAGGGGGGTAGATTAGGTAGGTAGGCCTAGTTAGTAGAGTAGGTAGATAGAGGTAAATTGGGTAGGTTAGTGGATAGGTAGATAGGTTACTAGATATGGGTAGATAGGGGTAGGTTAGTAGATTGGGTAGATTAGGGTGGCAGATAGGGATAGAGTAGGTAGGTAGGTAATTGGGGCGAGCTTTATGAGAATGGTGAAAGATAACACCACTTGGGGAAGTAAACATGATTTCGTGGGAGTGGTGTACCTCTCGATATGCACAGTCTGAACTACGGCCAACTTTTTCCGCGTTGTACCTATAGACGGAGAAGACTGGGCCTGTCTTCGTCTTCCTCTATGGTTGTACCAAACTGTGATAGGATTATTTTTAGAAACGTCTCCACATTTAGCAGCGTGACGTATCTATATCATATGACAAGAGGTACTTTCATGACTGGGGCATTTCTAAGATTAATTAAGTTTAATCTGGTTTACGTTTTCTTGGAGGGTGAAGCATCCCAGAAAAGATGTCCCTCAATACGCGCCTCCCTTTAACAGGATTTGTGAATTTTGTATTGGTATCAGTCGGATTTTAGTTTGTATGACTGTGAAGCCTTAGCTCTACGATCAATAAGAGTTTGACACCCTTGACAGCAGTTCAAACGAGTATGAGAAATTGAGTGAAACTGTTTACATCATTTTAAAGTAATTGTGAACCGTAACAAATAATAGCATTGAAAATGGCGACATATCAATAGACCCAAACCTTTTTGTCCTTTGCAGACTTTGTAAGAAATGTTATTAGCGGAACACTTTTCGAATTGGATCCTAATCCAAAATGCCATGTGTCCGAAATCAAGTCATCTCAGAGATAGCGTAAATATGAAGAACATATTATCAATGTAGCGCAGCCAAACCCAAGGTGTATACATTTCTTTGTCCAAAAATTTCAGTGCTCTTCATACATATGTAAGCATAAGGAGGGGTCAATTTTGTACCAATACACGTTTTTTATATAAGCAACTCCATTTTGAGGGTTAGGCCTTGAGTTGGTTAGCAAATTTCCAAAATCAGGCCTGAAGATGCTAAGGTATCACTACAGGTCATCGTCGAATTTTGTTGTGTTGTAAATGATAAAATACCTAATGATGATTGGATCCTTGATCTCTTTGCTTGACACATTATCAACAGTGTGATATTTGTTATATATCAACAGTTTGTAATCAATTAAATGTTTGATACATGTGTGAAAATTCTTACTCAAACGTTTTGATTTCAACTTGAAATTCATTCAACACTCCCTTTGATCACATCCATATCGGCATTGTTGGACCTCATCCTCCATCTAACGGCTATTGCTATCTTCTCGGATGCATTGATCGTTTCACCCGCTGTCCTGCTGCAATCCCTATTTCAGATATTTCTGCTGAAACTGTCGCCCGTACTTTTGTCACACACTGGATATCATCTTTTGGCATTTCATCCACCATCACCACTGACCGAGGCTCTCAATTCGAATCTGCTCTTTTCCGATCGCTCACCTCATTGCTTCGCACTAAACGCATTCGCACTAACTTTCAAAGCGTTTCCGAGCCAATGGAACGTTCCAATCTACGCCAGAACTCCTTGTTGGAGTAGACAATTTCTGTAAATTAACAAAGTAACAGAGTAGCACGTAAATCGAAAGTAACAAAACAACATGAATTTTAATTAATCTTCTCTCGTGATTATGTATCTTAGTCAAAATACAAAATGTTGAGAAAAAATGATTGCAAAACTTCTTATAATTCTCTTTGATATTAAATTTTATTTGCCATGAAGAAAACTAACTAAAATATATAAAAGGCCCAACTTTTCTACCATGTATGTAAATATAATCAATCCAAATGTTGTTTAAAAGATACAAGAAGAAAGTGGGGGGAGCTAAGTTTTCGCTGGGTTGCCCTAAGACCAACATATAGTTTATACGCCTTTCGCATGTTATAGACTTGTCTAAATATTGGTAGATTTGGAACGGGTTGTTTTCCAATTCTCCAGTTTGTACCAAAAGATTCGGTGGTATTTAGGTAGCCATGACTGTGTCTGTTGACGTAATTTAGACAATGTAACAGTCTTCGTATCTCAATTCATAAGTTCCTCAATGGTATTTAATTAACCAAGGTTGCAAGGTTGATTTGATAAAGGAGATAAAACGTTACATTATTGAGGAACCAGTAATACGTAAGAGGCCTGTTACTCTTTTACAATGATGAGGATGATGAAAATGATTAATTTAATTCAATTGTTGTGTTATATCAGACCTAACGTTTTCGATCACATAGAACTAACTTTCTCCTCGATTGATATGGAGAGTATTTCATTTATTTGGAATGTCTAGTACAGTGGCGAGCGTATCTTGGACCTAGTTTACCCTTAATTTTTAAGGATTTGTATTATACTTAGTTGCTTTAAGCAGCGTGGGCTATTGCCCGTTTATATAGAATCACTTTATTTTGTCGGTGAGATTTGCAGCCCACTCTTGAAAGTCAGCACACGGCAGTCCTCCTTGATATATGTCTACTGTGTTTAATGTTTCTACACCCGGGTCTTCAAATCAAGGAAATCAATGGTATTTCGTCATGGCTTCCATTTTTAGGGGAAATTAGTTGTTTACAAGACACAACCTTCTTGGAAGCTATTAACATTCTTAAAATTCGAATAAAAAATTTATGGCATTATGTCTTCAGACCAGAACTGCCTTTGGTTAAAGAAAAGTTTTTTTAAAAAAAACCGGGGAGAAAAGCTGTATGTTAGACAAACGTCGAAAATCTTATATATAAAATTTCTGTTTTGGAGAATATATCTAAATGTTTTCGCGAGTTTTTCCGTCTCTGAGTTGGATGGTGTCTGTCTCCAATGTCTTGTTTACTACTAACGAAACTGATCTTGGAACTCAAATTTATTAAGACAAATTAGGATGAATATATAGAAAAACTGGGGGACGACACTGAGAACGGCGCGTTTCATACTATTCAGAAAATGCATTTCGTTATTTTAAAGCATTAGGCTTCTATGTGTTCTGTTATTACCCTTTTAGCTAGTTTCGAAATTTTCTTAAAGTGTTCCCAGGCCCGTGAGCCTCCTTACATAATGTTAATACTTGTTTTGCACAGCTTGTTTGGCTGATAAAGGTGCGGTATGCAGAAACATTCTGATTTAACGTCATAAAGAGATCTTTCAATGTCTACTGGGCGCCAGAATCACGACGAGGCTAAGGATAATAAATGGCTATCACAGTAGTAACATTTCCGAGACTTAAATTTCCTATAAAATTTGAAGACAAGTTATTTGGTAGGAGACCTCTCCCCTTCGCCCTCTCCTAAGCGTAAGCCACTGTTAAGGAACAAATGAAATCGTGAGTGTTAAGAAACTGTCCAAGAAGTAAGTTCCCTGTCCTATCATACGTTACTTCTAAAACAACTTTAAACGTATGAGAGTGAGTTCTCTCGCTACTCCTGAAATTTGCACATTGCTGGAACCGTGAACCCAGTGTTCGATTTTCTCAATAACATGTAATTGAGAATGAAAAGACGATAAGGAGAGGTAACCCTAGGACAGGACGACACCAGTCAATGCCATGGAAATAAGTGACTAGGATTGGCAAGAGAAAGAAACCAGCAAGAGGGTTAAATGGAAAATCGTTGACAAATTCTTTCATGACATTGGCGAGAGTATTATTAACAATACAGCCATGGCCTGTTTTTAAGTCTGCTTTCACCGCTCAGCTTAGCCACCTTCTTCTACAACCACAAATTGAGAATTAAAGACTTCTGAAGCAAAAAATTATTGCGAATTTCCTCCCTTTGTCTGTATTGGTAACCAAAATCGTGCGAGCTCTAAAAACGTGGAAATGGGCAACATTTTCTCGCTTATGTGAAATGGTAGGCCAGAGATCTTTAAATCTCGCTTCTACTTTGTTGGTTAGAGAAAGGGGGCACAAAGTTAAAGGGTCTGCAACAAAATTCAGCAATGAGTGGTCCTTTCTGTCCTGGCGGATGGTTTCATCCCATGTCTTCTTTGGTCTCCCTGGACCCTTGATCCTTACTATCACTTCTCTGCAGCGACTACACCACCCATCGCTTCTCTCGACATGCCCGTACCATCTCAGTCTATTTCTTTGAAGCAGAGTCTCAATTGGTGGGATCTGCAGCTCTGCAAGGAGGTCTTCGTAGTGGTGCAGCTGGTCAGGTCTGGTGTTGTATGCCCATCAGATCATGGCACGGTCGTTCCTCCTGGTTCTGGACAAAGTGGCCTTGGTGGTCGCCCAGGTCTCGCTGCCGTATAGCAGGACAGGCCTCACACAGGTCTGGTAGAGTTAACTGATTTTATCTTAATAATTTTATTGCTTTACATCTGATAGCAGAGAAGTGTTTATTTCTTTGTCCCTGGGATTCCGTTTTCGTCAGTCCACTTGTGACAACTATTTGTCACGTTTTATTCCAATACCTTTCTGCGGCCTCTATCTCAAATACTTTGCTCTGGAAGCTATTTTCTTATTGTCTGTTAGCTTATTGACGTCATAGGACACATTCTGAAGTATAATTTATAATTTCTAAAGAGGTAACAAACGAATACTCGGCCAGCTCTACTAGTACAGAGCGTATGTGTATGCTACTGCAGCTTTACTAGTTTACTTGAACGCAGTACATAACAGCACTAGCTTTCTACATAATTAAATCGATCCGTTTTCGCGTTGACCCGTCTACCTCTACCCGAAAGCTAAGTGAGTCGAGTCAGTGACGTAAGAAGTAAAAGGGAGGTACTAAAGCGCTGTAGGGGCCCCACTGCTTGTCAGGGGGCTGCACTGAGAGATTGCTAAAGCGCTGTAAACGTAGCCCTCGCTTCATCTTGCGAAATGTTTGCGACTTTACCTTCATCTCTTCTCGGTGTTAATTAAGGCACCAGACGCTGAATGTATTGTTCCTATAAATGATAAGTGCTTGAACATTTTTTTCTAATAGTTGGAACTATATTAAGTTTTATTCTTACATCATTGTTTGAAACGATCTCGAGATGAATGTGCTGCGCGACCGCAATCCGCTCTTCGTCACGCTAACCGACGGCAGCATCCGCAACGGCTACACAGTGAAGATCCTGAACAAGCAGCACGAGGTCCGCCGGGTCACCCTGCGCGCGACCGGACTGCCCGGTCTCGGCATTGCCGCGGTCGGGCAGGACGAGTCCGCAACGCCTGAGTTCTTGGTGAAGCCCGACAGCCTGCGCAGCGTGAAGATCTACGTAACTGCTCCACGCGACAGCCTGACCGAGCCCTCCACCCCGCTGGTCCTGGAGCTGACCGACCCGGAGACCGGCGGTATCATAAGCCACGAAACCACTTTCCGCGGGCCAGATTGAAACCGCTATGTTGTTGTTTTTACTGACAGCCTCACTAAGTGGCCTGAAGCTTTTGCAATTAAGTCTGCAGGAGCTGTTGTTATCGCTCAATTATTTGTCGAGGAAATTGTTTGCAGGCACGGCGCCCCTCGTACACTGTTGTCTGATCGAGGTAAAAATTTCTTGTCTAAGCTTGTGCAAGAGATCTGTGATCTTTTAGAAGTTAAAAAGATCAATACCTCAAGTTATCATCCGCAAACCGATGGTTTGACTGAACGATTTAATCATACTCTGTGTACTATGATTTCTATGTACGTCTCTAAACATCAAAGAGACTGGGATCGTTTTATACCCTTTGCTCTCTTTGCACTGAATTGCAGCCAAAACGAAAAACCGTTTGAGTACATTCAGTGGAAATTCAACTGCCGCTTTCATATAGATATATAAAAGGTCTGTATTTAATTAAAGGCACCAAATAAGGGGTCTTTAATTAGAGGAGGTATAAAATAAAAGGGGATCTATAATTAGAGGAAATACGGTATACGTAGTCGGTCAATTCTTTAAGGTTTTTAAAACGTATCATTCTGTGTCTACCTCTCCCCCGTTTTCCTAGCATACGTCCATGTAAAGTAATTCTAATTCTTTCTTTCTTTTTGCTGACATGGCCCTGAAATTGGGATTCTCGCTAATTCAATATTTTTATCAGAAACATTTGTAGGTCTGTCAAACAGACGGGCACTTATGTCGAGCACTGACTTTGCTGAAGTAAAGAACCCAACAATAAACTTTTTCTTGACCCTATGTTGAGTGGATGTCCAGTTCTATCTTTCAATTGCATAAGATAGTATTTTGCTTCTGCTACGTAATTCCTCTAAGTCTTCGAGATTCTCTGAACTAATAAGAGCTTTAAATAGTTTTCCGAACTTTGACTTTGAGTTCAGAATATCAAATAATTTGTTCATTATTTCAATAAACTTGGGCGTCTGGTCACTGTCTCTAAATGTTGGTAGTTTTAAATGCCTCAGGAAGTTTATTGCAGATGCCACAGAATGGTCAATGTTCATCATCATATGGTGCCGCTCCAATTCTTTAGTCAGCGATGTGCAGTGTCATTCACGATTCTTAGGTCATTGTCTGTCCAAGATGATCCCCATGGGCAATATGACGTAATGTGCTCCATGGTCTGTAAGTCAGCTCCACAGATGCCTCTTGTAGATGCTATCAGATGCCAGCACGTTATCACCAGTTTTATCCACTTTTGATCTTGCCCTGTTAAGGGTTACCCGCTCGACGCGAGAGAGGTCGTTGCCAGTTGGTAGGCCTTCAGTGGGTCAGGTAAGAAGTTATTCCATGCCTAGGGATCTTTGTCTCTACACATCCGCAGCTGTTGCGATGAGGGAGTGGGTCCGGCGAAGCTGGCCTCTGGCTCCTGGTCATGCTCATGATGGGAGTGGCCTTACTTCATGATTTGATTATGGGTGTGGACTCTGTTACTGCTGTATGAGTGCTCTATTAAAATCCATTTACATGCTGTTTAATGCAATTATTGCTTAATGTGCGATATCTGACTAATAAAAATCTAAAACAAAATATTAGCAATCACCTAAGTATTATAAATTGGGTTTTTTTTCAATAAGATAAGGGGCCTGCTAACTGTCCCAAAGCTATCATTTCAATCGGAACAGAAAATGTTATTTCAAGTAAACTTAAGAACAACGTGTTGTGGCATATACACAGCAGCAGTGGTAGACCGTAATACATACATACATACATACATACATGCATACATACATACATACATACATACATACATACATACATACATACATACAAAGCCGTTCCATATGTTGTGATGTTAAATATTGATTTCATGTTTTAATTGCAAGTTCTGCGTTACTAAATTTTGATAGATTAATATTGATTATCAACTTTGTACAGTAAATGCGAGTTTCATATAATCTTGGGTTGGCGTCAGCAGTACTTGACGCAACCTATTCTTTACAACTTGACGTTATTCGTACTTTCAAAAATTTTGAAGATCAAGAAAATACCAGATTGGCTTTTTGCCCAAAGAAATCTCAAATGATGACGCGATAATGGACATCATCTAGGCTGTCATGTGATACCAACTTTGTTGCAACGGTTGTAAATGTCGTCACAGAATAAGTTGGGTGGGAAGAAGAACAATCGTAGCATCCGGTGCATTGAAAATACTCAGGAATTGGCACGAGCTGCATGTTCTAAGCATAATCGTTCACAACTAGCTTTAAAGCTGGTTTTTTGCCTTAAAAATAACGCAAGTTGTGAAACATGAAGCTTTTAACGTCCGGACGCACGTCATTTGAATTTTTCGTTACCATTACTCAATTATTTACAAACGTTGTTTCCCTTGCTGAGCAAAGCAAGATTCCCAGAGGCTGTGCAAAGTACTTGCTTTCAAGAAGAGAGAAGCTGTTTTTAGTGACACGTGTATGCTTGGATTGCGTACATTCAATGGTGCACAATGGGTTTAGAATAGCACCAAAAACTGTTTTTAGTGACACTTGCATGCTTGGAATTCGTACATTCCATGGTGCCCAATGCGTTTAAAATTGCACCAAAAGCAGTTTTTTAATGATACTTGCATGCTTGGAATGCGTACATTCCATTGTGCACAATCTGTTTAGAATAGCATCAAAAGCTGTTTTTAGTGATACTTGCCTGCTTGGAATGGTTACATTCCATGGTGCAAAATGGGTTTAGAATAGCACCAAAAGCTGTTTTTAGTGACACTTGCATACTTGGAATGCGTACATTCTTAAATCCAAATATGCTTCCCATTGGAAGCATTAACTTTGTATCACATTTGCTAAGGCAGTGTGCCATGCCACCAGAATTTTCGTTGCAAGAGACAGTATCCTCACTACAAAGGACAAGTCTACATCTAAAGATTAATATATCCGAAACTTTATCAAGTCTTGGTTCCACAATTTCAATAATTTAACAGAGACGCAAATACCTAAGATTTTCAATTTGTAAAATTCTTATGATTCATCTCAGAGAGAGCTTGTTCATATTAATGTACAGTCCAACTTTAAACTCAAAAATCTGTATAGGATGATTTATTGTATGATATACGCTGCTTGTTTTCACAATGCCATATTAGTTCCAGTCCCTCTTGCTGCAAGCCTCAAAGCATTTAACTATTCCCCCCACCCCCCACCTATTTTTTTCTAGTTTGCCCACATACAAAACCTACTGACGCAGTAAGTAGTACACATTTCAGCTGGTAGTAACCACTTTACCTTAGATAGTCTGCAAGCAGGTTACACTTTCTTTAGAATCATTTACCTTTAAACAAACATAAAGAATGGCATAATAGGTCTATAGCATTGCTCCTAGGAGTGGATAAGTTCTACAAAGGAAGGAGGTTTAAAGCCCAGTTGTGTAACTGGGTAAAGGTCATTTCCAACTAACTTTGATTATAGACACCTGATATAATACAATATCTAGTTTGCTGCACTTGATTATATGGCTGTAAGGTGTTTTATGATAGAGGTATCAAGCTAGTGGGGTCAAAGGAATGATCACTCCGTACAAGTCTGCAAGTCTCAACAGTATCATAATTAGTGAAAAGAAAAGCAATCAGTACCAGATTTTACTTACTTAACTATGTAGATGAGCGGGCTCCCTTGACATCTCCTTCGAGCCCTTTTGCACCCCACAAAGCAATCAATTCAGTGTTTAAAGACATGGCACCAGGTAATGGCTACCTTTTACTTCTTAGGGGACTACTAGAAGTGCTTGAAATACCTAGTCCCTTTTTTTAGTGATTTTCTGGTACTTCTTTCATTTGTTCTTTCCCTTTTGGAGAGGAGGGCCCTGGGGAACGGCACCACTGCTTATCAGGGTGCCAAACTGAGAGATTGCGAAACACGGCTCTACATGAGGGATTGGCAACCAGAAGCGTGCGGCGACACTTTTCTCTAATCGGGGCTTGTACTTACTGCATATAACCAGTCTTCATTGGAATGCCATGAATGAAAGGTGAATAGTCCACCGACAAGTTATCAAAAGTAAAACGCCAAATATAGAAACTTTATTGACGTTTCGTCTAACAGACTTCTACAGGTCACTACTGTTTTAGCCAGTTTTCAGTAGTGACCTGAAGAAGTCTGTTAGACGAAACGTTGTCAATAAAGTTTCCTTGTCCAGCTCTTTCAAACTCAGTTCACTGTGTACCTGGTAAAGATTACGAAAAAGCAAATCGTGGACGTCGTAGGAAACTCCATTAAAGTACGCGTCTTAACGTTCAAAGCATAGAATCAGCGTTCTTGAAGACAGAATGTGTCATCATTAAAGGCAACACATCTTCACCTGCTTCTTACAAATTACAAAAGATTTCATAAATCGTTACTTTCCTTAGGTAATAAAACCATCAGCGTGTCTTTACTCATTATCATACTATGTAAATCGCAAATCGATACAATGCAGATACATATCTCTCCATCAATCACTAAAGTATAGCATTATACAACCCTCATTAAGCTAGCAGAAGCCCTGAAAATAAAATATAACCAGCTCTTTGATGTTCAAAATGTAATACCTCAAACACCAAATTCTTCAGAAACTTCTGTGTCACATACAGTAAGGGTTAATCATGAAGTGAACTTACAGGGTGATGAAAGAATCGAACGACCAGACAGTCAACGAAAGATAGAGACTATTCCTCCAAAGGAAAGAATTCAAGGCAAAGGAAGACACCCAGAAAGAAAGAGCAGTCCACCCGATGTGCGCACCAAGAAAAGGAACAACCATCGGTAACAATAGAGAGAAGGCACAGGAACCTATAGTAAGGACAGCTATTCCAGAAGTAAAGAGAGATGGCAGAATCAACAGCAAAGAGTTGATAATTTCCACAGGCACAGTGTTTTGTTGACTTCGACTGATATTTCATTGTTACGTGGGGCCTTCAGCACCAAACAGAATATCATCACATTTCTCAATGTTACCCAACCAACAATTGAAGCACACTTTTGTGACTGATTGGGTCACTGAGGTATGTGATTCCTTTTTCACTGCATGGACTGTCACAATCAAATATAGTCCAAAGTTAGCATGCACTGAGGAGAAATTCATCTCTGAATTTGACAGGTTGTGGCCTGTCTTCAATCGAAGTTGGGGACAATTCAAATGCTAGCCTTAAGCGATGCATAACATTCTGCAGCACATAACCAGTGATTACAACCTCACGTCGCTCCACGGACCATACAATTATTGACCAATCTTCGCACAGGGAGCCGACACAACTTAAAATCATCCGTTTATCACTCCTACAGACAAAAAGGAGATGGGTTGAGTCGTAGCATCATACTAACAATGCAAGTTACCTGGTATCACAATAAAATGAAAAGAAAGCGGTACGCTGGATCTTTTAAGTCGTGGAAACAGCCAGCTTGATAAATAGTCAACTGGTTGGTAGAAAAGGCGTTTCAAAAATAAATACTGTGATGAGACATTAATGCTTCATTTTACTTGGGAATTACGATAGTTAACCCTTTTGCCGTCACGAAGGGGGCTACCAGTTGTCAATTATTTCATTCTCAGACTCAATACCATCAGGCATCACTCCACTGAAAAACGTAAAGAAGATTCCCAAGCCACTAAATATCAGTGATTGGGGTTACCATAATGAGAGCACCAGTACGTATACACTCTTGGTATCATCACATTCCACTATCTCCGGTAAAACCAGATGGCGTACTAACACGAGAAAGCAATTTGCATCGATTCCGGTCTATGTTGACGTGTTTAGTTGGTTTAGGTTTAGCTGAGACCAAGTATAAACATTGTCGCGCCAGCACTTGTATGGCCTTCCTTGGTATATCATACATTGATTACAAGGGTTCATGTGGACAACATTCCTATTATTTGGGGACTAGATAGATATAATGATAATGAAAATGATAAACCCCGTAGCTGTGCATCATTTACAAGCTACAAGTCCTTCTTATAGTTGCCCTATAATAACTATTCTTGACAAATTCCTTGTCTATGTTGTGATTTTCTTCGTCTCTAAACACATTTGGCTTAGCTAGTAATAAGTGAATAACGGATTCAATTCAACAAGCTTTGTGCCAGACACTGATTCTGGAGACTGAAAAACAGCTATGTAATCTTGATCTGATCAATTTGACAATATTTTAGGGTTTTTCGAAAACCTATGTTTTCTAAAACACGCAGCTTTTTCGCTAGCGTCATGCCATGCCTCAAAAACTAAGAAAAAAGATCACAAACTTATTTCTTCAGCTTTTCAGCGGTGACCCTAAAGACTGTGTATCACAGATACTAACTACAATGTGACTGTGCCTGTAATAACTTAACTACTGTCGAAAGACAAGGTGGTTGTATCGAGACACCAACGTGAAACACTGCTGCCTTCATGAGAAGGTGCAACTGCGTCTCTAGAAATTAAAACAAGTTCCTGTCGTCTGTTATGTTAACATCAACACCGTGACACATAAAAGCAACGCATGCAAGTTACAATTACAGTCTTGTGTGGGGGCAAGAGCGTCCAAAACATACAATTCGTGGTAAATCACTGAGCTGCACCGACCACCCTATTATAGGACCGTTATTGTACATAGATTTTTTATTTAAGGACTAGGTTTTCAACTGTTCAGTGCCTGATGAAGGAAACTAGTTTCCGAAGCTCGCAAAGCTCGCGATGGCTTAGGGATCTGTTTTTAGTTGTACGTATATGTATATATATCAGGGACGTGCCGTCTGTGAATGCAACGCATGCATCGCATGCCTCAAAATTCTCAAAAATATGCATACTGATAATCATGCCCCCATCCGTGCTTAAAACCTAGTTATTACTCGTGGCCTGTCTGCAAATGACGGGGATTATAGAAATCTAATACATGAAAATATTTATTCTATTTATCCTAAATAAATAAAATTAGCAGCAGAAGCATTCGAAGTTAATTTTGTATCCTGATGGTACTTGCTGTGTGCGGCCTAACATACCTTGGCAATGTCAATTTGAAAATGAGTTGGTATGCGATGAACAGAGACTTCTTTACAAGAATAACCAATCAGGATGGTTACACCTTCCCGCCTCATTCCCAGTACTTTTTGAACTATTAAAGGGCCTAGACACAAGGCGGGAACGTTCTCAAAGCTTATTGGATTGTGGAAAAAGAAAACTGTATTCGGTACATACTTTCTCATTGTGGATTTTTCTATCAGAAAGAGAGGACCTTCGTTTAAAAGAAAATGTAAGAAGAAATGAAGAACTCTGGAGTATTCTGAGTAAACAGTTACCCTTCTTGTTCTTTTGCTTGCTTCATTTCGTCACATTAGCAGGCAAACTCTATCTAAAAAATAATTTCTGAAAAACCTAATTTTTCATGGCATTTGAAAACAACAACTCGTCAAGAACAACTTCTACAACAACAACAAACAGACGCGGTTTTCTAACACGTGGCCTGGGTAGCACTAACATTGTTCAAAATGGCTGCGATGTCAATAGGACGTGCAGGCAGCAGTGTCTTCCGAAGCAAACATAATTGGTATTACAAGACGCTGATTTATGCTGCTGCAGCCCTGTCAGTACCAAGAGTCGTGGTTAGTCAAAAGGAATACTGCACTGCCTCTAATGGTTGCAATGATAGGAGAGATTATCAGAGGGATTGGTATGGAACATCGGTAGGAGAGATGAAACATTATAAGTTGCCCACAAATTGATAATAGGAGAGTTTGACAATGATCTGTTAGGTAAAATCTCATCTGTTGAAAATTCAATCCTTTCCACCCTTAATATACCTGTTCAATGTTTTCTTTCACAATCTTATCACAGACGTAGCTTGGTTTTTACAGAATCATCAATGTCAGTTATGAAACATATTCATGACCTGCGTTACTGACAATCCCTTTAAAAGAATAAAATTCTGTAAAACAAGTGATTGGATTCTATGTATGAATAAGGTCATTTGTGGATAATTACCAGATAAGAACTTTATACACAGGATAGTATTATAAAGTACATTTAGTATTATAAAGTACATGTAGTATTATAACGTACATGCAGTTTTATAAAGTACATGTAGTGTTTGAAACAAAAGCCCAGTCACTATTTAGTTTGCTGCCATTTGGCGCATTTCGCACACAAAAGAAATAAATCTCTTTAAGTTACGGTTGTATGAATTTCCTTATCCTATGTCTCCTCATAATAATTGTCATAATCTGCTCATTAACATTATTTCTATTCGCACTATTATTGGTGACATTTCTCTTCTTCCTCCTCGTCATCATTATTATCATTACTCATTTCATCCTCATGTTTGCTTCTTCTTCTTCTTCTTTGTTGTGGAGCAAACATTTGTGGTGAAGGCTGTTAACGCGTAGGATATGGTGCAGAGTGTCGTGTTTTTGCAAAAATATTGCTGAAGGAGTATGAGAAAGGGTTCTTTAAACACGAAGCTCGAAAGGGCACTGGTCTGATCTAGTGAAAGTGGAAACATACATGGTCAAGAATCATGGGGAGACGGCAATCTCTCAATCAAAGACCCCTGATGAGCAGTGGGCCCGACATTGAAACTACTCTAAATGAACAGAAAAACCACCAAACAGGTACCAGTTTTCGCAATGCTATACCTTCTTGCTGTCACAGACGTTTATGCCTCAGCTCGTTGTGAGTGCGTGTTTTCATTTTGGAAACCTTACTGCGTCTACTAATGAAGGCTGGCACATGTTGCGCGATTCTGTCATGTAACCTCTGCGACGTAGCTTTCACTCCATACGATTGCTGTGATTAGTGTATGGCGACAATGTTTAGCGAAATGAATCCGTTACTCAACGCAATATTCAAGATTGTGATACAAACATTTGTTATTGAAATATGATAAAAATACTAAATCTGAGATATGGGGTTCGTAAGTAAACACGCGCCAAAAGTTGGCCCTTTGACCGCAACCCTAAACAATGACCCTTAATTTAAGAACTTTGCAGCAGTGTAATTCTCTCCTTGAATCCCACTCCGAAAGATTCTTCTTAAACGTCATATCAGGAAACATTACTGATGTCAAACACAGGACAAAGAATTACCAAAGTATAGAAAAGGATGAAAAGTAGCAGAAAGCAAAGGCGACTAAGACAAGGAGTGGACAAACGTCAAGATATAAATGTCGGACCGAGAAACTGATTATAAATCTGGCCAACTTCAAAGCAGGGCCAATTTTAGTATTGGAGGTGAATCACAAGGATTTTCTTTTGCCATCCCCCTTCAGTTGCCGACAGTCACAGTGTAGCCATCATTAGTGAACATTTTGAAACCAACCAAGCTGCGCAACAAGCCCATCTTCAGTAAGAATGACAAAAGCAAATTTTACGGAGGAACTTTGGAACAGGCAATTCAATTAGCTATTAAGGCATCTGTATTTGTAGTGACATTTAGAACGCAGTGTGAAATCGAAGAGACAATCATTGATCAGCTGCTGAAATTCGTACACCAATCAGTAACCCTTACGATGACGATGCATCGAATTCCAATACTTCCCATCTGTCACCATGCTTATTCTTCACCGGACCAGTGGAATGTTACCTTTAAGTCGTTCGCATAGTGCGCGCGCGCTATAATGTCAAAAATCACATACCCTTCCCTCTTTTTAAGCAAACATCAGCTGTAAGATATACACCTTTATCATGTACTATACACTCTACATCTTACACAATGTTCCTAAGATTGCGGAAAGATTGCTAGGGAACAGAGGCCTGCATACTAATCGAATATGAATCCGTACAGATCACTTACAAAAAATTATTAATTGTTTTTGTCCCCCTGGTCTGTTCAGCTATTTTGCTATAATTTAGCGGAGGGGTGTTTCAAATGATAGAACGTTGAATTGCTACGACATTGCAAATAAGAAAAGAATTTATTATTATTGGAATAAAATGTAAGATATAGGACTCCTTGTTGCGGCATGTGCACCAGCTTACAAGTATGTCAGCTGTTATAACATTGACTAGCTTTGCAAGAATTATGTGATCGGGTTATGTAATCCGCTTCAATGACTGTACTCTTCTTCAGAGCTCTGTGTGATTGACTTTACGTGTTTTGGGGAAGAAAGAGTTCCAGGAGATGTATTGGCGGGAAATGTAAACACTGGTACGGAATTTAGTACCCTCTTTTACGACTAAAAATCAACTAACCGTAACGAATTGTTTTGTTTCTCCTCGAAGGTGAATTTTAAGGCTTGATGTTTGCTGTTTAGGCTTCGGTGGAATTCGTCACACTCGGACTCTCTTTTGAATATTGCTAACGTGTCGTCAACATAACGAAAAAAGACGATGGGTTTTTTAGAGGCTTCAAAGAGTTTAACTTAATGGTAGCCAACGAAGATGTTAGTCAATGGTGGAACCTAGGGACTTCCCATGCTTATCCTAGGTCAAGTATAAATAGAATACGTAGGCAGAAGTATTTATGAAAATTTGCAGTTTACTAGGGGAAAACCTATGAAATTATTATACGAAAAGTTGTTTTAGTGCGTTGGGAAAGGTTTTCCCTACGGATACCATATTGAATTATATTTGACGTAAAAATTGTGACGTCAAATAAGTAAAGAATTTGTTGCATATACTCGTGTCGATAACTGTAAATCTTTGATTGAAGAGTTTGGAGGAGCAATATGAAGACGACAGTGATTTTCGTGATTATTTTTCTTGTCATTGTTATTGGATATTTCAGTGAGGCTTTGTACTCGCATAATAATTTTAGCGAGATTCGAAGATACGGTTTGTGGGATTGGAGGGGATGGAACTGCGCATCATTTACTGAATGGACTTTTGCAAAGAAAAGATGCAGAGAAGTTCCCTTTGGGACTCATTCCCAGTGGGACGGGAAATGATCTTGTTTATGATTTGGGAGTGGATTCTGTGCAAGATGCTGTTGCTTGCATCCTCGCGGGTAAGACACGCTCAATAGATTTAGGATTTATTCAAGGGAAAGAAAAGAGCTGTTACATGGGCGTGATTCTGACATGGGGCTATTTGACGCGCTTAGTACGCACTGCCGAAAAAAACCGCTGGCTTGGTTTATCGCGCTATACAATTGCAGGCTTTTTAGAGCTTTTGAAGCATCAAAATACCGTGTTGCAATGTTTGAGGCTTGGGTTGAAATGAAAGTTAGGTCAGGTGATAAAGTAAATTCCACAACAAAATATTTCACATAAAACCAAAAGCTGCGCTTGATCTCATTGTCGTGATCCAATCAATCACCATGGATACAGGAAAGACCCTTTGACTGATTATTGTCGTGATGAAACAATTTAAATCTCCAAATAAACCACGTGGATAGGAAATTCAGAACAAGCAGAGAAATCAGGCAAACCAAACACACCAGGGGATCAAACTAACTTAACCACCGTTTTATTCCTAGGGCGACCATCAAGTGTAACAGTAACCTCTTCAATATTGCAGCTGCCTCCCGAGCTCTACAGTAGGAGCAGTAGTGCAGTTTTGACAAACAATGACACCTTAGAGTGGTTTAGAACAACAGTAGGTGTCCAACAAGGATGTATCCTCACCTTCTCTTTTTAACATCTTCTTAGAACAAATTATGACAGATGCACTAGAAGGCTTTCTCAGTACCATCAAAGTTGGAGTACAAATAGATGGATGTACTTTGGAAGCAGTCAAAGCCTTTCAGTACCTCGGTAGCACTATCACAAAAGATGTCACATCAGAGTTAGAGGTCAAGAAAAGATTTGCTATGGCGACAGGACAGTTCGCAAAACTGAATAAATTGTGGAACAGCCGAAGCATATCCTCACCCAATTCTGCATAATGAATCACCAGTTTGTTTTGATCTGAAAGGAGCGAACTAAATGCTAACTGAAAGTACCCACTTTAAGTATTTATTCTCTGGAATTTTGTTCCTTTTATGAAATGTTAAAGGAAGAATCTCCGTCGTGAGATGCGAAGAAACGTTTTGTCGGTGAACTTTACTACGAATATTGCTTTCCAAAACCTGATTATCAAAGGGTCTTTATGAGACTGTTAAATGATAAAAAATTGGGGACTCCCTGTTGTGTCTCTTCAGTACGTATGGAGTTGCCACCCCTCCACCACGATTAATTCTTGTGGCATCGAGTACGTTGGAGTTATTTTAGGTAGCTCCATGGTTCATTAAGCCTCTGATTGGCTCAAAAATACAAAAGATGCTAATTAAATACTGTAATTAACGCTAATGATTCGGAACATATTCCGGGTGTCAAAAGTCTAATCTAAACAAAATACTGTGGTGGATTAATGGAGCGTCTACTTCTAGTTTTGACGTTTGAGGAAATAGAGTCTCTATCGACAGTCTCTTGCTCAACAACATTGTTTCGTTCACTGTTAACACTTGGGCAATCACTCGAGTCACCTGAGTCTAACATCGATGTATCCAAGGGCTAAAGCAGATTAAGAGGACGACGTGTAACTATACCTTTCGAGGTAACATAAGCTGCTCTGACACAACCATCTTTTCCTTGGAGAGTATATATTAGCTTGTCGGTTTTAACTTTTCTATATCAACTTCAACTTCAGCTTCCTCTTTCTTAGGAGCCTTGTCCCGTTTCTCAGCTCGTGATCGTTCTTGTTGTTTCCTCTTCTTCTTTTCCTTTTTCGCTGCATTAGACTTTTTTATCACTGCTCTCATTTCCTGCTCTCTTTTAAACGCGTTTGCGCACATGTGAGGTAACGTCCTCAGGTTCAAATAATAGTAAGTAAACAAAAATACGACTGAAAACATCAGAGCGCCGCCCAATGAGACGCCAACTAGAATAACATACATGTGAGGTAGAATAAAGAAGCGATGTTTCTTTGAATTCCCTCCGTCATATCAGGAAACATTACTGATGTCAAACACAGGACAAAGAATTACCAAAGTATAGAAAAGGATGAAAAGTAGCAAAATGCAAAGGCGACTAAGACGAGGAGTGGACAAACGTCAAGATATAAATGTCGGACCAAGAAACTGATTATAAATGTGGCCAACTTCAAAGCAGGGCCAATTTTAGTATTGGAGGTGAATCACATGGATTTTCTTTTGCCATCCCCCTTCAGTTGCCGACAGTCACAGTGTAGCCATCCTTAGTGAACATTCTGAAACCAACCAAGCTGCGCAACAAGCCCATCTTCAGTAAGAATGACAAAAGCAAATTTTACGGAGGAACTTTGGAATGCGTGGATTCCACAGTTGTAGAAGAAAGTTTTCTTTCGCCCATATCCTCCATTTGAAATCTGTTGTGAGAAGATTTAAAGATTTATTTCAAATTTTTCAAATTTTAACTTTCATTGTGGCTAAATTCAAAGCCACTGCAAAGTAAGGTAAAAGTGGAGTCATTCTACAGGCAGTAGGTCTACTTTCTTAATTATTTGCATACCTATATTGTACAGTTTTACCGTCTAGTGGACTTGCATAATCAATTACTTATTTACTGTTCTACTTTTTTGATAATTTCATTACTTGTTTGCGTATAATATCTACCTTCATCGAAAGTATCATTTCTAACTTTAATGGGCTTTGGCAGGGTTTCAGGCTAAACGATATCATTTTTATGATACCCGATTTGCACGGCCGCAATTTTTAGAATATGACGTCATTGGCTAAAACCAAGGCTAAACAGATGCACACCCTTTTGTTTGTGCACGGCTGTTTATTTTCGAAGTTTGGGAATCAAATTGGGAGGCTGGAGGGTGTCTGTCACGCAAATGCTTTTCAAACTAGAAACAAGAAAATGGTGAGAAGTCTTGAAAAAGTTAGAACATGAAGTAGCGGACGGTGAAGTTTAACAATCGCCCTTGTCACGGACGTGATCAGTGATGTGGAGCACACTGTTCTTGCATTCCCGGCATTGCGGTCACCATGCTGTGTTCCTGTGTTGAGTTTGTAAGCAAGGACGGCGACGTCAATTTACGTGCTATGCTTACAATCCATGAACTTGTAAGTTACCTTTGAATTATTTAATTTCGATTAGCAACAAACCAGCTCGATTTTTAATTAACTAGTAATTAAATAATATCTTCAACCGAGATTTTATGCTTCTCTTTTGATTGTTTTATGATTTACAGATTTATGAGTGTTAAGTGCCTTTATTTTCGGAAGTCCAGCGCTTTGCTACTCTTTTCACCATTGCATTACAGGTTTTTCTTTTTATAAGAAACATGAAATTTGAGTTGAGCCTGACTGTTTCTTAATATTTTCATATTTTCAGCCTGCAAACGCCGCGAAAGCGTGGGTCACGGGTTCAATCCCCGGTGGTGACATACTTTTCTATTTCTCTAGTGTTCTATTCATAGCTATTCATTATATGAAACTGAAGACGAGAGAGATAGAAAGAAAAGAGGTACTTTAAGAGCTTTAGCTTCAGGTTTCAAACCTTTCAGGTCATACTAGCGGAAAGCTCCTGAAGGAGAATATCTACGGTTTCGCTACCCGAGGAAAGAAACTACATACGTGGAAAGGTTTATGACAAATTTAGTATTGTTATCTTGTAAACTCGTATTCCACTTGATATGAATCTTCTGTATATCGTCTGTTTCAGAATAAATACAAAATAAATGCACAATAAGAAGAGTCTCATTTTTACACTCGTTAATCGTATTTTTAATATTTGTTTAACGTACGCGTCTTTTAATGAAGAGCTTTGTAAATTACATACCACGCTTGTGAAATATGGTTACCCTGTTAGTTTAATTAATTTTTGTTTCAATAAAATGTGTTCTAAATTCTTCTCTGTAACCCCTAAGTTCTCTTTGGTTCCTCAGTGTAATATTGTTTTTATTTTACCATTTACAGGGCTCTACTCACTTATGCATCGTACACAACTCAATAAACCCATTTCTTCTGCTTATCCTCAAGTTAACCTTCGTTTTGTTTTCCGCTCTTCCTTTCGTCTATCTAACTTTTTTCAGTCATTCCCAAGAATTCTAATTCACAAGGATCTACCCAAAAGAAGATTAACACAGTCTACGTTTCTACTTCAAGTGAAGATATTTTTTCTGTGCCTATTATTCTTCATTCATCTACTCACGGTTTCAGGTTGGGTACTGGTGCATCAGTTTCGCTGCTGAACAAGGACGTTTATTATTCATCTTTTTCCAATTTTCCGCTTGTGACTACTCAAACTCATTTGCATTCTTATTCTGGTACACCTATTCATGTTTATGGCCGTGTCACCCTTCCTGCCGAACAACGGGACAATTGCGACTTTTACGTCACAGATGGTACCTCCCTTGTTGGTCGTGATGTGATTCGCTCTCATAGTTAATGTACGTCTTCGCAAAGTCTTGGGAGAGTCACATAGGTTAATGATAGTTTCGGTTTTTGAAACTCCAGGGGACTGTTTCCTTTCAGAAGTTGGAGAGAAGATGCAACATACTACATAATTTTATCAAGTAACTAAACCGTATGTTCTTCACATGATTGCCTCTACAGTCGCCATATTTTGAAACATCTTCGTTATCCTTATAGACGATAATGTACTCCTTCACGGAGATCTTTCAACTGTTTGCAGAATATAAATGTTCAGAGCAGCAGTAGTTCAGGACGTTTATCCCAATACGACACATTCTACAAGTATGGCAAATACTCCACTTTTTCCAAAAGGTAAAGTCTTGTCTATTGGTACGTACAAATACGTAGTTGACCCGATGTGTGGGAAAAGTAAACAATTTTTCAATATTTCTTTTTCAAAGCAGCATCCTAGTTTGAGTACGTCATAATTTAAACGTTTTAGAATAGGTACTGGTTTGAGACATAGAAGTAAATGTTTTGAGTTATTTCATGTCCATATCAGACTACAAGAATCGCAAGAAAACGATTCTTCAAAGCGCACAAAGACTGTTAGTTAAAACTAGCGGTATTTGTACTAGCGATGCAAATTAGACGACTTGTTGTAGAACAACACTAACCACAATCTCCGGCCAACCTGCTAATACAAACCGGTACCAGTCGATACTTGCATGCTGCAAGAATAATTTCAATTTTTCTATCAGTGGATTTCTTTAATAAAAGCGAATACGTTAACTTTTCTTAATCTGACACTTCAAACTATACATACTGCATATATATTTTTTAAAACTTTTTTAAACTATTTTTTTACCATAAACTGGGGTAACTTTGGCAGTTTTTGGAGCTTATTTGATGTTTTCTACCAAACTGAACTAATAACAAAATTGCTACTGACAAATAGTGGGAGGGTTGAGTTAAATTGAGCAAATAAGACATGTTACATATTTTCAAATTTATGACCTAGATATAGCATCCATTGTAAGTGGCCAATGTTACCCGGCTCCGGGGTTTGTTTCATATTTTCCTCTTACTTCAGTTCAAATTTTACGTGATGATACTTTTCTCGTTGATACTTTTTTAGGGATTTGACGGTTTTAAGTTGCTGAGTTGAGGTTTTGAAGGAAGGAGACGAAATATCAATCAACTTTAACAGCAGTTTAGACCTTATTAGAATTCTTTTCAAATACACGACAATAAGAATGTTTTCATGAAAATTAACTGAGGACTCCCTTCTACTTTTTATATCATTTCCAGGAAGCAGACACGCGCATTCAATCTGGAGGAGAAGATTTTGTTCAACTTCAGTATCAGTGCAAACTACTTGTAAAACGAATTCCAAATGTCGATGGTCCCAAATATGGCATTTAAATGATTTTCGTTAATGAAGCAGTAGAACAAATTGGGCTACTACTTTTTCAGGCCTTTATCGCCGCTAGTGAAAAGGCCCCTTATTCTTCTAGGGGTTGTCTCTCAAACTGATTTTCTTTAATTAACGTGTGCAATTCGTAAAGAATATACAAGAATGTTGTCATCTTTGTCTTCAAGTGCAGGCGCGTTACGGCTATCGACCGACTTAGATCAATAGGTAGGATCCCTGGCACCTCTAAATCAATTTGTAGTATTTCCTTCTTGGTCTCTTTTTCATGTTTTTGTTCTTCTTGCGTTCTTCTTCACTCCATACGATTGCTGTGATCAGTGTATGGCAATTATATTTTTAAGCATACAGCAAAGTTGATGAAAACAGAATGCAATAAAGTCATCAAGCTAAGATCATCTATCGTAAGGAGTTTACAAACAATTGATAATTTTGCACAGACGTTCATACCAACAGTAGTAAAGAATTTTATTAATTCTGATTAGAATTATTTTTCATGGCCTTTCACTCCGTTCTTATTGATCAATCTTCAAAGTAGCTTTGCAATTTCCTGTAAAAATGTTCTGAATAAAGCAGACAAGTTGTTGAATGTCTTTGTTGCTGTATTATTAGGTCACTCGCAAACTGAAAATTGTTTTCGTGACGTAATCATGGATATTTTCCATAAATAGGTTTTACGGCTATCTGAATACTCGTACACTTCCAAACACCGTGCGATATTCGCTTATCGTTGAAAGATAGTAGCTTTGCGTAAAATTCACGAAGTGTTGTGATTGTAAGAAAACCAAAAAAAGCATTTCGGGTTGCCTACTTAGAAGATGGCTGTCCGTACTTTTCTTTTGTAAGTTTGGGTGGTGCTTCTAGAAAGAACCAGCGGGCAGTATCATACGAAATATGTTTTGATTGTCCAAGCACTTCGATACGATGACGACATAGCTGGCAGCGGGTTGGCTTCATTGTTTTTGTTTTCTGCCCCCGGTTACCCAGCGTGCTCTTGCATTTTGAGACTCAACTGGGCAAGCTCAGCCGTTTTAGAGATAATTTTTGGGCCACCAGTGACCCAATCGACATCAAGGGGTAAAAATTTTGAATTTTTGGATCATTTGGTTTTAAGGTCAGTGCCCCTCCTACGACTGCTGGGAACTGTTCCAATGACTTCAGTTTGGACACAGTAATTTTTCTGCTCATTTTGGGTTTCTGGCTTCACCGTGTAGGTTTTATTCATGCCATGCAAAGCCCAGAAAAGGCAAAAACACCATATATCAGTGACAAACAGTCTCGGGACAAACTCCTCATCAGCATGAATGTTATTTAAATACAATGTGAACTATTCAGATAGTTAATTAGAAACAAAAACTGCATCTGAGTTCGACTTACGGGCCTGGTCACTTAGTAACTCTACCTATGCGTCTACTTACAGCGCCATCACTTACGCCGTACTTTACACATCGGGTGCTGGTTACTTACGCCGTACTTTACACGTTGGGTGCAGGTCACTTACGCCGGATTCCCGTATGTTGAAGAGTAATCGCTCACAGAACTGTACAAGGTCCTCCTTATTGCGAAATTACATAAGACAACCCTTCCAAATTTTATTGAAGCCCAAACTTCCTTTACGGGGTGGGGTGCATGAATACCCCGACTTATAACTTCCCCGAAACTGCCCTAAATAAACATTAAAGCAAGAAAACACGCTTACTAACAAATAAAGGGTAGCGTTACTTAACTTTGCCATTGACTTGTCGATCTCAACTTTTACAATTATTATCCATAATATATGACGACATGAAAGGGGATCTATTGTTTATAGCCTTGTATGCGATTGGGATAGAGTTCGATCCTACAGCATTAGTGATGTTGTAAAATTATAAAGTTGAAATCGACTGATCTTTGACCTTTGACCTCAATGAAATAGCATGTGAGAAAACATATGATTAACAATTGGGACAAAATAACATGCACAGAAAGATACACGCTTTTAACATGCCCTTGGGTCAGAGAGTGAGAAGTCAAATGTCTCTTTCTGTACAATCACATTATTACTATAATAGTAGGCCATACTCCCTCGTAAGTTTCATTTTGGATTGCTTAAGGGCCGTCTCATACTTTTCTGACGCTGATTCTCTAATTCCACCAGAATGTACTATGAATTTCTAACGTTTTTCTCCTCATGGATACTTTGCGGTAATGAAACAATCGCGCGTAGATAATCCATCCGTAATGTCGAGGTTTCATTCCCCGTGCTTCTCCTGTCTTTTCATCATCAATAAAAATGTCATCATCAGCTCTCCACGGTCTGTGGTTAGAGAGGCTGCAAAAAAAAAAATATTTAACGGTAAAAAAATATTTAACGGGCGGTTTAAGCTAAATGGATTATGGAGACTGAATATGTACCCCGGAGTATGTCGTAAGAAATGAAATGCCATGACATCATGAGGAAGTTAACCCTTTTATTGTACAGCACTTTTGAGCCACAACATAGTGGTGGCAGATTTTGTTCTGATTATCATGATATATGTAGGCATATTAAGTGTAAAGGTCAAACTTAAAAGTGCTGGTACAATCATGTTTCATCTTTCACGCAGCTAGTAAACAATTCATGTAGCTATGGACCAAGCAGCATCACGTGAATTTTGCCCCCAAAGAACTCTGATTCTGTAGAGGTGACTAACACTTTCTGTTGAAGTGAGTGATATTCACTCAAACGTTCATGTAGAGCACTGCTCTCCAAGCTTTCCTTTCTTGCGCCCCCATGCTGTTAATACACAATACTAATTCAGTCGGTTGGGGCCAATCCTAACGCCACGGGGGTATAGGGGGTCTACGCCCCACTCAGTATACCATTAGTGCCGAAATGTTTCTGTCAAGTTTCAAACAGCCATGTGCTTTCTTTAAGTATTTGCAATGTCAAACCCCCCCAAAACTCAGAATAGTCCTTCAAAGTGTAGAATATGCCCTCAAAATTTCTTACGCTGGCTACGCGCCTATTTTGAGAGTATATAGGCAATAGGAAACATACGTGTTATGGAAAAATTTAGTATTAAGTGTCACATCAGCCAGGATCACACGTGGAAAATATCTAATAATCGTTAAGAAGAATTGGCTTGTCAAACTTGATCGTCAAGAGCAAACAAAACCAATACAACCGTGATGCCTCAAGCAAAATTGGTTTCTTTCTATCGCGAATTAGATTCAATGTGTTTCTAGGGACACCGTTAGCTTTTGTGGCTCTAATCTTGTGAAAAGCATTTCCTGGAGCATCCGCACGACAACATTGCTTGATATTTACAAGGAAAAACGTGAACTTGGATTGTTGCGAAGAGACAACACGAGAATGTACAGAAGAACAAATACGTAGGAAATTCGATTTTCCACCTTTTCTATGCTAAATCTTTAAGAACCAAACATGATAATAAACTTTGATTATACATTAAAGTAATAAACTATTACTGTCCTTCAATGAGATATATCAGTACAACTGTTTCTCTCTCTTACCCCTTGTCATTTTGTAGCAAGCAAAACATGTCTACCTACCTGGAGTGTCTGGATTAAGCCACAGTACATTTTCAAAAGGAGAGAGAATCCAGCGTTTCTTAGAATCCTGTTTTAAGTCCTCTAATTCACTCACCATGCTATTTACTCTAGCTCCAGCTTTCTGGTTTAAGTTGAAATATTTCATAAATTTGATATCTTGGTTGTCAATATCCAGAGATCTCAAAATGTAAGCGCTGTTAAGACCTGCTTTTTATAGCTGGTATAAAAATAGAGGGGGGCTTTTTGAACGTGGCGGTTTTCTTGGGGAATGGACGGCATTCCCTAGAACTCTTAATGTTGACTAGAAGCGACGGAAAGGTTGTATTACGCCACCTAATCTTACGTGTATTGAACACATATGAGCTGCCAAGGGACTGGAGGGCCTTCGAGCTCATTTCACTTTTCAAAGTGGTATTCCGCCTTGAACGTTCAGACGATTGTACCAATTTGCCACGCTAGTAATACCACAAACCATACTTCTGAACCGCTTTCTGCACAAATTAGAGGAGGAGTCTAATAAAGCGCAAATAGCAGCAAAAGGCTGTGTGGACCTACCTGTTCATTGGAAAGCTCTCAACAGTTAACCTGTGATTGACCTGTCCTGTGACTAACCCAATTGACTTCAAGCGAGTTCAGCCTTATTTTGTTCTTCTTCTGAAAATGTTTCTATGTTCCTTATTAAATCAGTATACGGGCAACACCGGGCGTTTCTCCTAGTGAATTTATAAAGAAAACAATAGAGGAAAAGTCAGATTACAGCTATTGATGAAGATATTCCCTTCTATAGAGAGACGGCCACCTGAGATCTCGCCACCGCAAGAGCGTGCAGCCAACAGATTCGTACATTTGCTTTCGTTTCAAGGATTCTACAAGAAGGTGAGCGTACATATGCCGCAGCGGAAAAGGAGGCTCGAGCAAATGTACGACATTGGAGACATTTTCTTACTGAAAGACATTCAATTTCAATTCGTCATCAGCCCTTAAAAGAACATGACTGAAGTTTACAACCCTTTTAAGTCTACATACTATTAATCTTCAATCATGTGCCATGATAAACACCAGCGGATTCTAAATTGCCACCCTTCCTTTTTGCCCTGATTAAATATTATAGTACTCAGTATCAAATCTCTTACTATACTTGGCAGGAGGAGCGAAAAGGGGAGACGTTTTATGCAACATCGGCGGCATGCTTACCCTAAAATGGTCACTGCATAGTTTGAAGTTTGACACCTATTGCAAGAAAATAAAAGATTGCAGCGTTTGCTGACATACAGCATACTTGTTTATGTCGACGGATTCATGATCCCATTTTGCAAATGCTGCCAGCCCATTTATTGTTCACAAAATGTTAAAATGAGATGAAAAGTATATATAGTTATCATAGTTTCTCTCTCCAATTTATAAAGAATACATTGTGTGCTTGAATGTTCTATACATGTATATTGATAAAGAAAAGGGTTTTGGGTTTTTCCCCCAGAATGACATAATGACAAATGTGTCCCGTACGACATGTCCCGTACGACATATTTGCAGGTGCTAAGTTTTGTGTTAATCACTTAAAAATCTACAACATTTCAAAAAGATACTTATACCACCATGGCCTAGGGGTATGTTGTAATGTATGCATCAAAGTGCTGTTACATTATAATTTACTTGTAATACGTGTAGTGTGATGGCATACGGCCAGCTTTTAGCACGTCACTGCTAATGATGCGTGTAATAACAGCAATGTGTAGTAGACTGTTTTTGAACGTATAGAGTGAAGATAAGAATTTAATGGAGGAGATACTCAAAGTCTATTTTCTGTGATAGGCGTTACTAAAGAGGTATTTTTATGAAAAAACCATGAATGAAAAAAATTTGACATGTTCATTAACCACATGCTTGATTTATAGTAGGGGCAAGGGTTCATGATAACGTTCATGATAAAATTTCAGGTCTGGTCTCCTCTTTGAAATATGGGATGTGTTTTTCAGACTGTTACGTAGTGGGGTTGTGCTAAGGAAAAAGTTTCTCAGCATGGTCCATCAGGATCCGTCGTCTTCCCCTAGCTGCGGAGAGAAGGAGGGAGGAAAAAAAGGGAGACGATATTAGTATCAATAAACAGAAATAGAGCGAGCAGGTCATGGACACAAAGTAAAAGAATGAGTAGATTGTGGATAATAGTTATGATGGAGAAAACTTGTCAAGAAATCTGCTTACAAAATTTTATGATAAGCAATCTATTATAGAGTTATTGTATAAAGTATAACCTCTTTAGTAAATCTTTATTGAGACTATGCCACTTATTTTCCAAGTGCGGTATTGAGATTTTTTAGTCGAAATTGGTAGTAATGTTTTTGTCATTGGGGTGTTGACATAGTAATGACCCTAGACACTTCTGGAGCCGCTTAAATACTTCCCAAAGATCCTAAGTCCCCTTTTAACTCGGAGTTGTAGTCAGAACGACATTATCAGGAATACAAGAAGAATTTAATAGAGAGAAGGATCAACAACCTAAAAATGCAATGATCTACATCTGCACTTCACAATCTTGATACAGTAACAAAGAATAGAGCCACCACTTCACGCAGGAGGGCCAGACCCTTTGCGGAATGAATGAGGGCGGAGGGACGCTTCAATTTTTGAAATCAAATATCATAATTCTTCCTTTCCTCTTAGTAGGCACGTAGCTCTAATGGGAGACACGAGGGCAAGGCTCACCGGCTCTCCGACTCGCCATTGGCATGTTCGCACACTGCTCGAGATGGATACACAACTTCTCTGAAAAAAATCATCTACTGGCTTCTTCTGAGAAATTTCCTGTCCCTTTACAGGCACAAGCTGCCTTTCAGGGACAGAAAAAGGATGTTGCAAGTTCTACTGTTCAAGCCATCAATCCAGCCACACAGTTTGTTGTACAGACAGATGCCTCAGGACATGCCACAGCTGCTACCCTCTTGCAAAAGAGGAAAACGGTGACATTGTTCTCTAGAATACTGTCCTATTATGAGTAATGTCACTCATCTGTAGAGTAGGAGGCATGTGCAATCATAGAGTCTGGCACTGCCAGAAATCTCCATTGTATTTTTCAGCTGACAATAAGACCACGCTTTGCACTTAGTTCAGAAAAGCTGATATCCAATTTCGACTGATTTAGCATTTTGGCATTCCTATAGGCTATGGAACAGTGGCTTTTCTTAGACATGACTGCTATCTGTGAGGTGACTCACTGTTTTAGTGCCTCCCAGCAATGATTTACCCTTCATATGGAATTATAGCAGCCTGCGTGCAGACTATCCGAGTTGATGTGGGTAGTCTGCGCATCAATAGCGATATCCTTGTATGGCCTCGTACTGGCCCCTACACTCCCTATTGTTTTTCTGTTGTTTAACAGCGAATCAAAACGTGAATATGCTTGAATATGCTTGAATATGCTTGAATATGCTTGGATATGCTTGGATATGCTTGAATATACTTGAATATCCTTGAATATGCTTGAATATGCTTGAATATGCTAGAATATGCTTGAATATGCTTGAATATGCTTAAATATATGCTTGAGTATGCTTAAATAAATGCTTAAATATATGCTTGAGTATGCTTAAATATATGCTTAAATGTATGCTTGAATATGCTTGAATATGCTTAAATATGCTTGAATATGCTTGAATATGCTTGAATATGCTTGAATATGCTTGAATATGCTTGAATATGCTTGGATATGCTTGGATATGCTTGAATATACTTGAATATTATCCGTGAAATGACTGCGAAGTAAGCCTTTACTTAGAAGGCTCTGTTTATGCATACTGCTGAAATTTCCCAGAAACCAACGGTTGTATACCAGTATTCCCTAACAGGGAGTGATGGGCTCTCTAGGAGGAAATAGACCGCAATGCAGAGGGGCATAGGAAATTAAGGGATGTAATTGAGGGTAGCAAGAGCCAAGTCATGTATAGGAGATGCATTATTTTTCACATCTGTTTTCATTATTGTGTACAAGACTGAAGGATTCCTCAATGCCTCATGTCAGCGGTTCGTTGTACAAATTGACTGTAATTTTTGGCAAATAGAACTAAAATTGAAAGTTCGTGTCCATGTTTCTTTAAATTTTAAGTATTCTGTATTGTTCAATTTCTTTAAAAAATTGAAGTTCAATTCGTGTTTTTTACAGACTTTCTTTAGCAAATTTACAGATTGAAAATGTTTGGTGCTAAGTACCATTGATTTTAAAATGATGATCCAGTTGAATAACAGTAAAAGTTACAATTCGCCTTTATTACTGGATTCGGTTTAGGCACCAGTTCTTTCTTCCGATCATTTTAATTGTTTTAAACTTTTTGGTGATTAATGACTACGTTCGTAGTAACAATAGCTACGTATGTTGAAAAAATGAAGATATTAGACTATTTTGTAATTGCAAATGGTAACGAATTTGATTAAAGGCTTGAGACTAAAGCTATTCTTTTGATTGAACGACTGTTTCTAACTACTTGGACCATTCGACTCACACTCAATAGCCCTTTACACGTATTAGGATTTGTCACTACTCGGAGAATTTTCTTCAAATCTCAAAGACCAAGTATATAGAAGAGCGGATCTCCAATGTACGGACCAAGCATACAGTTAGACCATTCGACCGACACAAAACACACGTAAGATGAATTTTCAATACTCGAAGAATTTTTTCTTAAATCTCAAAGAGCGAGTATATGATGGAACGGATCTCCAATGCACGGACGAAGAGGAACAGATGAATGGTGTTTGCTTTTTTACCTATTGGACTTGCATATAAGAGACAAATGGATACTGGACCTTATAACGTAACCATCATTCTGGAAGGTTAAGGCTTAAAATCTTCTTAGACATTTAAAATCAAAACTTAAAATATTCTTACAATGATCTTAATGCTAAGTGATACGAAGACTACAGATTTCCTAGGTGGGAGTTCTCCAGAAGGGAATTATCAAGTGAGAGTTTTCCGGGTGGGAATTTTCAGGAAGGGAATTTTCGGGGGAGAGTTTTCCGGGTGGGAGATTTCCTAGGTGGTGATTATCCAGGAGGGATGAAGCCGGCGGGAGTTTTCCGGTAGGGAGTTTTCTGGGAGGGGATTTTCCGGAACCCGTTTTTCATGCTTCTACCCCAAAATGTTACCAGGCAATGGTCACATGTTTCTGGGTTATTTTTTCACGCTCATTTTGAAAATCAAGTCCATTTTCCCCTATCACGTCAGGTTTTTTCGCTACAGATATATGCCATTTATGGTCAAAACAGGCAGAATGTCTAATCTTATGAAGAAATTAATTGACATGTTACTGTGAGTAAGACCTCTTTAGCATTACATTAATTGCAATTCGAATCCTAATAAACGTCAGAAAAGAATAAATGAGCTATTTCAGACCGTTTGACAACGATTTTCAATTCTCTGGTATCTGTTTACAACGATACTACAACCACTCAGGAATATGTCAACTCCTAGTCAAAATTGGTTATGTGACATAATCCAAGAAAACGGCTATTGTTTTAAGTTTCCAAGACATCTTCCGGGAAAAAATGCCGTGCATCAGTTGAAAAATAATTTGCAAACTAATCTTAAAAATCTTTATAAACTTTTAATATCAACATGTTGTCGTATGTAAAGAAAGTACAATGATATGAAAAGATATGGTGCTAATTTGAACTATGAATGAAAACTATTCAGCAAGACGTTTTTATACATACTACACTACGAAAAATAACTCTGAAAGTGTAAGTGAAGCTTTTCGTCAATTCTCTTCAGACTAAATACATCGGTACATAATACATTGTTACAACAGAATTTATAGACATTGAAAGGTATAGCTTATCCAGTGTTGTAAAGAAAGAAAGAATAGATTACGAAAATTCACTGAATACAGATTTGTCTCTACTAACATGTTTGGGTTTGGGTTGGTCACTTTTTCGCCAAATACTTTTCTTCTGTCAATAATGATTATGATAACACTGAAACAGGGAAGGAAAATGGAATACAATCTTTCATACAATCTTTCATTGCCAAAACATGGACAGTCGTCTCTAAGAATTTATACAAAAAGAAAACCTTTTGTTTTATTGTCTCACAAACTTCCACTTATGACTTGTTGATGTCACTCCTGAGAGCAGCTACAAAGGAAGCACTAACTTTTGTGAATGAATTTAAAAGGAAGAAAATAGCCTTTTAATTGGTAGAGACGACATTGCATGAGAGTAACGGACAAAAGAACGTGGAACGTCATCGGGATCGACAATGGTATAGGGATGAAAGAGTTTGATTTGTGCTACATGGTGATCTGTATTGTGTGGTATATGCTATTGAATTGATAACGTACAGAGCGGGAACATCTACGCATTGAAGAAAATTATGTGAGATTTTCAGCTGGATTAAGATTCAAATAAAATAAACAAAGAAAATTTATAAAAATTCGCAGGTTGCCATCTCGAGAATCTCCAAATTCAAGACTTTTAAAATCAGTAATATGATAACAATCTTCCTCTTTTTCTTTCGGCTTCTTGCTTTAAAATAACGTTCACGGTAACATTTTTTCGTTAAAATCTAAACGTTAAGTAAGCTGGTAGCCTAGTTCTTAACGCCTTATCATTGTAAGTACACACAGTTACTGATATGGATCCACTGAGTCTATTGCATGTGTTAACTTGAGTTTAAAATATGATCGTGAGGGTTACAAGTGCTTTAAAATAACGTTCACGGTAACATTTTTGCGTTAAAATCTAAACGTTAAGTAAGCTGGTAGCCTAGTTCTTCGTGCCTTATCATTGTAACTACCCACAGTTACTGATATGGATCCACTGAATCTATTGCATATGTTTATTTGAGTTTCAAATATGATCGTGAGGGTGATCTGTTAGAGATGAGAGAGTCGACAAATGCAACTTTGGAGGTAGAAGGTAAGGGATATTGTTATAGAAAACATTTTTAGACCGCTGAATGATCCTTCTCAGTTGATGTCCGGATTTGGTTCAAGTGCATATCATAATTCACTTGTTCCTGACAATTTCAATAAACAGGTAAAACAAAATCCGAATATCAACAGTTTTCAAAGTCATAAGATGCAAAATACAGAAGAGAAGAGAGATCATGTGGTTTATCACAATACGTTTACTCTGCCGTTTTAACCAGTAAACATTGTCACAACTAATAATTCCTATGTGGAAAGCAATGAACAAAACATACAAACATCTATACAGATGATAATGATAACCGTTTCTATAGCGCCTATTGCAATATTTCTAAGCGCTTTACGAATTACAATTCGACGTTTTAAATTATAATGTATTTCCTAGAAATAGGAGTTTTTGGAAACTACCAACGAGGTGCGATGTATAAATTGACTTAAGCAAAAATTACTCCTTAAAGGTTTATGATATTTTCTTTGAGGTAAGGCAGAAATTAATCCTTTATATTTAAATTAGAAATCGTCAGCAACTTATAGATAAATAAATTAAATTTAAGAGTTGTAACACTTGTTAAAGAGGTGCTGAATGAGCTTCAATTCTTTTCTTATCAGAATGGACACTTTGCTAATGATGTTTATTAACAGAAGCTTAAAAAGAGTGTTGTAAACTGTTTAGTGAAAAATCAGTTCCTAGACTTCCTACAGGTATATTTGCGCGTGCCGTTTTAGGTAAGTATGCATGCTCTTGAGTGGGTCATGTAAACTGCAAAAATGTAAAGGGAATTTTTGCTTTGCTGGTATTATTTTTAGTCAATCGTTTATTATATTATTTACAGCCATACAGTTTTATAAAATTGCTGTCAAGCAAGCTAAACCTTTTACAGTATTTTTTGCTAGTGACTTACCGAAGGAAAAATTGCTCTTCTTCAAAATACTATGCAATCTGAACATGGTAATATCAGGAGAAAATGGAAATAAAATGAGTAAGACTCATGGTATCTTCCTAGTTAAAGTCTGAGCAACTTTCTTTGTTTCTCTGTCATAAAATACTTTGCATTCATCACTTTAGGTGTCGCAGTATGTAGAAAATTGAATTGATGCAGCTAAACCTATCTTCAGTTGATAGCATTGGTAGGGTAAACAATAAATCTCCGATTTGTTGACGAGAAACCGTATAAAAAGTTCACATATGTTTTCATGTATTTTTAGATTTTGTCAAAACGTAGGAGAGGTGCATTTCCTTTTAAAAGTGCGGTAGAGCTGAACTTTTACCTTCAACATCATTCAGTCCTTGGTCTGACAATCTGACAATGACAATGGCACTCTGGACGAGGAAAGAAAGTTAAGATATTAAGATCCGATAACGGAGGAGAGTACGTGAACAATCAAATGAATGATTTTCTTAGGGAAAAAGGAATTTGTCGCCAAATGACCGTCCCGTACTCACCACAGCAGAACGGTGTACCATAGCGGAAAAAACAGGACGATAATTGATTGCGCAAAGACCATGTTGCATCATGCAGCTTTATCATACTGTTTTTGGGGAGAAGCAGTGAACACTGCTGTGTACTTTTTAAATTGTTGCACAACCTTCGCTGTAAGGGATAAAGTTCCTTTTGATGTTATGTTTAACAAGAAACCCAGTGTGAAACACTACAGGGTATTTGGATGTGATTGCTCCCATTCACAATAAGAGAAGCTACTTTGGTTAGTAATGAAACAAATTCCTACTCAGCTGCTGAAGCAACCCCTTTCTAAACTGCCGAATTCTTCTGACCTTCAGGTAACACTTTTGTGACTTCAAAGGTTTTCTTGCCTTTTCAAAAACTAACACTGGTATCTGCTCACATTAAGTTGGAGGCAACTTACAAGCGCATATGGGACGGCTGCGGCATTTTATAGTAAGCTTAGGGTCGATAGAGCAAAAAGGGCCATTAGCTCATTGTAGTTAAAAACCACTACGTCATTGTCGACAATCAGTGGTTAGTTCTACACCACCTATATCACAAGAGATGTTTTGTGAACAAGTCATACCTGTGTTCTAAGATGATTCGATTGCAATATTGCGTTACAGATCACTGGAATCAAAAAGGAGCACATGAACAAAGCTAATAAGCGGTAAAGAAAACAAGTGTGCCATTTTTAAAGTGTGCGAATTTATCACTAGTGTACAATGGCACCTTAGAGGTGGTATACGTCGCGTGAGAACACGCTGGTTCTCAGACGAGTATACAGGAATGATGACCTGTTTAAGCTAAGATTGAAATAGCCGTTTGCAGATTCTACAGGACTTTATAACGGTCTAGAAATTAGGATGACTTTAAAATGTAAATGTCGCATAAAGGCAGCCATATCGTAGGTATTCAACATTTCTTAGCTCTTCACATACTCTCTATCCGAATCTACAATGATCCTTAGACATTCCAGGCTGCTAATGTTTGCAAGTCATTCTTCCATTGGCAGAATAAGTACTTTTTGTTGTTGATGTCGTGGATAAGCATTGCCTTTCTGCTTCTATCGGAGTGTTGACGGTATTTGAGATCTACATGTGGCATCTTATTCAAAATTGTCAGAAGATATTCCAAGGTTTTGGTTATATCTGTGATAGTGTCTGCACATGTGAGGTTTTTCTTAAAACGCTAGATGGGAAAAGACAAACAAGAGAGTACATGGGAACACTACACGTAATTTTGACCCTAGCTATTTATTTAAAGAATGGTGTGACTGGGCAACTAGGTAAGTGAGTAGGCGAGACAGTGAGCCCATAAATATCTGAGTGTACAAGTGAGTTAGTAGCCATCCCTGATGACGTAGAAATTTGTCAAATAGATTTCAAAAATAAATATTTATAATCCCAATAGGTTACCTGGTGAAAGTCATTCACAAAGAATGAATTCATTCCTTCTGATCTTAAGAATGAATTAGGAAACAACTTTGTCCATGTATCATCTCCATAAAATAGAATATTCTTGTTTGCATCTTTGAGCTGCTTGACCATGTTATCTTCCTTTAGCTCTGATGATGCAAAATTCATTATGACATCAACAAATCCAGGTACTTTTCCAGTATTGAATGGAGTATTAACTAGGGTGAGAAGTCCTTGAGCCATTTTACATTTTACAAGCTCCCATTTTACATTAGCCAGAACATAAAACCTAACATATATATGACATTGTACTCATACCTCTGATAGCATCCATAATGAATTTTCAGCTACACATTGGCTTTAGCATGACTTTTGTTTATTTGTATGTTTGCAGGAACATGGATTTTATAGTTGTGCATAAATCTGCATCCATAGTATGATAATATCCCTGTAGCCTCAACAGTGTTTTAGTGCCCAGTTTTTCTCATAGGTAGATGGATTTTTTACTTTAGCCTGGGTCACCCGAGTTGTAGTGGATACCTTTCAAACGTCAATCGATTCCTTCGTCAAAATAAGAAACACCTAGGAAATAACTTATCACACGTGGAAAAGTTGATATTTTTGATTGGATTGTGTAAGAGTCATGGTTCAAATGACAACCATCAAAGAGTGTTTGAAGCATAAACTGGATTTCTTTTCCCTGCATCCCAAACAATCGGGTATTGTCGCTGGAAAAATGGGTGAATGTCTATCCTGTGTCTTCTTTTACAGGAGGCTCCGTTGATTTTTTTATTCTTGCATCAGGAGAAGACTTTTAGATGTAAGCCACTCCTTCCCCTTTTGATGACGAGTCAAAAGTAGCTCCCTTCCACTATTTGTTGGGAACCATGTTTAAAAACACTTCCCTATGGCCTTTTTGATCTGGTTTTCAAAACGAAGTGAAACGTTTCCATGCCACGGTAGCTTTAAGTATACATGACATTTTTTAAGTCCGAAGCGCTTTTCTTTGGAAAACTGTGAAACTTTAAATCTGATAGTGCTGTCAACAATGTCTTCGGGATAGCCATTAGAAAGAAAAGTTTGCTTGAGAAAATTGAGTTCCGATTCTAATTTTATATCGGAGTAAATCATGAGAGCACGATGAACTAAAGTTTGATGAGGTTGATCTTCCGTGTTTTGGGGCAGAACGAATTTCAGGAGATATATTGGCCGGAAAATGTAGGTTTTCTATACACGCTGGTAACATGAACGTATAAGCCACTGTTCATCTTCACCTAAGTAACTCACATGAGAACATGTCTTTAGCTTTCATGCAAGAAGGTTTCATTTGCACCACGCAAACTCAGACGTAGCAGCAGTTTAACGAACATCTTAAAAACATTTTAACCAACATATCGATAAATTATTAAGGCTAAATATTTGAATGGGTTTGTTTCGTGGTCTTTTTGTTTGCTGCTGTTGAAGTTTAATTTGCCCCCATTGCTCTTGGGTACAGGTAGCTTCAGATCTGTTCCCTCGTTCCTAATGCACGAATTGCCTCTCATTAGTGTCTGGTAAGGGATTTACCATTGCTACAACAGTTCTTTAAATCACTGGAACATACTTGCTGGGAGTTGATATGGGATCAATGTGGAATCGAAGTTGCTTCTTACGTTGAAGGAACTTCAAAGCTTGTTGTATTTGAAAGTTAAAAAAACGTCGTACTTCGAAAGTTAAAAAGAAGTTATGTTTACTCAGATTCGAAGTCAGTAAGACTTTAGTTTGAGGAACAACATAGGCTTGCCGTTGACCCAATATCACCATAAGAACCGAATTTTTGGTTGAAGTATTTACGTCGATCCCAAGTCAGTTGGAAGGAAAACGTAAAACTGGTCAAGTGGCTTCAACGCTTCGTCGCATGGCCGCTTGAACAGCATCATTTTATAATTCTCTTTATGATTGTCATGAGCGGAATTCCAAATTTAGAATTTATAGTAACCTTTTGCATTAGCCTCGTTTCTTCGACTGGTGTACCTTGTCCCATTATCTCTCGTCATGTTGACTTCTTGTGTAAAAGTTTACCGAAAAATTGTTCTAATTAACGCCGGGAAGTTTCTTAATATATTGAAACCAGCTATAAAAGTTTCCGAGATTTCAAAGTTAATTTGTCAGAGAACTGACCTAAACGGAGAGGAGTGATTTTGAGGAAACTTCCCATTTTTATGAGACGGTTTGATCACATTGGTAGTAAATATACATTCCATAAAGAAAAGTTGATGATACATTTTGTTGGTGTGATATTCTATGTTCTCTTACATCATCATACGTGGCCTACAATAGTAATCATTAATACTTCATCGTAATTTTCAAGCTCCATAAAATATTTGTATTGCCACTTCCCTAATAGGTCATCGAACTCCCATTTGGCGTGGCTACCTACGGGTCTGTTGTGTACTTGATGTAATCCCCTACTTGATGCAATCCCCTTACAAAGAGGTTATTTACACAGTCGGCGTACTGATTGTTCATTCCCACTAATATACATTTGCAAGACCTCCTTTTCCGCACTTGCGATTGGGAGATAACTCCTTACAAACCAATTAACAAGGAGTATTTTAAATCGATTGAATGGTCAGATTCTTTTATTTTTGTTGCCTACCTTTTAACTTTATTTGTGTGCCTAACATATAACAGATTTTCTTACCTAACAAATATTTCTCCACAGAAAAGCTCTTGCCTACCTTTTAACTTTATTTTTGTGCCTAACATATAACAGATTTTCTTACCTAACAAATATTTCTCCACAGAAAGGCTCTTGCCTACCTTTTAACTTTATTTGTGTGCCTAACATATAACAGATTTTCTTACCTAACAAATATTTCTCCACAGAAAGGCTCTTGCCTACCTTTTAACTTTATTTGTGTGCCTAACATATAACAGATTTTCTTACCTAACAAATATTTCTCCACAGAAAGGCTCTTGCCTACCTTTTAACTTTTTAAGCGAAAACAACATGTGAACAGTGAAGAACGGCAGCTAAATCCGCGATGTTAGCAGTTCGTCAACTGTTCGTTCACTGCCTTCAGGTGCTTGCCCGATCGTTTATTCGGTCATTCATTCGTTCACTGCCATTCCGTTGGGCAATGGCTCTTCTCCTATCAGTCATAATGTAGTCCGAAGCATCTATTGTAGTAATTGCCCGCATATCTTGTTTTTTCTTGATCATTACGGCACTTATAATTTGCCATTTTCCTTATATTGCTTCTGTCCGATATCCATACACCTTTACCACTTTCAGCCGTAGAGATTTACTGGCTGCAATTGTTGTACGTCATTCAAGGTCCCATCTACGTGCATCTGCATTTATAAAACGAAGCAGATATAGAACGAACTGCGCCCAATTTTCGAAAAGCAGCTAATAAGTGTGTGCTCGATTATCCGGTCAATTTCAGCATCAATTTTTTAGAAAAAGAAGCAGTAAAATCGAATTTTCTACGAAAAAAATGAAACAATTCAAATTTAATTAACACCAAACGAGAACAAGAGCACGTATCCATTGTGAGAAATTGGGAGGGGCCATTCTGAATATGGAGGGAGCTGAAGTATTGCAACTTTTGTAGGATCGCCTTTTGGTATCGAAATTTTGACATAAGAATCGGGGACACTTGGGGTAAATTCAATGGAGATAATCCACTCATTGGAAGAGATCAAAATTTTTTGTTACTTTCCGACCACTTTTGTTTCCCATATGTCAATCAAATTTTAACTTTCACAGCCAAGTAGTAGCGTTCGCATGCAAGTAAACCTCCCTTTAACAAGCCAGACGCTTGTCTGGCGACGGGTTTTACTTGTATGTGAACCAGGCTTTCTTGTTGTCTTCCGCTAACTGAACAACCCATCCACTACGTGGACTTAATATGATGTCTTTTAACATTTGTAGTTATATTTAAAAAAGTAGCAGAAAAAAAACTCACCAAATACGCTCTTTGGTTGGCGAACGGCGGTGCTATCTCTTTCAAACTTTTTTACATACGTGTGTCGCAACATGTGCCGGCCTTCATTAGTAGACGCAGTAAAGTTTCCAACGTTTTACCGAATCGCGTAAACGAAGTCAAGCCAACAGATCCCAAAACAGACTCGGCAGTGGGACAGCATTTGATTGAAAAGCCATCATGTGTTGACGACTATCAAGAGGATTCTTTTAGGGTATTATCCAAAGCTAGATCTTCTTTCATCTTGCCGCATTAGAAGCCGCATTTATCAAAATCAAAAAGCCGGTACTCTGTCGACAAAAAGAATTTGTTTACAACTTACGCCTTTTTCAATAACACGAGTGGCAGAAAACGTGTCGCTCTCGTGACCGTTATTTTCTAGGATCTTCTCGTTAATTATATCTGTGGGAGAGGAAGAAACGGTGACGCTTGGGGGAAATTGGAGCTGACAGCAACATATGTTACCCATGACTGGATTGAACCAGTTGATAATAATCAAGACTAATTTTGCTTTGCCTCAAAAGAAATAATGAAAGGAAACAAATGAATTAGAACACAAAAAGCTTCTTAAAATATTTGCCTGACTGTTCCCTGCCTCATAAAAACCCCTCCTTGCATTAAAAGCTTCGCTCTCCTTGTTCTAACATAAACTATCTTTTGGTTTTCCTGGTTATCCAGAACCTAGGCTTCAAAACCGGGCCCGAAATTGGAAATGAGGATGAGGAACACACGTAGTGGTGACGCCTTGTTAGGTTATTTTGAACACATTGTGCACCATGGAATGTACGCATTCCAAGCATGAAATTGTCACTAAAACGTCTTGTTAGGTTATTATGAACACATTGTGCACCATGGAATGTACGCATTCCAAGCATGAAATTGTCACTAAAACGCCTTGTTAGGTTATTATGAACACATTGTGCACCATGGAATGTACGCATTCCACGCATGCAATTGTCACTAAAAACGCCTTGTTAGGTTATTATGAACACATTGTGCACCATGGAATGAACGCATTCCAAACATGCAATTGTCACTAAAAACGCCTTGTTAGGTTATTTTGAACACATTGTGCACCATGGAATGTACAATCTTACGCCAAAAGTGTACGCCATACGATGCACCGAAAAAGTGTAAGATTTTGTGTAGGTACGTGAGAAAGAACCCCATGTTACAGAAACATTTGCCTCGAGGGTGTACATTTGTGAATTCTTTTGACTGAATACAGAAATCTGTCATTGTTACACTTACAAAACGGTTGATCTCTGATAGAACGCCAAAGAGCAAATAATTTCTGGGCCACCCGCTACTGCAGACTCCACTAAGGATAGTCTTTAACTGTAACGCTGTTGTTTCTTTTTAGGCCCTAAGTGCAAAACATGAATCTCGCCATCACGAAGAGGCAATTCATTTACTAAAAGCAGAGCGATGGAATCTTGACTTGTTATGATAATCAACAAACTTGTTTATCCAACGTCTCGACATGATTGAACATTAAAAGAAATAAAAGAAACACCTACCTCCCAATCTGTTCCTCCAAGAAATAATAATCAGGGAAGCTGCCAACAAACACTATGTTATCTGCATCCATTCTCTGTGAAGTTCACAGGAAGGTGATATGCAACTCCCTCACGTAATACCTTTGCTAAACGTTAACTTTGAATTTATCTTAAACTCCAAATGTAAACCATTAATACAACTACATCCTTGATAACTAACATTTTGTAACAGTATTCGATAATGCTATTCTAATTTTGTTTTAAGTTTTAAACTAAGGCCCTCAATATACTGAATGAAGATATTTTAGCCGAAACATAATTTACAGTTAATGAAAATATTTTAGCCGAAACATAATTTTTTGCAGCGGAGTAGCCCCCTTGCAGCAAATGATAAGCGTAAAGTTATTCTACAAAGTACAGTTACATAAAATACACACATTAATGCAACAATTACAAAAGACAAGAAGTATGAAACGTTTTATTACTCGTGGACAAAAGGGTATTTTATTGCACTGTCATTAAATTGGCCAATGTAAAGCATTGAAACATTCTAGTTTTCTTTGTGCCACACATTCTATATATACTTTCGCACATTCTCGCCCTGGTTTGTATTAAGCTACTTAAGCATTCCACAGCAGAAAGTTTCGTGTTACTACCAAGTCTCTGCTTCGCCACTGTATGTTTCACCTGGCTTTAAGAAAATTATTTGAAATAGCTGGCTTTACCTCATTGTAGGGCAGGGTGGAATAGCTGGGGCTAATTTATCTTATAAGCAATCGATCAATCAGGGATGTCAGTTACAGGAAGGGGAAGAGAAGTAATATTTGCAACATTTAAGAAGGAGAAGGAGGATGTATGCAAGGGAAAGCTGTTTCCATTTTCTTACATATTGAGATAAGTGATAATTGAACCGACATATGACCGCTGACACATTGGTAACTTCTAAATACATGTCCTCCATTGTTATGGCCCTTCCGGGTTCCAGTTTTCCCTTAATTTGTTTGGGTTACATTTGTCATTTGTCATAACAATATCCCAGCCAATAAATGTCAAAGTAACCAAAAGCAAAAAGTGAATAGGTTTTGTAATCATTGAGTAGGCGTACCACACAGTAAGCAAAGTTTTAATCACTTTGCAGGCAAAGGAAGTCTAAATCAAAATATAGCATTTCCGTTAAAATCCGGTAAAACGTCTAATACACTGAAGGTTTGAGTTTAAGGACAATGCTCTAACATACACGACAAACAGTTTTTATTTGGTAAACCCTTTCACTATGCCAAATTAATATATCTGTGCCCACTCTGATAGTGATAACAACCTGTTTCCTACCAAGAATTGCAAAGGCAATGTAGTCATTTCTTCTGTTTCATCTTCCAGGATCAAGTTATCGTATAAAGAAAAATGGTTGCTCTGAAAAGTTACAGCGGTTTGTTGAGCGCGAGGAGAATCATCAACTTAGCGTCTACGAATCGGCTGTCGAGTGAGATTTTTCTTCTTTCATTTAAGACTAAAGCTATTCTTTGGAATGAACGACTGTTTCAAACTGCTTGGACCATTCGACTCACACTAAATAGCCCTACACAAGTATTAGTACTTGTCACTACTCGGAGAATTTTCTTCAAATCTCAAAGACCAAGTATACAGAAGAGCGGATCTCCAATGCACGGACCATTCACTTTTTATTCATTCTCTGTCTGATAGTCAATTTTATTTTGCTGGAGGTGGAGCAAATAATCCTATTTTTATTAAATGCTTGAAAGGGAATCAATATAATAAAACATTTTCGTATAGGTTAAACATAAATAACTCCTTAACCCATTGATGCCTGAATTATGAAAAAAAAAAATGGGAAAAATATTTCGAGCGTTTCCAGGCTTCGTTATGACCTATTCCACGACAGAAATGGCAAGAAAAAAAAATGTATTGATAAAGATGATGAATTAAAAAAATGGTTCCCACAGGAACCATCCGGCGATCATGGCACAAAAACACTCTGATCGGCTACATAATGTGGTAAGTACTCTTTTGTATTTTTTAAGTAGTTCCACTAAAAAAACAAAAAGCCATTCATGTAAGTTAAATATTTCAAAAATGTTTTCACTGCAAAGTCTTCTTAAAATGTCCCCTTACATTGTGGTCCATTACATTATATGTCAGTAAATTGATTTATTACAATATTTCATAGAGTAAAAGTAAGACCATGGAGTGATGGGTGAGGCAGTGGATTCAGAATCAGTGCCAGACATATACATATACATACATGTTGGTTTAGTAATCCTGAGGTCATGGGTTCAAATCCGGTCAGCGCATTTAAATTGCAAGCTATTGCGGTAATGCTCCACTCTTTGAGAATTATATATAATTTGTGATGGCTTCAAATGATTAAAGGGTCACACTGCATACGGTTAAATAGTGAGATATTGCTCTCAATCTCTATAAAATATTTGCTAAGTAGCCTAGTAACGAATTGCATCTTCAGCTCTGCCGCGAATAATACCAATAGATTTGAGCACTATGTCTGAAGGTATCCACTTCCGTAGTATCGAAAGACTGGTGTTATTAGTAAGCTATCTTTCCACAGGAGAGTAGCCATACCCGCATTGTCAGTAGCGGCTCGTGGAAGAAAATTTTGATGGGGCAGATGACGTCATTATCAAACTTGAAAGTATTGATCTATTTACATCAAGTATGGGGATTTTTAGAATTTGTTTTCTAATTGACTAATTAGCAACTGTTTCAGGGTCAAATGTTGCATGGGAACTTATTCAAGTGTTTTCAGATATCATTTATATTTTGAGTACTGGGAAAATTCCTTAAAATTAATAAACGAGGGGTGCTAATAAGGAGCAGGGAGGTTTATAAATTTCAACAAATTAATAAGCGGGAGGGGGGACGATTATTTGGCACTCGAGAGTATGCCCAATGTTGTCCAAACGTACGCTCCTCCTGCGTGCATCGCTTTCTCTCTTTCTGAAATTGCCTTCGTCACGGTACCCTTCACCTCCTCTGAGGTGTTATTAGTAACACAAAGGGCGATTACTTGCTGCTACTTCACCTTTATATCTAAACCTTATCTCTGCTCTTGCCTTTATGTGATATATTTTTGATTGACAGTGTTGTTTTCCATTATCATGATTGTTGGCATGAATTTTCGTGCACTAGTCAGTATTGTCCATTTCTTGACAGTGCAGTTAGTAAACTTCAACACTTTCATAAAGTTGCAGTATAGGCACAACGTCGCAGACTCGACAGGTTCACGATAAATTAGCATTCTTTCAGCTTAAATTGCATAGCAAGGTTTCAATAAATGAAGGACATCTTAGTTATTCTTTAAGATAAAGCTCAACTTAATATCACATAAAACTATGTAAAATGTGAGCAAATAGCAATAGCTCAAAGCATTCTACTAGTGTGCTGCATCTACAAGAACAGGAAAGTGGACTGGAAAATTCAAGAATGCTGGAGACTTATCACAGACTAAAAGTAGCACTTCTTTCGATGTTTAAGATGATTGCAAGAACCTCAGAAAGCTGACTTCTCCGGAAAGCTTAACAACGTGGGATGAATACGACGCCTTTACCCGAATATTGGCTTTTCTATGAAAACGCAGACACAGTAAAACCGAGGAACGTTGCAATAAACATTTTATGCCTGTAAAGTGAACTCCCGTCTCTTAAATTCTATGTATCAATTTTGTACGTTAGGGTGATTGATTGCTGCATGATACAATATGAGATAAAATGTCGTGACTCTTTTCAGAAATCACACCAAAGTAAAGAATTGGGGGTGGGATGTACTTTTCACACTCCAGAGCTTACAAGGACTTTTGTCGAACTGTGGCAACCCTGGCTTCGGTACTTGGCGGCAGTACTATTTCACAGAGTACCCAACATTCCTGAAACTTCGCACGATAATGTACAGAATTTCCTATATTCCATGGAAACGCCCACCACTGCAGAGCAAAATTGCTTCATGTTACTCACTTCCACAAGCTCTTTTTCAATCAGCAACAACAAAGTGAGCACATATAGCAAAAGCCTCCCTAATGGATGGTTGATTAGTACATTACACCATATTTGAACTAGACTCTATCTCGTTTCTGAAACAGAGGAAATGACTACATTGCCTTTGCAATTCTTGGTACGATCTCTTCTTGAAATTCTGTATTGCGATAACTATTTACTCAGAATACTCCAGAGTTCTTCATTTCTTCTTGCATTTTCTTTCAAACGAAGGTCGTCTCTTTCTGATAGAAAAATCCACAATGAGAAAGTATGTACCGAATACGTTTTCGTTTTCCACAATCCAATAAGATTTCAGGACGTTCCCGCCTTGTGTCTAGGACTCTAGGCCCTTAAACAGTTCAAAATGTACTGAGAATGAGGCGGGAAGGTGTAACCATCCTGATTGGATATTCTTGTAAAGAAGCCTCTGTTCATCACATACCTGCCTTTGCAGATAAACACAATAAAACTGACAAGTGTAGTTATAGCCTTTTAAAGCTACCAACAAACCCACACAAACTTATAATGTAGCAGATCATTTAAAAGCATTAAAAGGAAGTGACCTAATAACTAGCCATCTCAAGGGGACTAAATACAAGGAATACATTAAACAGATGCAGCGTCGTCAAGAAGATGCCCGATCATGAAAGTCCGAAGGCTAGAGAGAATAAAACTATTGATCCTACGTGCTAACCATCAGACTAGAAGCTTCTCGAAAGGGTTGTATTTCTAAGAGGAAATCGGAAGTGTGCAAAGTGTAAGTTCCGATAGCATATATTCACGTTTGTGTCACGGGTTTGGAACTCCGCGTGTAAATGGGCTACTTATTGATATTTTGTAGGATGTCTCTACATGGTAGCCTGGCAACAACTGGCTGTTATTTGCAGAAGAGCTCAATACTTTCTTACTCTGTTACTCAAGGGAGACTTGAACAGTTGTGAAATAGCTTGCCATATACTTTGGTGATATTACTCAAAGGACAACTACCTACCTTCATGCCGACTTCCATAGGCGACATCCCAGCAAAAGGTACTTCCCTTGAGGACAGCTCCCATAGAAGGATTGCAAAGCTCCACATATCTGCGGAGCGCTGGTCTACAGTTTCTGGCGAATTCTGCAACACTAAAGAAAAAGAACGGCAATCTTTCAAGGGGCAATCTTCCGGGGGGGAATTATCCGTGGGCAATATTACTGGAGGTAATTAGATGGGGGGCAATTCAACGGGGAGGGCGGGCAATTTTCCGGGGGACACGGACCAACAGCACTGGTCACATTACAAAGTATGTTTATAATTAAATGCTTCCTTCTGTTTATGTTTGATGCGTACTGTTAAAAAAATGCAGTTTTTATATGTATCGCATTTGGTGCTGAAAAGGCCCGTCTGCCGAATTTTAGCCTCCCCAACCAAAATATTTGCCCACCCCTGCTGCAGAGTGTTGAAATCGACATCTTTGACCACCACCTCCCGATCAATTGCTGTAGCGCCCTGCTTTACACTTTCCTTGTTTGTGCACATCTGGCAATTATCATTTCCCTTTGGACTTTTGTGTTAGTGCAAGGGGTGGCTTGCGGCACTAGCGCTCTACATAGACTTGAATCAATGGAACACACTTGTTAACACTCAGCGTAGGGAGCACGAATTTTGTTCCAGCAAGCAGTGACACAAAAGAATAACAGTGACTCTTATTTAAGGTGAAGCAACGGATCTAATAATAATCAGCGTATTTAACTGACTGGGTCTAAGCAAAACACGCATATATATATACCGAGTCACAATCAGTATGATGTTGGATTAAGATACTTAAAATACTGTGCCAGTAGTAGCTAAAGTAGAAAATTATTTTAAAAGCTATTTAAAATGTTTTATGTTTTCACAACCCCTGCGTAGGAGGGTTGCTCCACTAGGTTGTAAGATCGTGTTATTCAGATCTTGTGCAACAACAACATATCCTACCAACGTCCACACATATGGTATCCACGAAGACATAACAAGCTTAGCTTACCTCTGGTCGAATTCTAATTCCAGTAGTCTAAGGAGGGGTTAAGTGTCTCTCAAAACGTATCTCACAATAGGACAGAAACATAAGACACTACGAACTACATCATTTTAAGGTACGGGGAAAATAGAGTCAAAAGAGACAGTAATCACGTTTGAAATGTTAACAAAAATGTTATCGTATGATGATTCAATGCGCATTTTTATCATTCCAGAATTATGATTCAATGCGCATTCTTGTCTATCTGGAATGATGATTTAATGCGCATTCTTATCTATCTGGAATGATGATTTAATGCGCATTCTCATCTATCTGGAATGACGATTCAATGCGCATTCTTATCTATCTGGAATAATGCTTCATTGCGCATTCTTATCTATCTCGAATGATGCTTCAATGCGCTATCTTATCTATCTGGAATGATGACCCAATGCGCATTCTTATCTATCTCGAATGATGATTCAATGCGCATTCTTATCTATCTAGAATTATGATTCAATGCGCATTCTTGTCTATCTGGAATGATGATTAAATTGCTTAGCAGATTGCAGCTATGACATTTTATTGTTAAGCAAAGTTAAGAATTTGATGTGGCACTCCTTCAAGTCACAGTATTAAATTACTGAGCATTCGAAAATATGCATTCGACACCATGAAAGCCTATTTTATACAAGATTAGTATATTTCTTCATGATACCATGGGTTAGAATGGACTCTAATGACTTTAATGCGTTTGTGATGCAGTTGAACGTCTAGTAAATTTGAGTACTAGCAAAAGTATTTTTGATTTGCAAATTGTTGGGAGTGAGAACTTGCCCCCTAGTCCCCAGTTCCTGCGTACCTATCACTCAAGCATATGTGAGTCAAGAAAAGTTTCGTGTCTTATGAGATACTTCTTTCACTAACATTTCCTCGTATATTGTTATTGGTTTTTGTTTTTGGTTACCGTTATCATAACAGCTGCAATCCTAAAGTAAGGTAATTTATCAAAGCTTCACCTTAGTATTGGTGCATGGTATTGGCTGAAAAAGGGTATCAGCGAAAAAACCTTTTAGTGGTTTATCGCAACAGAAACAGAGCGACAGGTGGTGTTCTGTATCTTATGTGACAGTGTTTGCAGAAAACCTCATGAATATGCATTTCCTAACTTGAACTTGAACTTGAACTTGAACTTGAACTTGAACTTGAACTTGAACTTGAACTTGAACTTGAACTTGAACTTCGTCTCAACATCGATCGACGAAATGAATAGGGGACTATTGTTCTAGGTGTGAAGATTCTCAACCCTTTCTTGATCAATTGTGATACTACGTTGCACACTGGTATGCCATTCTCCGTCATGTATTGTTTGTATCTTCTGTAAATGTTCGCAGCAGTAGTTGTAGTTTTTAATACTTTGCAAAACAACATCTCCTCCTTAAATTCCCCATCGTCTATGTATTGTACATAACCAAGTAGCAGGGTTTCGCTGTGACGGACAGTCAATACATCAAGCTGTACACTGAACTTCAATTTCCGAAGTTTGGATACGAGTTGGCCATGAACGTCTGTCGCCATTTCATCTATTCGAATTTTTGTGCCAGTGCGAGGCTGGCTATGTTGGGCGCACGACTTTGAGGTTGGTTGACAGAATTAAGCAGCATGTTTAGTCATTTATTTGCCAAACGTCAGCTCCTAAAAGGAAACAGCCACTTCGGGTTTCAAAAACTCAAAAACACAGTTAGGAAACGAGACGTAGTGCAGCACTTGCTTGAAAGCCCAGACCGTGCGAAACCGTACACGGACGATTTCTTTCGTATTATAGGCAAGACCAGGTCTGCATTTCATTTTTCCATTCTCAAGTCAGTCCATTTGAAAGCAAGAAAACCGTTACTATATCAAAAAAAAGATTTCCTTTTCTCATTGGGCCTATTCAACAGACAAGCATAAATATCCAATAGGTGAGGATAGTATATGAATTTGAAGTGTTCTTGTCCTAACCACCCTTTCCATTTAAACGCTGTTGGTTTTTCTACTCGTAAATGACCACCTGCCATTGCATGATTGCTATGGCGAGTAATATCCTAGGTTAACTCACTCTTTACCCCCTTCCCCTTCCCCCCAGAACACATCAGTATACTCTTGTGTCCTGAATAAACGTCCCGGGACTTAATTTACAAGAAAATTTCCACCTAAGACATGCTTACTCCAGTCACCCCGTTTATTTATTTTTGAAACTTTTTTCACCCACACCGTTTATTTCGGACGCTTTTTTTTTCTTCCGCAGAATCACGACGAGGCTAAGGATAATAAATGGCTATCACAGTAGTAACATTTCCGAGACTTAAATTTCCTATAAAATACTTTTGAAAAATAAATACAATTAAAAAGCACAGTCAAAGTCCACTATATTAGTGCTTCACAAAGCCGGCGTGTTTGCCTTGGTGTGGAGCAACGGAATTGTGTTTGTTTCTATCAATGTAGGGTGAGTATTAAAATGGAGTCATGTGACTGTTACGGGAAACACTGCACTCTATTTCGTAGAGTTACGTATTTCGTAGGGTTATGTATTTCGTAATTTAAAGGTAAAAGAAAATATACTTCACTTGTGACTGTAATGAGGATTGATTTCCTTGTCTTATTGAGTGAATACCTCCGGCTTCTAACGGTCTCAACCACTTTCCGACTTGTCTGATTGAAAACCTAATTACAACGAGAGCTCCTGCAGTAGACAGCCAGTAGGAGGAATCTTAAATCAAATTGCAATTACGGTAAAACATTGTTGATCTATTGTAGAAAAGGAATTAAGCTCTTAGCTTGGATATCCTGACCAAAATGGAAAAGGTTTTTAGGTAGGCCTAACATTTTGCAAGGAATGCTCCAGACAAGAAATGGTTTTAACTTAAACACTGGTGCCCTTTCCTACGAAAGGTTTAGTAGACAGTCCCTAATCGTTAGCTGAGAATTCACTGTTGTTACTTTCTTCAGTAGTGACCTGAAGACGTCTGTTAGACGAAACGTTGTCAATGAAGTTTCCACATTTGGCGTTTTACTTATAAAACCCTGAATATTCATCATATTGCTGAAGCTACCAAAACTTGAATTAGCTATAAATTTGAAAAAAATGTTCGGTACCCTGTGTGGTCCAGTTATTCCGGTTAAACTGTATATCGATGCGTGTGGAGATGAATCAGATCAGGTAGGTGAATAGATAGATGAGCACACAGAAAGACAGACAGATAAAATGATACATAAACATGCTATTAAGAAAAGCATTAGATCTTGATGATGTTAACTTCTCAGGTAATCACAACAACATCAGTAAGTGATTGAATATTGCAATAAAATTAAAGAATTCATTTTGCCTAACGTTTTCCCAAAACACAGGAAATAACATGCAAGCGAGCGACTCGTTTCCTGTACTGTAAAATAACGAATAAGCTGTACGCAAATTCCTTTTTTAAGCAGAGTGCCGGCTTCTTTTTCAATGCATAGGGCTTCTGGAGCGGCAAGACGATAAAAAAATCGCGCTTCAGCTAATATCCTAGGCTATCGTCGTAGTAGTTGTTAAGAAGACAATCTTGCCCTATCACCGAGTCTGCCGACATGTTTCACTCCTTTTCTTTCCTATGAATTCTTCAAAAAAAGTTCTCTTACTTCATTCCAGACGATTTAGACATATGTTTTTACAGCCTGAAGACAAAAATTTGTGAACCATTGATATAAATGGGCTTGTGATGACTCTCAGTCTGAGAAAGTTGTTTTTCAGGAGGGTTATATTAGCCATATTCAAATGTCTGTACTTTTCAAAAGATCCTTGTTGGCTAGTCCTAACAGCAAGGATGAAACTGTTACTTTGTAAGATGATTGAAGTTGTAAGCTTCATAGTTTTGCCGATTCAAGAGAGGACTAGTCCTGTAAGAAAAGGTTAACTGCTTCCCGTATTTGATTACATCCAGTGCCATTAACTGTCTAGACTTGTTGACCAACTCTACAATTTACTTTATGGCTACCTTTTCCACTACACGAAAAGTTTAGGTTTCATTGGTTTTTACCATGCGGTGGTGCCCGTCATATCTAACCATTATAACGTTATATTTATAGTAATATTTCCATCAATTACTTTGCCAAACTTTATCCCGTCATTTAACCATCACTTGAAGCAATATTGATTCTACCAATTTAGTACCTATACGACCCGCCCTCCCCCTAAAATATACTGATCCGGTCAAATATGCACCTGAGCATTTTCTTCGATTCCAACTTTTAATTCCTAATTAAACCAGAGACTTGTTCCATGAGTTCCTGGATCTCCAAATAATATATCCCCTCTGACAACTAATGTATTTCTCCAATTTTGATATTTATATCGTTCATCTGGTACGGGAACTCTACCTGGAAGCAGATACAAGAGCAGATCTCCACTATAGAAAGAGTTCTATACACTGCATCTTTTTCACAGTAACACAATAGGAACCTATCTACAACACAGTTTTTATGCATTGTCATTCAACTACATTTATGTTATGGCCTCTAAATGATGACGTATATTCTAGCTGCAGTGATTTCTGCATTGTATTATGAATGTGGGGATTTACCCTCGCCCATTTATCTTTCTACAATTTCAAAAATAAAGTTATCTTAAAGCAAAAATTAATCTCTCTATATATGCAGCTAAACTGTATCTGGCATTATTTTTGAGTGGTTAAATTTTAACAAATACAAAGGCGTATAATTAGAAGCAACTTTTTTCTGTCTCATTAAAGACATTAAAGTCTATATCACAATTTGCTTTCCCAAGCTTTATTGTAGTTTGTTCAAGTCCTCTGAACGTTATGCATCTGTTGAAGAGTTTTCTCATCACAGTGAAAGACAGCCATTTCATTGTATAAAATTTTAAGATTGAAGATGACGTTTCGGCACTCATAAATATTAGATCAATACAAAGTGTAAAGTAATGCCATGATAAATATGCATGGTTCATGCCATTCGTTATGGCACCAGTGGTTCAACTGAAAAACTGAATATTAAGAGGAACATTTATAACTGCATCTTGAGAATAGTTTGGGGTTGGGTGTCAGTGATTCTCCCAGCCCGCCCAAAAATCTATACCCGAATCGGACAATTAACACTTTGTCCTCCAGTGGTAGTGAGCATTGGACAATACCCTCTTCTCCTGATACCGTACATCACCGCTTCTATGGCTTAAAGGCCTACGCAATTGGTCTTCATGTTTTCATCCTCTTCCAAAACGCTTACTTCGAGGAACCAGAGTTTTTCAATAAAATGATCAACTGTGGAGGAACCTTGTTCGGTGCATTCAAGAACCGAGACTTACTCGACCCAGTCTTTTTTATATGTTGTCATAACAACAAATCTTTCCAACACCGAGATCACCACGATCGATGTAATTTAATGCACTTACAACCAATCCTTATGAAACTGAAGTTTACACTTTAATAGTCATCGTTAAGCAGGACGATGGCCAAATCATATTAGTCTCACTCTGCATTAAATAGTATAGGAAAAAAATGCCTGTATTTGCTAATGAAAAGTCTGCTATGGTGCAATGGTTTTAAGGGGAGGAAAGATTGCCAAGCTGCTAGCGTTAGATCAAAAAGCATGTCAGACAGATATTCGTTAGTGAACGGGTTGACGAACTGAACCGAAGGTCTTTAGCTCGAGATAAAAGGATTACCCTGAGGATTAGAAATTACCTTGCCTAACTTACTCTTGATGGCTTGCAGACCATTAAATTTCTACTATTTCTGTTCGTGGATTTGCTTACTAGGTCAGAGATCTACTCATCTAGATCTCTAGATGAGATCTAGACTATCTACTATTTCTATGAGTTTTATAAAATTGATTCTAGCTTGATTCTAGCTCATAGAAATCATAGTAGACAATAATAGACAATACGGTTCATTAAACTAGAATACTCTACTCTACTAGAACTCTAGAATATAATATCTACTATTGATTCTAGCTGGTCTAGAATCAATCTAGAATACGCCCCGTCTCATGAACTCATAGAAATAGTAGATAGACTAGATCTCCGTTTAATAAAACTTTATAGATCTCCGTTTAATAAAATTAAATTCGATTCTAGCAGCGGAGGTTAAACCGGCCATGAGAATAATGAAAAAAGGCAAAGCTGTAGATCCTGACAAAATACAAAATATCAGTGGAAATTCTTGAGGCTCTTGATGACTTGGGTTTAGTAGAAACCACCAACACACTGAACATCATCTATGACACAGGAGAGAACCAATCAAACCTCCTCAAATAAGTCTTTATTGCCCTGCCCAAGAAACCAATAGAAATAGAACTCTCTTTGCACCTCAATATCAGCCTTATGAGTCATCTCGTGAAAAGTTTTGCTCCAATCCTCATGCTTCGTATGTGTTTCAAAACTAAGCCCGAAATATCTCATTCGCAGTTTGGTTTCGGTGTTTTGAAATATAATCGTATAATTCCGCAATAATGATGATGTTGTGAACCCTTAATGTAAGAAATGCATCAAAACGCACGTGCTATCGCCACTTATTCGACTTCCCATCAATTAATTATCTAAGAGAAATCGAACTTTCATACTTTTACGATTATTAGCAGCGATCAAATTAAATCGGCGTAGATCACTCACCAAATGAAATGGGAATGTGCCAAACGTCTGTTAAAACATAGTCATAAGTCCTAATAATAAAAATTATGACAAGATATACTAAGAATGATGTATGCTCTTAAAGGTGAGATATCAGTTTCATTAATATCCAAGTAAAGAAGCAGGGGGTGAGGCACCCCGCTCGGCTTTCGCAGATCTCAAAGCATTTCTCCGGGTCAACACATCCTACTTCATCTAGAAAAGCAAACAACATCAGTGGAACTTTCGTATATTGAAACAGAAATGTTACGTAGTTTGCCATATAGCATATCTTGAGGCTTGTAACTTCCTTGCATCTTTAGAGATGGCTCCAATTCTTTTTCCATCAAAAGGCCGGGATCTCAATAAACGATTCTGATTGTAGCTACTCCAAGCACATATTTGTACAGGCGTAAAGACTTGAGAACCCAACACTGGGATACAATTCACAATATAAAGGCAACAAATGAGTCACACATTTATCTAATTCCTTCAAAACATTTCCTTCTGAATCGGTGCGGGTGTAAAATTTGTCTCAGTCTACCATTCTGACTGCATCCTCAGGCAACAATGGCAACTAGTATTCTCGATAAATCAAATGATTTAGTTGCAGTGGGCTGTAAATTTTAGTCATAAGCTGAATTCTCTTGAGCCTTCGGCGTCAAGACCTCGTCAGTGTCTGCACACAGTATCCTATCGAAAGTTTATATGTTCTTATAAAAAATTATTTTTTTTATATTTTAATTGGTTTCATGTACAGCTATTATCAATTAAGGTACAGATCAACAGTCGCATGAGCTGGGTGTAGTTTGTTGTATTGTGATTATGTTTATTATTATTCCCGGGCTCTTGACATTGACACAGCAAATTAGGTATATAGATCAGTGTGATAGTACCAGTTTCAGCCCTCGGCTCGTCCTCGATTCCTTTAATTTTTGTGAGATATTTTCAAAGCTCAAGCCGTGATTGCGAGCTTTTAGGACAAAGATGGAAAGTACTAGAACCTTCTTTCATTAGGCGGTATATCATCATAGTGAATCAAAAGTTTACATATACATTCCTACAAAGATAGAAGTCTGAAAAGGTCAAAGTAACCACCCCAGATAGTAATGCTCTCATCTTCGCAGGGATAAATGAAATTGCTCACTAATTACGACTTCATAGCAACGCCTATATCTGGCTCCTTCGATTCTTTCCTCACTGAAAACCCCCACTAAGTGATGTAGGCACCCTGTTTAAAGATTGTTAATAATAATAACCTATGTAAACAATCGAAAGAGGAAAAATCTAAGCCATATCAACCTATCATCTGCAAAGTTTTCGAGAATTAATGATGACCTCAAAGATCCTTACTCGTCAATATCATTTCACGGACGTTCCAGAATCGGATCTCGGAGATGTTGCCGTCCGCGTTTCGGTCATAATAAGCCTTGAGATATGCATTCTGGCTCCTGTGTTTTTGACGATCTACGGAAGCGTAAAAAGCCTTTTATCTAAATTTGAATTGCTTTGCCGGGCTATCCATGTACTTCCCATCCCAAAGTTTGGTTATCTCACAGGGCTCTACAATGTTAATCTATAAGGCTGATAGATACGCGATTGTGTAAACTCTGGCTGAGAAGCAACCCTTGTATAGATTAGCAGCCATTTCGCACTGTCCACTAACATTACTTGACTTCAGCAAGTGGATGCTTCTTGTTGGTTATTGTAAGCATTGTATTCGTAGTGAAGCCTTGGTTTTGGTAAGCTGGTTTTCGTTTCCCTTGTTACCAGTTATTCCTTGTACCTTCAATAGCCTTTTCCTGTTGTAATACTTGCGCCTCTTATATATTGGTCATCTTTGTGGTCGATAGATAATGATTTAAATATGAGATTAACGGAGTTTAGGCGATGTCCCTCTCGAATAGGTGCACAACCGTGTCTCCATCTTCCAATAAGTGATTCCATGCGAAACTTAATTGGAGCTTCGATAATTTATTTTCTAGGCTGATCATAATCAGGGTAACAGAAGTTTCCACTACGATTCCTTCTTCTCGGGCTAAATATCCCTTCATTTTGCTAGGCTATGACCTAAGTATAGCAAGTAATAAATGAATGAAGGCTGTGGGAAATGTTACTTTGTCACGATAAATATTCATTAAAACAAACTAGGCCTACATTAGTTCTTGCAAAACTCACCCCGATCCATCTTTATCGAAGTTCCTGTGAACGAGCTTCATCTTTGGAGATGACAACTTCAGGTTGAAAGACATATGATGGCTTTCTTGATTATTCCTGAATTCATCATCATCATCATCATCATCATCATCATCATCATCATCAATTGTCTTTGCCACATCCATCACAGCTACCATAAGCAGTGATTAGCATTATCCTCATCTTTATGCCCTTCCTACTCTTTTATCTCCTCCCTCTTGTCATCATCATCATCAACATAATCATCGCCATCAACACCATTGCAATCACCATCTCCATCACAACCACCATTGGCATTGATCAGCATTACTCTTATCGTGATGTCTTTTTACTCTTCTTCTTCCTCCCTCTCACCATGATCATCATCATCATCATCATCATCATCATCTGCATCAGTCATCTTTGATCACTTGTTGCCATGGCTTCTTTGGCCTTCCCCAGGGAGCATTGCTAGAAACATTTAGTTTGGTCTCATGGTTGATCCAGTTTATACTCCCGTGAAGGTGACCATACCACCGTAGCCTTATACTGCGAAGGATAGTCTCAATGGGCTGCAAGTTGAGTCTCTTCAGGATGAAGTCAGTACCTACCCAATGTATCAGCTAAACTTTACAAATCCACTGCAGCATTGTCCTGACGGTCCCATTGATTTTGTCAATGTCCTTCTTTGTCGGAGCCCAACACTCACTTGCATGCAGCATGTGATAATAATTATTGTTTAGTGCTACTTTAAAGCTTAACGACGATCTATACTCTTCCTACTTTAAGGACTAATTGAACTTCACGGCTTCTCAACTTAGAAGAGAAATATTATCAACTAAGTTCTCCTGGAAGTGGCTATGTCTTTGCTGAGACAATAGGAACGTCGGGTGATATTTGTAATCATACCAAAATTGAATCTTGTCAATGGAATAAATAATGTATCATTATCTATGTAACAAAAACTGAAATTTTAAGGCTTGATTAATTATAGAGAATATCTATAAAGAAAATAAGCAAAATTGCCCCCTGTTCGGTTGTCTGACTAGAGAAATTCTAACCTGAATCGATGATCTGTAGACTCAGCTAAGTCACTAGACTTGGATCCATATATCCATAAGTTGTCATAAACACTCTTTGTAAAATGGATTTAAATGACAGACTATGCCAGTAAACAAAACCAACTGTTCACTTTAAATGCAACCCCAGTTAGCAAACTATAAAGTTTACAGCTATCTGTTTCTGTCTTCACCAAAAGCAGCAGTTAGTCTCTTTTTGACTTAAAACAGATCACATGAGTTGACTTTACAATGTATGACCAAACGTGCAGTTATGTGGCAGCAGAGGTTTTGATATGCATCCCCATTTGATAAAGAGCACTAATAAATATTGGGTATTAAATTACATAATTAAAACATACCTGATCAGTGACTTGACCCATGTCTTTGATAAAAAGATTCCTTGTTTGAGTAAACAACGTTAAATGTTAACTGCCAAAGACGAAGGAAAGTCGGAACTTTGGGGGGCAAATAAGCGTTTGAAATAAGATCCATTAAAAAAACTAAAAGTAGTGAAACTGTTTTGCTCATAGTGGCCTAGCAGTCCGTACTCTGCTGCCGATCTTATTTTCTCCAGTTTTCCGTGTACGAACAACATCTTAGGCTGAAAATTGACCTGTATTGAGGCATCGAATGTTGAGAAAGCATGGTATTTTCTTGTATTTTCTCATACGTACATCTTGAAGGAAATAATTTCTTTTACTTTGGCATACATTTCGGAGACGAGTATTATTAGCCGTGTGTGGACAAGAAATGGTACGACACCGATTCAGCTGAAGTAAGGATTTACTTCGGTATACGAGTCTTCATGAGTATTGTCAGGCTTTCACAAATGGCCATGTACTGGGCCAAGGACATTTTATTTGGTGGATTTCGCATTGCTTCATACATGAGTCGGAATCGCTTTAAGAAAATCACGGAGTCTTTACATGTCAATGACAGGAGGAAAATGCCGGGTGCTAATGATAGTGATTACGATAAATTGTATTTGATTAGACCTATACTGGAAGAAATTAATAAAAATTGTATCAATTCGTATAATCCACACAGAGAATTTAGTATTGATGAGGCTATGATTAAATTCAGGACGTACGGCCTACATACATTTCCCCACAGGGACATTGGTATTTGTAAATAACATTACTTTTTGCAAGGGTAGGCAGTACATCCTTTTTGCTGGATGGGTGGAGTGGGCAGCTAGTAAGTACCACTTTCGGGTCAGCAGCACCAAAACAGTCTGTTATCGTTTTCTTCAATTTCCGTTCAAATCTTTCTGAAACAACTCCCAGCCATGGCAGACCAATGTACACAGGGCAACGCTTTGGTCCAATCAACGGATCACGATGTGTAGTGGTTTTAGCGATTACTGCATAGATGACAGCTTCAGGGTATCCGTTCGCGAGAAATATCTCCTTCAGCTTCTTGATTTCATCTTCTCTCAATCAATGAGGACCTACTAAATCCAGATATCTGCCCTTGCCTACCTTTGTGTTGAGATCTCCAATGACCATTTTTTTGAGATTTGCATTGTTTCATGGCTGAGTGTATTTCACCGTGGAATCTTTCAAGATCTTCATCAGAGCTAGACGATGTTGGAGCATACACTTGAATGATTGTCGCATTGAAGGGTGTTGCAAATAATTTTGCTAACATAACACGGTCTGAGACTGCCCAAAAGCTCAAAAGTGATTTCGCTAATCTGGAGCCTAGCATGACTCCAACGCCATTTTGATGTACATCAGTGTGCCCCGAGTACAGGAAGGTCACGTCATCTGATACTGTGCATAAAACTTTTGTATTTTTCGGCTTTGTAAAGTTTCAATTTCTCAAGATTTGTTTCGAAACATTGGTTACATGGATCCTTCATAGGGAGTTCACACTGTAAATTATAGTAATATCTGGTAGTAGAGACTTGAATAGGGCGCAAATAATAAAATCATCATCGTCATCATTATCATCAATCACTGTTTTCGTCATCATCATGATGAAAATGTGTTTCATGCATTGATCGAAGTAAGTCATTCCCGGAAATGACAGTATCCTGACCATGATGAAAGTCAAAACACGAAATAAGAACAAACAAGTCCTATATAATCCAGTCTAGATGCCCCATGCAAAGTTTGGAGTATTACATATTTTGTATTAGAAATAAGGAATGGTCTGATCCAGAACTTTTGTCATGGTAAGAGGTGTATACCATACCCTGTCCAGTATGCCTTATTGTAAGTGATTACTGGGATTGTATGCTAATTAAGACATGAACAGATTGAAGTTTGAAAAAAAAATTATTATGCAAATACAAGGATCTTGAAAAGGACCTCATTGATCAAACTCTAGGATTAAAATCAATAACTTTAGAAATCTCAACTTCGGGTTTTTTTACCAAGAATTATGCGGTTTTATAAAATTTGTTAAAAATTTAGAAATAGATGCAAATAGGCTGATGATGAAGTGCTCGGAAGTAGCCATAAGAACTGTATATAAGTTTTTGGATCCAGGTGAAAAGGGGGAGAATGTAGTTATGTATAACTACCAAACACCAAAGGAGTTGTCCGAAACTGGCTTCAGCCGTGGTAGAGAAAGAAAGTTCTCTTCATTTGAAATGTTCGTTCTAGTTTTATGTCGAGTAAAGAGGAATTTTTCAATTTCTCATTTGGCATATTTATTTCAAGTTTCAGATTCAACCACCAGCAACTGCATTACAACTTGGATTAACTTCATGTTCATGAGATTTGGTGCAGTTAGTTGGTGGCCAAGTCGTGAAAAGGTATGTCAGGCAATGCCACAATCAATGAGGGAAAAATTCCCAAATGTGAGAGCAAGTGCCATTAAAAAAGAAACGAGAGGGGAGTTTACGAACGAACAAAGCCGCCACAAGCTCAGCTAAGCTATCTTGTTCAAAAAACCTGAGGAAAAATTCCAAAAAGAACCGAATGACAAATAACAGTATTTCCTTGACCTCTTCAAATGTTACGTCTACTAATTCTCATTTTAATTGTAGGAGAAGTTGAAATCCGATCATTCAGAGTGTCTTATGTTTCTATAGAATCGTTGACATAGGAATACCAAAAAAATCAAGAATACTTTATCAATTATAGATACCATACTTAAGAAATCAAACCAGAACGTCTGTTGCCTTTACTACTAAGTCGTTTGTGACGCCCTTTCAAGTTTCCGAATTTTCTCTCAATCAAGCAGTTTCCTTAAAAATTATGTTTAAACTCTTTTGCTGGGTATGATGTGCTGAATAAAAAAGATAATAGCAATATTTTCTGTTTCTTCAGTTAGAACATTTCAAGTTACATAGATTTAAGGGTGTGAGATGGTAGGTTACAAATTACTAGGAGTACTTTAAAATGTATGATATTCAAACATGTATTGCCTCATTTATCCTTAAAATCGGTAATTAATTCTTCCTAACAAATAGCCGTCAAAAAAAAGAAGTTACGATGGCCTTAAAATTTTCCCAAAAACCATTCTTGATTATCAACCCACACGTCAAATGCATTAGCCACCCCTGAGTAATGACTGAAAAAGTAATGATTTGCTGTCATCTGGTCCAACAGAGGTCGATACAGTTACATTACATTCTTCCAAAAAACCCAAAAACGTTTTCAAGAATGCTTTGACTTATCTAATCGCAGTAAATTTCCTTTGCCTGACCATGGACGTTTTTTGTTGAACCACACTTGATGAAATTATTCTGATATCTCTATAAAGTCCCACTATTAAATTCATTAACACTAAAACATTATCCTTAACTACTAAACATTTCCCACTCTATCGCGAAAGCTTTCAAGACTTATTAGGACCCTCTATTAAATTCGAGGCGGCGAAAGCCGAGTAAACGTCTATTAAGAAGGGTCATATATGCCTGTTAATTGAAGAGATGTATTTGATGTTCATCTACTGAAGAGGAGTAGACAGATGTTAATGCAACGAGTGACATGGGGTCATTGCGGTCTGGAAAAAAGCTGGGCTCCTTGCCCAATTTACATAAATGCCAAAATTTTAAATAGTGGTGTTGGCTTTATTTTGTAAAACACATTTATAACTTCCATTTTTCATCTTTAATATATGCAAACGGAATCATTTCTTTTATTATTTAGGCTAACAATGGATGTGAATTTAGCTTGGTCACACCCAAACACTAAGGATGGTCTGCAGTTGACAGTGAAGCATGATTGCTTGAAAATGATTACTTATGTTATGTAATTTTACATATTTCTATCTTCATGTCTTTAAAATGTCATATCTATTAAAATTTGTAATACGGTTTCTATCAATTGTTAAGAGTATATGTTGTATATGTGCAGGTATGAATGGTCTATACAAGTATTATAAAATTAATTCTGTAATGGTGTGTCTGAAATGATTACAAAATCTGAGTTATTTTGATATTAAATTGCCTTTGTTCCTTAATACTGAAAAAGAAGCGTACACCCTTTACCTGTAAGTGATGTGGTGATTCGGTTTTTTTCATAGACCGGAAACAGCGAGCTCTGACAGTCACGTCTGGAGCGTGCGAATCAGCGTAGAGTACTAGAAAAGATTTTACTGAATTGCCAAATACTCCTGACAAACGAAAGCACTATACGTTAGAGGAAAAGCTTAATGATTGAATGACTTTAACGATGGTGTGCTTAGCAGGTACGTAGAAACGTCCATAAAGTATGATTACACGATGGAAATCAAAGGGAAACTAATCTACAAAAGTACCACAAAGACAAGAAAAACAAGTTGCTGACGAAATGCCGAAGAGGCACAGTGCTTTGCTTAGAAAACCGTATGATAAGTTCTCTCAAGCAAGCAAAAAGGGATTGAAAGTCAATGCCGAGTGGTTGTATGTACGAGCGAATAAAATTTATCTTCAACAAAGCCAGAAAGCCGATAGATTGCAGAATAGGGAGAAAAACCTAAACTCAAAAACCTTTATAAATAATAATTAAAAACTGAAATGAATGCAGAAATAAGCAAAGTGGAGTAAGTAAGCTTTAAATGGAAAACAGTGCACTTTTAATTCAAAACTATTAGGTAGAAATATTGAAGACCTTAAAGTTAAGACATAGGAGGTCACTGCAGGGTGCCATTGAGTCATTGCAGGCCATAAAGTAACAAAAGTTTCACGTGGAAAAGACAGCCCACTTACAAAATTGGCTGGGAACAAAAATATTAACGACACAAATTAGAGCGCTGTACTCAACCTCCATAGACCGAGTCGATCCATCTCTCTGCAAGTAGGAATCCTACAGTTAAGTCTTACGATGTATGTTATTTTCTGTTTGTGTTTAGTCAATATAAACAGACTTCAAACCTTTAGGGATATCAAGAATGTCGTGCAATTTGATATAGGGGGGGGGTCATGCTGGAAGTTAACCTGGAAACTATAGACGGCCTACCGTGGGTGTGCATCATTTAACTTAAAAGAGTAGCCGTTTGCCTTGTTCGATTTTCGTGGTTAGTCATTTGGACTATATTAAAAACCCGAAAGTGAAGTAAAGCGAAGTCCCAATATAAAAGTTTTTACCTGTCCTTAAGTCTAAAAATTTTCTGTATAAGTCTCTCAAAATTTGAAAGCCAAATAGTTGCTTAGTGTCAAAGAGTGTCTGTCGAGCTTAGAAGAGGGGATTTGACATGTAAATCGTTAAAAAAGAAAACAAAGAATTACGTCATCAGCCCCATTATCTACAAGATGTACAGAGAATCCTTAATGATTGGTAATGATTCCAGGTTGGCCTTCCAGGGTCCAGATATACAGCACGGAGAAGCAGTCTAAGCAGTTGTGCGGTTCTGCCTGTCAATTGATATTTGCTAACATTGACCAAGCGCTGCCTTGATTGACTAGAGCAACAAGCTCGACTAATGCAGTAGCTCACGATGCCGATGTTAAATAATATGATGGGCTGTTCTGAACTTGAGAGTAATTTTGTATTGGGATGTGGGGCAGGGCGATGTTCAATTTACAACTGTCAGAAGAAGTTTCCATCAACAGTGATGTAAAGCAGGGTGACTATTTTCTCCTTATATTTCACAGTGCTATTTACACATGCATTATATGCTGGGAAAGAGGGCTCTTCTTGAGATTAAGAGCAACAGGAAAACCATTAAATTTAAGAAAATTCAATTCCAAGTCAAAGAATTTCCCTGCAGTAATTAGAGAACTGCTTTATGCACATGATGCTGTACTTTCAACTCATGCAGAAGCAGGTATCAAAAACCTGATTAATCGCTTTTCACCATCTTGTACTGCATTCGATCTCAAAATCAATTTAACAATGACGAAAGTAATGTAGTAACATCTCTTTGACCAACAATTGCTTGATACAAACCTTAAAGATCAATAGCTCTTGTCAGATAGAGTTAAACTTGAGTGGCTACGTTTGCCTTTGAAAGTTTATGATTCTTTACATGTTACTAGAAAAAAATTTTTTTCTGGTTGTTCAGATACTCGTTCAGACTCTAGACTACAGGCACATGTGAACAAGTGAAGTAGGAGCTGTGCTTCCCTTTTCTATCTCTCAAAACTAAAAAAAAAGTGCACTGTCATCAATTGCTTTTTAACACAATTGCTTTGACGCATTGAGAAAGGTGAAACTGAAGCAAGGTAACCAACTATTTCCTGAGTATAGACATGTGTGTTTTTTAAAGACATATTTGCAAGGATTTCCAGACCAGAGGATAATAGGATAACCCTACGTAATCTGACTGGTAGGATTATGGAGGAATTGTTGCATTTTATGTACACAGGAGAGGTCTGTATACACGATGATAACGTACGGCAGCTTGTCGCAACTGCCAATTTTCTTCATCTTCATGAACTGAAAGCAATGGGGACCGCTTACCTAGAAAAGAAATTAAGTCCATCAAATGCCATCGAAATACTAATGCTTGCTGACAAGCATGAGTGTAGGGAACTGGGACTAGTATGCGAACGAATGATTTGTGATAATTTCATAGTTGTTACAAAAACAGATGGTTTCAAAAGGTTTACAGGTGAAATGTGAAACATATTCCAGTATTCTGATAAATTGGAAAGTATTGTGACATAGCAATATTTTTTTTTAATGAAAACGTCTTCGTAAGTTAGGAAATTTTTCTGTTCCCAGAATCTCCTTTAACATACTCAGATATTAGAGACTAAAGATGCACTTTATACAAAGTGATGTAGTACAGATGGATGTAAGGATTTTAATATACATTTCTAGTTATGTGCCTGAGAATGTAAGTGTTGTAATTGTATATTAATTATATATACATATATATAAGTACTCAGCAGACACATAGCATTTATCATATATTTATCACGGAGTGGAGCATTACCACAATAGCTTGTGGGCTAGCATGGGGCTCTGGAACATAACTCTTTGAGATGACTGTTTCGGACACGATGGAAGGGATACTGCTGGAGAAACCCTAATTCTCAACCGGTTTTGTGCCAGATTGTCTTAGAAATTTTTGAAATCTATGACAAGAACCCTTTTGTGTTTGATGCTTGACTTTTTGTTAATATGACTGTGTAGGTTTGAGGTTGCTCTAGTATTGTAGCACAGTATTAAATCTTTCTGTGATTCAGGGTGGACATCGGTAGGTGGTCTAATGGGCCCGGGGAGGCATGTTTTCCCGGGGGGTACATTATCTTTTTAGAAATTTCTGCGCAGAAATGCAGCGTTTGTTACACATTCCAGTGATCAGTTATATTTGCAGTCAAGCCTGTCTAAAGCTAAATCTTGGGTTATGCAGAACAAAAATGATGACGAAGATTCATGTTTTGTATTGTAATACTCAAAATAATCAATTAAATTCTGATTCTGACTATTGTGGACTCGTTGAATCAAACGTTGAAGTTTTAAGCCTTTCTCTCTCCTGAGAGACCACTCAGTTCACCATACACATACAAGAGGCTCATGTCGTAGCACATGGACCAGATCATCGTCCCTCACGCTAACAGGAATCCGTTTAGGACAGGAAGCTTGCCCTCTGTTATAGAAGGCAAGTGAGCTTTCTAGTGCACAACTGTTGGCTATTTGATCCAGAAATAAGAACAAGAAGGCGGACATAGGTTGCTACAGTCGAGCCGTTGTCATTTGTAATCTTGGTACAATGTCGTGATGTTTGCTCCATTCTAACGTGCTCATTGCTCGCTATTGTCACGTAGTGTTCTTGTCTCCTGTAACCATTTGCGAAAGATCAGAAGTCTTCAATCTTGCCTATATCGTAAACTAATCATCGTCCCTCGATTGTAATAAAATTTACTTCAAATTCATTGGCCGATAAACTAATTGTGGCTAAACCTACTATACTTGTCAGTTTAGGTAGCATCATCAGGGATCTTGGAGGTGGACAGCACTACTCACGTAAAAAGTTTTGTAAGAGTATTAAAGGGCTTCAGTTGGGATGCCCCAAACCTGCTTTGAAAACACAAAATAACAGTTTTGTTAGGATCTGCGATTGAGACAGCAAAACTTTGTCAAGGCTTTTACACCCAAGATGCTTGCACGTGATTTGTTTACATCTTTTGCTTTCTTGATATCACTCTGAAGCAACGGCACATGAGAAGATGACACCTCTCCATTGTCATGTGCTCGAAAATGACAACTTATTGACAAGGCAACTCCAGCACCACGTCCGGTCTTGTTGGAGTAGCAAACAGGTAACGATAAGCAAGGGAAATAGAAAGCACAGGAGTTATCGAATAGCACCTGGAAATTGAAAGAAACCAGTTATATTGAGATTATCTGTGATACTTGTTGTTTTTTAACTTTCTAGTAGGAAATAGTAATGAGGTCCGTACTCTTAAAAGATTTAGATGGAATAAAATTTCAATAAAACTGTTAGCACTCGCCCTATACATATGCTCATGTCCTTCTTTTACAGAGGAACATTTTACTGTTTTTTGGGGTATTAAAAGCACCTATAAAACTACTATTGTCCTGCAGATGAGTGTACATTTGTTCTCTTCGTACGAAGTCAGGAGGCAATGGCAAATGGCATATTATTCCTTTTATGTCAACACCTCCCATAACAAGGCTAATCGCTATCGCTGCCTGAGGGAGTAATTCTGTATCTCTTTCTATTGACCTTTTAGCAGGATCTCACTCTGGTTATGCTCTTTTTGAAGCGTAGAATTTGTTTCCAATATCGATATGATACAAGCGCTTTGACTCGCCGTTTTAAGAAAGTAAAAAACATTAAACACTCTTCGACTTTGTAGTTTAATAAAAGAATAGCCAAGATGTCAGCCTGATAGCAAGTTATTTTTTCAGTCCCTATTTCCCTAAATCGTCTCTCGCCTCGTTACATCTTACTTGACTACACATCTTGCCATAAACACTGCTTCGAACACGCCATTGTCTACAGTCATTATCAAACTGCTTATAAAAATTACAGCCAGGCTAAGTATCATTAAAGAAAGAGAATCAAAATATTAAGGTAATACCAAATGATGTTATATAGTTACGGTCGATGTAAAAGAGTAAAAGAAGCCCTTTACTGTTGTCCCGGAGGTAAAGAACCGACATAGACCACGATAAGCATACACAGGACCTTCATGTAGTTTAGCCATAGACTGTTACCGATGGACTAAATCAAACCGTGTTGGTAATGTTGACACTCAGGAGTGCGTCTTTTCTCAGTATTATACAGTGTGGAGAAAGCGTTTACCGAAAGATAAAATATAGCGTGCTAGTGATAAGGTACTCTCGTGATTTAAGAATCTGCATTCTTGAGTGTCTTAAGGATAATATGTGACAAACCGTTGGCTCAATGTTCTCTGTTTGAAGTCACCGGTGGTTTGAACGTTTTAAAAGTCTCATTTATTTAGCATCCTCTTCATAATGTTCCCATACCTGTCAAATATCCGAAAAGGAACACCATCTTAAGAAAAGGTACGACACTTTAAGTGATGATGGTTAATTAACGCGAGCCAGCTTTTATAAAATATTCAAGGACTTCCTGATTCCTACATGAAAATGTTACCAAAATGTTAATAAAGGGATGATGACTCGATCCGATTCTATCGATTTAAGTGTCGACCGTTACAAGAACTGCTTTACTTCTTGTCTACAGTTCCTACAACTCAAAGCTAAAACAAGGTCACAATACTTGAGGTGAATGATGATGGTGATGATGTTTGATGACTGTGGATGCAGAGAGGGATGGCAAAGTGGGCTATAGCCCTCCTAACAAATTAAGAACCTATGTAATCCACAATGTTATTGATGAACATTGTGATTTGTGAGCAGAAAGGGAAGCAATGTACAAGAGACAAAGCCATGCCCTTGTGCTACAAGAAGAGCACCATGATTAGAAGAAGTTTTTTTGGCAATAGATAGGCAGGACAAAATTGGCTATACCCCTTCAATATTTTAGCCCCACCCACCTAAGAAACCTTATGTATTTCTGGTAATAGTGATTGTGAAAATGACATAATAATGATGAGAATAAAAATTTAGAGAATGTTGTTCTCAGAGTTATTTCTGGTCTTATTCATGGCGAAGAGATAACAGAATGATCCATATATTTGTTGACGTATTGTGTAACTGGCAAAATTTGGTAGTTACTTTTTATTTGGCTAGATTTATTTTATCGCCTATAAAACAAAGATAATAAATTTATTTTATTACGTATAAAACAAAGATAATAAAAATAATTGTAATTATATGTCCATAAATTTGAAGGTCCTTCAAGTTCCTCCCATTACCAGATAGTGTTAATTGTCATCAGCTAGTTGTGTTGCAGGCCTCTAAACTTATGTTTGACGAAGCCGGTCGCATCTGGCTAAACACGTCACAGATGTGTATTTTCGCAAGAAATGCTATCAAGGACTTCGTGGCATTTCGAAGGAATTTATCTATGCATGAAGGTATCGTACAACTTTAAACAGTTTATCGTAACACTCCTCTGTTTATTTAAGCAGAAAATCTCTCTCTGTCTAGACTCTCAATTGCTTACCTTTATGAAGTGTCACCTTTGTGTGCAAATACTTTAAGACTCAAGAAACACTCATTTTCTTTAATGTAAAAAAGAGTTTTGTAAACCATTCTCTGCAGTGGACAATGGTCATACTGAACATGAAGATTATTAGATTTTAAGTAGGATGTTCATACTTTATAAGCACTTTAAGACTTTTGTGATTGTATACATATCCTTTAAGCTACGTGACAATAAAGGTATACTGCCTAGCGCAACATCAGCTGAACAGTCCAGCTTCGGCAACGGTGTGTGTTAGTAAACTCCATATCAACTTTTGAAAGCGATCCAACAAGGTTAATGGCACCTTTTGACAAAAAATAGGCCCAGAATGAAGGTTAGAAATTTGGAGGAGATACTCTGAATTATGGTTGTTGATACTGCAACTACCTAAGGAAAGCCTATAGACGTTGAATCTTGACAGGAGAATTTGGGCTGTGGGTAAATTTACGTGGGTATGGCCCCCGTATAGGCTATGGGCCTGATTACCAACCTATCAAATGTGGGTAGGCTCCACTTAATAACTCTCTCTTGATGGGTTTTCAGTTCGTGTGCGCATTGCAATTTTCAAATTTTCACGTTTTTTGATTATATCGTTCGATTCCCATGCTACTTTTCGCTTTGCCTGTTTTTTGACTGGAATCACCCCCTCAGGTGCACATGCGCACGCCTCCTCAAAATTGTGATAGGAGGAGTTTGCGCTGGTGTCACTGCTTTCATGTAGTATTGACTGATACCTATTTATGAAGGTGATTTTAAACTGATTAGAAATGTTTCTGTCCTCTAGTGCTGTCCCGTCGTTGCGAGGTGCCTTAACGGTTTTGCGTTTGTTTGCTCAAAGACTAAGTCTAATCTTGGCCGATATGATTCGATGGGGACATATCACCAGTGATTTATTTGCACTAGTTCTATCGATATATGTTTTAGGCTGCGAAGTAATAATTTTTGTTCGTTTTAGTTACAACTTTGCTTTTTACTTCTCTCAGGAGAACTTTGTTTTTAAATTTATCTTTACCTCTTTTTAAGGAAAAAACTTTTAAAAGGCACAAAACTATGATTAAAAAAAAATTAAACACCGAATACAGATACGCCTGGTACCAACTTCGCTTTTTACTTCCCTTAGATTAACTCTTTTTTTTAATTTAATCTTCGTCCGTATTTAATTTTAAACGTTAGTAATAAGAAATCTCAGTCGCCCACTCATATTAAATCCTGTGGACATTTCAAACCATCTTTAATTACTATAACCAGTTTCTTTCATTCTTGATCAAAACAAACTACGCACTGGAGAGGCAAGGAGCCGATGTAAATCACACAAAAATATCCAACTGTTTTGCACGTCACTCAAATTTTAAAAGTGTTGAGGACTCCCTTACATCCTCATTATCACCTCGCAACAAACATTAAATATTATTTCCCCTTCGAAATATCACAAAATGCAACAGGAACGTTCGTGACTTTAATTGGGTAGATGCAATCACACAACACAAATACAAGCTTTGCAAAATAAAAATCAATATTAATAAAAAAGCCTCTGCAATGCAATTATCTGTTTTTCCTATGTTTGCCGCTATCTGCAACACTGTTTTACCATCCTTAATGAAGCCAATTCTTCTTCTTCTTCTAGGAGTCGTGCCTTTGCCGTGTGTTGATGATCATAGCTTTCCACCGTCTTCTGTCCTCTGCAGTATGAATTGTCTCTACTGCTGACATTCCAATTGTCTTGTATATGCTCTTTAATTACATCACTCTTTGTCGTCCTCTGTTACTTTTGCCTTTAAGTCAACTCGAAGTGTTGTTTTTCAGAGCGTTCAAATTTCCAGCTGTTAGGAAAATTTGACATTTGTAGATAATATTTAATAACGGAATCATTAGTGAAATGCCATTGACCGGTTTCGTTGCACCCTCATCAGAATGATACTTTGGCATCTAAGACACCGTCTGGGCAGTTCTTTGTATTCCGATATTTTAAAAGACTCGTAACCCAAGTGCACACCTGTAGCGATGGCAGATTTTAGTGCAGTGGAATCAAGGAACTCTAAACGGATGTATAAGAAGAGCCGATCTGGGTGGCCTCAACAAACACAAGGAATAGCGGAGATGAGTATACTGCTAGAAACACTATTGGGAAGTCCCCTAATTACTCCAAGAGGTTTGCAATCAATCACTTTAGCAAGAATATTTGAATAGCTCGCAACAGCAGATGCGGCAAGAGAATTGGCGGAAACTTTATCCCGCGTAACAACAACCCATCTTTTCCTTATAATGGATTATGCACCAAAATTTATAAGTTTTTTTCAAACTAACTTCAAAAAGTCCTTTTAGATATGTAACACCTAGAGTGTTAAGAAACGTCGAAGCCCCTTTGTTTTAGTATGTGCCCATTGTATTTGTAGGTGAAATTTTCGGCGAAGAAAGATTCACCACTCATAGCTTTGACCGCCTGCTCATAGTTCGGGATTTTGCCTGGCATCCATTTGTTTAAGAGATAACTACGAATGAATTTTAAAAATTTAAGCAAAACTTTGTATGCACATTTTAATATGTTTGTGGGCCGTGTGGTTAAATTGGTGTCCAAGGGATATAAATTTTTCGTTAATTTTCAAACCCAACTGGTACAAACTCCCGATATTAAACAATTAAAATATATTTTGCAATGCAGTATAGGTTGAACAGTATTAAGGTGATGAAGAAATATCAAATTCAAAGGTAAGTATGCGCAAGTAGTGTGGATACTTGAAGAAGCAAATTACTAATGCCACCGAAAACTTCACCATTGGCTCTCTGTTTTGAAGAGGTTACTTGCATTCCAGGGGGCAGCTCCTCATCAGGGGGGGAGAAACGCTCCTGGCCCCCCTGGGCGACGGGCTTGAATATAAGCCTCCGCTTAAGCAACTTCAGTAGGTCTACTGATTTTAGTGTCAAAAAGTAAACAAAGGGCGTCAGATACGAGCAATGTCCCATTTTATAAAGATCACAATAACACCGCGAAGTTGGAAACTATGTTAACCAATAACGGCTTTCAGGTAATTGAGGATCCAGAATTCAGGTTTGGATTTTATATTTTACCCCTTCCAGAATGCATTATCAATGATTGCATGTAGCTTACGTAGTTGCATCCAACTGATGTTAACTTGCCGCGAGAGCAATTTGACTTTTTTTTCATCTGACATGACAAGATGGTGAGAACTCACTTCAATTTATCTCAACAAGAATACTATTTAGGGAAACATTGCGCAAAATTCTATGACTTTTCTAAAATTATATCACGATGAATAACAAATCTCACGATTTTCAAAGGCTTAGATATAGGTGACCCCTCATGCTGATAGTTGTAGGAGACTACCCCGCTGCCCCCATAAATTACGCCCCATGAATTACTCCTATTGATAACTAAGTCTTCCATTGCCCTCTCTTTGATGATGTGGTTTTTGCTTCGAACCTCTCTTTCGTTATCGAGTTAATGAGTGAAGGTTTAAGAAGTGCTTTTTGAATCAAACTGAGAAGAGTGTATCTAAATGCGTTTTCGGTATTTCCGTATAAATTCGTAATTAAAGGCTTCCTACAATTCTTTGTATAGTTGGTTTAAATGCCCCACCCATCGTACCTTTTTGTGTATACATCATTCATCGTCTGCATATTTATTTTAGGAAAGAAGAGAAATTATTGTCTCGGATACCAGACCTCCTGACCATTGCCTTTGTTCAAAGCCATCAACAAGAGGGACTCTAAAGTCCTGATGGGAGTTATCGTGAAAAATTGAAGCAGAGAGAGAACTATGGCAACAAATGTATGCCGGGACTTAAAAGTCCCATTGGGAGACAAAGGGTTAAGCATTTCTTATACTTGACATAGGAATCGTGTTTCATGGATCTATTATTTTCCTCTCTGACTTGCTAAACTTCACCATCGCTTGTTAATACAGGGGCCAATGTTATAAAACTTCTGAAACCTTACCCTTGTAACTCCGTAAATTACTCGTGTAAATTCCAGTGTAGAATGCCAATTTTACCCCAAGAAAATTGCTAAGACGATTTGTTTACGGGAGAGAAAAGTTCTCTGACAAGATTATTGGGAAGAGAATCTTGAAATTGAAACAATTTTGTTGAAAAATGTCTTCCTTTCAACGCTTTTCCTTTTCTTCAAAATTTAATAGAAACCCTGTGCGCTTACTGGAAACATTATGGTAAATCCATCGGATGCAAAGAAGAAGCAAAGAAGTGAATAAATCATTTTTGAATACTGTAGTTCTTTGCTTGATGACATTCGTAGTAGAATTCTACAATAGAGCAGAAGGCAACTTAATCTGTATATTTTTAAGAGACTTGGTTTAGGGCTACGTGAGCCATGGTGCACAAAGCGTTCAAAATAGGCTAATAAGGCATATTTGACATACTTTGCATAAACTAGATGCGTACATTCGATGGTGCACAAAGCGTTCAAAATAGGCTAATAAGGCATATTTGACATTGTCTGCATACACTAGATAAGTACATTCGACTGTGCACAAAGCGTTCAAAATAGGCTAATAAGGCATATCTGACATAGTTTGCATACACTAGATGCGTACATTAAATGGTGCACAAAGCGTTCAAAATAGACTAATAAGGCATAATTGACATTGTTTGCATACACTAGATACGTACATTCCATGGTGCACAAAGCGTTCAAAATAGGCTAATAAGGCATATTATAAGTTAATCTAATGTGCTCAGAAAACATTCCTGTCGATAATAGGGTGGGTTTGTTAGAGGGAACGTTGCGTTTAAGATAAGTTTCACTGTTATTCTTCCCATTACTTTTCAAATGCAGCGGCTTCTAAAATATAATTGTGAAGGATGCAAGGCTTGCACGTGTTTGAAAAACGTGTAAGTAGGCCTATCAAGTTGATAAGTAGCAGAATGATAAAATATTAGCTTTGTAAACGTACGTTTAACATTTCTCTGATCATAAATTCGAAATTCCCAAGGGGGGAGGGGGTGTCAAGAAAACTGAGAACAATTTGATAACGTTGTTTTCATTTGGCAAAGAAACTTAAACGCAACTTGTGGGGTGCCTACAATTTTAGAAAGAAAGATGGTATAAAATTTTACTCAGGTTGGGATTCAAATCTGTTTAAGTGTTTTGATTTGATATTGTGTGTAGTGTTTGTTGTGAAATGCTACGGGTGATTATGTTATTTTGACGTCCTGAGATGAGTGACGTTTGATCTATTGTTTACAGAGACACATTTCTAAGCGTCAATCTTGATTACTATATTGGAAGTGACGACCATTAACAAAACATACAAAAAATATTGTTAAGAGGTAGGGAAGTCTTGAAAGCTGAGAGGGTTGGCAAAAGATTTCATGTACAAATGAGGTACTGTATCTTATTGTCCATAAAGCAAAGCTTGAATTTGGTCATGGAGTTTTGAGAGTTGTTGCTTTAATTGGATGGTGGCGAGTATGTCAGCAGGATTCAAGGTGATGAATGTTGTGAGGCTGAGACAATGAGGGAGTGTATTGAGAGAATGCAAATAAAGGAGAGTTGAACAGAATGGATAAGATATGAGAACAATACTGGCAAGAGAAGAAAAATTAACAGTCAAGTTTCACTTGGAAACTGAAATGCCAGAAAATGTGTACTCACCCACAGCAACAACGACGACACTAGCCCAAGACGGTTGAGACGAAGACTGTAGAAACAGGAACATTGAATCCAGTCAAAGTGTGGTGATCAGCAATTGTGAGACAGACCTGCTAGGGAAGATTCAGAAAGCACTCGGAGAATACCTGGAGAGGGAGAGAGCCTCGTTCCCAAGGTGAGCTCGTGTAATCTCGTGTAATCTCGTGTAATTGACAGCTTGAGGAAGAAGCTAGTCAGCTGCAGCAACGACGTGACGTAAGGCACTAGAAGTACTTGTATCATCCTTTTGGTATGAAGAATCAACAAAACATCTGACGGGCAAGATATGATAAGCGGACTTTTTTGCGCCATCTTATTTTAGCGACTTAGCGTATGTTCGCTAAATTAAAAGTGTAAAACTTTTATACCGCATTTTGTGCACCAAAGGTGATTTCCTGCATTTTGTAGCCCCTGGTGCTTTGGATGGGAAACATATACGAATAAAGAAACCCCCCAAAAGTGGGTCACTTTATTATAACTACAAACAGTTCTTTTCCATGGTGCTACTAGCACTGGTTGATGCTAATATGTCCTTTATCTATGTTGACATTGGGGCATATGGCAAAAATAGTGATGGTGGGATACTTTCAAATTCCCATTTCTGGAAGGAACTAAACAATGGCAATCTGAATCTGCCGTTAGCCAGGGCATTTGCAAATGCTCCAGAGCTGGGGGAAGTGCCTTTTGTTATGGTTGCTGATGAGGCATTTCCCCTTTGTGAAAATATCATGCGCCCATACCCTGGCCGAGGAGTGGGTGTGGCGAGTTAGCCACCTATACATAGACAATACGTCTCTACAACGCATCTTCCAGTCGTGTCAGATGTCATAACTTGACATTTTGGAGTTCACTGAAATACAAAGTTTCACAATTTCTGCTTACTCGTCGTGCAGTTCATCGGAATGTGGTGTACATGCTGTATGAGAAAATATTACCAAAACACTGTTCTATACAGATACATCACCGTATTGCTACTTATTGCATTAACTAAAATATCAGTTGACTATTACTGACAAGCACTCACAGAGTATCTTCTTCTTTAAGTGCCTTGTTGTATGACGTTGGCGACCATGATGTGCCATCTTCTCCGGTCCCTGGATAGGTGCATTTAACTTGATGGACTGGGCGTTGGGCAGATAGGGGCTTTTCTTCAATTGAGATGGGGGAGAAGCCCAAATGGGGGGACCAGTTGACTGATGGGGGATCAACCCTGGAGGACGCCGTCGTCATAACGTGACGGTTGTGGTCAATAGTTTTGCATCTTTAGAAGGGGAGTGTACAAAGTCATAGAATAGGAAGTATGTGGGTGTTGGAGAAATAGCCCTGCTCATTGCTTCACCTCCGATGGAAGCGACTTGGACGTTTTTGATAGCTAGTTTAATACGAGATTGCTTATAAATGGTCCTTTTTTCCCCCAATGTAGTACCAACGAGCAACTCCCACCACTTCTGACCGGCTGGGTTCAAATTTATTTTTCCACATTCCACTAAGATGCCTTTGGTCATTGTGTGGAAACAGGGATCTTAGACTTAGGTTGAAGTTCTCTGGTAGAAAGGGGTATTTTGTGTCGATATGCATATCTTACAGTGAAAGTGACACAATGTCTGTCGCAATCAATTTCAATATTGACAAAACTGAAAAGTGATCACGGAAAAATTGAGATCCGGCTAATCTTTTGGGGCAATGGCCTCCTCTGCCCTCTGTTCCTCCATCCCTGCAAAGCTTTTACCACGATCGGGTGTGCCGTAAGGCAGCGGAGTTTTGTGATGAAGGTTTTCCTTTCCCCAGATGGGCTACCTTTCCATGGCAACAGTAGCCACGTCCTGATCCCAGAGTTGATTCCAACACCAATCATTCAGACTGCAGATTGATATCACACACTTAGGACTAATAATTTTTCCTTTCTTCTTTACTTAACCACTTCTTTAGTTTTGACTGTTAACACAAAATCACCTGCATATAGCAGCTTCCAAGGATTACCTCTCCTACTCTCCAAGGTTGCTATTATGCAGAGCAGGGGACTCAGTGCTGATCCCTTATGGATACCAACCCCTATTAGTAACTCTTTCGTTTCTTGGCTAGCCACACTTACCTGAGATGATGATCCTACAAAGAGCACCATCACCTGTTTCAGAAGTGGCTCAAGTGTTAGAAAACAAATGACATATTCCGATATTTGACAAAATTTAATTACAACCTATGGTAGGAGATTAGAACAATCGTATGCACCCACGTTTACGGGCTGCCAAAAATCATATGCAATAAATTTGGAAACAACAACTTAACTAATGCAATATAGTATTTTATTGATCTCTTGTTTGCAACACGTTTCACAGATATGAAGGAAAAATGTAAAACGCAAATATCAAAATTAATAGGGCAACGTACTGGAGGCCCAGAACTACGAATTTGGGAAAAGTATTTAGAAACTCTTGATGAATACTAGACCCAAGGATGGAGTCAGTAGGAATTGGATGTGCCCACCCCGTATTTCTAGCGTTCAAAATAGGCTATTAAGGCATATTTGACATAGTTTGCATACACTAGATGCGTACATTCCATGGTGGACAAAGCGTTTAAAACACGCTTATAAGGCATATTTGACATAGTTCGCATACACTAGATGCGTGCATTCCGTGGTGCACAAAGCGTTCAGAATAGGCTAATATGGTATATTTGACACAGTTTGCATACACTAGATGCGTACATTCCATGGTGCACAAAGCGTTTAAAATTGGCTAATAAGGCTTATTTATCATAGTTTGCATACACTAGATGCGTATATTCCATGGTGCACAAAGCATTCAGAATAGGCTAATAAAGCATATTTGTCATAGTTTGCTGAATGCACTTCAACTCAAAATGCTACTCAAATATGCGTATGCTATCAATAGTTATTTATGCAAAATATGAAGACGCAGCAAAGTATAAGCGTTTGAAAATATGATAATTGAAGTAAAAACTATAGTTTGGTAAAACATTTACGGTTCCAACTGTTTCATAGGCTACCAGCCAGATCGACGCTGCTTCAAATTTGAATTACTTTTTCTGACACAAAACCGGGATCCGCACCCTCGCGGTGCATTATTGCACCAAGCCAACGAACTATACTTACAGGGCAGTGTTAACACACATTCTTTAGTTCCCATGTGGTGCCAATCTTTCACCAGTGGACAACGATTTTCTTCTTTAATATTTTATTTTCGATAGTATTGCTCTTTGTGGGAAATGTTTTGCTTCACGCTATTTATTGTGGATATAACCACTGGTAGTTTGTTAGCATAAGTGGCACGGAGCAGGATAAAAACTTGAATCACACTGCACCCATCAAGCAGGGGAAATACCTGTGCCTATTTGCAAGAGATAAAGAAATTTTATGATTATTAGGTAAAGGAAAACAAAGGACAGGTAGAAAAATGCAAAATTGATTAAATTTATGGGATCACTTCTCTAAAATTTAATAACTGCAGATAATACCCAAGGAAGTAACATTTCTGTTGCAGGAACATGTTAAAAGCTCTTGAAGATAGATCACTCCGACGTCAAAATGATGGGTGAGATACTTCAATCAAGTACTCTCAAGATTGACTTAAAAAGTGTTTTCAATGGTCAATTACTGAATCTGTAGTTGAAAATATGGTGTTGATCAAAATATAACCTGGCAATTGTAAGATAGAATGGAGGTATTATTACGAGGCTGGACGAAGTCAAAAAGAGATGGTAGGGACCTGAACCAGCTGATACAGACTTTTGAGCGTAATCGTAAGGTCAGAATTGAATATTCAGGCCAATACCGATTAAATATTAATCGACTTGTCTCCAATGGGGGAGAAATACTACCCCCACCTCCCCTGCATCATATGTAGTCGCAGGTTAGAGGCTATATGTCAAATATGCCTTATTAGCCTATTTTGAACGCTTTGTGCACCATGGAATGTACTCATCTAGTGTATGCAAACTTTGTCAAAGATGCCTTATTAGCCTATTTTGACGCTTTGTTCACCATGGAATGTACGCACCTAGTGTATGCAAACTATGAAAATTAAGGCTTATTAGCCTCTTTTGAACGCTTTGTGCACTATGGAATGTACGCATCTAGTGTATGCAAACTATGTCAAAAATGCCTTATTAGCGTATTTTGAACGCTTGGTGAACTATGGAATGTACGCATCTAGTGTATGCAAACTATGTCAAATATGCCTTATAAGCCTATTTGGAATGCTTTGTGCATCTCTATCAACCATTGCGTTAGGGAGATCTTTGGTGTACTCAGGACAATGGACGTAAAATATTTCGTTTAGAGCTAAAAAAGTGAGTATAGATGGACAAGATAAGAGGGGTAGTAAAACATTAAGATAAAAGAGGGGGTCTATTAACTATATGGTAAACTTTAGAGGGTGTAACAAATCCCAAAAATGGTCTCTAAAAATACTGATCAATTAAAAAAGAGGCTAAAATACTTTCATGGTACGTATGTACTTTTTGTCCTTATGATAAATAAAAGGAGAGCTTTCCTTTGATAAAAATGCCTTTGGTTATTTGTATTTCTATTGGGTCCTTTGATCGGAAGATTGATGAAAACGAGGTTCAACCTGCACGAATCGACCAAAACAAACTAATCACAGAGTGATTTGATTGTTATCAGCGAGAGCAACGTCGAGTTTTACTTCTGATTTCATGTAAATGGAGGCAGAATATGACTCTCAGTCGCTTCCATGTTACACAATATGTCTATTATGCCAGGTACGGCGTAGAGAGAAGTTGTTTATTCACATTCTACTAAAAGATGACCACAGAAAGCAGTCGATCAGCATAGTCAAGACAACACGAGATCTGAGTACCAACTCAAATTAAGTTGCAACTTTCTGCTCTCGCTGGTTTCTTAATTTTTAATAAATACGTTTACAAGGGAACTTTATCACTTTTAGAGTTAGGGTGTATTTTGTTGGCACAAGTCGTTTCTACAGTTATGGATTCAACGATATTTTCAGTTTTGAACTCGAGTTTAGCAAAGCCGGCTGCTGGAGTATCAGACGAAACTTGGAAAGGGTTTTGCTTGTCCTCAAGATTTGCTTTGATAGCGCGTACTCTCAGTTTATTTTTATCAAACAAAGTTTACCATGTTCATTTCATACCTGTGGGAGAAAGTTGCTCTGACCTCGAAGTCAAGAACCGTGTTTGCAGTGGCCACGTATAGAGAAATCCCAAAAATTTGGCTCTGAATTTTTATCGTTTAATGAAAGATGGAACTGGTAAATCATAGCATCAGATTTGTTTTCGATGTTTCAGCGTATATAATAATACTCCAACACATCATCTATTCAATACTGTATTATTTGAATCCCAACCTATGCTTCGATAATTCAGTTTCCAACCCTGCAATTTACATTATTAAACGATTTTGCGTCTTTTCTAAACGGTTCAATGCATTAAGTACCACGTCAGTAAATGTATACGTTTGTCTGGGTTGTGGCTACCACCGTCACCTGTGCGTTAAGCCCAATACACACTACGTGACGATTCAGACGAAACGAAACGATGAGGACCTAATCGTCTCAAACCGTCAGGTAAACATGACGAAACGATGGACTTCAGCAAATTGAACATTTTGACGATTTTCATACCCTTAGCAACCTTAGCCCTTACCCTGAAAATCGAGTTGTTTACAAAGAAAGTGTAACCGAGGTATATATGTACATATTAAAATCTGTGCCACTTGAGGTCTCTGTATGATAGACACAGCTAAAGATATATATACATTTGCATATTTGGTGGGTGGGTACTGTGCCACCCTGTTAATCCCGATCCCAACTTTTTGCACCAAGAGGCACAAGGAACTCTTAAAATCCGTGCTACTTGATGTATCTAGATGATAAACACAGCCTGGTATTACATCACCAAAACCTCACCTTTGATCAGCCAAACGGATTGAGCCTGATTGTGCTCCAATCTCTCAAATTGGCAAGTGACTAGGTTGTACTCCAACATGGCGGATAACTGTATTGTTTGTGTCTCAAGTCACGTGATTGGGAATAATGAATATTCTTCATTCCCAATGGCGATTGTGAGTCACGTGACATCAACAATTCCGCCATGTTGGAGTACATTCGCTGCTACTGAGTCACACTTGTTCAAAGGTTAATATAATAGTTGCTCTTATCGATCGCTCTTCAAGGTCAATTACGCTGGTTATACGCATTTCCGAATCTTAGTATCTTGTGCCGTTTAAATATACTTTTTTCCAAATAGAACTTTCGAATTTTATGGCAAATGTAATTTACCTATTAGTTAGTTATCCTGATAAAAGATGGTTTGCTGAGCACTATCTGAATTGAATTTTTCTGGATTTAAATTTGACCCACAATACGCATATGATAAGTATATTTGGAGCCTGAAATGGAGCCTTGCTTAGGCAAACCGGAGCCGGTCTTGGAAAAATCATATGCTTATGGAAAAAAACATGTATTGTTAAAGAAGCATCACTAGCATATATGTTGATTATATTATAACAATCTATTTCCTATGAGTGATTACACCAGTAGAACCTGCAGGAAACATATTATCATGAAAACTCATATTCCCGTGACTGAAGGTCCCAATGGAACCCATTATACACCAGAGACCAAAACCAGAACTGTACAATCAGCCACAGAGTGTGCGTACCACATGCGGGCCAAAAACAGTTCCCGAGGGGCCTATGGCAGGCTTATCCAATTGGCGGTATAAGTGCCACAAGCGGCCCAGAAGCAATTCCTAAGGGACCTATAGCAGGCCTATTGATTTTGCTGCATAATTGCCACATCCGGCCCACAAACAATTCCCGAGGGGCCTATGTCAGGCTTATTCAATTGGCGGTATAAGTGCCATATGCGGCCCACAAGCAATTCCCGAGGAACCCAGGTCAGGGTTCATATCGTGACCTGTGACCTCGAGGTCACTAGGCCTCAGATCGGTTGTTCATACAATGAATGCTATTTAGTTACTATTATTCAAATAAGGAATACAATGGAGCTCTTCAATACGTGATGCAGTTTCTTAGAAAGCTTAAGGTAAAATTTAATTTTTGTTTTAATTATCTTATTCCAGGATATGATGATGCATAAGTTAGAAGAACAATTTCAGCAGATACTCATATTTCAAGAGTTAGAGAAAACCTTGTGCAAAATCGTGCAAGACGAAAACTTTATGACAAAAGTTCGTAACAGAACAGGCAATGGTTACGCAAGCAGAGCAAGTGATCAATAGGTCACAAGAAAGGGACCATTATGGAAACAAAGTCTTCTGAACCTTTTTAATGCTATCCCTGCCAACTTTATTAGTAGGGGTTTATTGAGCACAATTTCTTTGTTTTTCTGCATACACTAGATGCGTACATTCCATGGTGCACAAAGCATTCAAAATACGCTAATAAGGCATATTTGACATAGTTTTCATACACAAGATGCGTACATTCCATGGCGCACAAAGCGTTCAAAATATGCTAATAAGGCATATTTGACATAGTTTCCATACACTAGATGCGTACATTCCACGGTGCACAAAGCGTTCAAAATACGCTAATTAGGCATATTTGACATAGTTTACATACACTAGATGCGTACCTTCCATGGTGCACAAAGCGTACAAAATAGACTAATAAGGCATATTTGACATAGTTTGCATACACTAGATGCGTACATTCCATGGTGCACAAAGCGTTCAGCTCCCTTTGCAGTGAGAGATTTTTGATTAATAATAATCTTCCTTTATCTTCCTGAACGAGTTTGGTATATACATTTTTGTATTTTTTATAATTAGTCAGGTCAATAATGTTACTGGTTTTGCAAGCTAACTTATTTAGATCATTTTTTCGGTATGAAGAGATTATCAGGCTATTGGACATCCAGGGGCGGATATGGGTAGTTTTTTGGTTTGATTTACGGACTGGAAATGTTGAACTAATAAGATCACTCAATCCCTGTGTATAACTACTTGTGGCTGAATTAACATCCTGACAATCCAAAGCCTTGGAGCAGTCAAAGGATTTCAAACAATGCGTGAACCGGTTAATAGATAGACATTTTAAAGCCATAAGAACATCCTTTCCGTATGATCCATGGAAAGATCTGTTACTAACTTTATAACAAGCAGCTAAAACTCTCAAGAAGTTGGAATTTATTGTCTTCCACTCTATTCTAGGAGAGACGAGGGTAGCCTAGTATTCCTAAGGCCTCTTTTGAAGTGCACTTTACTTAAGACAGGAAGAAGCCCTAGGAATTACTAGGAATCAAACTTGAAACGTCTCCCATAGAAAACACGTAAATCATCCACTGAGCCGCAGAGGTACCCTGACCCAAATCTGTAACAACCCAAAGGTAAAAGTATATTGAGTTGTTCTGAAAGCCTTAACAAAAAACCATCCGCAAATAGTTGAGTCAGCCATGCCTGTATCTTGCTTCGTGAATACTTTAAGTGATACATTGCAGCTCCTTCTCCATTGATGATTGGCAATTTTAAGGTCTCACTTTACAGCGTCTGGAGTATGGACTTAAACGCTATTTGACCAATTAAGCGGGAATAACAAAGACATTGCAGTTGAGTGACTGAGCTACAGACAAAGCGAGTGACTGACCGATGGACTGATTGCATGAAACAGGATGGGGGGCAAGGAGGAGACCTGCTCCTGTAGCTGGCTGATTTTCTGATCTCTCGTATACCATGATGATTCTGCTTGCATACCATTAAGTATACTTTGATTGTTTTATAATACTCAAAGAGAAAAACTCCATTTTAACGTTTCGAGATAATTCTTCCTCAGAAATTAACTTTACATATCGACTGGAAACCTTAAATTAGACTGTTACACAAAAGAAATTGTCCTGAAGAAGTTGTTGCTGACCTGGTGTTGTCTTTTGTCTAAACAGGTGGTATGATGAAGTGGGCCTTTGTATAATTGTTACCCTTTGCAATGTCAATTAGTTCCTTGAGTTGTATTACGGAATTCGACAATTTCTTTTGTGTAAAAGTTGCATCCAAGGTTTCCAGTCGATATGTAAAGTTAATTTCTGAGGAAGAATTATCTCGAAACGTTAAAATGGAGTTTTTCTATAATTCCTGGGACTATAGGCTGTCTCTACTCCTGACAAACTCTGTCGACTGGTGAACACAAAGCCATTCCTGCACCTCTTGTCTTGAATCCCGGCTGTACTAAATGAATATATTTTAACAACAAATTCCACGGTAATCCTTTCTGAGGATCCTCGTTCTTGCTTCCTGGGTTCGTAATGGACCTTTATCACACAAAAATCCAGAACAAGGCCGGACCCACAAAGAGCTCGTTATGTCGTTATTTTACTTTAAAGTTAAGGCATAAAAAAGGGGGCATTATATATGTTTGCAGACAATATTATTGAAAAGGATGAATATTTTTTTGTTGTACAAATTATTCTCAATCTTCCTGTCATATATTGCGCTCTATACAGGGAACACCAACATACCAATCCGACATCTGTACCTGTTCCAAAACATTAGCTGGGAATGAGACCGGTCTAAAGCAATCTACCAACTTGACCAATTGTTTTAGCTGAGCACCTTCAACTAAATGGATAGGTCTAGCGAGAAAACGAGTTCTTTCTGTATGCATAAGCTTTCTTGCTTTTATATGGACTGAATGAAATGCAGACTAGGCTGTTCCTATGATACGGAAGCAATCGTCGGTGCACGCTTTTGCACAGTCTGGGTTCTCAAGAAAGTGCAGCTATATGGCAGAGAACATTGCTTAGTGGTATTTTTGGTCTTTGAAACCGATGGTGATAAAATGAATAAAACCTATAAATAAGCTGTTCTTGTGTTAATTCCATAAAAACATTCCTTTCTCTTCACTACTTTTATAATAACCTCTATCTCAATCCTCAATATAAAAGTCTTCGGTGGAATTTTTGTTAGGTCATTTGGTAATCTTGCTGTGACCAAAGACACACATAACCGTAACAGAAACCATATTTGTGGTTTCGGTAATTCTATGTAGTGAACACTATGACTGAACACTCTGATTTCTCTGTTTTTGTGATGTTTTCCCTCAGTAATCTACCAAGTATACTCCAATCGGATAAATATCCCTTTGCGGCTTACGTATAAATATTGGCAAAGTGTTTCTCAAATTCTTTTACGAATACATGTTACGATCAGATGGAACAGCCATATCAATTAATAGGCAGGTTTGGTCTCCATTTTTAATAACAATATCAGGCCTGTTTGCTTTTATGGCTCTGCCCTTTTGGACACTAAAACCCCATAATATTGTAGCCTCTCCTGCTTCTGTCACTGCGTCTGGACGGTGTTCATACCAATTTCCTGCAGTCCTTTTCAATTTTCCACTGTTCTATCCAGTCGTGTCGATTCGTGTCGATTTTTGGGGGGGAAGTAGGGGGCACCCAGTGATGAGATGATCATACTGTTTCAACTGTCTCATCACAAAATCTACAATTTGGGTAACTGATTGGATTATGTATTTATTCTATGTATACTTCTTTGCAAGCCCATTGTTACTACTGTAGGTATCTCTTTATAGTATTGTCGAGTATGTCGATAATTGTGCAGACGTCATGCGAACGTGTAATGTCTTTTGGAATGAGACGTCCAGAGTTTTCTCTCTAAGTTTCTAATAATCGAAATTTACTTCTAACGTTGAAGTAAAAAGAGTGCAGTTCAGTTCACTTCACTTTAGTTCCCGAGAACAACCGTTCTCCTACCAGCTCTTTGCAGAATGGGATCCAGCCATCGACAGACTGGAAATAAGAAGCCTCATTATTGAAGTTCAAGACTGTTTAAACTTCAAGGAAACAATCGATTACCTCGCTTCCATACTCATTGCCCATTTCCTTGTTCAGTGAATAATCGACGAATAACTGTGATCGAAGGTGTGATCTGACCTTCGATTATTACTCAAGCAGAACGATCTTCGAATACCTCTCATTCAGATAACATATTGCATGGATTTTAAGGTGATAATTAATTCAGAGCTCAAGTGCAATTTTCAAAGCAATATTTGCCACGCTCGGTTAACTGTCAAAAAATATCACATGGCGACATGAAAGGATGTCGGCATTAATCATAGTCGGTCATTGCCAAATAACTAGGAACAAAGACAGAGCTGACGGAGAAACAATGCTCGTAGCCCAAAACTTGCAAGTATGAGCGACGACGTTATCAAATTTGTGAGGACTTTATAATACTGTAACCCCAGAAATTAGTTATCAACTTATCTTAAGTTGTGTAAGGTTTTCTAAAAAAAGGGTCTCCGTATAAGGAAGTCATTAGACGTTGTATATATCGTTTAGATGTCCTGTTTTAGTGGTATTCGCTTTAATTCCTATCAGTGGAAAATACAATGATAAATAAGAAGAAAAATATTAAAAACTATGTTCATGGTACAGAACGTCACAATTTTATAGAATAACGAAAGTAATTTGTACTTATAAGCTCTTCCGCTCTGCCGGTCCTCAGAGCACATGTCGTCATAGTGTAAGCCAGAAGGAAGCCTCGAATATATTTACTGGTTTAACGATGCCTACTATGCATATTGGGAGCATATCCAGCTAGGTGAACGAAAGAATGAAAAGTTAGCATTTCTTAAAAGCAAAAACAATGAAATTATCATATCACTAGTGGTGTTTTATCAGCTCCCTATGAGCACACTATGAAGCGACTGTAATTATCATAGCGTATCAGTTGGAATAGAGTTGGTGTCAGTCGAAGTTGAGTTAAGAAATCGTTAAACAGTATTCGTTGCTTCGTCATTCAGTATTCCCTTTGTATATCGAATTCGGGTCATTGGGACCAGCGACCTCACAACACTAGTCTTAAATGGTGTTGCTTTACTCTTATTTGTTAAGTGATAACTATGCGTTGGGAATCCTGTTGCGTATTGATGGGTTGAGAGATTAGGATGTCCTGAGTTAAATAAACCTGATGATTGTGAAGAGGGGATAATGGATCGAAGATCGGCTGTGTGTGAAACCGGTCCTGCTCCTGCCAGAACATGACTTATGGAGCTGTGCATTTGTGGTATGCAATATGGGGTCGTATTTGTCTCATTGTTTAAGCTTACCATGGTGATATCCTGTGGCAAAGATGAACCTATTAAACTACGATTAGGCAAACTGGGAGTACCCGTGGGAATGGTATTGGTTGGGATATCATCATTACTAAGAAAACCAGCGTCTCGTGGGTTCTGCATTCAACTATGCAAAAAGCCTTTTAAGTAAGTATTTTTCGTTCCTCATTACTTTATCTCACTTTATTGATAAATAGTGAAGTAATTTTTGGGTTGTTAATAATGGAATTGACAGTAAAGCATCACTGCAGGAGGGGTAATTAAACAAATGGAAAGGACAAAATGGTACAATGTGACCGGGACGCAATCAAATTTCATTTATTCACTGGCAAAAAAGCAGTAACATACTTCAGATAAAAAGTTTATGATGTAATGACCAGTTTTAATAAACATTTTCAAAAGTGATACAGCTGCAACCGTAACACGATATGAAATGGAAAAGGGACCACATTTCAAATTAAATGAGAAGAAGAGAATGTGTTGTCTGAGAATGATGTGCTATCACCAGATGATGAACTCACCCCCGGAAATAAATCAGTCCTTGTTGATCAGGAACTTAAAGTTGACTTCGTATGTTTAAGTGGAATTGAATCTGCTATTAAATCTGAGAAGTCGAAAACATGGTAGCTGGTGAATAACAGAGTTGTAAAGCTGGAGAAAGAAAAGTAAGAACATGAAGTGAGTTGATAATATTCATGCCAATATCCCTGATGGACGATAACAATTAACACTGTTGACTTTTTCGACGATGAGTGACACTTTGATGTAGACATTTTTAACAAGTGACAATTTGTTCTACTTGGTAGTTGCTTGCATCTGAGATATTAGAAGACAGAAGAGATCGACTTTAAACCAACAATGCAGGAAACATCAACAAGTAGTGGCGTACAGGGAGAGGGGCATGGCGATACCCTTCCCCCTTAGCAACCTTTATCTATAATGGAACATTCGAAATTATGGGCAAATGAGTATAACTGAGACGTGATCAGCCCTCGTTCGTTTAACAGCTCCCCAGAAGGGAGTATACACAAGCATATCCCTGTTTAATCTGAAGGAGGGAGAGGAGAGGGAGGGAGAACTGTGGGGGCGGCAAGGAGATAAGGTGGGGAAACACTGTTGTAAACTACTGTAAGCGATTTCGGAAGAAACGTCAATCACTTATTGTCTCTGACTCATTGCTATTGTTATAAATTTCTCCCAAAACCTGGTGCTTCCAATCCCAACTCAAACTGCCTCGAAGTTACAGCTGCGCGGAGCGAATAAGCAAGTACTAGACATATTGGAGAAGAAGTTATTTCACCACCTTTTGCCCTTGAAGTAATTCTGTCTACTTCGCCAAATATTGTCGCAATATAGATTGGAATGATGTTAAAAGAGGCCTGGGTGTGAATGAAATTAAGGAGAAATTAGTAGTAACTTGATTAAGGGGGTATGGAGATATATGGACGACGAGGGAGGGAAACACTCTGAGCGACGCAAAAGAAGGAATATACCAGGAAGAAGATTTTGTTTAGTTCTTTACTTATTTGGGTTGGCCTCCGCTTCTTTCGTATCCACTTTACTCCATTATATTATCCATTCCCCGTTCATTTTACTTGTTTTTTTCTGGTGTGCCTCAGCTCCCTGTATTCTTTTATTTCCTTAGCATCGTAGGCCATTTGCGTTGTACGACAAAAGAATTTTCGCGTTGGAATGTACCATACTGCAATTCGAGTTTAGGTTTTATATTTGTAATAAAGGTCTCTGAGTTTAGTTTAGCCAATTTTTAATAGTGTCCTGAAGAAGTCTGTTAGACGAAACGTTGTCAATGAAGTTTCCACATTTGGCGTTTTACTTATAATAACTTGTCGGTCAGAAATCAAGGAATATTACAACAGTGGAGATGAAGAGGAGGAGGAAGAGGAAGGTACGTTAGCTTCGTGTTGAGAACTGCAACTGCTACTTCGTCGACTGCTAGCTCAGTATGCGCCGGTATGTTCATGTTCTTTATGTTACTCGAAACATGTTCGAAGAATCCGTCGGAATGTCCATTCGTTGGTCATTATAACGGTTCCACTTCCCCCAAACTAACAGAAAAACTCGAGTATTTACCCACTTATGTTACTTACCACGCAGTAACTTACGGGTGCAAGAGCAAGCGAGCTTGTACCAGGCAAGACATGTTTGATGAGGTAGTCCCGTAGGACAGTACATGGGAATGCTCGTTTGTCGTCGTTGCGAGCCAAGCTGTATCAGCAGTCGAAGCAGCTGAAGCAAGGTTCGTGACTGGGGGTCAACAACCACAGCAGCGATGTGTTGTGTGACGAGCTTAGCGGATGTGTACGACTCGTTTCGTGCTGTGCTGTGCTGTGCTGTGTGATGCAGATGCGGTGCGACGAGCAGTGAAGCGATGTGGCGATGAGCTTAGTGAGCTTCGGATTGCGTATGAGGCGTGTCGAGGCCAGCTGGCGAGTCTGCAATCGGTATGCGTCGATGATGATGATGATGATGATGATGATGATGATGATGATGATGATGATGATGATGATGATGATGATGATGATGATGAAATGTTGAATACCTACGATATGGCTGCCTTTATGCGACATTTACATTTTAAAGTCATCCTAATTTCTAGACCGTTTTAAAGTCCTGTAGACTCTGCAAACGGCTATTTCAATCTTAGCTTAAACAGGTCATCATTCCTGTATGCTCGTCTGAGAACCAGCGTGTTCTCACGCGACGTATACCACCTCTAAGGTGCCATTGTACACTAGTGATAAATTCACACACTTTAAAAATGGCACACTTGTTTTCTTTACCGCTTATTAGCTTTTTTCATGTGCTCCTTTTTGATTCCAGTGATCTGTAACGCAATATTGCAATCGAATCATCTTAGAACACAGGTATGACTGAATTCTCAACATGCATTTTAATTTGGCCCTGTAACGTTGTTCCTCTTCAGACCAGGACATTGCGTCTCGGTAAGTACATCACAACTAGACACAGCCAACAATAGCTACGTAAAACATGCTAGAGCAAGGGCTTTCAACTGCACAGTTTACCCACGTTCTTGATAGCACCACAGGAAATCGGCAGGATTATTTACACCGACTGTATCATAAAGACTCCCTCACTAGACTCACAATTTACTGTCTTTAAAGACGTATCAAATAACGCTATATATCTTTATGTTTCATGGGAATCCATTATGGTATCGCCAGTACATAAACTGTTACATTAACAACGAAATATGTTTCTATTAAAGATATAATCAATACAATATAAACATGAATTTGCTTTGAAACATACAACTGTGGGAAAAACATAAAGGAAGATTTATCAAAATGAAACAAAACAACTTTCATTGAGCTACAAAATAAATTGACTAAAATTACACCATTAAATGAATATGGTAGAAATACCATTAAAGGTTTTAAAAGACTTCGCTGCAATAATGGTCACTTTATAGAGGAAATACCTAATTTTTTGCTAACAAATGAGCAAAAGCTTGGTAATTCAAGATATATAAAGTTTTTTTCTTGTTTTTCAATTGCCGAAAGAATACTTTTCTCTTGTTAATTTGTGTCTGAAACCCTTTGGAGTTTTTATAGCCATGTTTGCTAGGTGTAAGTCAAAAATTATTTAATACTCAGGAAGAGCCAGTTCAAGGAGTTATATAAAATACAAAACAACTAACAGATCATTAGAAAGAGAACAAAGCATCAAACACGTCCAGACTTGACCGTATTATAACATCCAATAGCTCTAGCCACAGAACAATTATAATTTTTCTAAGTAACACCATTATAGCCATGTTTGCTGGGTACGAGTCAAAGATTATTTTATATTTGAGAAGCGCCTTGAAAAGGGTTTACCAATGTCACGGAGCAGCTTTAAGACTTTCAAAACCATAAAGAAACAGAATATGGGCGGAAAAAAACCTGAATACTATCGCCTCTCGCGGATTATGGAAAGCATCTGTCATCAATGAGAACAGATACTACATCCATTCCTTGCCAAAAGGCCGATCAGCGATATCTGGCACCCCTGTTACCCACAGCGCTCCCACAGCTTCTAGCGGCCGTCAAATCTATGGTATGGTATGGTATGGTATGGTATGGTATGGTATGGTATGGTATGGTATGGTATGGTACGATATGGTATGGCATGGTATGGTATGGTAGGGTAGGGTAGGGTAGGGTAGGGTAGGGTAGGGTATGGCATGGTATGGTATGGTATGGTATGGTATGGTATGGTATGGTATGGTATGGTATGGTATGGTATGGTATGGTATGGTATAATCCTTTCAAAACAGCAGGGAAAAACACAGCTTACAGCACCATGGTCCGTAGATTATCGATTCTGTGGACAATGGCGGTACATACTTGCTTAGTAAGACTTGGCTTTCTTAGTTACTTTTTGTGCATAACAATTTGAAGTACCAACTAGAGAAAGCATGCACTAGCTGGTACAAAGTACGCTGAAGAAGTTACTTTTCGTGCATACTACCCTTTATCATCGTCGAAAGTTATTTCCTAGTATAGCGTTCTTGCATACCGACTTCGTCGTTACAAGCATACTAGCGAGTCTGTACTTCAAAATCCAACGCAAAATTACTTCGTTACTTTTTGTGCATATCACCCTTTAACGTTTTTACGTATGTTTTTGCGCCCTATCGAAGGAAACTATAGAGGTACACGAAAGAACCCCCCTCTCCCCAAAAGTATAACCATTGATAATGTCTGTTTTCACTGTTTGAAAGAATAGCAAACTATTATTTGCAAGAGGTCGAACTGTCAGATTGAACTTGACTTGAATAAATGTTGACTGGTCTAAAGGGGGGCCGGGGTGGGGGATTCAGCCGTTACTTTAATGCTCAAAATAAACTACCTTGGTTTTTTTTGCATGTCCAGCCCAAAAAAATAAAGTGGCGTTTGGCAAATTATTTCTTTCTCAATACTTTGTTCCCCGCAATATTTTAACGAGAGTTTTCGACAGAGTCCAAAGTGATAGAATGATCAAGCCGACACGCACCTTGGTAAATTTTTCATTATAAGTCTTCCAATGGACAACATAATAAAATCGGTTGACGCCGATGATGCCTAACGATTGTACTGATGCAACAAGAAACAGCATCTCGAAGAATCCCGAAAACTGGCAGATGCCGCTATCCTGTCCTCGCCATAGTGGGTTGAAGATAGAGGCTATTGTCAACGGTATGTTGAATACAGCGACCATAAGGTCAGCTCCTGCAAGACAGAGGATGAAAGCATTGGACTTGTTTCGTAGTTTATTGTCCCTGAGTACAGCTGTAAAGACGAAGATATTCCCAACCAAGATTATTTAGTTATTCTACTTAGCCCCACTGTCACAAAATTAAATTACATGGTACTAAAACACATAACATGGAAGCTATGATTGGCTTAGTATCCATTTTTTACAAGTTATGCCTGGGATACAAAGATTCCCAGTTAAGCAGGTTGGAAAGTACTTTAAATGCCCGAGATTTACTGCTTTCAGTTTACAAGCCAGAAAAATATACATCACAATTTTCCTAAAACGTCACTAAAGAGAGCATTAGTTACCAAAACGTTTGACTTAAAAATGTTGTCTACGTCCATGACCATACTTCAAAAGATTGGATCCCAAACTCCTAGCTCGTATCAACAATATGTCCGTCGGTTATATACACTTTTAAAGCTCCTTTTGGCTTTCAGGAGACGAGTAATTAAATTTCTTTTTCTACACACATTCTTTAAGTTCATGTGTTCTTTTAAACTCTTCCTTAATCAATTGAAATAAATTTGAATTCTCTTCCGTCTTAGTGCCTTTATTCTAGTGCCCCTAAGTGGTTTGGATTGGTGTGCTATGTAACGAATCTTATTCAAAATCAATATCAATATCTTTTTGTTCTTTGCTGTTTTGTCTGCTAATTTAGAGGAAAGCATCTCTCCAACGTCACTAGTAACAGTTGCTGGTGTGGTTATGTAACCACTAACAGCTTCTCTGTGGCTATCAGAAAACTGGTGTTTATAGTATAGGAGAGCCACAGCAAATTGTCTGTACAGAATGTTTTGATATATGTATTTATGAAGTATGGTGAATTGAAATATATTAAATGTGGAAGTAAGCAAGCGACGTAGGTCACATTGTTTCCTGATCTCCTCAAAATCTCTAGAGCAGTTAGGCGTTGTCTCACACTAATTCAGGATGAAAATGATATGACAATAGAGGCTCTTTATGCAAGTAATTGTGGTATTGGCCATAGTATCTAGGGTCGGTTGAAGCTGTTTGATTCATATACGGGGACTATGATTGGGAGGTGCCCCAGCGTTGTCGCTTCTCGGCCTCTTGGCAAGGAATGGATGTAGTATCTCTGCCGTACATCTCATATCAAACAGGGAATGTCGACTTACACAGCGCTTTTATAGCCTGAAAGGGCCTTAATTTAAACTTAAAGATGTCCGTGGTTTAGTGGCCAATGAAAAGCCTTAACTACAGAGGTATGACACTAAATACCGCAGATCCATGAGGACTAAAGAGCGACCAGTACTCTTTCTAAGGTATTAAGTTGTTATACTACATAGACTTTCTAAGAAGAAAAGATGCATTATAACCTAAGTCTGTTGGGAAGTCGCTATGTCATTGCATCACTTTGCAGTTGCTTATTGTATAGAGTGGCTCAGACCATTTAAACGGCAAGCGATATTTTGTGAGCATACTTAAATGTACAGAATGTAAGCTTCTTGTGCTTCTTTATAAATGATAGCTTGCTTTGTGTCGAGAATCGATCTTCTTTGCAACCCACTTTTGCACATGCAATCATGAACCTGAAATACTTTTAGACTTTTAAATACGAGAGAGAGTTTAGTAAAATTGTCAACTTTAAAAATTAAGAATTTAACCAGGGTTTAATACCCTGGTCTTGAACTGCACTGTCACGTATGCCAAACAATTCATTGCAGAATGCAAGAGAGATAAAATGTCTTCCGATGGTTTTTGGACGTAGTCAGTGTCAGTGTAGACACTAAGAATCTTCTCAGTTAGAGCTGAAAGCATAAACTACAATGTTTCCTTAGTTAGCCTGTATGGTGGCTTTTCTGTTTATTTAGGGTAGTTTCAATGTCGGGCCCACTGCTCATCAGGGTTTTTTGAATGAGAGATTGCCTTTAGATAAGGCATAGGAAACCCTGGGACCATGAACCAAATCCAAACGGGGGAGGGTTGTTCAATCCGGCTAGTGCGTTATTTTATAATATATTTATTTCACTGCCCTTTAAACATTTTCGTAATTTTCTGCACAGCCCACGAATAGTCTCAAGACACAAATAGTGACTATGATTTCCAACAATCTTTGTTTTACAGTGTAGTGCTTGTGTAGGAGGGATTCTGTTAGCTTAACATTATGTGTATTTGAGTGAGGGCTGGGTTCAAATTTATTTTTCCACATTCCACTAAGATGCCTTTGGTCATTGTGTGGAAACAGGGATCTTAGACTTCGGTTGAAGTTCTCTGGTAGAAAGGGGTATTTTGTGTCGATATGCATATCTTACAGTGAAAGTGACACACTGTCTATCGCAATCAATTTCAATACTGACAAAGCTGAAAAGTGATCACGGAAAAATTGAGATTCGGCTAATCTTTTGGGGCCATGGCCTCCTCTGCCCTCTGTTCCCCCATCCCTGCAAAGCCTTTACCACGATCGGGTGTGCCGTAAGGCAGCGGAGTTTTGTGATGAAGGTTTTCCTTTCCCCAGATGGGCTACCTTTACGCATGTAAACGGACAGATTTTTATGCAGTTAAAAAAATTGGGTTCATTTTAATCAACAAATAAAGAAAAACTTCTGAAATTTTTGTTGGATAGGGCAAAGGGTGTTGCCAAATTCGTTAATTTCTAAAAAGTGCGAGAGCCATGAACCAATGCACTTTTCCAAAGGCAGTGTTTTAGGCGTCTACTGCAGATCCTCTTCTTTCCATTTTGTGATACGTCTTTCTGGCTTATGCAGGCACAATGTTGATTGAGGTCATTCAGTTTCAACTTGTTTGGCGTTTTTTCTTGTAATGCAACACACCAGTTGGTTCCCGCCACTTATTCAATTTTGGTAGATTCGATAAACTTTTGAAACCATCTGTTTTTGTAACAACTATGAAATTATCACAAATCATTCGTTCGCATACTAGTCCCAGTTCCCTGCACTCATGCTTGTCAGCAAGCATTAGTATCTCGATGGCATTTGATGGACTTAATTTCTTTTCTAAGTAAGCGGTCCCCATTGATTTCAGTTCATGAAGATGAAGAAAATTGGCAGTTGCGACAAGCTGTCGTACGTTATCATCGTGTATACAGACCTCTCCTGTGTACATAAAATGCAACAATTCCTCCATGATCCTACCAGTCAGATTACGTAGGGTTATCCTATTATCCTCTGGTCTGGAAATCCTTGCAAATATGTCTTTAAAAAACTATGGCTATGAAATGTTGCGCAATATTCAAAAATTTCAAAAATTTTGTAAAAAGGCCTTAAAATATACTTTTTGAAGTACATTTTGACTTTTTAAGAGTTTTTAGTATTTTTAGGGTATTTCTACATGTATACATTATATTTGGGTAAGATATTTTAAATTTGTAGAAAATTATTTTCCAAAATGTATGAGTTTTGAAACTACCGAAATGGTTTCGTACTTATAATCCACCGATTTTTATTCATTTTGAGCATTATGACTAAAGAATACTCTCCAAACATCAAAAATATAACTCTTATTTCACTGTTGGTACAAAATCCATCTAATTATTTGATTTTTTTACAATTCGCTATATATTTGAAGCGCTTACCTGATATTTTATGGCATGTCAGACCAGGGTTGTGTTTAGTGTACAATGTATCTTGCCAAAGTGTCTACATGGATACATAACCCACCAATTATTATAACCTCCATGTATGGGACTTTTCTCGTATCCCCGATCCTTTTTTCTTGTGTCTAGTTATTATTTAAAGCTTGACATTGTTCTTTTTAGAGTGATAAAGGAACGCCTGTTTGGTGTTCACTAATAAATCGATTATTTAAGGCCGTTTACAAATTTTTTAGTGCCACCAATGTTTTCAAACGTTTTACTGTCTTACAGAGGAACAGCATAGGTACCGTGACCCATAGCTTATATCCTGACAACAACAATGCCCACCGCTGCATTCTTGCAGCTGCTAAAGCAGGAATACCAGACTTATTACCAAAAATGCTAGTAAGTGGTTTGTGGTCAGTTACCAAGGTGAAGTGGCGATGATACAAATATAAATAAAATTTCTTTACCCCAAAAATTATTGAGAGGCCTTCGCGCTCAATCTGAGCATAATTTCGTTCTGCTGCACTTAATGTGCGCGATGCATATGCTATGGGTCGTTGAGACCCATCTGACATTTTGTGACTTAACACAGCACCAATACCATATGGGGAGGCATCAACACTTAAAACTAAAGGCTTCTTAGGGTCATAATGTACAAGCAATTGTTCTCTTTTTCCATGAACGTACTTTCAAGACTCGTTATTTCTGCATAAAGAGAGTGAGAAAGAAGCTGGACATCCTACACAGGTGGTATAACTCGAGCATTAAGCAAAATCAGATGATGTTAAGCTTTCGAAACCATAGTGGCAATCTCTCAATCAAAGGTCCCTGTTAGACAGTGGGCCATATTTTGAAACTACCCCAAATAAACACTTAAACCATCGAACAGGCAACGTAATCAATAAAAGGAAACTGGGGCGCCCCTCTATTGTACAACAGGGTACAGAAGCATGTCCTGTGCCAGGCTTAATGGCCCAGTAGGACGGCCTCTCACGGATACAAGAAGAATGTGATTCTCAAAGAGTGGAGCATTACCACAATAGCTTGCAAATTAACGGCGCTGACCGGATTCGAACCGCGTCCTTATGACTACTAAACCAACGCCTTAACCAATGAGCCATTCATTAACGGGTTTCCCCTTTCCCCTGTTGTTAACCCCTCTTTGCAATACTGAAAGCTGAGCAACCTAGGGTGTCCACTAACAACATGTTACTTTTTTATAAGCTTAGCTATGATAGACATAAGGTATATACTTCAGTACTAACAATAGAACCTGAATTTGTACATTATAATTGCTAGAGACATAAAAGGTATTTTTCTATTTATTGAATCGACGTCTTTTCTCTACAGGAAATACTTTGTCTTGCTGCTTGGCCTCACTCTTAAAATATTAATATTGCGCTGCATTTATGATAGAAGTAGAAGGTACCACTTTTACTTTATATCCTTATATGGAGGATTGGTAACTGTTTGGCAAATTATAGAAATGGGAAGAGTTTGCTATAGGGTCACCGTTGACCAGTTGATAAAAAATGCACCTCTGAAACGTAGGCTCTAATCTTGTATCACAGCAGAGACATGTTTGGCTTTTTTTCTGATTCAGATACTTAAATATCAGTCTATAATGTCGTCGTCGTCAAAATATTTGAATAATAAATTCGATTACGGATCAAATATCTTGAAAATAATGTGTATTTTAAGACTAGTTCAAAGATGAAAAGCAGCAAAACATTTAATTCAGTTTGTTAGCACCTGTTTTCGTGCTACCTCCATTTAAACAAAGGTATAAATATTTAAAATATACTAGCAATTAAATTCGTTCAAGCTCTAGAAAGTCCAGTTTACTAATGTAAGAGAAAATATTTGATCTCCTGGTGCACCTACTCTACCGTAGTGTTGTTGTGACACACTATGAATAGCATTCGAAGACCTGGTAGATTTTTTTAAAGGTTAGAAGATCATGCTTGTGCTTCCGCTCGTCAACTGCCACTTTGCAAAGGCGATCATTGTTGTTTCGACTTTTGCGGGTGCTCTTTGTATTTTGATCAGTTTTTCTATTGTGACATCACACTTAAGTGCTTTATAGGGTTCTTGTGGCTAGATGTTCCACTTGAATCAATTGCCTTATATGTGCCCTCCTTCCCAGCAGCTCTGAACTATACAAGGGTATTGGAGCCTTCTTATGAGCAGTCTCATTAAAAAAGAAACAATACACCAGGGAAGAATAGAATTTCCAGTGACGTACGAAAGAAACAACAGGAGGAGTAGAGGATATTTTGAGGAGATGTGACCAATGAATGTTGAAGTATGTTGGAGTATCTGGAAAGAAAGTGGCAAATAGCTGTGGTTTAAAAGAGATACAGGTAAGAATAAGACAGAGAAGGCTGCAATGGTTTGGGCTCAATGCTGTTGACGGTACTGAAAATATTGATAATGGTGATGATAAAAAACTTCAACTCTGCCTTTCTTTAATTTGTTCCAGGATAATGCATTTTTGTCCATCAAAATAGATCAATGCGTTATACAGATTGAGCAAAACCGATCGAGGGCCCAAATTGCTTTGACATACACCGTACTATGCGGTAATGTGTCATTCTGTAATACTTTCGCATTATGGCTCCCAGATTCTGATGGTAGAAGTTTTCCTATTGTGCGTAGTAGCCAAAATTACAGCAGCGGATGATAATCTACGATATCACAAATACGTTCTCTAAGACAGATCCTAGAGGAAATGGACAGACTTAACATTGCTTAAGAATTCTGCGAAATACACCAACTGAAAAATTTCAATTCTGGGGCGTTTTTTTAAAAACATACTGAAAGTTTAAGCTGCTGAGTATTAAAATCACTACTATCATCATTCGAACAATCTTTTACGTTTTAGTACATGTAGGGTACTATCATGTATATCTATCATAGAGGTAATATGAAATGTTTTGAAAGATTAAGGGAGCGTTGACAATGGATTCAAGTCAACAATCTTTCATTACTTCAGAATTTTCGTATCAAAATATCCATCTTCCTCAAAAGTATGTCCTGAAAGTAAATCTGAAGCAGAGTTCAAGAGTAGAAAAGTAAATGTGATAAAACTGTTAAATTTAAGGTATATTTGAAAGAACTCACTAACAGAAACAAGATTTTGAGAATTGTCAGAGATGTGCTTTTCGACACTTGGTAGCTTCAACTTTCGATATCTGTTCAAAAACACCCCAGAACTGTAACCAAAGCTTCAACAAAGTGGAGAAATTACTGCCAATGGTAAAAATTGAAGGGAAATCTGAGCTACACTCAGGATGGACCCATGGTGATGTTGGCTTAATATTCCTAGTGCAAAAAATTTGCTGCGTTCCCGATGGACTCCACTGATCATAATTTGGCCCACAGGGCAAAAGGTTTGAACACCCCTGAACTACAGTGCATTGTATCTCCCTTGTTGCAACTTTCTTCGACACAAATCTCATATTTTTCAATTAAGCCATATATCCTGAATGTCTGAGATCTCAATGCTGTAAACATACTAATTATTTCTTTAATTGAGGTGACGCCAAGATACTAACCGCGGTTGCTTACAAAAGTGGATGTTCTTAGGAAGTTGATAAGAACTAGACAGTACGACAATCCTGTATGTAAAATACGATCCTGCCACGGTTTATTCTACAGGACCGTGATGAAATTAATTAGTTTATATTCTGTTTTTTAAGTTAAATGTTTGGTGCGCGGGCATTAGAACTTCTATAACAAGATATTTTATAATTTGCAAGTAATGAAAGATGAGAGGCGACCTTTTCTTACTCTGATGTACCCAGCAGGGCGAACTAAAAGTAATGATATCGATTTTCTTCTCTTCGCTGGAGTGTTCTAAAAACTTCTTCTTTTATATTATGTCTGAAACCATTGAGGGTCCTGGCTGTTTTTAAGCTTACCGGTAAATTGTTCCCTATTGTTGGTCCTAAGTATGAAATGCCTTTCTGACCTTGAATGCTTTTTCGGATAGGGACATGTAACTTATTTTTGGAGTTGCGTGTAACTCTGGTCTGGTTTAACGGGGAAAACACCATTGCCATATATAAGGGCCCTGTATTTCTAAAGAATTTGAATATGGTTGTTGCAATACACTGCTCGACCCTTTCCTTTGTTACATCGTATACCCACCATACATACGTACACACAATCAGCACGCCCCAACCTATACCATGCAAATGCAAACTGCCAGTGGTTAAGTCATAGAAGCGTAACACTGCCCAGCTTAAGCAGGGTCCACAGCCAACCTGGAAATCAAGGAATTATCAGGGAATTTTAAACTGGACCCATTATATGAGTAAAGTCAGGGCATTGTCAGGGAATTTTGAAAAAATTCAGGGAAATCAGGGAGTACGGAATTAAGGTGTTCTTGCTGTTTTAGTTCATGGGATATCTATTTTCTAGAAAAGTGCCTTTTCCTTAAAATTGTTTTGAACATCATTGAAATGATAATGTGAGTCTTAGACTTATCAAAAAGAGTTTCAGCTAAAATGAATATGCTAAATTTGATGATCGTTAATTTCTTGCAAAAATATATCCCTACGACAGTACTTCAATATAATACGTCTTTTTTTATGGCGGCTACGTAAGTGAGTACGACAACTTTCTTATCTAAAAGCTTCCTCTTTTAATTTTAAAACTTGAATTTTATTCACTTGATAATGGTAACAGGGAGTGCCGAAACGTTGTGTCGAAGAAATCAGATTTTGTAGTATTGCGTGTACTGCGAGGTAAGAAGACCTTCAGAAAATTAGAAGGAGTCGCCCTACGTCTCACAAAATGTATTTGTGACATTGATTACAACAAGTAAAGCCTGGAAATCACAAGCAACTCTCGGGTAAACTTTGACAACAACTTGCTTGCCCAACTCGTACGATCAGTTGCCGGTTCGATCAGTTTTACAATTTCTCTCTCTGGACACCAGACGAGAAAGTTTGGGTGTTTACGTGCGTGTCTGCACTGCAGGGAATACTAGTGTCGATTCAATTCTGAAATAGCATCTAAGGTCAATAATATATTTTATATTTCGGACCTAAAATTTGGAATAATTTGCCTACAAATCTGAAAACAGCTGAAAGTCCAAACTGTTTATTACATGTATTAAAAGACTAATTGCTCTCTTTTTTTTGTTTCAGTTTATTTCTTGCCAGAGAAAGGGACCCACTTTTATAAACAGCCACAACATTTCCCTAAACATCACGTGACATCAGGAGCAACTGGCCAGAAAAGTGTTAACCTACGTAAATAACTGAAGTTCCAGAATCAGGAAGAACCTCGGCAAATTTTACTACATTCGTATTCTACCTGTTAAAATTGTTGTGCTTCATGAATACCCGGAGAATTACAAGTTATCTAGAAATGAAAGGCCCCGAAAATAACAAGGCTTTTTCTAGATCAACATGAAACCTGAAATTTATGACCCTTCAGTACAAAGTAGAATTTCTTACTGTATTACGTCAACCAGGCTATTTGAAAGTTTTGGTACCAGGCAATTCAATACGGAATATCATATCTTTGATCGACTAATAATATCGCAAAAATCGACCTGATGATAATGATAGTGAAATTATCAACTTTAATATTTAACAGGCACACAGCCAAGGGGGAGGGAGCGGGGGGCTATCCCGCCCAATAGGTAAAACTTGCCCGCACTTGCCTCCCGGAAAAATCCCTACGGGCATTTAAAAGATGGATCACTTGTGTATTTCAATTCACTTGTGCAACGTTTTTGTCAATTAATTGGAACAAACGATAAGTTTAAGTCTCTTAAATGCAATTTTGAGCCTTCTCAGAACTGTAAAAATTCAAATTTTCTCCAGCCAATAAAACCATAGTGGGCTGGCTTGGAGGCTTGGTTCTTTCAGGGATTATTGTTATGTTGAAATTCTTGATAGTTGATTGACAGGTCTTGACAGCTTATGAGCAGGTTGAAAATCTCTGACAGTAATTTTGCCATTGTGAGATTCATATGAAAGCATTCCAGAGGTTGTACTCAATAGCAAGATATAGAGAAATACCTTGTGAAAATTGCTAAATTGCTAAATCTCGGTGAAACCTCACTCGCTCGAAGAAGATGATCAGTCGCTGACGCAAAAGCCATGTTTTAATATAGCGGTGAAACAAGGAGACTCGAGACACATATTTGTTACGTTTCGACAATTTTGCCAGACAATTCCAGTCATAATGGAGTTTTCTCGGACTCAAAAAACACAAATGTGCAATATTTGCTCAAAATATGCAAGTCTTATTTCCTTCAATTAAATTCCTCTCCCCCTTCCAAAGAACTAATAAACACACATTGCTATTAATTAAGTGATAAAGTTGTGATAAATTGATTGTGAAGAAAAGTATGGGGTAGTATCACTCTGACCCTCTGAAATTCTTTGAAAGTTGTATATAAAAACCAAAGCTGTATGTCTGACCAAGTATTTTGTGGGAACCCAACTTTTATAGGTCTTTATTGCAGAGGTTCAGAATGCTACAGTTACCACTGCAAGCAGCTATTGCCATGCTAACATTATGTTGGTAATCCATTTCCTTGTTGCAAATGGTTCTTCAAGGATGCGTTGGAACGACAGTGAACCAGGTACTATATGCTAGTGTTATTTTGTTGTATGTTTCTTGTACGATACCTTGTGAAAATGACTACTACTGTTAAAACCTATCCTTTCAAGACCTTATTTGACCTTCTTGACTTAAATGCATAATCTTCGTCAGATCTTTGCACAATTTGTTTTCACTATTTGCTTCTATCGACGACGATTCATTGCGTTTCGTTCTATTGTTAACAGTGGGGTCTGCATTTCCTTTCTGATTTGGTCTGACCAGCGCTTCGGAGGTCTCCCTTTTGGTCGTTTGCCACCGAACTATTCCTTGTATGCTCGGAAAACTCCGCAAAGTTTAGGATATTTTAACCAAACAGCAAAGAAAATGGGATACAAGCTCTCGATTTTACTTCTCCAGTAAATTTTGCACAGTATTTTAAAGAGTATTTTTTGAGATGAAACCAAAATCCCCAAAATGGGGGGCCAAAAATTTGAATCGCTCGCATGAACATACTTCATCCCTGGTCATTTTTTTATTCCTATACAGGCAATCTTGGACAAAACTGTTGAGAAAAAATAGTGGCAATTTGACCAAATCAGTAAAAATGCCACAGGACAGTTGCCACATAACATACGCTTCCAGTACTGGTATTACTTCGTATGTTCTCCTTTCCTTGGGGTATTATGGGGCTAATCGCAGGATGCACGAGGATTGGATGTGGAAAAGAAAATAGAACCACTTTTAGAACAGACGAATACAGTAAGAATTATACCTACAGTTCTTTTGTGTAGATTGTACTATTAAATAGTTTCGCAAAATATGACAACATTATGCGTTGCTTATCTAAACAGTAATCGTTGTTAAACTATTTGTTGACCATTGTCACTAACGTTTATCGAAGATGTCCACTTCAGAATGTTTTGCCATTTCACGTAAGAGCTCATCAACAGTGATTAACTCGACTGAATTCCATACTTCGACTGCAATTTAAAGATCGCTCTACCTTTTTTCCATTGTCAGTACAAACAGAATTTTCCAGTAAGTTATATGAACTAAGATTTTTGCATCACTGACGTCTCTGTTTTCCCTGTCCTTTTTCCCCTGTAGCTATCTCGGAGGCACTGGAACATCATAAGGATTAGGTGAAAATATTAGATCGAGAGATTAGATAGAGATAGTGATCTGGGTTATTTATTGTAAATATTCATCCGGTTGTGTTTTCAGCCATTGCGATTTTAATCATGTACTTCTTATTTTGACTCAACGCTATTTCAAAAAGGTTTTGGGCTCTTTCTCGAAAATAAGTAAAATTTGTTTTCTTACATGAGATTTGCAGTAAAGCTTAAGGTGGGTAATAGTAAGCATTCCTGAATCATCATCAAATTTAAATACGGAGGCTCTATATATACTCTATCACTGTTTATTCAGTATCACTGCCTTTGGCACTACCAATTTTGTATCTAACACTGAACCCTGAGTGTACGCCCTGGGCTAATAATCGGAGGGGCTTATATATTCGGAAGGATATTTTGGGTAGTTTACTGAGGGGGGCTAAATTCGGGGAGAGGCTTATATTCGGGAAGGCTTACATTCGGAATTTTACGGTATATTGTGTTGCTTTTCATCCAACCAATTTGCCTCTTGCCAACGAATTATTGATAGGCGATATGGATGAGTTACTCACTTGTTGTATAGGACAACATCTGGAAGCCAAACTTTGATTGGATCGACAGAATGTACAGTTACAGCTTGATGTGATAATTGCTGACGACGGTTCGTCAAGAATCAAGGCTTTCGAATATCTACTCGGTTTTTTTTATTCGATTCCCTTCCATCCAACTTTAGTAGACTCTTTTCCAAATGAAGTTTAAGATATCGTGTTGTGAAATATAACAGCCGAGCTAGGTTTAAAATTGGTTTCAAGTCGATTTGGTCCAAAAACTAGACTGAAATAATGTTCAAACACCAACAATAGGTGTATATTGCTAACACCCCAGTATTGGTACGAATCTACTGTAAAATGACAAGCACATCACAGCTGCCTCGTAATGGCCTCGTTTTTGATTCGTACCAGTTTCGACAGAGAGTTTTAATGGTTTATTTGTAACTAATACAAGATATTTTCGAGTAGCATCGAGAAGAGATGATTTGAAATGTTAGTTTTGAAAAGAACACTAAAGAAATATAAAATATGTCACCATCGGGGACCAAACCCGGGTCTCCAATTGCGTTGAGCTGGATGTCGGTGTCCACCGGTGGATGACTAGGAACTAATCTGGCGACTAGAGAAATAGAGTATGTTAAAATTGGAGGTCACCTAGCTCAGATGGTAGAGCGCACGGCGCGAAGGCGTGGGTCACGGGTTCGATCCCCGGTGGTGACATATTTTCTATTTCTCTAGTGTTCTTTTCAAAACTAACAAGATATCTCTTGGAGCATGCGCACGTGCATCGTATACGCCGACACCGGTCAGGGGATTGCGGTTTGACGGACTTCTTTATTGTTAAGCGGTAAGATCCGCGGGACCTCTAACGCAGGGAGCCTTAAATACTATTGCTCTGTTGCCGGTGACGCGCTTCATAATCTTCATCATCTTCATCATGTTCATTATCATCATCATCAGCAGCAGCAGCAGCATCATCATGCTGACCATCATGATCAATCATCACCCAATCAACCAATTGATCAATCCATCATTAATCAATCAAGCAACAAGCAATCATCAATTAATCAGGCAATCATCATAATCATGATCATCATCATGGGTTTCCCCCCCAGCAATTCGCGACAGTTAATTCCCGCGACAATTAAATTTTCCAGCGTTCGCGACAGTTAATTCCCGCGACAGTTTCTTCCTTAAAAGTAGTTATCACTCTATCGCTTAATTCAGAGTACCGTTTTATTTAAAGCACCTTAAGTATAAACTTTTGAAAGAAAGAAAGTGGCGTTAACCTACGTATAATCATGCACTTTTGTCTATCAGTTTTAGACGAGAAAAACATTTAAACACGGGAATTATTTTTAGATACAACTGCAACCGCCCCTGAAGACGGAAACCTCATTTTAAAGTACGTTTGTATGTAAATAACATTCTCTGGAAGAAAAATGGAGAAACGTTATGATATGGGTAGGGTTAATTGGTGGTAGATAGATAGAAGTAGGGTAGTTAGGGGTAGTGTAGTTAGTGGTAGATAGTGCAGGAGTAGATTAGTTAGAGAGAGATAGATAGCGGTAGTTAGTGGTAGATAGATAGATAGGTAGGGGTAGTGTAGTTAGTGGTAGATAGGTAGGGGTAGGGGTAGTGTAGTTAGTGGTAGATAGGTAGGGGTAGTGTAGTTAGTGGTAGGTAGGTAGGGGTAGTGTAGTTAGTGGTAGATAGGTAGGGATAGTGTAGATAGTGTAGGGGTAGGTTAGTTAGTGGAAGATAGATAGGGATATGGTAGTTAGTGGTAGATAGATAGAAGTAGTTCGCAAGATCATACTTTCAGTTCAAAACGTATTTTATTTTCATACGATATGATGTTTGCTAATTAAATTAAACCTTGGAGAGTGTCCAGTAGAGGTTGCTAGGTATTAACTATAAATAGGAATGAAAAAGGATACAATAAAACATTATTAAGCTAATTTCTTGAATCAGCTGTTTCCGTACGCCTTTAAGAGTGTTATCGTATTTGACAATTTTTTTTAAAAACTTGTAAGAAAGTCATGCTGCGAAACGGTCTGGATTTCTGACACTGCGCAAAAACATGACTTATGAATTTAAGTCTAAGATTCCTTTTTCTCGACGTATTAATTGCAGACTGTTATCTTTTAACACGAAGGAAGTACGTTGTCTGTGTTATTGTTAACAGTGTAAAGGTTAACAGCGTAATTTGTGAACTGTAGTAAAAGAAAGCCATTATTAGGATGGAAATTATTATGTGATCACTCTCCAATAATAGCATATCATAAGCGAAAACAACAGTTTCCTTGTTTATTAAAGTCTGTCTTTGACAATAACCTCTTTTCAAGAGGTCACTGCCCATAATTTTTGTCAAACCACCCCCTAGCTTCCATGTTTTCTTATCTTGTTTACTCCCGTCTCCCATGCCACCGTTTTAGCATTGTCTTGCCATATTCCAATTTGTTTTTGGTCGTCCTGTTCTTCTCCTGACTACTACTTGTATTTCTCCTGATTTCGTGGGAAGGTGGAGCAAAGGTATAACGATTAGTCATGTGTTTGGACTCTTGAAAGCTTTTGTCTCGCGAGAAGCATCCATAGCCGGTATAATAAAGCCTGTCACTGCTTGACTTCGTTCGTAATATCTTAGGAATGGTAGTAAAGTGACTCTTGTGAAATTTTCCAGTAACGAACATCTTTTTCTCTAAATACGTCCAGTAATCACCAGTAAAAACAACGAGTGACACACGTTTCTTCACAGGCTGACAACCCGATATGCAAACCCAGCCTCTCTTTGAAACGTATGTGAACGAGACTTTTCTTTTTCGAAAAGGTCTATTCTTGGGGAAGTAGTAGTAGTAGTAGTAGTAGTAGTAGTAGTAGTAGTAGTAGTAGTAGGAGGAGGAGGAGGAGGAGGAGGAGGAGTAATGGTAAGAGTGAAGAATTAAGCGTAGTAGTGGTGTCAAAAGTAGCAGTCATAGAAATTGTAGTGTCCTCAGCAGCAGCAACAAACACCAAAGGATCCAAACACATTAAAGAAACTGCCGCATACACTTCATAATCTTAGTTAAAAATACCGGCAAAGATATTGGATCATGTAGTAGCATTTTCCTTTACAATCTCTTTCAGTTTGAATATTCGTTCTTGAAAAAAGCAGAATTAAAGAAAATACGTTCTAGCTGTTTGTTAGGATCTCGTTGTCAATAAAGTTTCTATATTTGGCGTTTTACTTTTGATAACTTGTCGGTGGACTATTCACCTTTCATTCATAGGATCTGTTATTTCTGCCCCTGTAATACAGGTACGTCTATGGTCAATAAAGCCAGGAGCTATCTGCCCTGGTTCCAGCCCTGCATTCTGTTCATTATGTTTCTCAACCCGTAATGAAGCTTCATTTATTTACGGTTAAAGGTCCTAAGTGGAGTAATTCCACTTATGTCACGTTTTTCGTTCCCAACACTATTGAACCATAGAATTCTCTTTCTTCTTCTTGCTTCTTGCTTAAGAGTAAAACTTTAATCAATTCAAGGTTCATAGTAACATTTTGGATGGGTGATACGTAAAGGTGACTTGGAAACTGAGGCATGTATGTTTACAAGACAATGTAACGAATATGAACGGTTGTATCGTTTGGATGTGTTGGGAATTGAGAACAGGAGTGAGAATTATCAGTCAGTATGGGCCAGATGGGAGGTATTAAGTGAGTGTGCAATGGATCCCACGGAGTAATTTAAGCAAAACAAACAAGTTGCATTGTAGACGAAGGCTGTCAAAGGTGTGGAAAAAAGCTAAACAAGAGCCACGAGTTGAAGAAAGCATATTGCGAGATAATAGAGACCCAGTTATCAGATGGAGTTATAGAGAAGGTAAAGGGGTAGGCAGCGGGAGAAAATATATCGTTAGTAAACACTTGATGTTGTATTCTAAAAGGTACAGAAGATTGAAGGTTCTTTGGCACAAATAATATATCTTTTAGCATTCTGTGCAGTTGGGTAATATACGCTTAGTGAGTTTCCTTGTTGCAAACATACCTAGTACCGAGAGCTGGTCTGGAAACTGGCCTAATCCAAATTTATTTAAAAATATTCATTACATTTAAATTTTCAATAAAGTTTTTGCCGAGCAGTGGAGTCCAATTGATGCAACAGATACGTTCGTTCTGTGAACGTGAAGTTAATTAAATCCAACTCCATTTTAATTATGAACTTAATCATATCTCAGTCATGAAGCAATTGAAACGTGATGTTATGATAATTTGTGTTTAAAGTGAGCGGATGGTAGGTGCTAATTGACCTGTCATAACTCCCTGGAAAGTGCGCAAATCCCCTAAACGACTTCATAATGTGTTAGCCCAGTTATTTACCTATCGATTGATATATAAATTAAATATAAAATTAAATGTTATGTCTATTAATTATTATGATATATAGTGGTACCGAACTTCAAAAATCTGCCGCTTTGTCGGTCTAATTGGTACGATTTAAACAGTTGTGGCCAGTTTAAGCGTCTGCTCGACAGCAATGCATTCCAGGTCTGGCAAGCGAGAAAAAAGCTCAGCGAAAATAAGCCGAATAATGTAATATGTATGTCCTCTTACTGAGGTTGGATTGACGTGTGCAGTTCCTGAAACAGGTCTGGTCTGTTCACTGCAGGTTGTTTTTAGGTCAGCATCTGTAGCATAAACCTTTTGATTCCCAGTTGAGCGCGGAATTTGGTAGTCTGAGAGTTTGCGCGTGTAGTTGGTGGCCAAGATATTTCAACCTAAGATTCTTGTGACATTTGTCACAAAGGCTACTGGAGCATCCTTTAAAAATCCATCATGCTTTGGTTAATTTAATTAGCTGTGTAGGCCTTCTTAATATTGTTTTTGGAAATCTAAACCACAAAAGGTTTAACTCAGCAGTCCTACCGAGCAGGATCTGCAGGCTATGAAGCTCAGTCTAGCCTAAAGATTAAGGAAGCATCAGGAGAAAAATTGAAGACGGATTTAAATTTGCTTTTAAAGGAGAAAAATAAGAATCTATTACATATGGAAGAATTACAGGTTGATTATGACGAGCTGACAGATGAGTGTCTAGAGCTTAAGGAATCTGACAAGACACTAAGAATTCAAAACGAGCAACTGATTAATAAGAACAAGACCTTGGTAGTTGAACTGAAAGGAAAGTGTCAAGAGATTGCAAAGCTAACGGATTCATCTCAATGCTTAGAGGCAGCACCCACAAAAGTCGATGCTGCAGTTCAAGCTTGTTTACAAGTCGACAAGGAAGCCGACACTTAAGAAAATTTGTAATTTTGTTCTGCGAAAAGAAGTTGCTAACTAACTGTCAGGGCTGAGGGTTGCTAAGCAAGTTGCTTAATTTTTGGACTAATTTGAGGACTGAAGTAGTAACTGGGTTGCTTATATAAAAAAAATTGTGTCGTTGATCTCCACCATCGACTTGGAAGTCACTTATTTTGCAGAATCTTTCAAGATTTTGGTAAAATATCGTGCCACATTATTGCACTTTAGGCACAGATATTTGTGTTTGAAACGCGTTCTTGGTCCAAAATCACACGGACATGCCTGTAGGCACGTTTAAATAGGCCTTGCTTGTAAACATTTATTATATTTTTATTCACATTCGTTAGACTCCGACACGTATCCAGCGGACCCAGTATGTACAGATGTCAGCAGCGGTACCCAGCCAATCAAAGGGATGCGACCAGTGACCAAAGTGCGGATTTAAGACTTTTTATGGACACATTAATACTGTTGGCGTTGGGAAAGGATTTTTACTTTTTTCGTTGAGTATGTACTGTACATAAAACAGGGTTCAGTTAATTGACGGACATGTCGCTGATTTTCATATGTTGACTAAGAAATATGTGCGAGAAATACAAGTTTTCTTGTAAATCTTTTTGTGTCGATTTCGACAGGAAAACCAAAGGTCTTCTTTGGAGCGTGTGGATGCGAATGCGTCAAGTGCCGTTGAAATGTTTTGAAGATGATTTCATGGGAAATATTACTTTACTGTTGGTTGAGTGGAATAGAGTACTTACACAATTTAATGGAAGCCATCGATCACTGGAGTTTAAGCACAAATCACAAATGTAACAGTCTTAGGGAGTAACTCTGGTAAGTTTACTTTGTTCTTACGTATTTTAGTCGCTAGACCTGTAGTTAGAAATTTATGGAGGATTTTACATAGTAATGCTTCATCATATACTGTAAGAAGAAGAATAAAATAAAGGCTACGAGTGAACGTAAAGCGCTTTGATCTAGAAAGACAAGAGATTTTATATCTCCAGTTCTAAATGAAAGTTTAACAGTAACTGAAGAGGAGTAGTAGTCTTGTAGTGGTTGTGCTATAGGTAATGCTAGGAGGAGGAGGAGGAGGAGGAGCAAGAAGAAGAGGAATAAAGGAGGAAGAGGATGAAGAAGAGGAGGAGAAGGAGGAGTACAATGCCAAATTTAAAAATGTTACAGGATGGCATACATCTAAGATTAAAAAAGCCAAACATGTAACTCACTAGCCCCTATAAAAACAACTGGTGAGTTACAGAAAATATATAACTTAGTGTTTCTATCTAATCTATTCACATGCAAGGAGCTTTCTTCCTATCTCCCTTATCCTTTGCAGAAGGAAAATTCTTGTATAGAACATGACTGTACTGAGGAAATTTACTTATCGACCTGCCAGTATTGCGTAGCCTACTATGATTTTATAAAGTTTGATTAAAATATGTTTTGATTTGATTCAATACCCTAAACATTCTAATAGGGGCCCGCCTTAGTTAAGTAGGGGAGATATTGAAGTCGCGTTCCAAGATTTTGCTATACACCTTGATTATGACTTTGTTATGCCCTTACTCTAAGCAATATCATTAATCAAAGGGTTTAGCCAATAGCTGAGAAGCCCAAGACACCCACTCAATGGACTTCAAAAATCACGAAAAAATAAGGAAAACCCCGCTGAGCATCGTACTGCAAATGGAGTTTTGAACAGTACAGTTGTTATGCGATGTTTAAACTGGAGACAGAAAGATCATGTGACTGGCTATAAGTGCACGACCTTATAAAGCATTTAATAATCTGGTGATACATGACTGGTGAGTGTTGTGGTCCGTAGGTTAGATACAGGCAAGAAGTCAGAAGTGAAAGACTGAAGACAGCCAGTTTTAGCAAATTCCGTTTTGGAAGGAAAACTTATAAAGGTCATCATCATATTGGCATATGGCAGAAGATATCAACAGGGTAAGGAATGTAAGACTTGTTATAGAGATAAACACTAGACAGACTGATAGATAGATAGATAGATAGATAGATAGATAGATAAATGGATAGAAGAATAGATGATTATAATGATGACGAAGATAGCCTTTTCTAATAAAATTGGGCAGCTAAACTGGTCTTTTGCCAGACACGATGCAACATATTAAGATATTTCGCAGACGCAGTTCTCTCGCGGCTTCTCTACAGCATTTCCTAGTACCATGGCCTTCTTTTTGTTCTAAGACTTCGGGGATAACATAAATAATGTGAAAGCAGAAATTGTCCTGGTGAGCCTGGTAGCTGATGCTAGAAATGATAAAGGTGTGGAGGAGAACGAGGAGGGAAGGGAGGAGAAAAGGTGGAGCAAAAGAGGTGGAGGTAAAGGAGGACGAGAAGAGGAGAAGGTCAAAAAGGAGGAGAAAAAGGAGGGAAGAAAAGAGGGGGAGAAAAATTGAGGTATATAACCTCATAACATCCATCGTGTTGGTATTCTATGGCTGACTGACTGAAATGTGGACGTGTAGTGGCGGCGTAACGTGGCGTAATGCTGTTACGCTTCCCAAACATTTTCGAGTACGAAATAATGTTACCTGGCTGCGAAAGTCAAATGAATAATGTTGTTACTCTTTCGAAAACAGCATTACGCTACCGAGCCTAGAAAATCAAGGAAATGATGTTTTTACGCTTCCCAAAAGTTTTCGAGAACAGCATTACGTTACCCGGCCTTGAAAGTTAAATGAATAACGTCGTTACGCTTCCAAAAAGTTTTCGGAAACAGCATTACGCTACCTGGCCTCGAATAGTAACTAAATAATTGTTAGCAAACTTACAATTCGCGAACTGATTATCTATAAAACTCAGTAACTGTCCAAAGGCAGCACTGACTAAAACTAAACTACACTACAATACTAGCTAAAGATTAAATTAAAACTAAGAAACTAGATTATACCGACGACTAAATAATATAAGAAAGAAAAGAACATAAGAATATGAATACTTTTAAGCGTATCAAAACTTGTTATGAGTGCGATAAGATGTCTTACGATTTACTTAAAGTCCGTTTTTCCGTTTCATGACGAAGACCATTTATTACTACATTTTCTTACCTTCTTTAATTGTTGTTTCGCCATTTTATAATCCGATTTGAAAGGGGTGTTTTGTGTTGATATGCATATCTTGCTGTGAATGCGACACAATGTCTGTCGCAATCAGTATCAATTTTGATAAAGCTGAAAAGTGGTTATAGAAAAAAATGACATTTGGCAAATCTTTGGGGGTATGGCCCCTCTGCCCCCTGTTCCCCCTTCCCTGGTAATGCCTTCCTCTCAGACTGTTCTGAGGCAGTGACAGACTCTTTGGGGAAAGGCATACAATCCTTCGTTGTTGACTTTTTCAACAATATAAGAAATCATTTATCATTACGAATATACCAAAAGACAAACCACTTTCAGTAGCAGTATTAAATTCCTTATAACAGGGATGTTGTTTCATCTAGTGCAGAAGGCAGTGATACTGAATGAACATGGAAGGAGTATATATAGAGCCTCTGTATATATAGCCTCTGTATTTTTGTTCTTTTGTGAGATTTTACGCATTAAATGTTGTTATTAGATTGGACACCGAATGGTGACTTTTTTGGAATACACAAGTCACCAGTTAACCCAAAAGACCCTCCGAATATTAGCCCCCTATGAATAAGCCTCCCCGAATATACGCCCACCAAAATGCTTACGAGCGTCTATAAGCCCAGGGCTTATATTTGGGATTTTACTGTACTCCGCTGTACTCACACTTCCACAAGTCATCTGTTGATCTTTCAAGCCATGTATCAACATAGCCGCGATAACCTGTGGTTGATCGCTTCGGGTATTTGTCTTAGGATTGTTGTGAACTTAGCGTGGCCAGCAAATCTCTGATTCCAAAACTAGGGTAGATAAAGTTATTTAGTCTTGCCAGGCAATCTATTTGGTGGAGGTCGCACGATCAATTATACCTTGCTTAGGTCTGGCAATCAAAGCAAATAATAAATTAAAATCGAAAGAATATAATGGCATTTTCTAATCGCACCGGGGTTAGAGCCCCTGCTAATGTAGATCCAGAAGATAAAGGATCAAAAACCTATAATTTACTACTCAAGTGCAAGAAACCGGCAATATTTAGCACTTTTAATTGCAGATCATAATCACTTTTAACATCGGGGGTCACCTATCTCAGTTTGTAGAGCGAACGCCTCGAAAGCTTGGGTCACGGGTTCGATTCCCAAATTTCTCTAGTGTTCTTTTCAAAACTGACTCAGTGTAGTATTAATTTCGATTCCTCGAAAATAAGTTTTTTTTGACTTCATCACTTTAATACTCTATTAGGGATAGATGAAAATATATTCATTTGTTTAATCCCATATAGATATTGAGGTTGCGATATTTTTGCCTGTGGTAAATATATTTTCTCAAAAATTGTAAACAGTCAAACATTAGCACCTAGAATTTTGTGAGTTTCAATAGCTTTTACCCATATTTGTACTTTAACATGATTGCTCTTTTGTAACGAATTGTAGAGCGGGGAGAGGGTAGATTATTGCCAAAACCAATAAAGGGGAGGCATTATAAATTAGTATTAAGGGTAAAAGTTTTCAACAAATTTCCAAATGACCCCCTCCCCCTACAATTGAGCACAAAAGAGTAGGCGTTACTAAGCCCTTTGTCTCTTGGTATTCTGTCCTTTAAACTTTGAACTTTAATTCCCTTAAGCTTGTGCAAAATACAGCGAGAGGCTTTGTAAATATAAATGTTATTTCATTATCATGATAATTATTTAGATAATATTGCAATATATATTTAGATAGCTGTCTTTACGTCAAAATGTAGCATTCGATGCCTTCTTGCTGTTTTTAGTGACACTTGCATGCTTGGAATGCGTACATTCCATGGTGTAGAGTGCATTTAGAATAGCACAAAAAGTTGTTTTTAGTGACACTTGCATGCCTGGAATGCGTACATTTCATGGTGCACAGTGCGTTTAGAATAGCACCAAAACCTGTTTTTAGTGACACATGCATGCTTAGAATGCGTACATTCCATGGTGCACAATGCCTTTAGAAGAACACCAAAAGCTGTTTTTAGTGACACTTATATGCTTGGAATGCGTACATTTCATGGTGCACAATGCGTTTGGAATAGCACCGAAAGCTGTTTTTGGTGATACTTGCATGGTGCACAATCCGTTTAGAATTATTGTCTCTGACTCATTGCTATTGTTATAAATTTCTCCCAAAACCTGGTGCTTCCAATCCCAACTCAAACTGCCTTGAAGTTACAGCTGCGCGGAGCGAATAAGCAGGTACTAGACATATTGGAAAAGAAGTTATTTCTCCACCTTTTGCCCTTGAAGTAATTCTGTCTACTTCGCCAAAAATTGTCGCAATATAGATTGAGATGATTTTAAGAGAGGCCTGGGTGTGAATGAAATTAAAGAGAAAGTAGTAGTAACATGATTAAGGTGGTATGGAGATATATGGACGACGAGGGAGGGAAACACTCTGAGCGACGCAAAAGAAGGAATATACCAGGAAGAAGATTGCCATTCGAAGGGTATCTTTATGAGCTTTAATCTAACTTACGACTCCTCTCAACTGTTAAGGGTACTCCCTTACTGTAGTACTCTTACTAAAGAAAACTTACCAAAGGAATCCACTTGTATGGTTTCAACATAGCCATATTAGACAGGATTCAAATACGTTGTCGTGTTAATAAACATGAAGTTATTGTAAGGGTGTTATAAAAGTAGGTAGTAGTTGAAGTTAATATTGATTCTACATTAGTTATTATTACGTGAAGCAGATTATCTGGAAATATCTTTTCGGTATTTTATGAGGAGAGCAGATATCGTCTCTGTTAGCGAGTAAGCAACACGGAGTATAAATCCAATAAGAAGAGAAGATAGACCATGACAGATGAATAATAAGAGAAGAAAGACCATCACAGATAAATAGGAAGAGAAGAAAGACCATCACAAATAAATAAGAAGAGAAGAAAGACCATCACAGATAAATTTTCCTCCTTTTTTCTACTACTTGCACTAGTAAGGAAGTCTTAACGTTGCCACGTAATCATAATTTGAACAAATTTATGGGGTGTTTATAACGCCCCATTCAGACTTTTACAGGCTTAAAAGGGTCATTATTCCCACCTAGTTTAGAGTAGAATACATTAACTGTTACGCTATTTCAAGTATGAAAGAGATTAATTTCTTTCTCTTTATTAGAACAACACGACACTAGAATAAGACTAATTAAAGTCACGGCAAAGTATCATCATGACAAATTTTCCATGTCTTCACAAACCGATATACTAATCTCCTCTTTTCCATGTTATTTTTTGAACTTTCAATTGGCTTTGAACAGGTTGACAGAGCGGATTGCAGCCTTCCATTTTCCCATCCACGTGTCGAAGACAGGCTTGTCTCCGTTGAGCGTCGAGCTAGATATCGATGGCTACTGGTTGATGATTGGGAGCTGTCAAGGGGACGTATCCGTAGTCATGTCACCACTCCTATTACGGGGCGTCAAGTTCTATGTGGCAACAATTATCGAGGCTTTTTCGTAAATTTTACCATTGTACAAAGTAATAATTACGATAAGGAAAATATACTTAGACCTGCGAAGTATAACTGAGATCATCCTACTTCTGTTATAAACTTTTGAACGGTCTGTCACCCTGCTTTATTTAAAAATATGTGTGTAGCTTGGTACATGCCACTATTTTCGTTCTTGTATTAAAGTTTATTCTCAAGCAGATATTAGTTGACAAACGTTATTTGAGATCCTATCTAGGAGCTTTGTTAAGGTTATCATCCTACGGTTATTATAGGAACGGAGTTATCTACTCATCGATCCATGTTATTTATGGTCTGTTTTGATGTCCTGGCCGTGTTGTCGTACCTCTATCCCATCACAAAGGGGTTTCATGGTGAATAGATGTAAGGAAGATCGGAACAAGATTTGTAGTTTGCAAGAGGAAGTTAAGAACCAAGTCAAAGAAAATCAAGAATTGGTAGACAGGGTTGCACTCCTACAGGCCATTTGTTCAAAGAATGGAAACTCTGTTGAAGATCAAAGTACACTGGTCTTGCAACTAGAGGAAGCTAATTCATCCTTAAGGAGGCAAGTCAAGGAACAAGACAGCCGACTGAGAGATCTGGGAACTACTGGCAGGGAGTTAAAACAGAAATGTGAACAAGAGCAGGAGCGAAATTCCATTTTATTGGACAACAATAATGACCTTAGGGAAGAAAACCAACGATTGGCAAATGAATGTAAGAGTACAAAATACAGCAAGGTAGAACCTAATACCAATAAGTAAAAATAATCCAAGAAAAATTATGTGCTGAAAATCAGTCCCTAAACTTCATGCTCCACGATGCTTGGTCAGACTGCAACAATTCATGGAGCAATGTCATACTTTATCTTTCTATGCTTCTTTTTAGCAATGTCATAGTTTATCATTCTATGCTTTATATTAAGCAATGTCATACTTTATCTTTCTCTGCTTTATATCTAGCAATGTCATACTATATTTTTCTACGCTTTCTTTTTAGCAATGTCATACTTTATCTTTCTATGCTTTATATTTAGCAATGTCATACTTTATCTTTCTATGCTTTTGAAACAAATTAATGAGCTCTTCAAACAATGATTGTACGCTTTGACGATACACCTCCTCCCTCTCCCAGAACAAACGGTCCCTGGCTGTATGCTGTCAATATTTAACTAAGCATCTACACTGTTCACAAAAAGATTAATCCTGATTTCTTCATACGGTAGTTGGTGAATGCAACAAATGGGCCATGTTGTACCCATTGTGGCGCCATTTTCACTATGCTGTGGCCACTAACTAGCCTGAAGTGCCACGAACGGAATCCCATGCATTTGTGGGCAGATCAGGATATGTCCATATGAGTAACACAGCGAAAGCTACAAGATGGAAAGTTTTCCTCCCCGGCCGGCGATGTAGGACTTAAGCATTTCTTTTTCGTCTTCATTGGCAGCGTATTTCTATATAATAACAATATTATGCGTCAGTTAACTACATGCAGAGATACGATATAACTGTTGCGATTGCCCCTTCCATTTTACTACAAAGACTTCGAGTGGAAATACAAAGAAAAAGGGGAAGGGAGCGTGGGTGATACGTCTACAATGAACTTTGTAACTACTATTTTATACTTATACTTACAACAAGCTCAATATTCACTGTACATAGGTTAGCATATTTTAAAATTGCATCGGAAGACTTCAGGACCTTTTTTGTCTTTTTAGGTGATTGATTATGGGTCATAAATGTCATATCACGAGACATCATCATCATCATCATCATCATCATCATCACCACCATCATCATCATCATCATCATCATCATCATCATCATCATCATCATCATACTCATCATTATCTCTTATCACCACAATCCTCCTTCTCCTTCTCCTTCTTCTCCTTCCCCTCCCCCTCATCTCCTATTCGAACTCTGCACCTAGCATTGGCATACATCGCTTGAACAAGCCGAACAATGCACTCATCTACTCCAAGCTTCCTCATTGCCCACCATATGACTTGGAGAGGAACACGTTCTACAAAAACCATGTAGAGTGGTTTCTTTACTGCCAAGTACTTTTCCTGTAGCTGCTGAACCACAAAGATAGCATCAAGAGCAGTCTCTGTACTATGGTAGATCTTGTAGGCAGATTGGTAAATCTCATGAAGGTGGTTTGAAGCAAGATAATTAAGCAATTGTGATGCAACCACTTTCTCCGTAGCCTTGGATAAAAACATTAAATTTGAAATAGGCCTGAAATTCTGATAAACTTCAAAGTCTAAAGATATAGTCTTTAAGAGGGGAGAAAGAGCTGCCTCCTTCATCCTTTCCGGCACATGCGTGTTCCTAAAGGAAAGGTTTATAACTTTAGTGACAATGGGAAGCAGAATTTCAAAACAATTCATGAGAATACACCAAGGAATCGGATCTAAAATGCTGGACTTCCTTGACAAAGGTTTGTGATATTTGTTATATATCAACAGTTTGTAATCAATTCTTAATGAAAAACGTTTCTTGATTTGTTTTCAGGCGTTTGTCCCTCCTGAATTTGAGGCCTCGAGTTGCTTAGCTTGTTGCTTAGATTTTGGACTAAATAGAGGGCTCACACCTAAGCAACTGAGTTGCTTGTAAAAAAAGTGTACCAATTAACACTTCAACCTAATTCCATCTCCCTGCTCCTGCTTCGGAGGAGCAGGCAACATGAGATAGCGCGCATGCGTGAGAAGTCACTGGCTTCTGTAATAGGTTTGTTAGTTGCTGCCTTCCCACCATAGAATTAGCATGGTGGTATACCAAATACCAATCCCAACACAAGAATACGCGCCATTTTACCTACTGTAATGTCTACTACCGCCGAATATTACGTAATGGCCAACAATTTTACTTTGGACTATCAAAGAAGTCAGTCATTGCTACAAGGAATCGATTAAGGCCTACCCACATCTAGAGAGCAGGGGTTGAGTAATGGTAGTTTTCCATAATAAATATGACGTACATCCAGTAAATTCGTATCTGAGCGCGGCAGTCACAAGTCTTTAGCACTTGCTTCGTCGAAAGCACACTTAGTTTTAAAGAAACATTTATGGGCCCATATCCTCACACACTCGGCTAGCTTATTGTACTAACGTGACATTGGAAGTGCTCGTTTATTCAAAGCTACACGAGTTATCAATTGAACCTGTAGTATTGTTTGTTTTGATAAAATCACTCAAGTTTATTCAAGATTGTTTAATTTTAATAGTGTATTATGAATCGAAAGATAATATTTTAAAACTATTTAGTTGATTCAAACTACTAACAGGTTGCTGAAAACACAAAATAACAACACGGCATAGAAAATGGGGTAACACAATGGTGCATACCATTCAATATTTTCTTGACGTATGGAGCAGTACCAGAATATTCAAGTATACTGGAAAAAAGTCAAAGTACCACTATATCTAATATACATGCATGTTGAGCAAGGCTACTAATATCTTAGAAATAACATAAATTCAATATTGAACCTTGTCTATAAGTCTGAAGTACTTGCAATTGTTAGGAAGGGACAAGACACTAATTTCATACATTGGACAGCTACCCATTTCTGTAAACTTCCCATAACATTCAAATAGAGTCCAAATAAATCTTAAATATTTTCTACGATAAAAATTCTTTTTGGTGTCTGTCCTTCTTGCCAATTCTATTCCAACTTAAAAACCTTATTGAAGAACATCTTGCTGTCAAGCAATGAATCTAATCCGATCTCGAAAAAATTCTAGATCTTGTTTTTCTTGTCAACAGCAAAAATTGAATGTATAAGGTAAAAGACTAACTGTTAATGAGATTTTAAGAAACAAAAACAATTGAATTGTTTGATTAGATTATTATAATATCTGGTAGGACATTTTCAGCATTGTGAATATTTGCACGTAATTCAAAATTATATCTTGCGTAGCAGCGTAGAGGAGAATAATAGTGGGCGTGGCCTTTGCTGCTCAGCACACAGCCCTCTTAACTTTTTAGTACGGCACCTCTGCCATTAGTTCATAGTAAGTGCCCTGGTTCAGAGGAGAGGAGATTACCAATTGAAACAATTTTAATTGCTTTAATCTGTCGTGACACTGCCTAGCATTCCGAGTGCAAATCGAGTTATTTCACTAAAGCTGAACTGAATCCTTAGGTAGTCTGTAGCATACTTTTATTATAAATTTGCCACTCTATATACAGTCTCGGGTATGTATTCCAGAACAAGATTTAAGAAGATTTCATCTTTCTGTTCATGAAAAAAGAAGAAAATAATTATGGGTCACAGGGTTGCCATTGGGACGCCAAAGCTAGAGGAAACAACGAAAACGATAGAAAACTTCCCGTAAGTCTATAACAAACATGTATAATGAACGCTGACAGACTAAAAGCTACAAATTGGCTACGTTTTAAGTAATTATAGATAGCTTTATGCTTTATCGTTTGGCCTGGTAGTAGAGTTATTCGACTTTTGTAGGGTGTGCGCAGGCGCACTAGAGGAGTTGTTTAAATTTCGCGCGCATTTTATAGACCTTTTCAGTAAGTAAAAGCAACAACTATGATAGTAATTTACTGTTGTCAACAGAAAATGCTAGATCACTGGAAATTATCATTTTAAATTAATCTTATGAAAGATCTCTTGTCCTTGTGCCCTTGTCAAGTGGTGACGTTGTTGTATGCCACTCTGCTATTTGGAGGCATTACGCATGCACTTTTTTAAAGTAGTGCGTATCATACAAATAGCGAGAACATCTTGTACTTAGATCTTTTTTCGTCTAACTTTCCTCAGAAAACAATCGCCAGGAATGATGGCACTGGTGCTCCGAGGAGTGCCAGACGATAAAGGTTTTGAGTACACAATTTTGTCGCTATTTCGTGTGGTAGAATAGCACCAAAAGCTGTTTTTAGTGACACTTGCATACTTGCATTGCGTACATTTCATGGTGCACAATGCCCTTAGAATATCACCAAAAGCTGTTTTTAGTGACACTTGCATACTTGGAATGCTTAAATTCCATGGTGCACAATGCTTTTAGAATAGCACCAAGAGCTGTTTCTAGTGACTCTTGGATACTTGGAATGCGTACATTCCATGGCGGACCACGCTTTTCGAATAGCACCAAAAGCTGTTTTTAGTGACACTTGCCTACCTGGATTGCTTACATTCCAAGGTGCACAATGCGTTTAGAATAGCACCAAAATCTGTTTTTAGTGACTCTTGCATACTTAATTTTTGCGGTAAGGGAGTTTAAACTTAGCTCCTGTCTAAATATTAACACTATACTTTTATGTTTGCTCTCAGGCACTAATGAGAAAAGCAGATGAAAAGCAGATGCCTAGCTCTATTATCCATAATGTATTTCAAGGATGAAGGAACGGTTCCCAGACTAAGAGATCTAAACTGTAATAATGTTTTGATACTACACAACCAAAACAAGTATCCGAATAAGTGAGAGAGCAAAGTTCATGAAATTGGACAGACTGTTATACACATGAAAGTATCGGGATCGTATTAACCAGTGAATTAACAATAACCTACATAAAGTTACATAAATTGTATGTAGGGAGGGTTGAATATCTCGTAGAAAATGCTCTGCTGAGCATTTCGTTACCACCAAGTTACCAAGGCCTTTCTGACTTCTGGTTTACTGCCGTATAATTGTCCTTTCCTCGCTTTATAATAATCTCTCCACACTTACAGACACTGCACTATCAATGTATTAAATTTCAAACTATCTTATTAATTGCTAGCTATCTAAAAAGATAATGTTAATTTTGGAATGCTACCTTACTAAAACTGTAGCAAAGAAAATTAAGGACCTCATTGGAAGCTACAAACCCCTAATTGAATTATTCTGAGGAAGAAAGCTGCAATGGTTCGGGCATGTCACCAGAAGACCAGGAACTCTGGCTCATACGATTCACTCCCAGCACTCAGGCAAAATTGATACAACTTGTGGGCAAAAAGTGTAAAGTTAAGTGTTCCTTGAATAATCTTCGGACTGAATGTCTCTACGTGACTAGCGCCAAAATATGTCTGTTATCAAAAAAATGGTTGGAGATTCACTTACCGGATGCAGCTATTCAGCCTATTAGTGATATTCTCGAAGATAATGAGCTCCTTATTAAAGCCGCAAATAACCATAACATTCCTTTCGTGGGATTTGTACAACTTGAGTTTCGTTTTCCGAATTGGACAGACACTATTCTCGTAGTCCCGTTTCTCGTTACAAGTGAGAAAGTAGCAGAACCAATTTTAGGTTATAACGGCAGGAATGGGTTAAATCTGTACAAAGCAAGCACTTCACTCTAATTGGTTAGAGGTATGTCATTCAAAGAGAATTTTCAAAAACGTCAGCATATTTCAATTCAAAACTTTCCAGGATTATTGTAGAAGCTGCATGATAATAATAAGGTTGGGATAGAGACTACTTTTATCAGTCACGAAATAAATCTAAGATACTTTAACACATGGTGATTTTAATTAGCTGCCAAAAATGTTTGCTTTTAGATATTATACCCACATGAACAAGTATAAGCAATCTTTCATTATTAAAGTAGGACTTGCTTTTGAATCAAGTCGATTTTGGATGTTCTTTCTTAACTTAACTGAAATTGCAGAACGCATTCCCAATATGTTCAAATAGTGTAACTACGATCAATGGCACTATTGAAATGCTCACATTCCAGCGTCCAGAACGCATTTTAAATATGTTCAAATAGTGTAACTACGCTCAATGGCACTGATGAAATGCTCACATTCCAGCATGCAGAACGCATTCCCACTATCTTCAAATAGTGTAAATACGCTCAATGGCACTATGGAAATGTTCACATTCCAGCGTGCAGAATGCATTCCAAATATGTTCAAATAGTGTAACTACGATCAATGACACTATTGAAATGCTCACATTCCAGCGTGCAGAACGCATTCCCAATATGTTCAAATAGTGTAACTACGCTGTTCGTTATTCAGAGGTGACTTTATATAGAAATGGACCTGGTATTCTTGATCACCATCTTGAGGTGCGAACTATTTTGCCCGCTATTCAGAGGTTCTTCTATAAGGACTTCATCTTGAAACCTGCCTTTCCTTACAAAAAGCGTCATCTACTAGGGTATGCACGCTAGTAGTCATGTCCTCTACTAGAAGGTTTTACTATACTGATAAGAGACTCCCAGAGAACGACTTTTTTCATAGTATTGTACAAGAATCTTTTGTTGCGTCATTGTCTTTTGTTACATCATCGTCTTTTGTTAAATTCTCTTCTTTTGTTACATCATCTTTTGTTATGATTGATTGTTTGCAGAAGTAGATGGCATAATTAAATATGAAGGGAGGACGGGGAAAGGAGGAAAAGGAAAGATGGTTTGGAAAAGGAAATAGGTTGCAAACTTATAACTAAGAGTAAAGGCAGGAAGAGGAGTTTATAAAGAACTATTGAATGAAGAAGGATTAAAAGAAAGCATCTACATTCGTAGGTAAGTACTAAGATAATGGTAAAAAAAATGAAGCATGCAAGGAAGGAAAAGTTGGTGGATGAAAGAGGGCAAGTAAGGGAGGGTGGTAGGAGGATTGAAAAGAAACTAAGCAAAGCAAAAAGACAAGGATGAAGGTATAAGAGCTAGAGATTATATTTGTTTGCTTAAATCAAGGCCACTTACAATGTTTTCCAGCCCCATACCCATTGAAATCTTTCGGTAAAGTATTAAGTACGTTGAAGAAACATTGCCGATGAGCTGTGCTTATTGGTTGAAGAGGACTGCTTTTGAAGCTTCTCGTGCAAATGTGGTTGAAAAGTACCCAATGCAGACACTACCCAGCTTTACATTGAGCGATATGTATTCAGCTCCTGGCTCATTGTAGACCTTCCACGCGTATTTGACATCGAAGGGCTACTCTGTAAACGTTACATTGCAATGTTTCGTCGCTAAATCTAAGGGATTCTTTGTGATCAATGTCTATGAAATAGCTTTTGCTGATGGTAAACCTGTTACTCGATGTTAGAGCAGAAATTAACGAAGAGTTTAATGCCATTAAGATGGTTAGTAGACGTGAGTTATAATGTGCGATTAGTAGTACGTGTTCTCAAACTGGGGTACTGTTTCTTGCTATTATGATTATTTGATGACGTGAGTTTAATGTATGTGGATGCGTGACTGTGTTGCTGTAGTCTGTGTCCCCAAACTTGGGTACACTAATCTTTAGAGCAGAAATTAACGGAGAGTTTAATTAGGATGGTTGGTAGACGTGAGTTATAATGTGCGATCAGCAGTTCTCAAACTGGGGTACTGTTTCTTGCTATTATGATTATTTGATGACGTGAGTTTTAATGTATGTGGATGCGTGAATTTTAAGTTGTACAGAAATGTCGACTATTTATAAAAGTGATCAGATAACCCCTTAAACCACTGTGCCCAAATATACCCCACTGATTTTACACCTCAAACACCCAGAGCTTTTGTCATGTTTGTTTTTGTGAAAGCCTGAGAGTGTTGCAAGAAATGTAAAGTGAACAGTTACTTGCGCTAAATTGCTTATTTCTAAAAACTAGTTTGACTAAGACAGAAATAGTTTATAAATGGAAAAAACATAAAGGTTCTCCTACCGGACAGTTATGTTTGTAAGTCTACAACTTAATCAGTTAGCATGTAAATTTCAATGTTTATCTATCTGCTGAAATAGAAGGAACATTTAGTGCAACACAGGCGACAATGACCAATGACACATTGACACTGTTGGAGGAGCTTAAGCTTAGTTTCTTAGAGCCGGGGAGCTGGTACGGCAACCCTGTAACCTTGTGGAGGCTATGAAGAGAAAGATGATACAAGTGGTCAACTGGAGCGCAGGCCTAGCAAGCCTGCCTCTCAGTAAATTCAATTGCTACTGAAACTACAAATCAAAACCAAAAACGAAGGTTAGGTCTTTGTTGGCGGAGACGCTAAAGAGGAGACTCTTTTATGAATCGACAAAGCCATATGAACTCCATTAGCAGGATAGGCCCTATCTGGTCAGCCAAACCGAAGACAAACCTAGGCACGTGGCCCCAGCTCTCAGGGAAAGAGTTGTAAGTCATATCCAAGGGACATAGAGGTTTGTATAGAAAGGGTGGTCGTATATGCTTTGGAGGGGACTCATTGGACTGGTAATCAGAAGTTCTAGTGACATTTAAGAGTCAAAGTCAGATCGCAAACACCCCCAACACACGTCGTGTTTCCTCGAGATCCATCGAATAGAAATTTTGAGACAGTCAGTCGATTCAAAACAGCTCAAACATCATATTACAAGGCTTTTGGGGTTGATAGAAATTGCCAGAGCTTGGGGTGATGGTTGTAATGTATACCCTTTGTGTATTTAAGGTTCTAATGGACGGGATGATTATTTATACTTTGCAGCGTCAAACAGCCTAATGGAGTTTAATGCTTTGAAAACTTACTTAAAAACTGCTTTACTTTCTAACATTAAGAACACGTCATGTCGTCAGATAAAACGTTACCTCGTATTCTTCGTAATTGTTTGATTGCGTGTCGACGGGTACTAGAGGGCGAGAAATAAAGCAGCCATTGTAAAAACAGGTTACTTCCGTAACTTACGACGAAAATTCTGAAGATAACTTGACACATCTAAAACAACGAAGGAAACTCAAAAAAATCTAGCATTCCCGAAACAGCAAACCTACGTTTAGTAAACTGGGTCCTCAAATATGTAATCTGCGATCAACATCAGTGAAAGTTGATCGTTGCTGGTAAAGGGTGCATCTCTTATGAAGCCTTTCCATTGATTTCTGTCTTGTGTCATCACATATGCCTCATTTAATGGTTTGCAAAAATAAGAAGCACAAAGATCGCCAGTCGTCAGATCTTTCACAACGTGATTTTTCCAAGAGAGCTTTGATGAGTTTCGGAGACATTTTCATTCATCAGGTTTGTCGCTTCAAGAAAACCTATTCGGGAAACTGTTTGCTGTCCATGCGGTACATGTGCCCAAACAAACGTAAACAATATTTTATAATTATTTGATGAATAAGAGGTTGTTTGCAGCAACGATTCAATGTAATTTCAATATTCTTGATGTGATAAGATTGCCTTTGTTTGCGAGTTATCATAAATGATGCTGGAATGTTTGAACAACTCGTTCTTTGCACGAGCCATTCTGATGAGGGTGCAACAAAACCCGGCCAATGGTATTTCACTGATGATTCGGTTATTAAATATTATCTACAAATTTTGTAGTACCAGGAATCTTTTCCGACACCATAAGTAGTTCATAATTAAAAATTCAATTGTTATGTTACAGAATGTAGATAGTTGCTGTCCATTCTTAACGTTGCTTTTGGTAGTCCAAACCTGAAGCAACTTTTCCCCTTTAGAAGTTGATCCTTGACGAAAAAAAAGCTAAATCCTGTTAATTAATCTTAAAATCGCGCGGATATACTAAGAAATATGAAATTAAGGCTGTGAACAAGAGTACTGTACTTCAGAAATAAAAGATCTGAGCTCTTTCAAAATGCCAGCCCAGGAATTTTTATTAAGAGGTACAAAGACTAATGGCCTTATAAAAAAAGGCTGCCGCTCTGTATGCTCTTGGAAATTGTATTAGCCCAATGTGTTGATATTCCAACAAGATGTTTGAATTCTTTCACTATTTATGAACATATATCTCAGTGTTAATGAGATAAAAGTTGACCCTGGAGTCAGTGATTAGGATGTGCTCCTCTAAAATTTTCATGTTAAAGCTCAACAACCAATTTCTAGGCTTATAAAGACTAAGCTTTAATGCTTTTTTCAATCTATGTATACAAATCATCCTCCCACAGTACCAAAAACCTTTTTTTGCACATTTTCTCTTCAATCTTTGCAGTCCGTATTAGGTTCTCTAACCTACTCCTATCAAAAATCTTTTATCTCATGCCTTAGCAAAAGACTGCTGAAGATAATTGACAAGTTATCTTTCACTTATTTACTTCGTATACGTGCCATATTCAATATCGTTGATGGTCATTGAAAGCCACTGCTCTTTGTTTTTGGCCATTCTACACAGCGCTATCTGTTCGTAATTGCTACCTCTTTTTTCAATCCATTTATAAAAATTATCCTCCCACAGTATCCATAACCTTTCTTTGTACAACATCAGGTACTCAAGCAAGACGGTTTTCTTACCACAAAAACCCCTCCTAGTTCCAGAAGATGTAACCTTTAAGAATCCTATAACGAAAAGAGGTGTAGTAATAAAAATCATGACAATTTGTAGGCAACGAAAAGGCTTTCAATTGTAATATCTGTAGTGTGTAATATGTCTGTGCCAAAGATTTTTTGCAAATTGCCAATCTCTAATGACTGGGGCGAGGCGATAGCAACATAAATGTTTGGCAACCATAAATGAGCCAGATATTCAAATGGTGTTTCCAAAAATTAATCGAAAACAGAGGAGTCAAGCAATTTGATAATTTCGCAGTAATCGTGGAAATTGTATACCGTTCTTAGATGTTTTGATTATTCGTTCTGATGGCTCCTTTAATACTACTCTTTATCGCAAACCAACCTTTACTGCGATTCTCACTCAGTTTGATGGGTTTTTTCCTATCGATTACAAGAAAGGTCTTATTTTTTTAATTTATTAAACTGTTACTTTGATACTTGCTCCACGTAAGATCTTTTTAAATGTTGAACTCTTACAACTTTTCGTAAACTTCTTCTTTGTAATGGTTATCCCACTAGATTTATTGATTCGTGTCTTAATGTTTCTTTTAGCAAGTTCTTTACCCATCGAAATATAGTTTCATCAGCTCCCAAACGTATTATAAGTTTTTCGTTACCCTTCCTTCTTCCTTCACTCTGTCATAGACAGCTTTCCTCTTGATACCATCCGCTTGCTCAATTTCCAAAAATTTGTAGATCCCATTTTCATCAGAATCCAAAAGGGGAATAACAGTCTCCTTAAGGAATCGGCACAATATCCTAATTCATTTGCTTATGGTATTTTCACTCCTATTTCAAATTGCTAATTGTGCTTTCCATTTACTCATTAGATGCACAATCAATTAGATGACATTTCTTGGTATCCCAATTCACTCGTAAACACTAATCATTCAATTGTGTTGTACTTTATAGCATGCTTTCTTGTAGTCGTAGAATGCTACTGCAAGATTGCGATGGTACTGCTTGACTTTTTGGAGATGCATTGTAAGGGTGAAAACCAGAATCAATGTCTGCAAGAGTTGGGAAATAAATTTCTTATCTTCTGCCTGCAAACTAAAGAAAACATTTCTCTCCATCAGATCAACATCCACAAAATCTGGACCAGGAACTTTCAGCAAGTTTGTAATGAGTAAAATCTCTGCTTTATTTTCCGCATACCATACGTTATTCAAATAAGTGTTTGCACGCGCTGATGGGTAAACACCATCCATTTCATTCTGGTACTGCTGTTGCCATTTTATTCCTTCAATAGAAGTGATTATGTTTTAACGAAAAGTCACCTTTAGTGTTTGTGGTAAGTACACGCAGTCGTCGAGATCGCTTACCACTATCTGTCAGTCTGTCTCTTTGTCTCTCTCTAGCTGTCTGTTTACCTATCGATCTACCTACCTACCTACCTACCTACCTACCTACCTACCTACCTACCTACCTACCTACCTACTTATCTACCTAGCTTTTCACCTACCTACTTACCTCCCTCCCTCCTTCCCACCTTCCCAATCAACTAACCTAGCTTTTCACCTACCTACTTACCTCCCTCCCTCCTTCCCAATCAACCAACCAACCAACGTACATACTTACCTATTTACCAATCTATCTATCTGCCTACGTTCCTACCTATCTACCTACCTAACTATCAAACTCCCTGCCTCACCACATCTCGAGCGCAAAATTATTGGCCGGCTAACATTAGGTCCGCCGCTCGAATATGTTGACGTACTGGGAAAGATCCTGGCTTATCATGACTAGAGAACTGTTGCCAGTGACTCAAAACGATGCAAGACCTGCCTTGCAGAAAAGCTTTATTAGGAGAGCTTGATAATAATAGGGAACCAATATAGAAATTAATTCTAACAAAAACATATTCTGACAATTTGATGGATCCCTTTACCGATATACAAATTGTAACGCATTAGTGACGGTGTTATATCATTATTATCATTTATGCATCTCTTATTAACTTTACATTCTCTCTTCCCTCCTCCTTAGATAACCGAAAACGATGTAAGTGAAGGGGGGAGAGAAGAGGGCGTCGAGTAAGGGAGAGGTGGGAGAAGAGGCTAGAAGTTTGGTCAGGGCCACTGAAAAAATTCGATATTTTTACGATTTGCTTCTTTTAATTTTCATGAAGTTTAATCGTTTTTGATCTCATTGTTTGTCACCTCTTCCCTGGAATAAATTCCTGCCCAAGCTCCTGGCGGGTAAGGAGGTCTTATAAGATTTCGAACCTGCGAATCTAACGAGCTTAGGCTTGTCTCTGAGAATGCAAAAAAAAGACACCATCTAGTAATATCGAGCGAAATTTCCTGTTACTGTCTAAACCAAATAGGCAGGTATTATTTTTTGCAGAATGGTGTTTTATTGAAATTTGATAATGAGGCACAGGTAGATAAGTATCATTGGAGAGCTGAATATCGATGTCAGCCAATGCATGTCTTAATGCTAATGGGCAAAGATATAGAGAATGTTAACGTTGGGATTCATCAAGCTCACTTCGTTAAGCACATGCTGAGAATGCATGGGCCGACGTGTTGGAAGCTCTGTGGTGATACATTTTTTATATTTCTACAGTATTTTTTCCTAAATAAGTAGATAGATATAGAAATAAAAGTTCAGATGAGCAAAGTGAGAGGACAAATGAATTTATTTAAAATATTGCATAAAAGTGGGCCTCCCTGTATTGTAAACCTAAACTTACTATAGATTCAATTATAAGTAAAAGCTTTAAGTTCATATAAAGGACAAGGGGCTGTGACCTGGTACCGGCAAAATCATGGAACATGTAAAACATATGTGTGCCCATTTCAGCCCCCGAATTAAATGCTGTGCTGTTCACCAGGGGAAAAAAATTTTGAGACAGATAAAAAGTGAATCAAAGGTCAAACCACAATTCCACTACGACTTTTTTTCAAATATTGGTATATCTCTATCTCAAAATTTTCTTTACCCTCTCAAAGTTGCATCTCTGTTAAAGTGTATCCTATTGTAGAAAATGATCATAAATTAAACTTAACACAGCCTATTTCAATGTTTTTAAATACCAAGGGAACTATCGATATAAGGCTATCATTCACGACACTTTGAAGCAGTACACACGTGGTTGGTTTCGCACAGGAAGGTATGAAGGTACGGAAAGAAAGTGATGTTTTTGTGGGAATTACATAGAGTCACGTCTAAAGCTGAGTCCTACAGGTTGTAGTCGTGTTTCAAGAAACTCAAGGCTACTCTAGCCTACGCAAAGATTGTAAACATTTTCCCTAGCTGTTCAAATATGGTTTTACGTCATTGCGGTGCTTACTAAGCTGTCGTGCGTGATCTTATGGTTCATGAAACTATTGACTTCTCAATGATTGCCCTACTGTAACAGATTACCAGGGGAAACGAGAACAAGGGTGTTGTATATTCACGCAGAGCGGACAATGCGCGAGACGCCCATGTTCGACTTACGTTGTTTCTAGCCTGCAACTCCTAAGTTTACTCTCACACACTGTAGGGAGATAATACTCAAGGTGCTCATTTGCCTGGCATAAATCGATCACAGCAAGTATTGGCTGTTTCACTTTGTAGAAGGTTTTTCGTTAGACACTGGTCACAGTAAGTTGTTTAGAATGAGCTAGAAAAATTCTGTGACAAATGGAAATTGAAGCCTATTCAAGCACGTATTTAATAGATTCGAGGTCATACCGAGGATTGTATTGCCAGTTTGCGAGAATTTTGCACACAGTGGAAACTTTTAAGCTAGCCTATTTGGTTGCTAGTAGGGCAAGATTTGGTCAAAGGCCCAATATCAGGTGAACTTCAAGAATCTAGCAATGCTGAAGATACAGACAAGATGAAGAGTGTTGAGGAAGTGAATGGAGATGACCAATGGTTAACAAACGCATCTTTTAAAAACTTCTAGTCTTCGTCAGGTGATGTGTCCAGTTGTTGTTGATGACAATAGTTTGTCACAATTTATTCCCAATGCTTATGATGATTGGTTAATTTTTTATCCTGCCACCAGCCTCCCCATTTCTTTTTTGTAAGCATCTCGTCACTCACAAGGGATCTTGTGAACAACTCCGCCCTGCATGTCTGACTTGATCTACTGGCAACACCACAAGGTGTCTGTAAAAATATTTTGACCCTTGTCTTGGCAAAAAGGAAAAGGGTATGTCCAATAAGAAGGAGGGGGAGGAAGAAGTACAAGGGAGAGGTAGGGAATTGCAAGAAATAGGTGAGGGATTTGAGGTTGGGGGAGTCATTAGTATTGCAAACAGCATAATTATCTATTAAACCTGACACCTCCTGGGAAATTTTGGGGGGAAGGTGGATCATGGTCAGTTTTAAGAATGGAAATGTTTCAAAATGATACTGAATCCCATGAGATATGTATATTCTTGCAGCACTTGGTTGCTAGTGCAGTGTAAAAACAACATAACTATCACATTACTAACATGAGGTCGGACAGGAAATGTTTTCATCGAAAAGATTTTCCAAGGAGAGCTTCCACTCAGAATTCAACTTGTTGGAAAATGTGTAAACCAGGGTAATACGTTGGATTTGGTCGCAAGATCTGAAAGATAATGCAATTTTGTAACTTGCCTGTGTCCCTCAATAATGCAATTTAATTCAATTCACGCTTCAGTGGAAATAAGAATAAAGTTTTCATAAGTAATTCCTTCATTCGCTCCATGAAAATCACAACCATCCATGAGAAAAATTAAAGAATCATTTAAGAATATTTGAGGCTCACTTCAGCAGAATCTTTGAGAATCATGAGGCTGAGGCAAATTTTTGAAAATCTATGTAACAAATCCCATATGTAGACTACATACTCACTTTTACTTGAGAATAGAAGTGTAAGAAGTAACCTTTGATCTTAAAAACTTTCATTAATATGCCACCTTATTACTAGTTTTATCAATGTAGTGATCTTAAGTAATAAGCTTGCACTCAATAGGAAGTACAGTACCTAAACTTGTCATAAGCAGATATGACAAAGACCACTATTTAGGAAGTAGTTGTAAGATTGACATTAATTATTGTGATTTGAAAGTTAAGTTCATGCATCCAGCATTTCCCTCCAGGGAATTCCATTGGTCTGACAGAGAGGATATATGTTATGTCCCAAATGAACACATACTTTGTACTGTAATTTACAAAACAGATGATTATTACATTTCAACTGCCTTAACTTGACACCAAAGTTTTCCTTCGGTGTGTTTTTCGTACAATATTATGACATCGGCGCTTTCTCATCCATCAAGCAAATGGCTAGTACAGTCTTGTACGGAAGAGCATACTTCGCGTTTGGGTCATGCAGCATTTCTGAGGGTATCTGGGGATGAACGCAAACCTCGTACACAAAGACCCTTTCAATGGCTAGGTTGAATGCTTTGCACTGACGTTTGAGTTAATAAATCGCGGCCTATGAAAGGAAGCGGCACCTCAAAATAATAGTGGGGTCTGAGAGATAACTAAAATTTTATCTATTTTATAGGGAAGCGAAGAGCGGCCCGATGAAGCTGCCGCCCAAGGCCCCCAAATTCTGGGCTCATGATGGATTTGCGGCCAGACTCTTGGGGCCGTTTGGTCTCGGCTATGACCTTCTCGGCAGGCTGCACAGAAGCCTGAAGCGGCCGGTCCGCCTCGACCGTCCCGTCGTATGTGTGGGCAATCTGACCATGGGCGGCGCTGGAAAGACGCCGGTCGTGATCGCATTTCTCGAGCATCTCTCGGCGAAAGGGCTTTCGACTCATGCGGTTTCACGAGGCTATGGCGGCCGATACAGAGGTCCGTTGAAGGTCGACCCGGAGCGCCACGACGCGGCGGATGTCGGCGACGACTCACCTTCACTACGACGCCATTTGTGGTTGGTAATGCCTCCCCTTCAGACAATGTGATTGGAACTTTTATCTCACTGCCAAAAAAAAGAGAAAAATAATATTTACGATAGTAGGAGAGCTTGGGCCCGGGATAACTTCGGCAGAATTTCTTAATGACGTAAGCTCTATGAAGGTTACAGTAGCGGCTGAATAAAGTTACGATGAATAGCACAGTTACCTACATGCGCAGTGGAATAGCGAAGATTTAAATACATCTTAGCGACTAATACACATCCCTTTTGGCGATAGGATTGTCAACGATCAAATAAGTACAATAATTACAGACCTTGAGAATCATATCCCTGTAACGGAGCAAAGCACAAAGTGACCGTAACGGATATTTTGTGACATTTTCAGAACTATGAAGGCGTCATTACATGCATGATTTCAGTCTAACATGCTCCCACCCCCTTCTAAAGCCACATGGCAATAAGCATAGAAATCGTAAAAGGCCGTATTATACCTTTTCCTTTTATAAATGATATATACTTTGTGTCAATTAAACCCATAAGCCACTAATACTGCATACGAAAGAAAGATGCTTGTCTAGTTCCCGTGTTCTTTGCCCGCTTTTAAAATTTCTGAAACATTAGCAACAGTGAATAATCAAATTACTTTAGCTCGTTAGAATTCAACCGTCGGTTGGATTACATTTCTTTGGAAATTAAGAAACGTGTCAATAGGCTTTGTACGTCTGCTTTTCCGAATCTTAATGTACATTTTGTGTCCACTCCCTCTCGTTGCCTCTCGACATTTTTCCAAGTGAAGGACAGGATTCCAAAGTTACTACGAGCTAGCGTCGTTTATAATTTTTAGCGTCGTCGCTGGAGGGAAAAAAATTCCGGTCAGACGACTCGCCAATTTTAAAGGCACCTTGCTGATTATTTGGGAACCACGGCTGTTACTGGGAATCTTCTTTAAACTCGACCGTTTTCTGACATTCACTTATATTCTCTTCAAAACTCTCACCTATTTTCTGAATCTGCCTCTTCTGAGGTAACTGGCTGGTTTCTCAAGAAAAGGCATTGGTATCAGGAGTCACCTTTCGTACGTCAAAACAAATAACCCAGGTTAGCTGTTTGTTGTTTATATGATTACAATTTCCGCAAATAGAAACCAAGGATTTATGTAACTAACAGTAAACAGGCTAGGATTCTTTAGCCGTGTAGGTTTCAATAACATTTTGTATAGTGGTAGTAAGGTCTAGTGTACAAATAATTCAAATCAATGGCATATTTAGGAGGACCTTGGTCGTGGTTCTAAAAGAAGCTTCAGCTTAGATTATAATGTCCCTTAAGATAGCAAAAACCTACCGAGTCTGTTCGGCTTTCTTGTTTTTATTCTAACTGGAGGATAGCGCGACTATTTCACTTACGGATACATAAATGAGAATATAGAGAGCACGCCATTTCCCTCGATGGGTGAGTCAGAAAGAAGTGAACTGACCGCCACCCACAGTATATCAATCAATCAGACACAGCTGGGGTAACCAAATATGGAATACCCAAATATGGAAAAATTACATAACACACAAGGTTTCTTGTAACGCCCCACTGAAACGGAAGTAGGTTTATATAATTAGTAACAATCAAAAAGAAGAATCAATACACAGTTTCTTATTCCCATTAAAGCATTAAGGAACTGAAGTAATCTAAACCTTGCCACAGGTATGGTAAAAGCATCAGCGACATTGTGGAAAAATTACTATCCACATAAATTAAATCAGAGGAAAATCTCAAACCTTAAGTCGTAAATCTTAAATGCTAATGCTTTTAGGAAGGGGGGAGGGGGGAGGGTTGATACAAAGATATATATTAGTGTCTGTGCTCTTTTTGCAACGGCCTCTGTAGCCATTACGGACATATGTTGCGTTGGAGGGTTTAAAATGATGTGTGTAGCCATTTCAGTCTCACCTCTCTTCTCCTTGAAGACTTGTGATAACTCTTTCGAAGACGTTGAAAGAACCGACGTTTCAGGCGTTATTTTAATTACTTCAGTGTGTAAATCCCCATGTATACCATATCACTGTAAGTAAGAAGACCGCTCTCTTCTGTCCTCTGGACATTCATTCTGTTGCCACCTTTGTTGTTCTTTCTTTACCCATTCTACAGATATGCCCAATCCATGTAACCCGTCTCACTTTAAGGACACCCTCAATAATTCCCAATCCAGCTCTTGTTCTCACTTCTTCATTTTACTCGTGGTCTGTGTATGGTATTGCCATGGTTTTCTCATGCACTTACGGTGGAAGTACTTCTAATTTCTTGCGGTCCTTCTCTTTTGGCTCCCATGTTTTCGATGCATACAGTAACACTGACAGAACGGTTGTCTCATAAATCCTCATCTTTAGTCTGACTGTAATCCTTTTGAATTGCCAGATATTGTTGGGTTTCCAATGTGAACGTTCCTCAATGTCTCAGATTTAGTACCTGTACTTTGCAGAGATACCCTATACATTTGTCAAAAGTTAGTAGCGAAAGCATCGTAAATGATACACGATATATGGTAGCCTGATACACATATCTACTATTACAGTATCTGTGGAAGATAAAGCAGAAAATAATTCATATTGCGCATTCTACGATCTACTCGTACCATACCATGGCTGCTCGTATTAACAGAGCAATTCAAAACAAGTATAGACCCTCTTCAAAAGTTATTCATAAATTTCAAAGCGAGGCTAACTCGGCAAATTTTTCATCGAGCAATTGGCGAAGCTGTGGCAGTGTAACCTACAACATCGAAGAGATGGAATAAATCAAGATTGGGTTCGTTAACCTGAATAGCATACGATATGCAGATGACATGGAACTGATGGCAGACGACAAACAATGGTTACTAAACTAGTCAATGTGGCTGTGGAAGAGAACGAAAAGAAAAGGCTTGACCTTAAAAAGGATAGGTCCTTGTGAATTTGTTCTGAAATAAGAGATCGAAGCCAGCATGTAAAATTTCTGATAAAAGGCATAACTTTAAAGCAGAAAAATTGGTTTACATACACTTTTTAAAAAAGCAACTCCATTTTCGGGGTCAGGCCTCGAGTTGCTTAGCAATTTTCCAAAATCAGGCCTGGAGTTGCTTAAGCAACTGGTCACACAGTGATGAAGGGAATTAAATTTTAATGGTGCCATTGGTGTGGAAAGGGGTGTTTCGTATTGATATGCATGTCTTGCTGTGAATGTGGCACAATAACCATCACAATCAATTTCACTTTTGATAAAGCGGAAAAGTGGTCACGGGAAAAAATTGAGATTTGGCAAATATTGGGGGCCATGGCCTCCTCTGCCCCACTGTTCCCCCGTCCCTGTAAATTGAGGCTTTATTTTCTGCCATGGCTGAACAAAACTTTGTAATCCATGAGGAGGTACTAGAGAAAAAAACAAGCCCTGGATACCAGCGGTGAGATGTTAGCCATATCTTTGGTATCTTCTCCTTCTAAACAGTCTTATGTGTCAAGACTAAACAGAGCCGACGAATCCTGCTTGGGGAGTTGGCTTGCGAATAGTTTGTCAAGGAGGACCATTGCAACGCGTTAAAGGATTAGGTGGCCGTTTGGATGGTTTGGAACGCTTTTATGAGAAAATGGATGACTTGCTGATTTTTTGAAAGAATGTGGCCACTTTTTACGCTTATGAATCCTCCTCATCGAAGTTGGTTTGCAGTACATTAGTTTGAAATGGGATGATTTTTTGGACTTGGACTGGAATGAAAGAGGGGACGTTTTGCCGACTGATAGTAGAGAAGTGTGACTGGCCGGGGAATGTGACATGTGTTCAGTTATCATGTCTGATAGCACACTTTTACTCAGTATTTATTCAATGTATGTTCAACGTCTTGTGAATGTTTCAAAAACAAAGACGCAAATTTATGTTGTTTTCATGAAAACAATTTGTGCCTTCCCAGGATATTTAGTAAAAGTGGAAGGTGCAATTTAAACTTATCAAGCAACCTAATCCAACCGTAATCACTTCTCCAACCATGAGTGAAAAGAATAATGTGCTTCTGAAATACTAAAAATTGGGACTTATCAATTTATTAAAACGCTATAAACATTATGAATTCATGGAAAGCTACAAAATGTTGTTTTGGCTGAATTTATTTAAAGTAGTAATACCCAGACAAGTGGAGGGTACCCTTGTCCAGGAGAAGGGGATTCGGTCTACAGACAAAATAACACTTTTTGTGTGAGGACAAAATGTGTATCCCAGGACGCTATTGCCAAGATAACAAGTGAACTCTGTTTTTTTTTCTGTGGCTTAGGGGCTTCAGGCATGAGAGTTCTATTAAGCCTACCTATCAATATTCTCACAAAAAAAACACTTTTACATTTATTTTAAGTTTTCCTTATGTTTTTCATCAGTTTTACTTCTGAAAATGCAATTCCAATTATTTCTGTAAAATTTTTAGGTCATATCAAGAGTTTTTCCAACATAATCTTTTCAAGAGTTTTACCAATTTAATCTTTCCAAGAAATTTTACCAGGAAATTGTCACTTACCACCCCGGTATGCCTTGGATCCCCCTAGTACCCCTTGTTTTGATTTTACCCCCTTAATATCTTAAATTCCCCTTCATGGGATCCATCGACCACCCGTTAAAAATACTCATCTACACCAAACCAAATGCTTTTCATCTGTGTTATAAATTCATGACGGAATCATACAGTTATGCGCAATATCACAGTAACTGCATATACGGTTTGAAATCTCAAGGTTCATCTCCAGAAGGCATCGTCATGGGCTAGCTGCTTGTCGTCCTCCATCTATGGGAATTGAAGCTCCTGTGATGAAAGAAGCATCTTCGGACGCAAGGTGCGCGAACTATGTCTACTGCGTCAAGGTTAACCTCCTTCAAAAGCAAAAACATGTTCCAAGAGCTCCCCCAGATAATGCAGGGGAACAACCATAATAATATTCCAGAAAAAGCACATCCTCTTTCCGATAGCACTTCTGTGTCGATTGATGATTATAAAACACGTAAGACTCAGAAAATAACAAATTTGCCGCATTTAAGCAAATGTTACGCCCTTCAATCGGCGCACCATTGAGAGTTGAAAAATTGAATAACAGCAACATGTATGTAATTGCGCTTTACGATAATTACTGCCTCTGGTTGGCAACTCAAGTGTGGTGTGACTAAGAATAACCAGAAGTAAAGGGAATAAAGACATTCTTTGATTTCAAAATCAGGGCCGGTGCAATTTCCATAATCTCTATGCATACACGTTCGATTTCTCCACTTTATCCCGCCACCACAGGATGCATTGCATTTTGACCACTTAGTAAAATTCGTCCATGTAGGCACTAGAAAAATGATAATTGGCAAACAGAAGTAAATATGATTGAATTACGATTTTTGAACACTAAGTAAAACACTAAGGGAAAGCAGTGCTGCTTAAGCTAATCGACTACTTTTGTTCCCAATCTTTTGACTTGCGCAGCAGACGATTTAGTAACGTCAAAGCCTGAATACCCCGAATTTTCTACGGCTTCTAAACAACTATGCACTCCTTTTTGAACTCGTTATGTGGTGACTTGAGAAAAGTATGTTATCATCCTGGGTCACATGGCTCCTTTGGTAGAGCACGCACCGCAGATAGCGTGGGGTATAGGTTCGAGTCCCGGTGGGTTACAAATTTTCTATTTCTCTAGTGTGTTTCCTTAAAACAAGGCCTTCGCCTCTAAGTTTCTGAACTCTTGTCGAAGGATCAATTGATTACATAAATTCGTTGTGACTCTCATATTGACGAGAGATAACTCTCTTAAGTGGTGGTGTATTTTTCCGTTTCCTCTTAAAAATTGAACTAAATATTTTCACAATATATTTGCTTTCTAGGCCATGATAAACCTGTGTCACAAAGGCTCTGCAGGACTCTCATTCTCGTGGACATTGACAATTGTTGGTTTCTCAGAATCTTCCCCAAGCGATCGAAGGTCTAAAATTGCTTTCTAAAAATTCAAAACCTATACTGATGAATTCAGGGTTAAGCAAGTCAAAAACCGTGTTTGAGGGAGCAGTGGCAGCCTAAGATGTTCAGCAGGACAGGCTGAATCCAGACAAACCGCCAGTTGCAGGGCTCGGACGTTAAACCCTTTTTAGAACAGGAGCCAGATGCACTCACAATTTGAATTAAAGGCCAGTCTGTGTATTGAGATCAAGTCATAAAAAACCAATTTAATGAAGATTGTAGGCGTGAAGAAACTTAAACACATTGACAGCATTGTATCTTACCATGTATAGGAGCTATTAAATATCTCAAATATTTGTGCTATAAGTCACTTTGGAGGGGCGAGGGGCGAACGAAAAGCCATTGGACTCATCAAGTAAAGGTCGTTCGAAGTTCGAATCCAGCCGGGTAGTTGTATCAATGATCACTAAAACGTGTACTGATTATCACTAAAAGTGGTCATTATGGTTAGCCTTCCAAACAACCACAGCAAAGAACAGAGGACAAAAACAAGGGACAAAAGAGTTGGCATCCCTGTGCGATTTCACCAACTGCATTATATAAAGCGGCCCAGTTTAAATTTCCCATCACGAGGTTACTTTTTGTTTACGGCTTAAGGTTCATATTTATGAGTTTCAACTTGAAGATAGTAAACAATGAAATACTATTAATAACCGTTTGTCTGTCTTACCCTTACTCTTATTCATCCCTTAGTCTGGTCGACTGTAGGGGCACCATTAATGACTTGTCAACCACTTCTCTCCAATCGGCACGGTTTTCTGCTTTTCTCATTGCCTCAGTCAGGGTCAGGCCTGTACACTATGGATGTTGTCCTCCCACCGTTTTCTCTGTCTGCCTCTTTTTCTTATGCCCGGGGCTGTTCCTTGCAGGATTTGTTTTGCCAGCCCTTCAGATTTTATCACATATCCGTACCACCGGAGTTTCCTCTTTTGGTATCTCCGGGCTAAATGTGTATCATAACAGCTTTGATATTCCTATTGTATATAAGTATCAAACTGTGTATTGGTGTTATGCTTAAATAAGTATCAAACTGTGTATTGATGTTATGCTTAAATAAGTATCAAACTGTGTATTGGTGTTATGCTTAAATAAGTATCAGACTGTGTATTGGTGTTATGCTTAAATAAGTATCAAACTGTGTATTGGTGTTATGCTTAAATAACGATTTGAGTTTTAAAAACTTATCATCATCATTAGTGGTAGTAATGGGTTTACTGTGATAAATAACAGGAATAGATAAATGGAGTCAGAAAAATTATAAGGAGAATGCCTAGTGAAGCTGTTTAGTTGTTACATATGTACATTTTTCATAGACAGGATTAGAAATAAAATTAATAAAGCAGGTATAAACTTCGGGCTATTTGTTAGTTGTAAAGCTCTGTTGAATGTACCTGATCCAGAAGGGGTGCCTATCTAGAGAGTACTTTACCCGCATGTTCAATCGACTGCTGAGGCGCAGACTAAGGGAAATTGTCTCCAATTTTCCTGTTCTGTGAAATCTCCTCTATTCTGCAAGCGGATATTATTCTCAAGTGTCCTAGTGTGTGCTGAATGTACTTGAAATAACTTAATTAGGGTCTGCCCGGCTTTTTCTTTCCATGATTTGGCTCGTACAAGATATGTTAGTAGGGCAGAAATAACTATCATATTTTCGAAAGAAGCTACTGACGCCAGGTTTGTGATCACATATAACATTACTAAGCATGCAAACAATATCATAGCGTCCTCGCCCCAAAGGAAGTTGGGAGGAGAAAAGGCGAAAAACAGTTGAAGGCGAAAAACAGTTTCAAGACGTGAGGTTGAATAGTTCGTTCATGGTACAGAACAAGAATACAGTACAAAATAGCAAGACATTATGTACTGAAAAACGTTTTGCGTGATACTCCTCCGAGTAAAATTGTCAACAATGATCAAAATGAACCGTACAAAATGTTAAACCCAAATGCATTTTTCAAACGCCCCATAAAAAATTGGCGAAGTAATTGGATTCTTGGATTGATGTTGTTGCGTTAGCGTCTTTCAGATTTTCGAATAACAAGAACTTTCTAAAAATGCAAGGTAGTGATCCATGTTTTATGAATAACATACAAGTTCCTGTTGCGGGGATTGATGATTTGTAAGGGTTTCGTTTATTTGTTAAAGCCTACGCTAAATATGTCATTGCAGTGGTAAGATTGCTAACAACACAGAACTTTTTGGTGCGCCCACGTATTCATAGTGGGATACAAGGACTGAACAAAGTGACAAGACTTTCCGTTTCAGCTCGGATACACTGCTGTGATACTGCTAATACAGCATATCATACAAGATAGTGGTACTCGTGCGTTTGTCTTATTTTAAATGTTTTAAAACTGGTTGGATTTCTTTATTTGCTGGAGTTTCCTGATCAACATTCATTTGAAAATTTTTAACTAACGAAAACCTTCATGCTTGTCTATTTCAGGAGCATGTGGAACTTGGTTAGCAGCAAAATGAGCTTTGAAATGGTTTGAAAGCTTTCCTTCGAAGTCGATTGTCTAGCTTCTTTTCTGTGAGTGTTTTCTTACTTATGATGAAGGGCTTTTTCACAACCTTTTCCTACACTTCTCCCCTTAGCTGAAGTTTTGCCCTTAGCAGTACTTTTGATCGTAATAATTGTTCTTAAATAAGGTTCTCTATTAATTAATTTATTGAAAACCTTCCTTTCACGTCTAACAAATTTTACATAATCCCCTATTTTAGAGATCCACAAAATATGGTCTTGTTTCAATATCACGTTTTACACACTTTTCTAATGCAAAGTATCAAGTCCGTCTCGGAGAAAAATGTAGGAGCGACTCTCAAGGTCCATTTGATTCACAGCACTACGCGACAGTTACGCTCAATAGACTTGAATACATCAGCATGTGTTCTATTTAACGACTGCGCTACATTCACTATTCACTTAGGAATATATAACGCATCATATCGAATTTTGCTTGTAAAGCTTGACGCACATGTATTAGTGAACACGCGCAATAAATGACGGTAATTGTATTCGTATGACTCTCATCAGAACCTGGCGTCATAATTATAAACGAAGAAACAAAGAAAGGGATCGAAATTTACAAGATATTGAAAAACTAAGTACGTGATTGGTTACAAACAAATATTGAATAGACGAGAAACTACGGACGTAAAGAACGACGCTACTTAAACAAAGAAATATCATATACAAAATAATTTTGGCGGCAAAGTTCAGGCACAAAATGTTTGATAAAAAGAGCCTCCAATACCCTTAGATTAAAAACTGATCTACCTTGGTAAGATTTTGTAAATTCTTTTAAGATTCTTTATTTAGAGCAATCTTAGGATTTTGTAAATTCTTTTAAGATTCTTTATTTCCCCGTGTATAAGCCCAATTAGAGTCCAACTGGTAAGATCGTATCACCAAAAGTGTAATTGGCGCCCAGAGACGTTTCGGATCTTCTCCATTGCAGGAATGCCATCTTCGTCAACTTGCAAAAACATGATGATATGACTTGATTAGGAGGTTAGAAATTAGTTTCCCGCTCTGTAGCAGAAACCCATCTCACCAATTGCAAGGGAGGAAATCCGTTCCCAAAATTTTGCTGAAGGAAAATTGGACAAAAGAGCTTAAGTGGCTTTGCACGCTTTAGACCCTGTTTACACGGGTACGGATCCAAACTGGTACGGATCGGCCTCGCGTTTACACGGGACCTGGTGGATCCGTATTATCAAACCCTAAGTTTGGTTATTGTTACTTTATGGATGTGAAAGTTGGAAGATCACAAAAGAAAATGAAGGCAGATTTGCTGATGCGGAGATGTGGTACTACAGACGCATGCTAAGCAATGGCTAGATAATATACCAAATGAAAAAGTATTGGCTGATAATGATTTATCAAGATCACTGATCCGTACAATTGGGAAAAGGTGGGTAAAACTTCTTGGCCACATCTACCAAAAGGACGGGATAGAAAGATAACTACTAACGGGAAGAATGGAAGAGAAGAGAACGAGAGGACGACAGAGAACAATCTATCAACGAAATCTCTGGAAATGGACAACTCTGGCATCATATTTAGTCTATTTGAGCTCGTGTCCTAGTTTAATAAAAATCTGATTGAGGTAGAAATTCCATTGATAATTATAATCGAGGAACTACTATTTTCTGTTGTATATCTTGTGACGTGTTGAAGGCCTTTTTAAATGTAACAAAGATGACAGTTTTATAGCTTTGTGTCCTTTTTCAAGGTGAGTTTTATACATCGTTAAAGCATTTCATGTAGCTTTATAGACACATGATATTGACATGTAGTACGTGATATTACGTACTCTCGTTTGCTATTTTCTATTCTATACTATTACAGTGTTTTCTTCGCCTCAATGATTATTATCCTTAGCGCCTCGTTTGCTTCTCCCGCGGCCTTAAGGAATGTGCAAACAAAGTATAGGCCTACAGGTCAACTTTATTTTCTTTCTCAGTAGGCAGGCTTTAACATTAGCTGCAGTCACACTGGCACTTTTGACCACAGTGAAACAGCTGTTTTAAATAGGGGAATGATTTTTTAGTGTGACCGACGATCCCACTTTCAATCAGGAGATGGTGTGTGTCCATAGCAAAATTAAAAGGTAAAAAACCAGTTTCAGATTAAATTCACCCTATTGAGTAAGTAGTTCATTTAGAACCTCAGACGTAATTACTGTGAAAACTCAAACTGGGTATGGTAAGTCACCCAATAAAACTGGTGTCATAACTTTATCATCAGCACGACACACAGGTTGAAATTTTTAAAACTTTAAATATCATATTGGAAGGATTTATGGAGATAAAGAACAATCCATACCTATGTTTCGTAAACAACTCTAAAACTTTTGACAATTTCCAGCATTCTAAATTGTTTCAGATATTATCAACTTCTGAACACAGATGATGTAGATTTGCAGGTACTTAAAACCCTCTTGTGGGAACAGCAAGCAGCATGGTGACATGAAAATAGATTTAACGACTTATGAAAATTTAGCGCGGGGTGAGACAGGGTTGTATGGTGATACTAGAACTATTCAATTTATACACCGAAGTCATATTTAGAAACATAGAGACCATCAAAGGAATAAGTATTAAACAAGGCAAAATGTCTCATCTCCTACCATTTTCGAAAGTTGGTCGCAGATTTACTTATTGTATCCCTTATCAATTATTGTGACACCGTTTACTCTTGGTTTACAGGAAAGGAACTGAATTGCCTACAAAAGTTAACACAAGAAGTCATAGGGTTTGTATAAAACAAGTATTACAATTCAGCAATGGATTGACCCGGGAGAATCCTCCCTTGAAGGCATTTCTTCATCCGATGAGGAAAGAAGATCCTTATTTACAGAAGGTGTGGATACAGGAAGATCATCTGAATGGGGAACGGGTCTCATAGCAGATGGAAGGTTGGAATATTTGATCTTTTCCTAGACCAGATGAGAGGAGACTGACTACTATCTCCTCGAAACCGTTAAGTTTGTAAAATACATCGCGCATTACTGCTAACGTGCTGGCAGGAGACAAAAACACTGATAAGCACATTACTTGCCTGGCTAACTGATACGTGACAAACTGAATGGCAGGGTAACCGACTAACAGACGGACGGACTAACAGATTGACTGACTACTTGGCTGGCGTAAAAGTCGGCAGTCTTCTTGTAATCATACGTGATAATTTAGCCAATGCCTTCAATGTAAGCAGCTATAAGAGGTAAAATTAAGTACCTTAAAAAGGAGTATTCTTGTTACCCTTCACTCATGGACTTAATAGCATCTATTTTCTATTTTAATAGTGTCTTTTGAAAAGTGATGTTTCAAATCCTGTCTTCTCTATGAAACATACTTGATCGCAGGTAGACGAGCGTTGTACTTGTACGAAAGTACGCGTACCTGAAAATATCTTGTGAGTCCACTGTACACTTCACAAATTTTTTCTAGTGCGCTTTCTAACCTCTTGTGGTAGTAAATATTTATAGGCGCACAAATCATTTTTACGAAACTGAAAATTAATTCTATGGTTCCTGAAGAGGAATTTCCCCCCGTTTCAAAAAAATATCTATTTTTCAGTCGATCAAAATCAGTAGTAAAATCTGTATATATAACCATTCTGATTGTACAATTATTTCATGACAGTTTTATTTTGAGAAATAGTCAGCTATGGGAGTCCTTCGAAAATGGATATTTTCAGAGCTTCATTTTGGAAGACTCATGGTACCCATTAAGAGATTGGTTGTTGACTCCACGGAGAAATCCTATTAGCGATGTGGAGAGAAAATATAATTCCAGTCATAATAGAACTAGGGTGCTAATTGAACAGGCCTTTGGTAGACTCAAGAGACCATTGGCAATTTTGCATAGCGAAGCAAGGCTCACACCAGACAAAGTAAGCAAGTGAATCGCTGCTTGCTTTGTTTTACACAACATTGCAATCGATTTTCATATGCCTGATTGTAATGACCAACCCCACCTTCGCCTCGTGTTTTCGTGCCTATTGTTCTCGTGTTTTCGTGTTCTCGTGCTTCGTGTTCTCTTGCCTCGTGTTTTCGTGCCTCGTGTTCTCGTGCCTCGTGTTCTCGTGTTTTCGTGTCCTCGTGCTTCGTGTTCTCTTGCCTCGTGTTTTCGCGCCTCCTGTTCTCGTGTTCTCGCGGCCCGTGCTCTCGTGCCTTGTACTTTGTGACTCGCGTCTCTTGACAGCTTCCGTCACGTATGTAACTCGCCCCAGACTAACACCGTACAGCAATACAGGGAAATCCCTTACAAGGCTGGACTGCTTGGGCGTTTACGTTCTGAACAGCACACATGGGAAGAGAACCTGTGACAAGAAGGCGGGACCACCAGAGTTCTTTGCACGTGTGACACATGGTTGTAAAGAGCTGTCGTGAAGTTGGCTAGGCTCAACATGACCAATCGACCTTCAAAGTATATGGGAAGGCCGGCACTTATTTAGGAAGGAAATTATTAGGTCCATGATGCTTCTTTGAAGCACAACTCACTGTAAAAAGTCATTGAAGCGTATTTAAAATAAATGACGTAGTTAAAGTGCCAATTTTGTAACAACATGAAGATATAATGGTATGAATTGCTGTAAAACTAGCCATCATTAGTCCTTTGGTAATTAAATATGAATGAATCAGGTAATACTTATACCCGGTGTTAAATAGGATCTAGTGCTATGACAACCACCATAGTCACCGAAGAGGAGTCGCCGTTTGGTAATACTGCCCTCTAGAACTCTTCACACCGGAGAGGTTACTGTTCAGAGTGGGTAGGGAACTATAGTAACCTACTGAATAATCAGGAATAACACCGGGGAGAACCAAGAACATGTAAAGATAGCTTTACGAACACAAGGAGTATGTTTGCCACTTAAAGAAAACCGTTTAGAACTGATGCAGAACTTACAGTTTATAATTTAGAGCTTTTGGGGACATGTTCACGTTAAACAGGATAATAGTATTTAAAATTTGTTGGAACATAATCATCTGAGAGAAGATATATTCACAGCATATATGACTTGTTTCCACAATGGTCCCTTAATATACATAATAGCCATTCTCACTCTCCACGTCTTCCACGCACCATTCCTGTGAAAAATACCTTACAAAGCCAATACTTCGTGCCATATGTAAAAATATTTTATTGGTGGCTTTCAGAATTCAGGAATGTTACACAAAATGTGAAAATTAATACTGGAAATGATAGTTTAATGTCTCTCATTAAACTCTCATGTCTCTCTAAGTTTCATCTTTTACCTGCAAAATATATTGCATTTTTTAAAAGAAGTTTGTGTTGGTAACGTATTGATGTCTTGGCAATAAGCAAAACTGACTACGTCTGCTGAAGCCAGTCACTTGAAACTAGCATGTTTTCTGGTATGCCAAGCTTCTGTAAAATTTTCCAAAATGCAACACGATTCACAGGTTCAAAGGCTTGTGTTAGGTCGACGATAACCATATATAGTTCCTTGCTTTCCTCGCGAACCTTATTTGCAACTTTACGAGGTGAAAATATGATATCAATAGTGCCCCGAAAGCCACACTTTGATTCAGGATAAATCTTATCCACAAGATTTTTAACAATTCTATTCAGAATAAGTTTGTCAATTATCTTTGCAAGAAAAGACAGGAGTGGTATTACTCAGTGGTTGTCACACACACTCTCGACCCTCTTATTTTTGTAGAGGTGTTTAATACATGTGTCTTTGTAGCCTCTCGGTTACCTCCGTAGTCATACTACCAAGTTCAGTAACTTTGGGCAATTCAATGAATACACAGGAGATTATGAATAGACCTGTATTCATGTTTATTAAGAATTGCTTTTAAGTTTAGGAGTTATTTTATCGTAAAATCAAGGACGATACGTACCGGCTTTCTAGAAGTCCAAATCCACTCTGCATCGTAAATATGATGAATTGAGCTTGATGACACTTGCTGAGATAATCACTTCACTTTGCCTTTCTAGAATGGTATGGTTCCGTTAGGTATATCTGCTATGAAGAGGCACCACGCCCTAGTTACAATGTTGATTGAAAAGCTACAAGAGAAGCAGAAGTTTGCAGGCAACGTCAGAAAGCAATTGGGTTAAATGGGATATGAAATGACCATGTACATTTAACGGGTGAAGCAAGCAGCCAGAAAGATATCCAACACTAAAGCACAGTTCCAAGGAGAAGAGAGCACGAAATGGCTATCATTGCACGCAAGGTACTATCAAGAATCACGTTCCTTGAGCTATACTGGTAACATGAAAATGCCTGGCTGACAGCACAATGCCGTTTCGGCAGATGTCCCGCATTTTGAAATTCTCCTTTACAAACAGCACGAAAAGATACGTATCCTGCTACACCAGTCTTTTCGACCTGTGTTTTGCAGTTTTCAAACTTTAAAGAAATGCTTGCTTTGCTTTCAATGTCGCTGCACCTAAATTATGGAATGCACTGCCTAGGCATATTACAGCTGCTAAAAACCTAAACAGTTTTAAAAATCTATTAAAGACACATTTTTTTAATAATTTGTTTTAATTTTTTTTCAGTTTAACTGATTTTTCTTCTCTTGATATTTTTGTAATGTTTAAACTTTTGTCTAATTATTTGTAAAGCTCTTAGAAACGTAATAGGCGCTATATAAGCTTTCAAATTGTTATTATTATTACTATTATTGTTATTATTATTAGTCGTTTATGGAAATGATGAACAGTCTAAAGGTGGAAAACAAGGTCTACTTGTTGAGAAAGATAATCGGTTGCATCAACTTTGTCGTTTCCTCCTATTATGGCTAAGAAAAGTCTGGATGACAACAATGATTGTTCTTAAAGTAGGCATGGTTCTCAATTTTATCCGTATCGATCATTTCTGCCTTTCGCAGCCCACCTAGTGATCCATGAGCACTGTCTGCATTTTCTGGAACTGTTCGGTAACTCTTGGCAGTCTCTCAATCAAAGATCCCTGATGAGCAGTGGGGCCGACATTGAAACTACCCTAAATAAACAGAAATACCACCAAACATGCTAACTAATAAATAAAGGGTAGTTGGGGCGACGCCCCTCAATTTAGGCTACCGGGCAGAGAAACAAGCCATGAAGCAGGCTCAACCACCTGTAGTTTTCATTTTAGTTTACGTACACCCTCTCTGTGAAATCAGGATACATGTTCGATCTTTCGTTTTGACCTTCTGTTATCTATAATGTTTATAAACTTTTTTGTTTCTTTTTCTCTAAATTTGTTGCTGGTTGAATTTTTCATGCAACCCTTTAATATGATTTGTATTATATATTTTAGTTATAAATTTTATATTTCACATTTTAATTTTCATTCGTGTTATGATTCTTTTCTACTGCACTGCTATTCTAGTTCGAGGCCTTTCATGGCACTGTGCTTGTGATTGTTATTTACTTCTTTTTGCGTTTTTGTCATCGCCTACATTTCTATTAAAACTCGTATTTTCTAGTGCCCTTTTTAAGTGACCAAAAAGATTGATAAAAAACACTTTCTCAGACCCATTTTTTCACAAACACATCCGATCAAAATTTTAAGAAAGCTATTTAGTTTAACATGGTTGAAAAGTGCGATAACTATGCTTTTTGTGCTGGTATTATACTCCAGAATCCTTTGGGAAAGGGCTGTAAGCTACGCAATTTGTCGATGTTGTTCACAAATAGTATATGCTATTGGGAAATATACGTACATTTTTCAGGGTAACTTTCTGCAGGGGGGCAAAACATGCATTAACTCAAAAACGTTCAGAAATTAAATAAAAAAAACAAGTTTTTTTTAACTGAAAGTAAGGAGCGCAGGTAATTGAAGAGTCAACAAAATCTGTCACATCGGTAACGAAATTCTGTTAAACTTTTCATCGCTGGGAGTCTACTGACGCCGTTCTTCCTGCCGTCGACGCGGTCTGTATGACTGTTGCCGTGAAAGATATATCCTATAGGAAATTTAGTAAATGCACTTTTCAAAGAGGTCAATTGTACAATGGTTCATAGATACAGAGTAGAAGTTAGATGTAAAGCAGAGTGATATTGTATTTGCGTCAAACTATCAATGCGTATGCACTCAAGATTTTAGTTCTTAAAATGTCGAATGCTTGTGCAGCCTAAGTTTCGGGATATTTTCAAGGGGTATTACTATTTTAATTTCTTTTCCTTTCTGGTTGGACGCAAGAAGGACCCGCCAACGAAAGCCATGCAGAAAATGTCATGCGACAACAGAGGTAAGAACGGTTAATCATTTATCTCCACGTAATGAAGTATTCGGTGAATGCGGTACTTTTTATTGACAGGCAACCTTTGTAACGAAGGTCAGCCCTCACGGGCAAAGATTCCTGAGATGCGAAAAACCTCAACTTTTATCTCTGTGCATTTGTTTCTGGCCGATACGTACAACTTCAGGCACATTTTAATATATCCATGACTGACTCATAATTTCCATATTTTTGTAAGTCTTACCTTAGAAAGAACACCAAGAAGGAAACTACAGTTTTGGATTCTTTTTATGAAGTGCAGTTTCTGTTTAAATATATGATATTGTATAATTTACTCAGTTGATAAATGTTTTAAATTAAATTTAGGTATGCTCACGAATATCACTCGCCGTTCAAATGGTCTCGGCCACTACGATAAACAACTGCAAAATAATGCAATGACATAGCGAGTTCCGAACAGACGTAGGTTATAGTACGTCTTTTCTACTTAAAGAATCTATGTAGTACAACAACGTATTACCTTAGAAAGGGTGCTGGTCGTTCTTTACCAATCATGCATCCGCGGTATTAGTATCCTACCTCTGTAAGTAAGGCTTTACAATGGCCGCTAAATCACGAAGGACATCTTACATACCAAACTTTGATTTATGTTCGGTAAATGATGAATTTTGCACTTACGTAATCTCATTCTATTCCAAAATTTGAATATTTCAACATAGTTACGGGAAACGGCGTCGTTTTCAACCAAACATTTGTCTCCGCTTCCAAACTTGAGTTAATACGAGAAATTGCAAAATCTAACAAACTTTTCTACCGATTAAGGAGCAGTATATACACAAGTCTTTATTCTACTATTTCCCAGTGGCCTCCAATTGGGAGGCTACGGAGCCATGCCTCTCATTAGGAACCCTGACCTATAAGGGACGTTCAAAATGTTGGGCAAATCGGAATAATCATTATGAAAAAAACAGCCCTCGTTCCCAAAGTACCTGACTGGTCATCAGCAGGAGCCTCTTTCAATTTGCGGGCTTTGTGGCTATCAACATGGAGCACACGCCCCGAAAACAAAGATTCGGGTTCGAATCCAAGTAGTAACTTATTTCTACTTCTTCAGTAACTTATTAAAACTTACTATTTTGTCTCGTGCCGCCTTACATTTTTTTATTTTTCATGTTCTATTCTTACTCAATCTACTTTCAATTCAGTTCTTCGCTACTTTGACAGGGAAAATCTTTGTTTCAGTCGATCAAGTCAATGTTATCCTTTGAGAGTTTTTATTCCCTAATCACAGGTTGTGTTATCACATAGTACCAACCAGATTTTCTCAAATTTTAGAGTAGAAAGAGATTACTTAAGTGCAAAATTTATCATTCACTGAACATAAATCAAACTTTGGTATCTAATTTGCGGGTTTAATGCCTACCGATCGGCCGTTTTCTTGTGAAATGTTTGTTGGAAGCACTGCTTTTGTTTATACCTTTGCCGAGTTAACCTCGTTTTCGGCTATGATGATGCAACCTAATTAAGAAGGGTCTATTGTGTTGCGTTGCTATGTTTTATGCGTTTTATCTGTCATATAATTGTAAATGTTGAAATGTAATCTTCCGCTGTATCTGAAAGTCAATCGTTTCTTTTTATTTAGTTAAAGTACTTAATGAGGATTTCTCAAGAGCACAACGTCGCATAAGTTGCCATTTTCATAGGCTAAGCAAGTCACTACGGTACTGACGTAAGGGTCATCAATATAAGGTCATGCTACGTTTAAGCAAAACAACACAAGCAAAAAAGTTATCAATAATAATAAGTAGGATAACACTTTTTACTAGGAGGAATGCCATTCCTTTCTAACCTTAACAATATCCTACGAAAAGGAGAATTTGAAGTTGACAGAATGTGATGGTTGACAGTCACCCTGTAACAGTCACACCTGCCTATCGATGAGGGTATTTTATAACACATTTATCACAAAAATATTTTTATAGGACTGTTGCAAATGGAGGTATAAATGGATCTTTGCAATGAACATTGCAATATTATAACTTATAAAAGATAAGCGTGAATAAAGGATACTAATGTATTCATAGCGTCAGACGGCTTTGAAGTTTTGTTGTTTTTGTTTTTCTTCTCCTTCTTTTTCCAGGCTTATTATTGTGACAAGACTACTTTAAAAATTTACAAGATACGATTGTATTTACAGAAGCTGAAAGTTCATGAAAGAGTTCTATACAGAGTTCAGTGTGATCTTTGGTTGTTCCGGTGAATCGTTTCGCGCGTAGAAGGAGGAATTGGAGAATTCCGTAAGGCCAGACAGAACTGACTGAAGCCTTGTTAACCGTAGCAAGTCTCAATCGTCAGTAAAACGTTCTACCTAACGTTATCGATGACGATACCTTTTGTCAAGCCCAATTACGTAATTAGCAAAACATCCCCTGAAGAAATTCTTAGAAACCGGGTCAAGTGGAAGTTCCTACGATGGAGAGGCAAGCCCAGTCTAGAGAGGACCACCAAACTAACTAAAAATCTAAAAAATCTTTAGTTCTACTATTACTGATCACTCCACAACTAAGAGGACCATCAAACTAGCTAAAAAATCTGAAAACCTTTAGTTTTACTACTACTGGGTTCTAGGAAAATTCCCTCCAAGAAAAGTCCCTCCCGGAAAACTCCCACCGTATAATTCCCTCCCGGAAAATTCCCACCTAGGAAATCTTGCAACGAAACCGGTCAATGGCATTTCACTAATGATTCCGTTATTAAATATTATCTACAAATTTTGTAGTACCAGGACTCTTTTCGGATATTTTTATTTTGTTAACTTGTTTGTTTAAGAGAATTGATACTCTTGATTATGGTATATCCATCTCTAAGTATCTCCAGTAACAAAAAGTACAGCTACTTACTTTGCATTGCCATATATTTTATAATGAACCCCCTTCCCCGTTTTACCGAAACATAAATACAAATACACATACACGCACACACACTTGTTACTTTCAGAACCGTTCCGTCGCCTTTATGGGACAGAGATCTCTAAGAGCTCTCCAAACATCTCTATACACCATTTTTTCATCTTAAATATCGTCGAGTGCTCTCCTGTATCACTAACTTTATTGGGAACTTGCTTCAGTGTCTGTAGATAGCAGTATGCAGGCAGTTACTAGGTTTCCAGGGGGCTAAAGTTCAACGATTAAAAAGCAGTCATAGATTATACTAAGTTAGAGTTTATCGCAAGGAGAGTTCTTACAGCATGTACGAGGAAGACGACATAGGATTTCAGAAGGACATAATGACTAAAATCGTTAACAAAATAGTATAAAGCAGATATATGTCTCTGACTCTCTGACGGTACAGATTAAGTAGTTTTATTCAACATAGTTGAATTATGGAGAAGATTTTAATTAGGGAAGACGTCATACATACTCACTTTATCGTCTTCAAGTCCCTTGGAGAAAGGTAGAGCGCTTTGATAGTCTCTACCAACAGTCAGATATATGAGACGCAATCCCCTTTTAACTAAAATCCATTGTAGATGTTCATCTATAACCTTCATTCTTTGTCTCCTTCTACTTTATCTGACTTCCTCGTCGGTATTCTACGTCTTCTCTCTCTCTCAAGTCAGCTGAAGAATTTTTTCAAATTGTATTCGACAACAACAAGTTGCCTTTTCTGATCCATCTCTTTGAAGAGGTCTTCGCTCGTCTTTTTATCAGTCCAGATTACCATCATCATCCATCTGAAAATCCATTTTTACATGTCGTCTATAAATAAAAATAAAGTGCGATACCAGTCACGTGGGTAGAATGTCCTTCCGTAGATGAAAGGACTCATCGAGAGAATCAAACAGCGTTCTCATTTTGAAGTGCGGCCAGGTAAGCGACAAAGCCCCATCTGTATCACCGTTGGCTACTGGTTGCGGGCAAAACAGTTTTTGCCTATTTGTTAGAAAACTTCGAATGCGACGACAAATATTGCAACGCTATGCTCTGGATTTTATTTAGGTGACATCATCTTTCATCTTAGAATCTTTGAGGCAGTCACTAAACTGCGGAACCCCTCTTTATGAAGTCAGAAAGTGTCTGTTTTTAAACGAGGCTATTACACCCAAAATATGTTTAAAACTCTTTAAAATTTAAAACAGATTTCCGCTTAAGGTTGTCTAATAAACTAAACACCTTTTGACAATTGAAAAAATTATCGCTGATGTCAGCAAGAATGCAAAAGTACATTTTTAACTCCTTTGAGCAATCTACGTTGACCCAATCTTTATTGGCTTTCCCATTCCTGCTTAAAATACCACCGCATGGTGATACGAGAGGTCTATAATACTCTAATTGACGAATTACAAAGTGGAAGCAATCTTTGTCCTGGGGTCATAGATTAAGTATCCTTATTTAGTAAACTGCGTCCAAACGTTTTAAAACGTTGAGACGCTCATAAGCTTGCCTGTACCTTCTGACCTTTGTAGCAACAACAGGGTGTAGTATCTGTTTTCATTAACAGCGGGTGTTTCCTTTGATCTGTTGAAAGGCTTTTCAACTGGGCGGTTGAGCATGCCACGTGGCTTGCTTCTCCGCCTGATACCACAAATTAAGGGGCCAGTGCTGATGGCAACCCGCGATCTTAACTTGAATGGATTTTGGACAGATAGACGGACCGGATGGGAGTCCTTCCTTGGTCAAGTCACATGGCGCTGAGAGGCTGGTCTCCAATTGCGTTAAGCAGGATATCGATATCCACCGGTGGATGATTGGGAGCTAATATGGTGACTAGAGAAGTATAGTATTTTAACATCTTATGCAAGACATGGTATACTTTATCCATCTTCAATTGAAATAAATTTCACGGAATGATTGATTGAATAAAATTGCATATCGTTAAGATACGTCAACAGAAGGCAGATTCTGCTGTCAAAGGGAGTTGAAAAGCAAAGACAGTTTATAGTCGTACATTTAAAATCTTTAAACTGTATTTCCCGGGGATACATTTCTTCCAACGTTTTGTTTCGTGTCTTAGTGGAACGTGTGGCCAAGACAGTTGACGCTTGATAATGCAACCCCAACAAAGTTAGCTTGCACTTTGGTGCGTGGTTTTCACTGAAAGATACTAGACACGAACAGTTGTTCGTCCTTCAGTTGAATGGGTTACAAGATTATGTAAATTCCTTTGAGAATTAACAGAATGATATGTCGATTTATCCGATCTTGCGTGGCTTGTTTTGAAATACCTATTGTTTGTGGTGGTAATGTTCTCCTTTCTTTGTAACATCCTGGCGTGGTATTTTTCCCCCGCTCTGCAGCCTCTCCAAGTTAAATTTCGAAGCACAAACTTGTCATGTTGAACATAACTGTCTAAGTAAAGTCCTATATTCCTGATGTTATGAAGAGCCCGAGTAAAGACTAAATCATTCCGTAACTTAAAATACATCATAGTGCAGCCAGTAAGGCGCTTACAAATTGCATAAAATATTTTAAAAGACCTTAAAAACACGTCGGTTAGAAAAATCTTATTCCACTTTGTTAGCCATGGAATTTTTCCAATAGCATAAACCATGAAAGATTTCAATCCTTTTATACTTTGAAACTGCCATAAATTGTTTCCTTGACGCTGTACATCAGGATTAGTGCAGATTTGATAACAAAAGGTTGTCAAAGACAGAAGCTCAAATTTTATTGTAGAGCAGTTTGGTTACCTTAACATAGCTTCGTAACAAGAAAAAGTAGGAGGTGAGTTATTGAGATTCAAATTGACTTCCATTTATATTTAACACAAGTTTTAAGAATAAAAATGCCTACATTCTGTACGACCGTAAGTTTAGTATAATAAGTCTCATTTTCATATATGGAACGTGATGTAGAGCAATTTATTACTCAGCAGTGTAAATGTCTTACACAACGCAAACCTCGTTCCCTTTCTCCTGCTCCAATCAGCACTATTTCTTCCTCTGCACCTCTTGAATTGGTTTCTATTGACTTCCTACAGTGGGCACGAGTATATTCTTACTATCGTCGATCATTTCACTCGCTTCTTACAAGCCTACCCTACTAAGAATAAAACTGCCAAAACTGCAGCTAGGCACCTTTTCAATGATTTCATTCCTCGCTTCGGCATTCCAGCACGTCTACTTCATGATCGTGGAGGAGAGTTCTCGAATGAATTGTTTTCAAATCTTAATAGCATGTGTTCTCCGTGAAAGAAGCCGGTGCCACAAGGCAGGTAGGTGCTTTACATTCCGGTATATTACTTATTGGTCACAATTTGTGTGTGCTTTTCACTGATTGGCCGAAATCAACGTTAGTTAGACTTTCTTATTTCTTGGTGTGTAGTTACTGTGGAAGACAAAGAGAATGCGAATTTTAAGGAGAATGCGTATCATAAGGGCCAAGCAGTTGCTTGTAACAATAGCGTTAACAGAAATCCAGAAGAATTAGCACTTCAACTTGGAAATACGCACAAGCGATGAACATAACCAAATGATGACAATAGAATGCCTGATGTACTGTGATGTGATTAATAACATAGAATAAAAGATAATTTCAGTTTGCCTAACTTGACATTATACTAAACGTAGGTTAATCTTCTCAGGTGACAATGATATTTGCTTTAAGGCTGTAAGTTTTCAGTTGTGTAATTTGGGGAGCTTACACAAAAAGTTTAAACCATGTAAGATCTCCTAATACCATTGCTCAGGTCAGCTACACAATAATGCTTTAGCTTTGCTAGAATTTCTTATAATCTTTCCATTCATTGTCAATCTGCTCCAATACTACTTAACATTAAAAACTTCCAATTAAATTTGCTAAAAGCAAAGGTTGTATTTTCAAGGCTAAGTTGTAAGCTTATGCGTAACTGTGATAAGAAGTAGAGGAATGGAGATAACTCGTTTGGATCTGCTATCCGTACCAGTTTGGGTCCACTTATGAAAGTGGACCAGTTTGGATCCGTACCCGAAGAAGTCTCGTGTAAACACTTGGGATCGGATCCAAACTGGTACTGATCGAAACTGAGGTGAAAAAAAACCCACTACGAGGTAAATTTGAGGTAATCCCATATAATTAATATAATACTCTGTATTATATTATTTCTATACGTAATCCCTATTCAAATTCTATTTTCGTCCTTCTATTGACACGTTTATCCATAATCGTCTATTGTTTATATTTCAACCGTTGCAATTTATCGCAGCTCGTATTACAATACAACAAACCGTTGATTTGGAAATTTGACACCTGTCATTTGGGCCAAAGACCCCTCCTCTCTTATCCCTGCCCTGTCTGTTATAATTGTCGAGGAAGGCTTTTCTCGCCGTTTCTGTCATTTAAATGAAATAGATTTGTGTTTCTTCGTTCTCCCAGAGACTTGATTACACATTACGGAGATCAGAGAGAAAAGTCGATACTTCGGAAGATGGAGGGCGTGGCTTCTTTCCTTTGTTCCACCAATTGCATGGACTCTAGGAATTAATTGAGTATTATCATTGGCCCTACTCTGGAAAAGTAGTTTTCTACATGATAAATATTCCCGCTGGCTATAGTCTAAATTGGAACAGTGCTTCGCTTCCCAAGTTTTTGAAATTGGTTTGTTTTCTGGAATATTTGGACGGATTACTCATCTTTTTTGAATGAGGATGTGTACCTGCATGTTGCCTCGAAGATACCTGTACACGTTAATATCGTTTCTTACAACAGTACAAAAAAATGGATATCCTTATACATCAGGTAAAATCATACCCCAAAACACTATGCTCCTCTTCCTCTTTTTCTTCCCTCTCCTCCTCCTCCTCCTCCTCCTCCTCATCATCATCACTCAATGCGTACAACAGTACCTTCACCAACAACACCAACACCAGCAAGAATAACGCCACAATCGATTAAATTAATGTGCAACAAATTAAACAAAACCTACTATCACATATTTGAGGGCCTTAAAATTAAAGCCTTGTGATGTTAATAATAAGAATGAGAATAAGAATAAGAATTTTTTGATAAAACTTCATTGCCATTTATTCTTTCTGTAAATTAACAGTTACAGTAACAAACCGAAGGCACGACCCCGTAGGACCCTGTTTGTTAACATGCAGCGATCTGCCTACACATTCGAAGACCACCCGGCGTAAGTTATACTCCCTTTTCTTAATAGTGCTAGGGACAAAAAGTGTCATGTTTTAACCCATAATTTTAGACGCTGATTTCAGTCCTCTCCTCTTCTCCCTTCACTGCAAAGAATTAGTGTAACCAGTGTCTGGCAAAAACGTTAAACAATATGTTCCTCGGATGCAGTAACTGGAAATGAACAGAAGGTATCGATGTCTGCCAATGGTTCAATGAAAGTTTTCAATATGGAGTTTACAAAGCAAGATCAAGACTAACTTACTGGTCTTAACACTTTATTACGATAATAAAGGCTATTTCAAGACTAACGTACTGGTCTTGGCACTTTATTACCATAATAAAGGCTATTTGGAAAGAATAAAGAACGATTGTAAACGATGTAAGACGAGGCTATTTGAACAGAACAAAATTCCGTGTTGTAAATGATCTTAATCTGCAAGTGATTACTCGCTTGCTAGGAATTGATCGGAACTGATTTTGCAATAAATAAAGATTTTAACCAACATTAAGATGGGGAAAAGCACTAGAGCAAAGTTTCATAATCTGTGTGCGAATTTGTAAAGAATGTGTACCAGTAAGAGGAATAATAAAATTGATATCAAGTTTGGGGACTGAGGTAACAACAGATGAGCGAGAAAACACTTTACACAAAAATTTATTAATACATGAATCCATAAAATGCGAGGGGTAACCATTGGTACACAAAAACGATCTTAACTTACTGGCTTCCTTATTAAAAATATCATAAGACGAACAAATTCTAAAGCTACGGTTTTTTCACGTTGTAACTTCACTTTGAAAATGATGTGAGAAAACATCGAAAGCTTAGGATCGAATTACTTTTTGTACGCTCCAATAACATCGAGCTGCCTTCGTAGAGGCAGTCCCTAAAGAAGATCAGAAATCTACGTAATGTGTGTTGTGACTAGGTGTGCCCTAGCGATGGGAAGCTCGTAACACAGATCCAGTCGCTCAGGTTGCAGTAACCGATATCTTCTCTTGCTCCCTCAGGGAACTTTCACGCCAGAGTGGCACGTCGCAAGTAGCACGACACGTGGCATGTCATTTAGAAACTAACCTGTACAAAAGTATCAAACCTTTCACACCGAATTGGTATTCCACGTGGCAAACGCGAAGTGCCACTTCTGTGTCTTTCGAGGAACGGATCAGACCATTTTTTTCGAAAACATACCACGGATATGTACAAAGGCGAGACAAGGACTACATAGGAAGTAAAGTGTTGAGTATGGAATTGCCAGGAGAGAGAAAGAGGGGTAGACCAAAAAGACTTTATATGGACTCAACCAGGGAAGATACGAGGAGTGTAAAAGTAAGTGACAAAAATAAACATGATAGGAAAAGGAGGAGGGAGTTAACTCTCTGTTGGCGACCCCTAAATAGGATAAACCGAAAGAAGAATAAAAAGATAAAGAAGAAGAAGAAGAAGAAGAAGAAGAAGTAAGCTTTAATTGCATTAAAATGACGCACAAAAGTTAAATGTTTACAATATGTTCGATGTTTATCTGTTACTGATATATCAATATTGCAGTATCAGGCTCCCCAAATTTCAAAAATGGTCCATCAAAACGTCTAAACAACTTTGCAAACACAGATTGGTTACTTTGTTTGCCTTTTTGCCGTTTTCTGGGTAACAGGAACAACAAGACTTCCTTTTCCCTTGTGACATAGATTTTGTACCTCATGATGTCAAGTATCCCCTTGTTTTGTTAACAAATCACGTATAGTAACTGACAGGTGCACGTGCAGCAAAAACCAAAGAAACAGTTCAATTCTTTGTGAAAAAATGAATAAAATATCAATGCATTTCTGAATACTGGAGTGTTTTTGAGAATTTAGAAACATAATTCTCTTCCACATCCCCCTTTTTGACCCACTGTGTAGTAAATGGGAAACCCAATTCAGAAAACAACCACCTACCCACCGACCATTTACTACCGTGTAGTAAGTGGAATTTCTATCCCAAAAGAAGGGACCCACCCCCAAATTTCACAATAAGCCTGTTCCTGAATCATGATGACAAGATGCTTTGTTTTTGAATCAAGAATTGTTTACAAAATTTCTGTTTGTGCTGCATTTTAGTTTCAAATGAAGATGAAAATCAGTATCAAATAAAAACAGTCAACAATTCTACAATGATAAATCCTACAAGATCAACTAGACTTGTGTTGTTAAAAACTCCGTGAAAGGATGTACATTAACACAGTCAAATGACTTAGAGTATGATACTTGCATCTTATGGCAACTATACTCATCTGGAAATGCGGGTTTGATAACGCCATCTGTTTTTTGTGCGAGTGATGATCTATGTTTGTGTTAAATGGGAACTTTTGTTTTATGGGAGCATTGTTGTCATGTGAGATGTGCCCTGCTTGACGAGATAGGGATTTTTAAGGACAGAGATTGGACATTTTTAAGAGATTGACGAGATTGGACATTTTTAAGGTTAAGGATTTTTAAAGGAATTCTGTGTTTCATTAAGACACATATGACGCTATGTAGTCAGTTGACAGAGTTTTCTTCAAAATGAATTACACGACGGTGGTCGAGGATCCAATTGTGTTCAGCACAACAAAATATAGAATAAAGAAGTCGGTGCTACTTTGTAGTGCTTAACTACCCTTGCTATGAGATTAAACAACTCTCTGTGAATAGAACGATCAATATTGTGTCCTTATTTGGTAGCAAACGTCTCAAAAAACCGAGTACCCCCAAGGCAGGCACGAGGGACAAATCCGGTCCGTGAGGCCTTTCAATTCAGCCTGTGTGTTATCAGACAAAACGCATACAAAGCGGTCCTTTTTTACAAATCTTGATGCGCCCTGTGGACAGTTCCAAGGCACAGCTATTAACTAATCTTCCAGTAACTATTTCGAGCAAGTGTTGAGGCTTTGTTTGTGCAAGAGTGACTCCTTTACCATAAGGTTGAAAAACTGAAAGAATCAAGGAGAAACTACTCTCTCTCACAACAAGATAAAAAAAGTGTCAACAACCCTGATACAAAAAGTTGGGTGCGCACTATGGAGAAACATATTAGACATTCAAGCAATTTTTTCTACTTAAACTAAAAATTAGAGAAAGAACAATTTATGATAATAATAATCATTATACTCAGTTGTATCGATATTTTAGTCCGAGCGACACATAAGGTAAGCAAGTTGCTTTTAAAAACTTTGATATGTGATAAGATAAGAACGTTCACTTCAACCTGCATTTACAAATAGGTTCAATGGTTAAACAAAGTTCATGAGAGATAATTCTGAATAACATTATGCAATGGCAGTCTGCTATAGGGCAGTACTTGTTCCCAAATTCTCAATGTATCAAAAAGATTATCACTTTAATATAGGCAGCCCTGGATCTGTGCTTCTTTGACTGTTCTTAAGTCAGTCCAAATCAAAACAATAGCACCCTTTGACTGCCTGACAAAAAGCATTTGTATTCTTACTGGGCCTTTTCAGTTTAATCAACATTGCTCTAGTTGATGCTGATTGGCTGAAAGAATATAAAACAAATTGTGAAGCAGTCCATATTTTGAGTGGCTCTTTCAACAACAAAAATTAATGCTGGGTACCTTGTTTTCTTTCCATTTTGATTTACTCCTGGATTGGATTATGTATTTATTCTATGTATACTTCTTTGCAAGCCCATTGTTACTACTGTAGGTATCTCTTTATAGTATTTTCGAGTATGTCGATAATTGTGCAGACGTCATGCGAACGTGTAATGTCTTTTGGAATGGAACGTCCAGAGTTTTCTCTCTAACTTTCTAATAATCGAAATTTACTTCTAACGTTGAAGTAAAAAGAGTGCAGTTCAGTTCACTTCACTTCAGTTCCCGAGAACAACTGTTCTCCTACCAGCTCTTTGCAGAACGGGATCCAGCCATCGACAGACTGGAAATAAGAAGCCTCATTATTGAAGTTCAAGACTGTTTAAACTTCAAGGAAACAAATCTTGTTGATGACAAAACATTGGCGACCTTCTTGTGTGAGACAGGGAAAATCCTTTACGATTGCCTGGTCACCCAGCTCTCGGGTGACCCAAAGGATGAAGATGCATTAACGCGAAATGACATTCTTCTGCTAAGATAAAATATTTGCCGGCCACCTAGGGCCTTCCAGGACGGAGAGAGATATAGAGGATGTTGGAAGCAAGCCCATCTGCTGGCGAACAAATTCTGGAAACGGTGGATCGGTGCAAATTTGCCAACACTCCAAGACCGTCAGGAGTGGCTTCAGAGTAAATGAAATTTCGTTACAAGAGACCTGGTGCTCGTTGTAGATAAAGACACCCTTGTTGATAAGCGATGCCCAAATTTGTGCTCTGTAACATTAAGAAATGGTCAAATATCAGTTATAATAAGTTTAAAAGATTGAATGGATGTTAGCAATAAAAATATTGACGGAGATCGGTGTTGGCCTTATCTGCGATTATCTGTGATTATAGGCAAACCATTCCATAGTATAATGAATGATACAAATACAAGACTGGCAAGTCAGATTTTTTTAGCATAGTACAATGGATTTTATTTTTGAGACCATAAAGAATTCGCCTTGGCACCTCTTGTGGGGGAGGGGGGAGTATTTACACCACTTAGTGACGCAATGATCAAACATTTGTTCGTAGGTACTAAATACTCAGTGTGGTTTCTTAGAGCAGCCCCAACTAGCCCCCGAGTTTCTTAAATTTTTGGGAGATTGAGACTTGGTTTCTTTGAAACTGGTTTCTTGTAAAACAAAGAAAGTGTAGCACATTTACGTATACACCTGAAAAGGTTATTTCCGAATGTGCATATAATACGTGTAGTTGTTTTTCATGTATTTGATAAATGGTATGCGGTAAATCTTTTTATTCCCAGCTTCTGAACTTATGACTGATGTACTTCATTATTTTAGGTGCGTTCCCCTATAAAAAGTGACTGTATCATCGAGAAGAGAGGATTTGAAATATTAGTTTTGAAAAGAACTAATATTAGTTTTGAAAATATGTCAAGTAGTTCTGATGAAGTTGGAGCTGCTGGTACTGTAAACTGAATAGTTGGTGCAGACAACACGATGAACTCAGAGAATAGCACATAAGAGAGTTTAAATAGAAAGATAAATAGGTCATCGACAAATTGTAGTTGATAAAACGCCAAATAGGGAAGTATTATTGACAACAATTCGTCTTCTTAAAAACATCAGGTCACCTACAGATTGTTACTAAAGTGAACTGGGAGACCTACGGTGCAGATTTTATTGCAGAGTTTAGGTTTAAGATCCGTGTTGGACGTCTGTGAGTTTCTGTAACCATGTAGGAGACCTGTGGAATTCTTTCAGAAAACAAAGCGTTGTCAATAGATTTGTCAAATCTTAACTCTTTACGTGACTACTTTTTAGCTTTATCAAAATTAATTTCGGCAGACATTGTGTCACACTCACAGCACGATATGCATATCGACACGATACACCCCTTTCTACACAATGACCAAAGACACTTTAGTGGACTGTGAAAAAATAAATTTGAACCCAGCCTACTTGGTCCCCCAATCCGACTTACCTTTCCCCGTTGCTGGATTATGCTTGATGCAAATATGCTGCAAATGCTGCAAATGCTTGACTCCGAAAAAATCAGTCGAGAGCGTCAAAGAAAACCTGTCACAGATAAATGAAGCTGCCAAGATGCTTCTTGAGAGGTTAAACCTTTTAAAATTTTCCCATTTGAACCATCAGTGACATAACATACTTTTAATTTTCGAAAAATTATTATTTGGTTTTGTTTAATTAAGGTTCGGCATTTGCGAAGAGAAGAGACCAAAAAAGTTACTCACCCAGCAATTCGCGACAGTTAAAACACAAAAAAATCAAAGCATTCACGACCTTTCGCGACAGTTTCTTCCCGCGACAGTTTCTTCTTTTAATGTATGTAGCCAAGGTCTGGTAACTTCCCCCTCTGACTTGAAAGGCGCCAGCAAGTTACGTCAAGTACAACACGTTAATTTCGCATACCACAATAGAAACGTTTCCACTGTGCTAATGACACACTTTCACATTAACTGGTCGAGGCTCAACTCTTTTCTGTCATTAGAACGCAAAGATCCGTTCAAGATCAGTGATCCATGGGTTAATGACACCAGCTGAACGTTGAGCGACCGGGTTTCGATTTAACGTAGAGCTGCTAGGGCCTTCAGTCAGTAGAGTGAGTGCCAGCATTGCAAGATGAATTGGTCAAAGTGACGTCATCTTCTTCTTCTTCTTCGTCGTCGTCGTCTTCTTCTTCTTCTTCTTCTTCTTCGTTGTCGTCTTCTTTTTCTTCTTCGCCTTCTTTATCTTCTTTTTCATTACCAACCTCGTCCTTCTCATTTTTTCTTCACCCGTCTTCTTCCTTTCCTTTTAATTCTGTGGAATCTGGATTTGGATACGTTCAACTTAAGGTATACGTTGTCAAAAGGAACAGTTTCTCCTTGTTCTAACAGACTGTGAACAGACTGCGTTTCATCTTTACGAAAGTGTGAAATGTCTCGCAAAGAATGCCTGTTACATATTGCCCTTTAAGGTTAAGGTTACTGCAATAACTATGTCTTACATGAAACCTTGAAATCTCTCAGTTTGCCCCCCTGATAAGCAGTGGGGCCATTCCTCAGCTTCTCGGCCTTTTGGCAAGGAATTGGTGTAGTATCTGTTCTCGTTGATGACAGATGCTTTCCATAATCCGCGAGAGGCGGTCCTACTGGGCAGTTGAGCCTGCATTATTTCAAGTAATGAGTTTACACATCCGAAACAGCAACAGTGCTTCATTTTGATAATTAAATAACTATAGTTCTTCATGCAACTGACGAGAATGAAAACCAGGCCATGATCACAGTGAAAGGGAAACAACATACTTCAAATATATGTTGCACTCTTTACCAACAACACAATGTTTTAATGATGGCAGCAGTTCCTGGAACTATATTGCCTGGAAACAAATTAGTAATACGGCACAACTGGAGTTTTAAAACATAATTACCCAATATGTTTCCCTCTACACCTCACACAATCACTAAAATAATTATATACCATACCTGGTCACTTACTTTCTCAACCTTCTCTATCCAACTCTATTCTATTTCATAGTTTGGTATTGTCTACGTTGAGAGAGGGAATTGGCTTAAAAACGTAAGACTAATAATGGATTTAAAGTGAATCTCTCAGGTTCTGCAAGGTCTGGCGATTCCACCTTTGTGCAAACGTGTCTAGACGTTACGAATATGTTGAATATCTACGAATGTATTGAATTCCTAGGGGTCTATCTAACGGCTTTGGAAATAATTAAAGGTTTGTTGCACTGAATAACTATGGATAGAGGTACTGAGTGGTCTAAACACTAATCAGTTTTTTAATCTGACTAAAATAGATATTGAATATTGATGAGTTGTGATTGTTAAAAGGTCCAACTAGTTTTTGCATGGCTTCCGCATTCACAAACAAAAGAATAGCAACAGGTGAGCGCTCTAGCCCAGTCTTCTTCCTCTATGGTATTTTCTAAAAATAAATTACTCATTATCGTATGAGTGTGTGCTGCTTTTAATAAACTATTGTATAGTTTCAAAGTTTTTATTTCCAATTAAGCAATTTTGGCCTTTTCTTGAATTTATTAAATTAGGGGGACGGGGGCTTATAGTAACTTGCTACCAGGGTGAAAGTTTTTATAAATAGAGATTTAAAGCCGTACAATTTAGTCACTGAAGAGAACAGAAAATTGCATGTTTTCTAGGGTGCGTGCCCTAGTAGCCAAACTTTTGAGTTCAAGGCTTAGGTTTGAAGGACTCTCTCATTTAAGCATGACTGTACTAATATCAATTCTATTATTTTCTCGTCCCTTACAAACATACATTCTCTCACATATATATTCCTTTAATATTTTTTTAATGATAGTTGATTTTCAGGCTATTACTGGACGGTAACGTCATTAAAGGTACAAAACATGGTGGGTATGTTCTTTTCTGAACAAGTAAAGGACGAAGAGGCCTAATGGATGAGGCTTTGATCTAAAACCAGACTGTTCTAGGTTCAATCTCGGGTCACTTTATCTCAAATTATTCCGTTGATTAAATGCCAATAGTGGATAATTCAACGTATTCATACCAATACAACGGACCTAAATCAATAATTCTAGTTGGTTTAGTATACAAACAGTCGAGATTGAGCGAAACTTTAAACCTGGCCATATGTAGGGGTGTAAAGATGCTATTCTTTGAGTCTTCTCAGCGGAATCTTGAACAGAGTGTAGTCGCGAAGAGGTTGCCCTTTGGATTTTCTAATAATACAGACTACGATTTCTCTGCAGTGAAAAAAAGTGCCAAATTGTCATGTAAATACTTGCTTTCTTAAACCCTAGTTTACGGTAACCATGAAAAAATGTTCGCTGCAGGTAAAACTCTTTTGTGAAGAATCGATTTCTTATAAAATTGCTTTCAGGGTGAAGGCGCGAATAACTAGTAAACGGATGCTGTTACGTAATCAATAAGCAAACTTGTCATGTCCATGAAATTTAAGGTGAGACAAAAGCCATTTCCCTTGACAATTTCAGGCTATAGATGATATGTTACTCCCTGACCTTATTATTCTGCATATAGTTTGACGGGTAAGGCCATATACATATGAAAACGTTATCTTAACGTTATCTTATCTAGGTTAAGCTCTAATTTCTGCTATTTCAATATGATCCGTCCAATAGTTTTCTTTAACTCTACCAAGGGCGGGGGGCCTATGACGCCCTTCATCAAAGAAGAGTTTTTATAACTCTGTTGCCGCCTAAGCAATTGTCTGCAGCTTTTTGACTGTTCTGGTTCTCTGTCACTCGTTTTATTGAAAAGGGCGTAAATTGTAAACAAAATGAATCCGTTACTCAGCGCAATATTCAAATATCATCGGAAAACTACAATCAGAATAAACGGTCACAAACGTATGATATTCTCTAACCCCTTAAATTGTATATTCCAATAAACGCAAAATAGATACGATTTCTAAACAAATCTATCCTCTAGCCTCGTTCCCAAACATTACATGTTAGGCTCGAACATCAGTGGACTGTTATATAAAATTTAAACGTTATTGCAACGCGTGCCGGTACCACAAGGTGATTGTTGCCTTTCAAGAATCCACGTCAGGTAACCATGGAACGTTTTGGGCTGCCCTTGCAGGAATTTCATGATCTGAGTTTTGTGGAACTAGTTCCTCCCTCTGAGTTTACGAGAGTAAAGTAGCCCATTTTATATCTTCCCCATCTCCCTGGGGTGCGGGAGGCAAGTTGTAAAACAAAGGTGCGGCCTGTATTTCATGGAAGCTGCAAAGGTCCATCAGGAATATCAATCAATGACTGTTTATGGACTGGTCCTGCCATGCAACCAGATATATTAGATATTTTGAAACGTTTTCGATTGAACAGGATTGCATTTTCCTCGTATATTCGCAAGGCCTTTTTGATGATTGGTATTCATCCAATAGATAGAGATGCATGTAGGTTTCTTTGGCAGCCTTCCCAAAAGGCCATATTTAGTACATTTTCAATACTTTGGCAGTTGTTAATAATATGTCTGGAACACTGGTAAATAAAATGCAACAGTTATAAGGGCTTTGTAAATGATGAGCTGGATGACAGTCTTCCCTTGGTAAAATCCTATCGCGCAGAGAGGATGTGATTCGTTGAGCTGAATGTCGATGTCAACCGGTGGAACACGCAGCGTACGCTATCATCGGAGTTCGCCTAGTTCAGTTGGCAAAGCGCACGCTGCAAATAAGCAAGTCATGGGTTGTGACGTTTATAAGGATACAAGGCCCACCTCTCAAAACCATTAAGGTCCTGATTGAGTCCCTCATACGTATTACTCGACACACCTGTAGAGAGTCACGACATTTTATCTCATATTGTATCATGCAGCAATCAATCACCCTAACGTACACAATAAATATATACAATTCAAGAGACGGGAGTTCACTTTACAGGCATAAAATGTTTGTTGCAGCGTTCCTCGGTTTTTACTTTGTGTCTGAGTTTTCCTATCAAAGCCAATATTCTGGTAAAGGCGTCGTATTCATCTCACGTTGTTAAGCTTTCCAGAGAGGTCAGCTTTCTGAGATTCTTGCAATCAGCTTAGACATCGAAAGAAGTGCTAATTTTAGTCTGTGAAAAGTCTCCAGCATTCTTGAGTTTTCCAGTCCACTTTTCTGTTCTTGTTTCATAGTTACTAAAACAACTTTTGTATCTATTTTGTGGTGCCCTCTGTTGCTGTTTTTGTTTCTGTTTTTGTTGCCGTTTTTGTTTCTGTTTTTGTTTCTGTTTTTGTTTCTGTTTTTGTTTCTGTTTTTGTTTCTGTTTTTGTTGCTGTTTTTGTTGCTGTTTTTGTTGCTGTTTTACAGTCAATACGTTTGTGTACCATTTGCAATTAACTAATCTGTTTTTACCTGGAGTGAGATGATCTCTCTTTGATTTCCTGAATTTTGAGGAGACATTTATTTTTCACAATGTTCCTGTCGATTTCAAGTCATAAAAGAAATCAACCACAACCTTTCCAATTACAAAAAAGTCATACAACTTACTTATGTCCGTTGCATACCTTGTTTTCTTACCCGGTTCTCCTTGTGATGTTAATTGCTTTTTTTCTTTCCTCTGTTGGTACCCCTCTTTATTCCCTCCGGCTTACTCTTCTTCGACTGCTTCATTCTCTTCTGTCCTACTTATTCTTTCTCTCGTCTTTTCCGTTGTCTGTAATCTTTTGTCCATTATCTTTTGTGCATCATCTTTTGTCTGTAAACTTTTGTCCTTCGTCTTTTGTCTGTCATCTTTTGTCCGCCTTCTTGCTGCCTAATGCTTACAGTAGTTGACGATAGAAGGTCCAGTATTAAATACAGTTAAAGTAGCTTGCCTTCCGTAGTTAATTAGCTCCTAGTATTATTATCGTAAAATACTGTGAAGTTGATATGATCTCGAGTGCGGCAAATCACACCCTTTATGCCAAGTAGATCGCTTCAGAGATAAACTACCACCAGAATAGGACATTTAATTGTACGATTATTCTCCTTGTTTTGGCATTATAATGTACGAGTAGATTTCAGCTGTAGTTAAGCCTTGATAGATCACCAGTTTGGGCCTCATCATGTCACCTATTGTAGGCTTACACTTTGTACTCTTGGCAACCCTAAATTTAGTGACAGGGCGTCTTTCATTCCCCATATTACAGTACGTACGTAACCATCGTATCTCTTACCATTCCATTTACAGTACACAAAGAAACTATAAGTCTAACTTGTTAGGTGCCTTCACTACTCTGCCTGAGCGTGTTGTGGTAGCTGTGAATGAAGAAGAAGGAGAGATATTAGTGTCTGTATGTGTGTCGTTATGCGTACTGTCTACTTGAGAAGTGTTACATTCTTCTAAAGATGGTTCTATGCTAACATCTGGAACTACAGGAGGTGTTTCACTAACGATATCCGGTGTAGTTATGGAGGGTGTTGAAACTACATTTGGAGTTAGTGGATGAGATGATATTGTTGATGACTCGGGTGATGGTGTATTGATTTGTTCTCCAATGGTGTGATCAGGTATCAAGTGATCCACATGCACAGTGAATTTACCGAGACCTGTTATCTTGGTCATGGTCTCGCTGTTTTCAAAGTTGACAGTTCCGCTTTCTCCCTCCAAAGGTAACGACGTCAGGCTCATGTGAACAAGACCTAGACGTTGACGAGGCCAACGTCAATATGAGACGTGACGTCTTCCGCTTGCTCTCCATGTGAATAGGGTATTACCTCTCTGTGTGCACTCCCACACAATTGGATGCTGCCTGGAATTGCCAGCGCATTATATTCATTACCATTGAAAATGCAATAAAATTTTGCTATCTTCGTTTACCGTAAGATGCCAGTAATTGGGTATAGATCTGAATACGAATTGAAAATTTGTTTGTAGATCACGTAGGGTGATACAACACAAACAATAGCCAGTTATTCGAAGTCATGGCAGTCTCCTACGTGCCTTCCAAGATTTATGAAAATGTTCCCCTCGTCCTCCTGCTCAGTGACAGTATTAATGCTAACTTGTGTAATGTGCGTCTTCACACTTCTTCGAGCCTCGTAAAAGGCCATCCTCATCTTTTAATGTGTGATTTTCATATTTTAATAAAGACATTTTCTACTTACCCGCCAAAGTGCCTCCTCAAAAATTTGTCATGGGTGGGAGATTACGTAAAAATTAATGTTGGATTAAGAATGTCCTGGGTGGAAAAATTTCTGAAAAATTAATTAGCGGGGGGACGACGTGTAAAATAGGTGACACTTACAAAACAGTAAACAAGGCAACCAACATTCTAATGTGTTCTTCCTGGAAGAAGCCAAACCTAAATATTCCGAACTGGTTCTCTAAAACACAGAATTTTGTTTACATGGATTTTAGGATTTCTACACAAAATTCCCTACACTTTACCAGACACTCTACTATAAAAGAGGGGAGTTTCACCACAATCATTATCATAGTCATTGTCATTATCAACATACGGTTTAGAAAACATTTGAGGAATTGTAGTTCTATTGTTTTATAATAGTAGATTGACAACTACGAACTATAACATGTACGGACATGTTTTCCTGGAGTATGCTAACACTAATCTACAGCTGTCATTTTCTCGATTAATAACAAAATCAACAAATATATTTTAGGGTAGCTTTGTTGTCCTGATAATTATATTTCTGTCACCTATGTCAACTAAAAGTTCAAACTCTGCGAAATAAACGGTATTTTTCGGGCGAAAATGTTTAGCAAAAAATACGTTAGTGACTGTGTATTCTATATACGTATACTAAATTTATGGAAGCTTGTCTAATCAGCAAGCTAGTATTTCTATACATGTAATGCTCCTTGTTATTACCTAATTAGACCTGTAGATATATATTGGTTACAAAAGTTTTTATTAGCAGTAAAACAACTGATGAAAGTGCAAAAAGCTGTCAGTTTCTCAGTGGAAATGTTTGGACCAAATGTTAGTAAAAGAGACAGCACCTAACCATAAATACAGGAGAAAATATGGACGAACTATCCTTAACTGATGTTATGTTTACAAACATTTAGTCTTACATACAGCTATGTTAATTGGCAAAATGTTTCTTGTGCTACCCCTTCCATTTAACACCAGCTAATATTATTTCATTGGTAGAATTAGCGATAACTGAGATTCTGATGAGCCTTGATAATTTAAAAGAAGGGTTTAGTCTTGAAAACACTTATTTCCCCCACTTTAAAATTGCTAAGCACTTTTGCCTGATATAGTTTTCTGTAAAGGCTACCATGGTATGTACAGAATTTTAGCGAAGGGTAAGAGGTAATAAGGAGAAAATGTCATAAGTTTACGTACGCTGCAATTTGAAAGTAAATATTTGGTAGCCAGAGAGGGGGCGGTAATAAAATTTTCGAGGTTTAATACCCTAAAACTGCCCAATATCAGGAAATATGTTTAGAAAACATTTCAGGTATTTTGAGATAATGTTATCATACAAAGGTAGATTTATATTCTAAATAGAAAAGTTGATGATATAATTCATTCGTATATTGTAAACTTCTCCTACCCCTAGGCGATTATTAGAGAAGTTTGTCAAAAAAATAATTTGAGACCGTGAAGTGGGACGTTAATTGGAGGAGTGTGTTTGAAAGATCAACCCAAGGTGCTGTTTCTAATGGCCTTTGCCATTTATTCTGGTCATTTAGATACTTTTGTTCGGCTTAAAATTTGTCGTTACCTTCTCCTCACAGACCGCCAACAAATTGTGGTCCGGCTTTACGGCCTCAGTTTTAAAGGCGGCCTAACCGATTTATAATTGAATAGCCCTGCTTTGGGGCAAAACTGAGCGTATTCGTATGAACGTAATGCTCAAAAGAGAAACATGTATGGTCTGAAAGGGCAGGCAAACAATGAAATACGACAACCTGTATGAATATCCCAATTTTCTCTTAGCATCTCTTATAATACATCTCAAACGATACAATTAAATAATCTCGCAATTCAAAAAAACAATAAAGAAAAAAAAAAAGCTAAGAAAACAGAAAAAAAAGAAAAAGCAAAAGAAAAAACTAAAGAAGAGAAAAACAAATAACACGAAAAAAAACTAACAAAGAAGAAAAACTAAACAGGAAAAAAATAAAAACTAAAAAAGGAGAAAAGAAACTAACAAATAAAAAAAAAGAAAACAAAAAAAAGGAAAAAAAAGTAAAAAAATGTAAAATACTAAAAAAACAAAAGAAAAAAGAAAAACACATACAACTTATTTTATATATATAGAAGATATAATCTGGCGTGACAGACATAGTGTAACAGACATAACAGACATATAACCTATTTTTTATATATAGGCAAAACTAGTCTTAGTATAAGAACAGTGATTTTTCCAGGTTTAGTTTAACTTGTTCAGCGTCTTCCATGCTAACCCAATTCAACTTTCCATACCCCCTTTGCTATCTGCAATCCATGAACAAAGACAATCGAAACTCTGCACCGATTTATTTTCTCTTCTCCATTGTTTTTAGCTCAGTCTCAACTTGTATCGCACATATTCGGTTTTCTAGCTGTTGATATGTAGCGTGATGGTTTCTCCTGCCGTTTCCAATCTCAGTACGGCTAGCTGTGCTTGATCTACATTGTTGGACATTAAAATCTTTGTAAGTGATGAATATTTCAGGTTGTCTAGTACATTGCCTTTTCTAATACAATGAACTGTATGCCGGACTCCAAGATGATGGAGACACAAGCGGGGAAATATGTGACCCAGGGTTACAACCCCAAGTTTGTTATGAACAGTAAAAATAAAAAGTAAAAATGTTGAATTGATTCACATTAGTGATTTCCTGCATGTTTGAAAATTAAAATAAAGAGATGAGTGTAAGGGCCAAGAGGCAAGAAGAAAGGATTTGAAGAAGTTAAATATCCCATGCACCGACTTTGTTAAAGGGGTTTATAAAGGATAAATTTTACACTTTCCGCTGAAACTGCCCAACTATACAAACCAAATGTTTAGTACTTCGATGCTCTAAACCTTTCTTGAGCCCATTTCCGATATCATCTGCGACTGAATAACTGCAGCCAACAAAACGTATTCGATATCATCTGCAACTAGAAAACTTGTACCAACAAATCGCATCCGATATCATCTGCGACTGAAAAGTATCTATCAACAAATCGTATTCTATGTCATCTGCGTCTGAAAAACTTCTACCAACAAATCGTATCCGATATCATCTTCGACTGAATAACTGCAACCAACAAGTCGTATTCGATATCATCTGCGATTAAAAAACTTCTACCAACAAATCGCATCCGATATCATCTGCGACTGAAAAACGTTTACCAAAAAATCCTATCGGATTGCATCTGCGTCTGAAAAACTTCTACCAACAAAACGCTAAGTTCCAGTTGCAATGTAAGTATAATCCTTGTTATTTGATGGCATCAATATTAACAAATAAAACTTGCAGCTTTATCCTCTGGAGTTCTGGATTGAGTTTTTTTAAGGTCACGTTGTCATGATTCGTACAAAATTAACGCAAAAAATTGACAAATATCCAAACTGTTTGCAGCACGTCAACGCAAATGAGACGATATCGTAACATGCCCTACAGCGAATTACCATCAATTGAAATTAAAGGAGAAACAAGGCAATAAACGATGTTCTTTAAACAAGCTCGTCTGCTGGAAGGTTTAAAGGCGCTATAAATGTAATTTACTTTAATACCGTAAATGATTCCAATTTATTATTTTGTTAAACAATATGTTAACCTAAACTGCAGGAATGTTGTTTTTGCAGGATTAGGTATCCATTCTAAGTTGCTGATAACCGTATTCGTTTTCTTGTTATGTTATTATGGCAGGTGAAAAGCAACAAGCAAAAAGTTTAAAACGCTTATGAAAAATTAAAGTTTACTTTTCTGTTAAAATAAAGCAAGAAAAGTCCATGGAATTTTTTATCTCCATCATCCGAATTTTTCAGCTGATCCGAATGCTTCCTTCATAAATTTACGTTCGCGCTCTTCAAATAATTCAGGGTGCATTTTAATACAATTTTTGAAAGAATGAATGACCTGTTTCCGCTTCGTTTCAAAATAGGCTAATAAGGAATATTTGACATAGTTTGCATACACTAGATGCGTACATTCCATGGTACACAGAGCGTACAAAATAGGCTATTAAGGCATATTTGACATAGTCTGCAGACACTAGATGCGTACATTCCATGGTGCACAGAGCGTTCAAACTAGGCTAATAAGGTATATTTGACATAGTTAGCATACACTAGATGCGTACATTCCTTGGTACACAGAGCGTTCAAAATAGGCTATTAAGGCATATTTGACATAGTTTGCAGCCACTAGATAGGTACATTCCATGGTGCACAAAGCGTTCAAAATAGGCTAATAAGGCATATTTGACATAGTTTGCATACATCCAGGTCACCGAATGCCAGATGGTCAACCAGTTCCAGGGCTCGGCGAAGGCCCCGCCGCAGTTCACCCGGGGCTACGGCCTCGTCTTCGGCCAGGCGGAGCGCAAGGCCATGGCCATGGCGCTGGTGGACCGCGCGCTGCGTGCCGGGGAACTGGGGGAAGACCTGACCGCCCCGGCCCAGGACGAGGAATTCGTCATCGCCCATTCGGACAATGTGCAGGCCACCGGTTTCGTGGAGCACCTGAAGCTGCCCCACTATGTCGACTTCCAGTCGGAACTGAACCTGGTCCGCCGCATGCGGGCGGAAGCCGGTGCTGAAGATGAAACACATCAGGAGGCAGCGGAAGTCCGCTTGTACGCGAAGTGGCTCCTCACATTGTCTTCTCTCTGTACAATTGCTCTGATTCTTGGAAAAAGAACAGCAATATCGACGTGCATCTTTTTCTTTCCCATCTTTATTGTTTTATATAGTGTGACAAGTGACTTAATTTGATCTTTACGTTTGTCTGTGTTATTGAGAGCATTCACGTTCTTGGCTTGCTCTGAATCGCCTGTCTAACTTCTGCTGCTTTATCACAGTTTACGTTATTGTGTTTGTCGGCGTTAATTTTGCTCAGAAGAGATTTCCTTTGTGAATCATCTTATGCAAGTTATATTCAAGAAGTGGGCAAACTAAGGCGCGGGCCAAATCTTAGTTATATAAATACTTATATATATAGTTATTGAATGTGCGAGGGCGGTCTACTTCCTGCTCTTGTTCTTCTTCCTCCTCTTGTTCTTCTTCCTCCTCTTGTTCTTCTTCCTCCTCTTGTTCTTCTTCCTCCTCTTGTTCTTCCTCTTGTTCTTCTTCCTCTCCTTCCTCGTATTACTCGTTTTCCTCTTATTCTTTCACTTCTTCTTCCTCTTCTTCTTCTTTTCCTCCTTCTCGTGGGATTTCGATCACGAGCAATAGTTACGTTTCCAAGATGCTACAAGGCCTGACAAAGGAAGCAACGAATACCGAGGGTCATCCTGAGACATCAGTGGTCAAATGCGTCTATTTCTCGATAATTATTCGAATAAAAATTGCGGTCATTTAGCGACCATAACACTACTTTCAAACTAGGTTCATACCTCGTGAAAATAACACCACTCACACTTTCTATAACACAGCTAAATCTCCGGTGTTAAACGTCATAGTTAATTACGACATTGAAATGAGTCACAAGTGCCTTAAATCTCAAGGAGAAATGGCGCTCCTTACTAACTAAATCTTCAAAAAAAGGGAAAGTAACAATTCAGCGACGGTTTGGAGTTCAAACAAATGAAATCCAATTTCTACTGAGTAATATACTTTGAATATCAAGATATCAAAGTAATCACGGCATATCACAATACAGGCCAATTAAGATAACAGACCTTCGGTGATTTCAACTGACAGTTTCTTCTCGATTACAAACCATAAAGCAATAACTGGCTTTCGTAATGACGTGCAGCAACCTCGACTATAGTAGTACTAGACACAAAACATAAATTGCCGTTGGAACTGATGGCTCTGCGGACAATTTCAGAATTTATTACCAATGGACCGGAATTGATTTCGAGTAAAAGCACAAGGAAGTCTCATCATTATGAACAGGAAGACGTGGAGTTTGGCTCTCCTGTTTGCTAAAAATGACCTCATATTATGGCCAATTAACTAATGCAAAATATTTTCAATCGGTGTTTCCGAATCATCAACTGGAATAGTTACCCAGTTAGCACTTAGAATACTGTGCCAGTAGTAGCTTAAGTTGTAAATAATACGTCAACAGGGGTTATAGAATTACTAATAAATTCTTAAGTTACTTGCATTAATATGGCAATATAATACAATGGAGGCGAATGTGTAGGTAATCCAGACGCAACAGTTAACAGACGCAAAATGATGCCTAAACTTGAGACACAAAACAAACTGGACGGCGATGAAAAACGGGTATTAGGACGTGAATAAGATAGATATGCAATACGCGAAATTATAGAGCAAGCCAAAGATAGGCCAAAAGGGGTAACGTGAAGGTGTAACGTGGGTAACATACTGTGTAAAGTGACAGGGTCACAACAAAAAAAACCCCAAAACAAAACAAAACCAGAAACAAAAGCAACAATAAAAAACCGCAACAAACAACAATACTACTAAAAATAAAGCTAATATCAATAAAAATATCTATTTACCAAATAAGTAACTCGGGATTAGTCCATTCCTTATCCTTTCTACAAAAGATGTAATAATTTTTTTTACAGAATATTTTTTTATAGAATTTATAGAATAAATTGCCATTTATTCTATCTGAAAAATTTACAGTTATAGTACTAACGTTTACATTCTCACTGTTTTCATCCGGCATAATGGAGACAGTGAGATTAATAGAAGTGGATAATAATAATAACAACGATAATAACAATAGCTGGAGTTGGGAGGGGCTGAAAATGACTTGACTATGAAAATGAGGATTCTACACGGAAATGTCAGGTGTAGGCCTATGATAAATGTTGTCTTATTACAATAAAAGATACCAAGGATATTGTATCTGCCCTAGATATCACCTTTATGAAAAAGCCTCTACGTTATAATTCTTTAGATTGATTTCACAAGAACTGTTGGAAAATATGAAGAAGACTGATAAGAGTTGAAAGACGTACTATTTAAATAAAGACCCCATGAGTTCTAAGAGTCTTATTAACCGAGCATTGGACTAGGAACTCGGCTTACGACATCTTTGTCAATGTTTTAAGCGAAAGGGTTGGTCACTGTAAAAATGAATTTAAACCCAGCCTACTTGGTCCCCCAATCGGCCTTACCTTCCCCCGTCGCTGACAATAAAAACTGCTCCACCACCATTTCCTACGATGTTGACGCTTACAATTTACGCTGGTGACATTTGAGCAAAAAAGGAACTGAAGCAATGTATTGTTATGTGTAAAAGTTATGCGGTACTCCATTGCGGAGCGTAGGAGAGGTAACGTGGTAGAGAATCATCACTCCTAGTATACAGCATGGTGACATAGGATTCGATTCATCGCCGCCTTCCATATCTAATGCCAGATACCCTCTTTGCTGCTGGGTCCAAAAAATGAGTTTTTAGAATGACGGCCAAAGGTAGTCCATGCAAGACAGAGACGTGACGCTGATGATAGTAGAGGCACGTCAAGGTTGTATTTGATGTCTCAAGGACCAGTTGTCAAGTACACGACAGAAGAATCGAAATCAGGTAAGACGTTAATATCTACTTTGGAACAGAATGAATTTTAGCACGACCCTAAAGTCTTTTCCAGATGGTCTGTGGTCTTTCATAGATAGGATACTTTTTCAACAAATAGATCTTAATTTTACTTCATAGTTTTGGTAAAATTTAAAAATTTACTATACTTTAAAATTTGATCTGACCATTAATTCTTCTAAGGTTTTGTTATCATGCTAATTGTTTATTGTCAATTACAATTTTCAAGATCGAAAAGCTTTTCGCCGATTCTCGTCACTCGATCTACGTCGGTAATGAATACATAAATGAGAAACAAGTTATAGCTAAGGAAGACAATGGGATAAAAGTTACAAGAAAATGTGCACGTAGACGAAGTTACACGGTTGTGTAATTTCGCGTTGACGCGAAATAAAAATCGATTCTAAAACAGCTAAATGAAACTTGAATTGTCCCCAATAGTCTCTAGAACCTTGGTTTTCTTACGGATTTTGTCACAAAGTTGTAACGAAAATTAAGAAGTTGGATCCAGTTTTCATTCTGTTGCTATTTAAGACATTCCTGTCGTATCTGACAACAAAAGCCCATAGATATGTTCATTACGTATTCTCATTTGTTGGTTATAAAACTACTTTGATTAAAACAATAATGGGATTCACTTTGGTAGCAGGAATTGTTAGAAAAAAGAAATATAACTTTTCTCGTAGAAGGGAAAAATGGAGATGATAAATTGAACAGTTTGAGGGAAAATAAAATGTTACCGTCAGTTTCGCCGTGGTTTGTTTTTTTTGTCCGCTTGAAATTATTTTCAAAGAAAAATGAGAATAAAAACTGTTAAAATATATCAACTTGATAAATTATTTCTAAAATGTGTTACATTGCTTCTATCGAAAACTGTGATAGGAAATTAAATAATTCCAAAAATTACACCCTAGCAAATTGGAAAAAGGGTACAGATTATTGCAAGTGTCTGCTCATAAAGTAATAAGTGTTTTTAAAAACCTCACTTTCACTAATAAATGAGCTTTGTCTTTGTATATAATTGTTTCAGTGATCTGTTTTGTATCTGTGTACATATTCAGAACTTTAGTCTTTTTTATATTCTGCTATTCTTTTCATCTTCAACACACTTATTAAGCTTGTTTAATGTGTTCTACAGGTCCAAACATTGCATTTAACTCTTTCATATTTTATGGACATTTACCATTGACAGAAAGTTGTTTATATGGGTTGGTGTGGTAATTGTGACTTTCTCATTTATCTGTTATTTGCTTATTACTTTGATTAAACGAATCTATTATTCCCGGCATCTACAGTCTATAAAACGTCAAGTATCTGTATGATTGCGCTCAACAACTCATATCAACAATTTCAGGAATTACGAAAGAGAAGGAACATATACCTTCTGTTTTGGTTTCGAACGGCTACACCATACTCAGACAAACTCTTTACCTCTGCTTTAAAATTTTGTAAAGTAATACTGAAGAAGCATGTGCGAACCTTTTCTTTATGACCCGTACTCTCCGACCCGCATATCAATTACATATCTTATGTACAATTAGGTTACCTGTAACTTAGAGGTTATTGACACATAAGTGCTTTAACTACCTTGCTTTTTACTCAAAGTGTGACAAATTAAGCTTTTCGTTATTTTGGGGCCAATATAACCGTTCTGATCTGAAATTCAAAGACGGGTCAATGAAAGGTGTAGCAAAATTGGAATTGAAGATTTGTTACAGCAATTGCGGGAGAAGATGAGCATACTTTTACATCCACTTTTAATGACACCAACATGCTCCACATAACAAAACAATGAAGTGTGGCTACTTGTCGCTTGAGAGATGCAGTAATATCCAGTCCTCCGATAAAACACAACCAGATACCTTTAGACATTGTGCTTAAATCTATCGGTACAGAACTTTTCTGTGGCAGAGCTGAAGATGCGAGTTGTTACAAGGCTACGAAGCAAACATTTTTCAGATACCGACAAGGAGTTTCTGCTTTGTCATTCTTAGTAAGGGTTCTTGATATAGATATGTTGTCTCATTATATGTATCTCTGTTAGTCAGCTTAGCCTTATTAGGGGAGATTTCGTGATACTTGGTTGTATAGTTTTTTTGTAATTTTAAAATAAAACTGAGATGTAAATTTTAGTAAAATATTTGGTTATTGCTTCATTTTGCCATACCCACCCAGCCCCCTATCTCTCTTAGGGCAGAAATTGTATTGGCACACAGGGAGGTACCACTACAAGTATTTTTAAGTTTAAGGGAAGACTTTCCTTATAGATCCAAAGTAGAATATCTCTGGTCCAGATGCCTACCCGATATAAAATGGCCAGGGGCTGATAGGGTCACAAGGATCTGGTTCGATGTACAGTTCACAAGTCAACGGAACCGACTTTCCATCAGGAAATGCAGTTGGGATGAACATACAGTCACAGGTAAGGAAGTCTTTCATCGAGAAGAGAGGATTTAAAATATAAGTTTTGAAAAGACACTAGAGAAATAGAAAATTCATCACCACCGTGCTTCGAACCAGCGTCACATGGTGCAGAGAGACGGCCTCCAACTACGCTGAGCTGGATGTCGATGTCCACCAGTGGATGGTTGAGAGCGAATGTGGTGACTAGAGAAATAGAGTATGTTGACATCGGAGATCACCTAGCTCAATTCGTGTTATTTACTTCTTCCTCTTTTATCTGTCATATTCAGTTAATTGCATTAAGGAGATTTTAATTTTATCATGAACAAGCATGTTGATAACTTTCCGTGGTTTTTAACTAGACAAGTCTCGTATTTGTACAATATGTTGGCATAATGTCCTTTAATGACCGAAAGCGGTTGATCAATCAGATGAATTTAGAAAGTGTGCTTTCTTGTCATCTTTAGCTAAATACTATATCACTGAATACATGTTTAAATAAGATTGTGTTTTGATTTCCCAGATATAACCTAATAATCGAATTAACTTGATATGCAAAGTTTGCATTAAGAGCCTTTCCTTGCTACAAAAATTATTTGTTTGTCAAAAAGTACTTAAACTTGAAATAGTCTAGTGACAGAATTGATTATTATATTCATAAAGAGCATAAAAAAGACATTGAGTGGTATGTTCACTTTATTGGTGAGTAAATAATATGAACAGTGATATATTTACCCTGTTTTCCTCAGATTTGTTCAATAGAAACCAAGCAATCAGACAGCAAATTCAGTGTGTGACAATTTTATTGTTTGTACAAAATTTAGTAAATAAATTTGGGTATTATGGTAACACGTAACTTCAGCAACATAATAATCTATGGGAATGGAGTGTAAAATGAAGCAAAGCCTATTTAAAATGATAGCCTAAGCCTACCCAGGTCAAAGTATGTGTTAATTCAAATCCAAATAGATTCTTGGTTTGTATGGAGTGAAGGCAAGGTGACGATTATGAACGAGCAGAGTTTCTGTTCTGTCGGTGAAGTCATCAGGATATCAGACATTCACCGCATTGATGACATGGATTTGTCAATCGTCGGACAAAAATGCTAACGTACGCTTTTAGAAGTAAAAAGAACTTGATGTGAAACTTAATATTTAAAGATTAAAACGTTGAGAAACTTCTACAGAACTAAGAATGTGTTACACGAGGGGCAAACGACTAAAAAACTGTTCGTACTAAACTTTCAAACTTTACAAGCAATATTAATTATTCCTAATAAATACTAATTATTCCTTACAAAGGGGACTACGTGGGGTGGAGAATGCTGGGCATGGATTCACCTGGAAAAAGAGGAAGGGGATGCCCGAAGCAACGATGAACGGACACGACGGTGAAATTTTTTCTATTTCTCTAGAATCTTGTCAGAGCAAATCAAAGTGAATAATCCAACATTCCCTTTGTCAAATCTTATGGCGCTTAGATTTTAAGAAAAAGCTTAATCGGCTGAACTTGGCAAAACAGAATATGCCATAAAACGAAAAGCGCAATTTCAACTGGAAATGGAATTTTTACCATGAATGATCTGGGTAGATATGACATTATCATTTCCGTTAACTCTGTTCAAGCTTAATCCTTACTACATCGACCTTTGGCCCGGACCTGGCGAAGTTCGTGCGCGAAGCGACCACCCGCGGCCTGTTCGAGGGACGTATGTATTAAACTAGCGGAAGAGAGACTTGTGCCCGTCTCAACCAATCCTCGCCCAATAGAGCCATGTTTTTTAAGAGGGGGCGGGGGGAGTGACCGAAGGGAGCAATGGACAGATCTGAAGAGCAACAAGGAAACAAGGGATGAAACGTGTCATCGGCAGTGATAAGAGTTGCGTGAACTTAGTGCACTTCATTTTAATTCAGCTCCGTAGACTTAAGAGGGTTTCTTAGTCCTACGAGCAGCAATTCGACGTACAATATGAGCTTAAAAATTTGAAAACAAGAGGGTTAAATGGAAAATCGTTGACAAATTCTTTCATGACATTGGCGAGAGTATTATTAACAATACAGCCATGGCTTGTTTTTAAGTCTGCTTTCACCGCTCAGCTTAGTCACCTTCTACAACCACAAATTGAGAATTCAGAAGACTTCTGAAGCAAAAATATCATTGCGCATTTCCTCCCTTTGTCTGTATTGGTAACCAAAATCGTGCGAGCTCTAAAAACGTGGAAATGGGGAACATTTTCTTGCTTATGTGAAATGGTAGGCCCGAGATCTTTAAATCTCGCTTCTACTTTGTTGGTTAGAGAAAGGGGGCACAAAGTTAAAGGGTCTGCAACAAAATTCACTTCCCGTCATAGCCTGAAGGCGACCATAGCCGTCATAGCTAGCGTACACGGACTATTGGCTCCGCTATTACTAAAAGGCTGGAAGCAACTGAGATGTTATTTAATAAGCGGATTACAGGCGGAAGGCTATCATGGAAAGGCAATGTGTCGAACGATGAAGTTCAGCCAAGGGAAGGTATGAAAAGGCAATTGTTGCCAAATTAGGACAATAGAGTTATCCTTCTTTGGCCATGTCATAAGACAGGATGGTCTGTGAACATCTTTGTGTGACTAGAAAGTGTTAAGGAAGAAAGAAAAAGTCAGTATAAGCCTGAAGTAGCCTACGTAATTTCTATTAGTACAAAGCGTGTTCCCTGTTAGCAAGCAAGGCCTGTAGCTGTTGTATTTGGTCTCTTAACTCCTTGGTGCTGGATCTCAGAAGATCGGCTTCATGATTTGCAGCTGCTGATTTTGCTTGCGAATCTTGGAGTTGTTGAGCCTACGAAGACATTACATGATAACGATCTTTAAAACTGGGATAATACGTATGTGAGGCCAATTGTTAACTATGTTAATTACCAAAAATTATTGAAATGGGTCTCGCAAGCTTATCACAAATTTGAACATCTGCAAGAGAAAGGGGCATTCTGGGGTACACAAACTATCATCCTGCTATAGCTTTTTATGAGACACAGAAGTAAATATTAAGTTAAGTAAAACTAAGTGTATCAATGAATGAAACACAAATGCGAATTTAAGAGGGTTTAGATAACAGATGTTTGAATATAAGATTTATACAAAGTTTGGCGAAACAGATACTGTGGTTATAATATCTTAAGAAGGACTCAAAAACAGATTTTTGCTATTAAAAGGTTTGGGGTGCTTTATCCGGGAAATCTCCAGCTGACTCTCTTCATTTCGAATTTGCTTACTACGCACTGAACTATATATAAAAAGTCTGGAAGGATAATTCTATTGGTTTCTCGGTATTGAATGCGTAACCAAATATGGCGCACTATGGAGGCCGCCATCGCACGTATGTACGTGCAGGAATATATCTTTCCTACTTTTTTTCTGTTAGCGCGAAGAGAAAATTTTCGCTGCAGCGAATTCATTGTTAGCGCGAAGAGAAATATTTAGCTGTGGCGAAGAGCTTATTACATAATGCGCATGCCTAGGGACGAAAAAATCGCTTCGCGCTAACAAATTCGTCTAGTGGAAATTCGGCTTTACGTAATGACGTCGTACTGGGAAAGGTCTTTTCCTTATCCTTACTGCCCATTCAGCCACTGACAAGCTTTACGCGCCTACATAGTATGTACTATTAACAACTTAGGTTCCGATCTCTAGCTATTTAATGTTGACTCTGAAGACAATACTGAAGTTGCTTAACAGGTTGCTTCTATTTGAAAAGGTCGCCTCTCATCTTTCATTACTTGCAAATTATAAAATATCTTGTTATAGAAGTTCTAATGCCCGCGCACCTAACATTTAACTTAAAAAACAGAATATAAACTAATTAATTTCATCACGGTCCTGTAGAATAAACTGTGGCAGGATCGTATTTTACATACAGGATTGTCTTACTGTCTAGTTCTTATCAACTTCTTAAGAACGTCCACTTTTATAAGCAACCGCGGTTAGTATCTTGGCGTCACCTCAATTAAAGAAATAATTTGTATGTTTACAGCATTGAGATCTCAGACATTCAGGATATATGGCTTAATTGAAAAATATGAGATTTGTGTCGAAGAAGGTGAAGATGTGGCTGCAGCTTTGTTTTACGAGAAAGCACAAATTTAGTAGTGGTTCATGTACTTCCCATCGAGAATTTTATAGATGATAATTGTTGTGGGTATTTTTTCATCTCAGAATTGAAGCGATTTAAGAAGTTTAGAAACATTGAAATGAGTCAGTAAGGTAGGATTTTAGTAACATTTTCTCAAACACCGAAGAGACATCAGTTTTCGGTGATGCTCAGATCAACACCTAACTAGGAGTGTTTTGGACACTTGAGATTGAGGGAGATTTATTATTTGTGCTAAAATGATTATAATCAATAAACATAAGGAAACACAAATAGACAAAGTTGCATTTGTCAATCTCTGCTACTCTCTGCTATACTCTGCTATTCTCTGCAATTGTCTGCTAGTCTCTGCTATTCTCTGCTATTCTGCTGTTGCCAGCCATTGTCTACCGTTGTCTGCTGTTGCCTACTGTTGTCTGCTGATGCCGTATTTTAGAGCATCAGCGGTTTCATTGCACATTTAAGCTGCATTTGACATATATGCGGAAGCAACTCTTGCTCTGGCAAAATCTTCCCCTCGTTTTCGATAACCTCACTTGAAAGTTCGTCTTTAAAGGACATTTTGAGGCAAGGGGCAGGAATTGTATCCCTTCACCGGCCATTTGCAGTATCAGATGGACGCGAGTCCGTAAGCAGTCATCTACAAACGTTATGCAAAAAAAAATGCTTTGCTTGTGTATCAGGTGGGTACTGTTATTGGCTGTATCCATTTAAGAAAAAATAATAACTATAAAAAAAATCCTTTGCTTACTCACCGATCGTTTATATTTTATCCCTTCCTTTAACCAAAAAGGATGATAATCACAATATTTTACTAGCACATTAAATGTTTAACTTTTCTCGGTGTAAATATTGTATTGACATTGAAATTATGTCGATTTAAGACAGAATGCTTCACTTGTGTATTAATTGGCTATTGTTATTCGGTGCCTATATTTATTTGGTATTAAAATTAAAGCTGTTCAAGAAAAGTTTACACTTTTGCATAACACGGTGGAAAAGAAGGCGTGGATGCTACAATCTTGAAGTAGTTGTACCATCTGTTTAACTACGAACACAAATTCACGTAAAAGACCAAACTGTTTTGTTTCTGATATTGTTTTGTTAGTTTTGAAAAGAACACTAGCGAAATTGAAAATAAGTCACCACCGGGAATCTAGCCCGTGACCAACGCTTTCGTGGGATGCGCTCTACCAACAGAGCTAGGTGACCTCCGATGTTAACATTTTTAACTCTTTTATTTCTCTAGTAGCCACATCAGCTCCCAATCATCCACCGGTGGACATCGACATCCAGCTCAACGCAATTGGAGATCAGCCTCTCTGCGCCATGTGACAACGCTCCATACAAAGTAACAAATTACAGTTATACTATCGATAGAAAAGTAGACTTCTCAGTAATACAAAAATATGTATCCGTGTATATACAATGCATATAACAAGTACTCTCTACCATGGCTTGCTTCATTAGAGGGTTTAACGAGATAGGAATAAGACTAGACAATTCGCCAAATAAGGAAATTTCATCGACGCTCAAGTCAAGTCAATGAAGTCAATGAAGATTCCATATTTGGCGGTTTTGTCTAGTATAATTTGTCAGTGGCCTGTGTAATGTTCTAACGATTTGCCCGCATTTAGAATGATATATATGAAGACACAAGCTGGTATTTCGAGTGATACATCAAGAACCTTGTTATTTCTTGGCCATTGAATATTCTTTTATTCGAAACAAACGTCTCATTACTTATACGACGAACGACGAGTTTAAAGCCTTAACAGATGTTCCACATAGATAACAGAACTTTAGGGGAAATGAATGAGTAATGCAACTACCAGTGGTGCATTCAAATCTTATCTTTGAGGCATGCTCATTTGATGATTCCATTGTGTTTCCGTCAAAGCTCTTTCGCTATCACAATTGAAACGAGAGACTTTGAATGCACTTTTAAATTTGAATTTAAAGCCCAGCTTTCTTAGCGAAATGGAAATCTGGTTTGAGAATATATTAGATACACCGGCAGAAGAGATTGCATCAAACGAAATGAAAATAATGGTATGCAGCATTCTTCCGTGAAAAACATTGAGCCTGTCACACGCACGGGTTGTACCATTAATTTACATTGTTTGCAAAAATCTTTTACATCTCCTTTAGTGGAAAAACCTGCTGCAAACGAAGACTAACCAAAGTGCTTTCAATAAAGAAATAGAGCACTACAGAACTCAGTTGAAAAGCGACTTTTTCAAAAAGAGCCCCGCAGATACTTTCGGCCCCAGGCCCCGCAGTCCCTAAAACCGCCACTGATCTCAATCATAATGATATAAAATACATAGGAAATCAATTCAATAAAATTAGATTCATCAGAGTTTTCCACATCAAACACAAGAATAGCAATAAAGCGGTTATTAAAAATAAGTACTGCCAGTCAGCCAGTATAGTGAATGACATTATGGTCATGGATCAGGGTACTTGTCCCATGGCAATTATGCTCCTGCATTCGTCGAAGCTAAGTCTCCACACGAAATACCGTGTTGAAAACTGCGCAACATCTTGACCGATATTTAACCCCCAATGCATACGAAAGGCAGTGCAACCCTTACCTGCGAACTTATGGTGCAAGTCATCGGCATTAACACTAGTATAGTGTAGTACCATGTTGAGTAGCTAAGTCATAACTGGCATAATGACAAATGTCAAGATCTGAGTACATTCTATCTGTGTTTGTAGTGTTAATTATTATGGTAGATTTATACCTAACCTGTCCACAGTTTTTGCTCCATTACACCATTTGTTGCAAAAAAGAGCAAGATTTTGGGTAGACTCAATCACAAGAAAATTGTTTTGTACAGGTAAAGATACAGATTTTAGTACACTTTGACCCACAGAAGACAATAGTACCAGCTTGTCGAGTGTTAGGGTTAGGGACATGGAGACTTTGTTAGATGAACATAAGGGCTGTCCAGTTCATGCTTCTGCCTGTCACCCAGTGTTGGGCCATAACCTTGAGTTCCTATGATAACCAGCTTCGTTATAAACCTGGTAAAGCTTTAGGACATACTGACAGCTTAAGTCGTCACGTGAAACTCGTCTGTTGCAGCCTACGTATAGTGGCTAGTATTTCATTAAAATTAATACTTACGTTTGTTCTCAGCATGCCCAGTGATTGCAAACGTATTTGCTGCCAAAGAAGCTTGTACTAAAAAGGAATAAAAACTGAAATTAGGATGATAATTGCTCACCTTCATGCTTAGAAATGTAGTAATAAGTACTTAATGAATTGTGCACCGATTTTTGATTGCCCCCAGAATAGTCAAAACCAACAAAACACATATTGAACTAAAAAATTGAGTACCCTTAACATTTCTTTATTTCCTTATGTTGATCCTGGCAGAGGTGCACAGAATTGCTGTAAGTTCAAATATTGTCCCCTGTGCCAAGTAGTCTTTCTACGAGACTAGTTTCTTTCCGCGAACTGCTAAGCTGTGGAACTCGCTGGCGTCTGATTGTTTATCCTCTTCCTACAACTTAAATCAAACATGAATTCCTTTCTTTCAGGTTAGATGTTCCTCTCTCTGTCATTCTCCTTACTTTTGACATTGTTTAGGCCTACCTCTCTTCTGGTCCATACATAAAGTGGTTATTGTTAGTCTTGTACGGCACTACGTCTACTGAAAAAAAAGGACCCTTATGCTCTTATAGACGGGCGCTGATATAATGATGGCTATAGACTGGGTTTTACGGTAAATTGCAGGGTTACCCTGGGTAAAGAATAGGCTAATAAGGCATATTTGACATAGTTTGCATACACTAGATGCGTACATTCCATGGTGAACAAAGCGATCAAAGTAGGCTAATAAAGCATATCTGTCATAGTTTGAATACACTAGGTGCGTACATTCTATCGTGCAGAAAAGGTTCAAAATACGCTAATAAGGCATATTTGACATAGTTTGCATACACTAGAATCATACATCCCATGGTGCACAAAGCGTTCAAAATACGCTAAGAAGGCATACTTGACATAGTTTTCATACACTGGATGCGTACATTCCATGCTGCACAAAGCGTTCAAAATACGCTAATAAGGCATAATTGACATAGTTTGCATACACTAGCAACAGTTGATTCTTGAATTGATGTGACTCACAGAATTAAATTAGAAAAGGCGGAGAATACTATTTAGTAACCGATTGCGTCCCTGAGCATTGGAGGTTTTAAACTTTATTGAAAAGGGTTTTCACATAAGCACCCCACTTGCTAAGTCAAATGTGGCGCATTTTCAAAAGTGGTTCTTATGATGAATACCATGCCCGTTTTAGCGTAGATTTTGTTCAAGGATTTAGGATATACCGGCTATCAGCCGCTTCTCATCCCGTGTTAGCATGTGCACTGACCCGTTCATTTTCTCGCGCTTCTGTTAATGCGTGTTTCTTCAATAGACAATAGGTTTTTGTGTGATTTTGAATGTACAGTTACAGCTTGATGTGATAATTGCTGACGACGGTTCGTCAAGAATCAAGGCTTTCGAATATCTACTCGTTTTTTTTTATTCGATTCCCTTCCATCCAACTTTAGTAGACTCTTTTCCAAATGGAGTTTAAGATATCGTGTTGTGAAATATAACAGCCGAGCTAGGTTTAAAATTGGTTTCAAGTCGATTTGGTCCTAAAACTAGACTGAAATAATGTTCAAACACCAACAATAGGTGTATATTGCTAACACCCCAGTATTAGTACGAATCTACTGTAAAATGACAAGCACATCACAGCTGCCTCGTAATGGCCTCGTTTTTGATTCGTACCAGTTTCGACCTTCATTGGTTATTCTATTATTTCAAAAGAAATCCATAAGAATCCTGTAGAATCATGAAATTTCGTAAGCCTTTGGTAGTACGTAGTTTAGCCCGCGGTAAACAAAATGGATGTTCATAGACTTGAGAAAGCAGAAAATAATCAAAGCATGATAAACTGTGTTTACCGGAATCGTCTCTAATTGATGGCTGGGCTTAAAGTGAATACTCAATGTATGTTTTAGGGATCAGCCAGGTACCAGGCAAATACATCACTAATTAATTCCCTTAGTGGTTATTCAGCAGTGGAACATTATACATATGCTTTATGACAGTTTACAGGGTCCCCTGAAACGTAGCCCCCCCTGAAAGAAACAGGTTGTATCATCCATACTTTTAAATGAAGGGGAGAAAAGACAACAGATAAGAAACAGATAGACAACGTTACCAGCAAATGATCAGTTGAGGAGAGAAACAGGTTGTATCATCCATACTTTTAATTGAAGGGGAGAAAAGACAACAGATAAGAAACAGATAGACAACGTTACCAGCAATTGACCAGTTGACGAAAGAAACAGGTTGTATCATCCATACTTTTTAATGAAGGGGAGAAAAGACGACGGATAAGATAAGGATGGACAACGTTACCAGCAAATGACCAGTTGACGAGAGAAACAGGTTGTATCATCCATACTTTTAAATGAAGGGGAGAAAATATTGCCGTCTTAAGAAACAATAAAAATTGTGCAAGGGTACAGTAGAATGTACACAACAAAACGAGACCAGTAACTCCTTGAATCGTTTAAGAGCACAACTTGTAAATACGGTTTACAGGCAAGGTTTATTTTCACCCTGCCATTCTATCTATGCAACTGGTGGCCAGTTATGGTGACTGTTTCACCGATGCATGAAGGTTTGCAAGAAATCTCTTCTACTCAGCAGACATCTGTCACTCTGACTGGTTTGGGTCGTCTCCTATAAACCTTTTTGATGCTTTCACTGACTGGTGCATAATTCCCAATCATGACTGCATGACACGAACAACAACTAAGGAAGATCTTTATCCTTGAATCGTCCTTGAATCGTCCTTGAAATAATTGTAACAGATTAAGTTTCATTGAGAAGAGACTATTTGAAATATTAGTTTTCAAAAAATAAAAATAGCAGATAAATAGAAAATTTGACCCCACTGATTCTACTTTCCAACGTTCAGTGCACTTTGGATAGATGACGGGACGGAGGGCAGTCTTTTCTCGGTCCAGTAACATGGCGCAGAGAGGCTGGTCTCAAATTGCAGTGAGCTGTATGTCAATCTCTACCGGTGAATCATTGGGTGCTAATGTGGTGAGTAAGTTAAAAAGTATGTTAACATCGGAGGTCGCCTAGCTCTGTTGGTAGAGCGCACGCCAGAGCTGGATCTGCGGTTCAGCTCTGTGCATTACACACGGTGCAGCATTGCAGATTCTGTTTTAACAAACTCCAGATGGTCCTTGACCAGAGAAAGGAGTATGGCTCAACCTCAACTTTCTTTTCTTATAGCTGTAAACCCTAACAATCCCTCACGATCACAATCAACCAGGCACGCAGACAGGGCGGGGGCAGGGGCTGTGCCCGCCCAATAGGTAAAACTTGCCCACGTTTGACCCCCCTCCTCCCCCAAAAAATAAATCCTTACGGACATTTAAAAGATGGATCACTTGTGTACTTAAATTCACTTTGTGAGATAAGATACGAAAGACGAGAAGTCTAAGTCTGAAACGGATAAATTACCTGAAACTTCTGCCTCTGCCATCCATGTACATGAAGATTGAAAATCAATGTGTTAGGATGAACGCATTATCCTTCCCCACGAAAAATAGCGATTAATCACTTAGCAAGCCACAGCCAAATGAATACCAATTACAACAGTCAGAGTCACATCGGTAACCTCGTGCCGCCATTTTAGTTCTCCAGTGTTGGACTGTCGCGAGTGACGAGAAAACAATGGACCGCTCGTTCTAGTCCTCTTAATTCTATGGTTGAAATCATGGAGGAATTAGGCTGGAGGGATCGATCCAATGAAAAGACGTGACCATTTTTTAAAATCCATAATGGTAGCACACGCGCCTTCCGTCTAACGTCCAATTAGTGCTAGCACCTACGAGTGATACCATGACTGTTACTCAACTGGCAACCATTGACGATAAAATCCTCGAAGTTTCGTCTCCCTCTCCTTCTCCCTCCCTGGCTGCCATTCATTCCAGAAAGCCTACTCACTCTCTGGAGGAACATGTTGCTCTCCTTACCAACACAGTGGCACAGCTCAGCGAAAAAGTTGCTACTCTCACTCTGTCTTTTAATAACTGCCCTCGCTCCAATAGTCGCACCCCTCCCCGGGGCCGTAGCCCTGCTGCTCGTCATAGGGATGCAAGTGATACCTCACACGCTAGTGGAGATTGCTGGTACCACTGAAATTGCCTCAGTGTATGGGTTGCAGCTGTAAATGCGGGTCAAAGTAAAATCTAGGCATTCATATACAAATCTCAAAGCTACAAGCCAAGCAACGTTAGCTTGCAGAAGTTAAGTAGCAACTGAATTAATATAAAGGTCTGTTGAAGTTGCTTCACCGAATCACTTGTTAATCGTATTATTTACTCCATTTGTTGTCAAGGCGGATGTTGTCAGATGTATCGCCAGACTGATTGAATTTTATAAACATGAGAGCTGTGGACAGGTAACAGTATTTGTTTTACCTTTGCGTTAGCTTTTATTCCTTTTTTGCAAACTTTATGTATCGCTGTAGCGGCAGTTTACCTTAATTTCAACGTAGCGCTAATTTTTGAAACGTTGATTTGTGCCAAAATTTTATACAAATATGGGCCCCTGTAAATTTTCCTTCGCAACAACATGTTGACATCTCAAAGAAAAACATTTGGATTTTTTTTCAGCGTCTATAGATTTTGTTCATAAATTTGAGTCTCTTTGTTTTACAAATGTACCGCGATACCAAAGCATTGTTTGACTTGCTATTGACGGCGGACCTTAAAGGAACGGGGTACACTCGATTTCTGTTAAATTACACAAACAAAAAAAATGGCTATAAAAATGAATGGCATGGTATATAATACATAAAATCAATATCAGTGGATAGTATTTTGTTCAAAGGCACACACCATCGTCTCCCGAGACGGAAGGAGCCTATTACTACTTGTAATTTGTTATTAAGAGTTAAATTTTTTTTGGAGTGTAATTTTATATGTTCTGTCTCGTTTTAAGAAGGTATATTTAACGAACTCTTGTGTTATTTCGTGTTATCAACTAGCACTAGCGCACTACCACGGGCCATGTGACACCTGCTAGTACTGTACCCGGAACTGTATCAACGATAGCAAAAACGCGTGTTTCTTAGGGGATCGTGGACATGTCTGATTTTAGGAAAAGTTGTGAACATAGGTAATTAAAGAAAATTATTTTTAACTTGCTACGTGTTATACTTTAGCCTCTTGATACTCAGTCTCAGTTTTCAGTTAGTACAAAGGCTGCTTGGAAATGAAGGGAATTTCTTACTAAAATAGGAATGCAGATTTTTGTTTCAATACGTTTGCGTGAAGTGTAGATATTGCCTAACAATCTGATAAAAAAGTACCGCCTAAAAGCATTGAATGGTCGGGTTTGATGACTAAGACATCGTTCCAAAAATTGCGTATGCCCTCTTACCTAGTCTATGAGGATAAAAGAAACTTGCTAAATTTGGGAACAGTGTAAGGATTAGAGGAAAAACGACCTCATTCGAGTTTCTGTGCGGGAAGAACATTGTATTCAAAATGGGTACAAGGCGGATTTCAAATATCTAGAGATTTACGAACCAATGGTCTATGAAGCGACTAATCGTAAGTGTTTATAATACTTTTCTTAGCTCCTAACATAAAGTGGCTCCGCGTTTTCCTTTTCAAAGTGCTCATCTTGATAATGGATCTTGAACTGGTGTCCAGCTTATTAAACTTTTCGGCGCCATTATCCTGAAATGTCACCTGATTATTACTAGGCTGCAGTCTATATGCAAGGGCTGGTCTAAGGTTACCCTGTGCCTTGTGGAGGGCTGGACGCAAATAATTTGGCCAGTTAGGTTTATGTATAGAGGAGAAAACGTCATTCACTGTATGGTATTCTCTCCTTTCTTTGACAGGCAGCCAACCAAGCGCTATTAGGAGTTGAATTAAAACAGCACTTATACCATATGTGCTTGTTGTTACTGTGGTTGTCTTTTTCTTCTTCACATGGTCACAAGAATCTTTGCTACCTCTTGAAAAGTGCTAAAAACTCAACAACATATCTGTAACCTTAGCAGGCAATATTTCGGATATTTGCTTGCTCGAACTATTTCCCGCTCGACATTTTTCGACTTTGGGCAGACGTTATAATTTTAAACAATTTATCGAAAATTGGCTTCTTGTATCTTAGATGTGGAATGATTACAAAAGAATGTGAATACATTAATTTTTTTATAAGAAACTACCTCAGCGTCCAGCCCTCGAAGTTTCTTAAAATATTGTTTATACTCAATTGAGAGATCATATATTAAATAGTGTATGAATGACATGCGGAAGATACGACGCATAAATTACGCTTAACTTTATCTTTGAACTGAAGATTAAACATTAAAGTATTGATATAAAAAGTACACACTTTCATCTTAATAGTATTGGTGTACTAAATATGTTTTACACTCAATTGAGAGATCATATATTAAATAGTGTATGAATGACTTGCGGAAGATACGACGCATAAATTACGCTTAACTTTATCTTTGAACTGAAGATTTAACATTAAAGTATTGATATAGAAAGTAAACACTTTCATCTTGAATATATTGGTGCACTAAATACGTTTTATACTCAATAAAACTGTTTGTTTAACTTATAGGCTTGTAGCCGAGAACAAGTCCAATTTACACCAAGTCAAAAAATATCAATATTGGTGTTTGTAAGATTATTTACTTCTGATCAGGGAATAGAGAGCTTCTCTACTCTTAGGAACTAAAATGTCACTAAATATGGGAATATTGCTACTAAAAATAAAGCGAAGTAAATTGGTAAATAAATTGTCTTTCAATGGGATATAGGTTTAATGCAAATTGTAACTCAAATTAGTCTGCTCTGCATATTTAAAAGCTTTAGAGATTTTCTAAACCAAGTATTTTCGCAGTTTGAATCTAAGAACAGAGAAGGTATTAATACTTCTGGCAGTCTATGTAACCTAAAAGAACTCTACTCGCAGTTCAAAATGAAATATCCTGATATTAAATTGGGTTTCTCAAGATTTGCCTTTCTTCGCCCCAAATGGTGCATTATTGCTGGAGCATCTGGTACTCACTCTGTTTTTCGACAGCTGTTGAAGGTGATAGTGACAGCAGTAATGATGAGGGCCATACTGAGGACGTTAGTGGTATTGGTGAGGAAATAATAAATTTTAATCAACAGGTGTCTGTAGACAGGGGTGAACTCATTTCTCAGTCTTTATCAATAAGTGAGTATTCTGCCGTTTTATGCAAAAAGCTTGATTATATCACTGAGCACTCCTATATTGCAAAAGCTATATATATATATATATATATATATATATATATATAAAGATTAAAGGTGTAAAAGAGGATGGTGAGTCCTTTGGCAAAAATTTCTTTTCCCTTTGTTTCATACCTATCCCCTAATTAGAACATTGAACATGCCTTCACAATGAGTCTGACGCTCTTTCATTTCAATAAAAATATTACTGCCACTACTACTACCACTCCATCACTACTACTACTACTACCACCACCAACACCACCACCATTACTATCACCACTGCTAACACTGCTACTACTGCTGCTGGTGCTGCTACTGGTACTATCACTACTACTACTACTACTACTACTACTACTACTACTACTACTACTACTACATGCGTTTTCTTCCACAGTTCTTTAACATGAGAACTAAATGTCGACAATATAAGCGAAGTGAAGCGCAGCAATTCTCTTTGATTTCTTGGTACTATGATAGATCTTTTGAATTCTAAATTTCAGTTATACACAGCTATAACACTTAGTTAGACTTAACACCTGTAACACTCAGTCTTCGTACACGTTTATCATGGGTTCGTGGCTTGCAAGTAAACTTTTATTTCACTTGAGGATGGCAACGACTGCCAAGCTTTCACGGCGTGCGCTCTACCAACTTTATTTAACGAAATGGCTGTCGTTCACTTTCCTACGGAAACTCTTCGGTGGACGCACAACGTTCAAAGAAGATTAGAGAATACTTGATTTTTAAAGGTACAAACTTAACTTAGATTCCAAGCGGTTCAACAGAAATGGTGAATTAACCGAGCGAGACATGCAAACTCGATTTTCGATTTTCGATTTTCTGTTGCCCTATTAGTAAGACATCGCAAATTTTGCATTTCAAAATCATGATAATGCTTTTCTCCAGCGCATGCGTTGTATGCAATCAAATGTATATTGCACAGTGAACATAAATTAACAATAGGAATCATTGAACGTAAACAGTCACTCCATTACATTGTTAGACCAAACGAAATTCTCACGTGCAAAGTAATGTCAACATGCAAATAAATTTTACCTTTATTATAACATCAATACGATTCTGAACCCCGACAAAAGGTGAAGAGGTCATTTTAATCAAAAAGAGAGGGCGTTAGAACTACCTTATTCCTTTCAAATTTCGTCTCCCTTTAATATTCGCCCCCAGGGGGGCGAAAATTAAAGGGAGCGAATTGGAGAGTCAGCAGGAGGGGGGGTGCGAAAATTAAATGGAGTAAAATCAATTTTTAAAATTCAGGAGGGGGGCAATATTAAAGGCAATCAGATAGGCAAAGACATAGATACATTAGCATTCTGAAGAAAGTAGTCTACTTCAATACCACAGATAATAAAGTTATATAGGAGGCTGGTAGTTTTTTCAAGGGGTGCTATTGTTTACATTTCCTATAAATTCATCGTAATAGCTTTCTAATTTCATTCCATACGGGTTGCAGGTCACGAGTTTCATCATTCTCTGGAAATAATCCTAAAAATGGTATCCATTCCATTTATATTATATGTGGCTACATCGCTACAAAAATGTTAAAGTTGGCTAAATTCAAGTGGCATTGTATAGTCTATTTCTAGCTGGGACAAGTAAATTGCCGCTAAGCCATAGGTTTGAAGTTGTAAGAGAAATTTGTTTACTATGGCCAAAAGACACAATTTTGGACAGTTCTGAAGTTGTATCTCGCGTAAGGCATTTTTGAGGAATACTTCAACAAACAGACGTATGGACCTACGCGCCTATCTGTGTTGGCTCCCCCTACTTTTTGCGGACGTTTTCCCAGTATAGCAGATTCAGATAACACCCATTGCCATAAATCATATCCCATATTTTGATTTAAACATGAAGTGAAACAGTCGTTTTAGTTAACAACGTATCCTCTCAAGAAATGTTTCCAATTTGAAATGATTTTGCACGTCTGTCGGTGATCTCAAAAATCAACAACTTGACGCCTCCGCAGGGTGTGCTAAGAACGTTTTGAAATTGGTCATTATAGACTACTAGGTAGAAACTGAAACTAACTGTATTCAATTGACATATTGTAAACTGGTACTACAAAATAGGGTACCATTTCTTCAAATATTGGGCTAGACTCACTAATCCCATGTAACTGCACCTGAAATTGATAAAACTGGGATGAGAACTACCCTCACCTTTCCACAGCAAGTCACTGGGATGGGCTCTGCAGATTTCCGGTCTTAACATTTACATGTATGTATAGCATTTGAGGACGCGTCAGATTTTTTTGCTTTTTACTTTTGCTATTGCAAATTACTCCATATAGAAAAGTGGGCCAACACAGCAAGTATACAACTTCTGATCAAATTGTAATATGCCGAAAAATTTTGAAGGTACCAAAATAAAAATATTTTACAGGAAAGTCATGGACTCTGCTTGTCCTTATAGTAAGGAATCGCAAAATCCATTTCCAGTATTATCATGTCTGATAGCACACTTTTACTCAGTATTTATTCAATGTATGTTCAACGTCTTGTGAATGTTTCAAAAACACAGACGCAAATTTATGTTGTTTTCAGGAAAACAATTTGTGCCTTTCCAGGATATTTAGTAAAAGTGGAAGGTGCAGTTTAAACTCATCAAGCAACCTAATCCAACCGTAATAATTTCTCCAACAATGAGTGAAAAGAATAATGTGCTTCTAACATACTAAAAATTGGGACTTATCAATTTATTAAAACGCTAAAAACATTATGAATTCATGGAAAGCTACAAAATGTTGTTTTGGCTGAATTTATTTAAAGTAGTAATACCCAGACAAGTGTGGCCGGATTCGTCATGCGAAACCGATCCAAATTTGTCCTCTGTTTTACATTTACGCCTGTTCTTTGTCATCACAAATCAGTAAAAAAATTAGAATATTCTTATCGGACAAATCACTTCTTATTTATCGACGCAAGTTTAGATGTGCAGTTCTTAAGCCTTTAAGGCGTGGCCAACACCATAAATCCCCAACAGAAACTCCTCAAATCTTCGCTTAAAACACTCAACTGACTTTTGTTTGTGCGTAATCATTAATTAGCTGTCTGCTTACATAAAAAGAAGTTTTTGCATTCACAGAACAACACTCCACCTACTTTTCCATTTCAATTCATTTATTTCACATCAACAAATATCTGAAAATTTTATTTTCTTGCAAAAAAATAAAATTTCTTGCAGGAAAATGAAGTTTCTTGCAAGAAAATGAGATATCGGAAAAATTTATTTTCTTGAAAAAAAATAAAATTTCTTGATGGAAAATGAAGTTTCTTGCAAGAAAATGAAATATCTGAAAATTTTATTATTTTGCAAAAAAATGAAATTTCTTGCAGGAAAATAAAATTTCTTGTAAGAAAGAAAATTCTTGCAAGAAAATGAAATATCTAAAAATTTGATTTTCTTGCAAAAAAATGAAATTTCTTGCAGGAAAATGAAATTTCTTGCAATAAAATTAAATATCTGAAAATTTGATTCTCTTGCATACCCGAGCCTATCTCGGAAAAATCATATGCTTATTGAAAAAAAATGTACACTTACTGAACTGTCAACTGCATACTCTCAGAGAATACGCCATGATACTTTTACAACTTGTAGATGTGTATGATGATCTATTAAACAAGTGGTCCGCTTTCTCGGTTCCGAAAATGATTTTGTGGCCCTTAACATCCTAAAGTTTTGTGGATCAGACTATAATTTTTGCTAGATTCGCTTGTTGTGGGAGACAAACCGTACTCATATCATGATTTGTAATTAAAACACCACAAGCGCACAACAAGCGGCGTTAGCATTTGCCGTACTGCCTAACTTTCCGCAGTAGTTAAGTGTATCCTTTTTTTTCATCTCGAGCTGAGTTCGTCTCGAGCTGACTTGCCGTTCATGTAAACGAAAATCTGTTGACACATGAAAATAAACGGCGGCCCGAGATGAAATTTCACCTCGAGCTGAGATTTCATCTCGAGCAGAGATTTCGTCTCGAGATCATGTAAACAGGGCCTAAATCAGTAAACTAAGCTAAGGTAACAGTTCTTGTAACTAAACTAACCCTCCTGGCAATAGCTGGATATTATGTCAGCCTTCTTTTTTAGGCAGTGCTAAGTTTAGGAATCGGGAAGCTTTAAAAATCATAAATATTTTATAAAGAACACCACTTGAAAAGATAGGTTTGTGTAGTAAACACAAATTTTGTCGTAACGCTGATATGCAAGGACGGCATTCCTCAACGAAAAACAACAATGATGTTAAAAATCGTGTACTGAAAAAAGCTCCTGAAACAGTAACTAATGATGCTTAGGGGATGCTAAATGAACTAAGTTCTAACATAGGTCCAACGGCTTCTCTTCTACCATCATTAGAGGCAAAAGAAGCATAAATCGACAAGGAGTAGATGTTACAATGACGTAATATCAAGCATTGACAAAATTTACCTAAATTATGATGAAATAATTTTTTTTTTTTTTTTTAACTTCAATGCCATTTACTCTTTCTGTAAATTTACAGTAACAGTAATAATGTTTACAAGTTGTGCTTGTTTCGTTCACTGAAAATACAGTTAAAGCAATAAGCAGTCCCATAAATCTACATACAACGTAGCACTGTTGCAATTGAAACGTTTATGTACATGCACGTAGACTTACGTACCAACAAGTACACTTAAGACACCGTCTGGGATAGCTAAAATTGTAAAGGAGAGTCAAGGCAGAGACAGGATTTTATTTAAGCTAAACAGATAGAGTAGGGTACCATAATTAGTGGCGGGTCCAGGAGGGCTGCATAGGACATGACCCCCACAACCAAGTACCCTCTATAAATTTTGACCTTGCCTGACTAAGAAAAGGCTGATTTGGTGGCTTGGTAAGTTTTAGGATGCGTCAGTCAACAGACAAACAACTTAGGTTTGTATATATAGATATCAGTGTCGTTTTACAAACGACAAAGTGGTTTTGCAAATCAGTCGTTAGTCGTTAAGTCGTTTTACAAAGTGTATGGAACATTACAAAGAATGAAATATCGGATACTAGTTTGTCAAAATGAGTAAAAGTGGACCATGAAAAAGGTCCTAACTGTGTCGCTGTGTTGACATCTATTCGAGAGTGGTAATTCCCTCACTATCTGACTTGAACTTGCTCGTGAGGATGGGTTGAAAATCCAATTTTAACGTCTTTTCTGGGTTAGAAAGGTATTAATAAACAAATTGTATATTATTAATGTTAATAGATACTATTTTTTGCTTTGGCAATCCCATGCCCCTCTATTATATATTGAAGCGCCAACTGATGATTGCAGAAGAGGCATGAGACTCACAAGTAGTGAATTTTGTATTTTGCTTGTTTAAAATTCTATGTATTTGTATAAGATACTATGTGTGAAGTTTGAGTACTTTTGTAATCTTTGAGTAATCCCCCGTCTCGGACTTGCATGAATTTTTTTCAGGGGGTATATGTAACTTTTTACCGTCTTACTGTTAGTTGTTATCTTGTTGAGTGACAAGAACGCCATGTTTTATTACCGATCGTAACTTGTGATATTACGTATTTTATCTCTGCTTCTAACAATGGTTATGAAGACAGAGTTTAGATAAGCTGTTTTTAGATATTTTGGTAGGTCCATACAAATTCAGATAGTTTTAACCAGTATGGTAAATTTTGTTGTCCAAACGGTCCTCACGGGAGTCCATAAAATGAACCCTTAAGAAACTCCACATCTCCCCAGGGACATTGTCTTATGCACAATTTTCCTTTGTATCATCTTTACAACAATTTTATTACTGTTGGCATAAGTTTATCTTCTCTCCACATTCTTAATGCGCTATTCTGTCACAACCGACCTGTCACATCTTTTGACGACAAATTGCAAGTACTCTTTCGACACTTCCTTATTTTCATACTACTTTTAATGATGATAACACTGAAAATTTGCGAAATATTTTAGCTGTCGCTAAACAAGTTCGAGCGTGTTACGAATCATTTGTCGTGTCCCTTCTTACAACATTTATTTAATTACATTTAAGAAGGCTGTTAACAGTAGAAACAACTCCTTGCTTCTCAACAATAATCATATCAACTTGTAGTATTTACAGTCACCTCTCAGCCTTAATATTTCAAAGCTACTAGTGGGTAGCCGAGTTACCCTCTGGTTTTCCATCTTAATAAAAGCCGATTCTTTTACCAGCCCGGTATAAGTACCACAATGTCCTCTTTGCCAACTCCAGGAAACTGTCCCGCCATCTTCCCCCCCCCCCTGCAACTTTGCAACACCATCTGGTACTGGGCAGTCGAGAAGCAAGATGCCTTTGATTGACATTCTGAATCCGTCACCATTACGACAGAATGTTAAAGTGCCGTTACATCCAGTGTTCAAAGGCCTCTACGGAGATAATACGAGACGTTTTCAAGATTGCAGGTTTTCTCCTTAGCATTTTGTCCGTAGTTTGTCGGCGTTGTTTTCACCGTAATAAGTAGAAAGTTGAGGATAAGAATACTGCACAAGAAAAGAAATCAGCTAATGCGAAGGAGAAGCATTGAGTGGAAATTGATACTTTGACGATATGCATAATTAGATGACCAGGTTTTGAAAATATTAGCGGTCGAAGTTTTTTGTAACTTAGGTGACTTTCGCTCGCAGAATTAAAGAATAATTACGCGGCATCAAACGTATTTGATTTAAAACTTTCCAGATATTAGAATCTTTAAAGGACTTAGCGGCACAGATCATGAAAGTATAACCAATTGGTAGGTTTTTTTTCTAAACAAGATTAACAAATGCATTAATCTAGGAAAAATTGGAAGAAGTCTAGCTTCTACAGCAACATTCGTCGGGAGTCTCGATTTTGAAATTTGAGGCGATTCTCTCCTTCGATCAACGATTTAACCCCATTTGGCAAAGTTTCTTTGCCTTTGAAAGTATGGAGGCGCTTTTACTAACCCCGTAATATTTCACAAACTATTAAAGATTGTACATCATAATAAAAAACAAGGATTTCCATCATTTGCAGCTTTGTTTGACATTACTATGCTGCAGAGAAGTAGGATGCCAAGTATATGTAAACCTTGTCTCATGCCATGCTAATCAAAGAGCACTTAAGCATCAAAAGTCAACACTAGTGGTTCACAGATGTAAAATAGAAGCCAACTCCTCATCGGAAATATACATTACTCATTTCGGTTGATGTTTGCAATTGCGATAAAGATAATACATTGAAGAGAATGAAATAGCACGTACGCTGACAATTATGACACGAACATCGACTGTGAAAAGCTTTCCTGTACCGCCGAATGGCATGAAAACATCGGAATATATTATAGTCTTTCTCTGAAGTCTTTTTCATATAATCTTTCTCTAAAGCCTTTTCTCTATAATATTCCCCTAAAGTCTTGTCCTTAAAGCTTTTTCCAATATTATTTTTTCATATAGGCTAATCTTCTCTCAAAATCTTTTTCCTTCAGTCATCCCCTATAGTCTTTTTCCTGCAGTTTTTCCCTCAAGTTTTTTCTTCACGTCTTTCTCTGAAGTCTTTTTTTCTTAAAACTTCTTCCTAATTAACTGCATTAAGCTTAGATCCTGCTGCTGGTTGATAGGAGGCAGGAATAGCAGCTTTGTTGAAAAATCTGGCAAATGTTGTCAGGTATAGGTGCGAGGACGTGCGTTGTTATAGGATGAACAGCTCAACGGTGAAAACATAGGTCCACAAGGAAAGAAACCTGTCCTTTGTTGTTTCAACTCAAATGTGCTGGACTGCTTGCCACTGCAGTCTCTCAATCAAAGACCCCTGATGAGCAGTGGGCCAACATTGAAACTACTCTAAATAAACAGAAAAACCACCAAAAAGGCTAACTAATAAACAAAGGGCAGCTGGTGCATCCAAGGCCAATGCTTGCCAATTTAGGCTACTGGACAGAGAAGCAAGCCATGAGGTAGGCTCAACCTCCCTGTAGAACGACCTCTCATTGAGTATGGAAAGAATCTGTCATCAATCAGAACAGATACTACACCGACCTTATGTTTTCTTAACACTTTAGCAAAAAAAAACGTTGAGGACGTAGCCGCAAACCATTTATAGTCCTAGACTGAGGCCTGCCGCAATCCTTCCAAATATTCAGTCAAATTTTAAAAGACTTGCACGCGGAAATAAGGGAAGGGTTTTTTGACCAACCCTGAACTTGAGAGCCTTGTACAGCTGAAGCTTCAGTACACTTTAATGCATGGTTAATTTCAGCTAGATAGGTGGTAAGTCCGATGGCTATTTCTTTTTCACTAAGGCCCGAGCGCGTGCACAACAAATGAAAGGGCACCTTTATTTTATTTAATATTCTGTCACATTCAAAACGAAACATCTCGCGATGTGTGTAGGTATGTGTGTAGGTATGTATGAAGTTATGTATGTATGTATGTATGTATGTATGTATGTATGTATGTATGTACGTATGTATGTATGTATGTATGTATGTATTTATTTCGCCATATAGAAAAAAAATTAGTTACAAAACAAATAATAAGTCAAAGTTACAATTTTTAAGATATAAATTACTTTACAAAATTAAACAAAAAGTTACTTTAAAGATATAAAAATAAAATATCAGTAATCAAAAAGAAAGAAATTGTGCTCAATGAACCCCTACTGATAAAGTTAGCAGGGATAGCATTAAAAAGGTTCAGAAGACCTTGTTTCCATAATGGTCCCTTTATAAAAAAATGGGGAAAGTTCGTGAATTACAACTTTTAATAAGAAAAAAGTGTTTTATATGCAGTAATGCAGGTTTTGGTAATAGCGTGCACCAAATTTGAAAAAAAGAAAACATGGGTGAAACATCAGCAAAAAAATAAGCCAAAAACATAGGGCACTGAACAGTCTAGAAAATTTATTCTTTTGTTGAATTGTAGTTATCTTTAAGGATCAGTAGTTTGCAAATAAATTAATTTTGACGGACAAAAAGTGTTGTCGAATTTGAATAAATAGTTTTACTTAATTATTTGACGGTTTCACGTGTCGACACTGACTAAAGTGCGGTATTGCTTTAAAAGCGTCATTTGGTGCAAAGAATGCATTTTACTGCATCATGTTGCTTCAAAGAACGCTTTTTACTGCATCAGGTTGCTTCAAAGAATGCTTTCTACTGCATGTTGCTGCAAAGAATGCTTTTTACTGCATCATGTTGCTGCAAAGAATGCTTTTTACTGCATCGTGTTGCTGCAAAGAATGCTTTTTACTGCATCATGTTGCTGCAAAGAATGCTTTTTACTACATCAGGTTGCTCCAAAATGGCTCAAAACAATCAAAGTTTAGGGTATGTAAGTTTCCACCCTTGATTCGGGCTTTATGTTGATACATACAACATACAGCATACAACAGTTTAGGCCCTGACCTTTCCGAGTGGGCGTCTACCAGCGTTGACTAACCTTTAGCTCGCATCCGGGTCTCGATATCTTTTACTGCAGCCCACTTAACGTTTGTAAAATTCATTCTGTTTTGGCTCAAACATAAAAGCCCGGTAGCCCCTACAACGCTTTGAATTTTTCAAAACTGTTTAAACAACTTACCTCTTATTATTCCAATTGTTGCCTTGAAGAAAGCCATGTTTCTACGTCTACAGAAGAAACGTTGTGCTTGCTAGGTGTTTATTTGAGTCTCTTCGAAACCGGCATCTGTGTACGGAAGATTGAAATCTTTCCTCATTTGAGCCGTAAATTTGAGCATGTCTTGTACATAGGAGCCCAAGTAGCCTAAAACGTCCATCTGCTCAGATTTCTCAAGTAAGTCAGCCACTCTCTACCTCAACGTTTCCCCCACCTTTTCTCCTTGTTAGCGAACAGTCCTATTGTTCTCCTTTTTTCAAATGGGTTCTAGGGACTGTAGCTGTTCCTTCCTTATATACTTGATTGATCTCGTCTTCCTTTCAGCTTTACAAGGTACTTCATTATTCGTTACATATACTGTCTAAGATAGTCTAAACTTCGTCTAAGAAATCATATTTCCGTTGCTTCCAACCTTCTTTTTTTATTATTTGAGCTGAGATTGTACAACACTCTCTGGCATAGGTAAAAGCGCAATAAACGTAAGAGTTAGGACTCTGTTTTGCCATCACTGTCGTTTGTTGTTTGCGTTGATTGGGACTTGTATGGAGACTACGGAGCACATGGTAAACAAAATAAAACCAGTTACAATCACATAAAGTAAGTACAGCCTCAAATATACAGTACCAGATAGCATGTTTCATCGACAACCTCAACCTATCCAAGTGTTTAATATACGGGACTTTTGGTTGTCGGGAAAGTTTGACTCGCCGTCTCCTTTTCCTCCAGCCTACCTTCGCACACTCCTTCCTCCCTTTCCTTCCCTCCCCCCCCCCTATCCCATTCCTGTCCTCAACATGGTTGCCCTGCTGGGTAAACTTTGCAAGGATTGCCTGAAAACGTCTCTCCAGTGGATAACATTAGGTGACTGCTAAACTATCAGTTACTCTTATTTCATCAAAGTGAGCAATCAACAGGATAAGCACACAAACGAGCTTTCGAGTAATGGCTTACAAGTCAGTTAGGAGCTTGTTGGACAGCAATGGCGTCTTGTCAAGTGTCTCGAGTACATTACAAACATTTAACTGAAGTTGAATTAAAGCATTGGATCAAAAACATTATATAGTTGTGTCCCAGATGTTTATTTTTGGGTGGAAACACTTTTATAATCGCTAACTTGAAAGTTAGCAGATAGGTAAAACAATAAGTTTTAAATGGCGGGGAAATTCATCCCAGACGTAAATTTACTGTAGAGGATATCATTGTTGGTTAAATAATAGAGATCGCAAGGACTTCGCCTCGTAAAACCCGATACTGATACTCAAGCAAATTGCCGATAAAAGCAAATTTTCGATCCGTTTGGGCTCCTTACAGCATCCTTATTTTAAGAGGAGAATCATTGCTTGATTACCATTTCCTGTCTACTAAGTCCCTCCCTAAATTTGACTACCTACAATATCTTGTTCACCTTAACATTTTGACAGCAACGGCCTTTTTGTTACTTTTTCCTTTGTCTTTCACTTAGTTATGTTGCTGAATACTTCAATAATTCTATAAAGCCTCGATAAACATTTAAAATCCATTTTGACAGAAAAGGTTTTTACTCTTTCTACATAATTAAATCGATCCGTTTTCGCGTTGACCCGTCTACCTCTACCCGAAAGCTAAGTGAGTCGAGTCAGGGACGTAAGAAGTAAAAGGGAGGTAGTAAAGCGCTGTAGGGGCCCCACTGCTTGTCAGGGGGCTGCACTGAGAGATTGCTAAAGCGCTGTAGACGTAGCCCTCGCTTCATCTTGCGAAATGTTTGCGACTTTACCTTCATCTCTTCTCGGTGTTAATTAAGGAACCAAACGCTGAATGTATTGTTCCTATAAGTGATAAGTGCTTGAACATTTTTTTCTAATAGTTGGAACTATATTAAGTTTTATTCTTACATCATTGTTTGAAACGATTTTTGTTACTTAGAAAGGGCACTAGAACTTTTAACTTCCATTCAAATGCAGCCTCTCCCTCTCCTCTTAGTGCGGGCGAAAAGCACCAAAATACTTCCGTGTTTGAGGAAAGCACCAAAATTGGCCGAGATGTACTTTCGAGCATGCTCTTTAATATGGGTCGATGATGCAAGCGAAATTTTTCCTCAGAACGCCTTTAGGTGGCTTGAAATCCAAGATGGCGGACGAAAATACGAGTTTGTCAAAATGAGAAGACATGGCCGTTCAAATAGGCTAGTATGGGGTAATCGATGGCACAGGTTCCGAATATGAGCTTAAAAATAACCTAAGTTGTACCGTAGTGCCGCTATTATTATTATTATTATTTGTTTGATAAAGCTACTACAAGAAAATAGCCCTAAAATGTATAAGTACCAAAATTTGTTAGTTATAATTGGAAACAAATTCACACTGTAGACAGTCGCTATTGCATCAAGAATAAAATAATTCGTCAGTGTCTTGAATAAAACCGGATGGCACTTTTCTGACCATTAGAATGATTTTCTGCATTTCACCGATAATTCTCTGTACCGTCTTGTTATTATTGAAAATCTTTCCAATATCTTTCTCAATTTGACGCAAATCACAAATCCAGATCTTCTTCTCTTCTTTATCCTCTGATATCAAGTCGGGTCTCCTTGCAGTTGCGGTTTTTTTTTGGAGATGCATTGTAAGGGTGAAAACCAGAATCAATGTCTGCAAGAGTTGGGAAATAAATTTCTTATCTTCTGCTTGCAAACTAAAGAAAACATTTCTCTCCATCAGATCAACATCCACTAAATCTGGACCAGGAACTTTCAGCAAGTTTGTAATGAGTAAAATCGCCGCTTTATTTTCCGCATACCATACGTTATTCAAATAAGTGTTTGCGCGCGCTGATGGGTAAACACCATCCATTTCATTCTGGTACTGCTGTTGCCATTTAATTCCTTCAATAGAAGTGATTATGTTTTAACGAAAAGTCACCTTTAGTGTTTGTGGTAAGTACACGCAGTCGTCGAGTGGCCTTAAATACGTATTTAATCACGTCAAACTAAGTCCACGGAGGAAAAAAAGTTGGAGGAATAAGTTATTAGTTAGTAAAAATGCGGCATGAAAACATTTATCGAATGTGGTAGGAACAATTAAATAACATTCCTACCTGGGAACACCAAGTTAAGCCCTTAACATTAAAACAATGTCTTTATAAGTTGAATTTGGTCTTGTTAGGCCCGGGGTCAAAGGAAAAACTTTGGAAATGCGATTTGCACATTTGAGATGGGTTAAGGTATAAACATACTCTGCAACAGGAAAAACAGTGGAACATCATTAAAGAACAACTGAGATCGAGTGACGATGTAATGATGTCAATAAGAAAAAATTCCTCAAGAAATGCACCTTCTTGAAATGCTTTTTCTTATACAGTTAAAATTTAAGGGAAACCTCTACCTTATGAAACGGGTATCTATCAATATGTTTGACTACAATAAGTTTTTATGACCATGATTGATGCCTTCCCGAAATTGGGATTGTATCAAAAACCGTGAAGACGGTTATAAATGCGTCTTGCTAAAGATTCGTACGTCTTTCAATATCATCATGTACTTCTATGGGGCTCCTTTATTGTATTCTTCTGCTGATTTAAAGGGGGAAAGGTACAGATGACAGTTGTGCCAGTGCTGGCAACATTTACGACTTTAATTTGTATTTAAATGAACAAAATTTCCATTGTTAATTTCCATTACCGTGTGTCTATCTCCGTGACACACGTAATCGCTAAAGTTAATATTTCGTGATGAATAAAATTGTATTATTATGAACTTGATGCAGCATCACGGACACGTATACTTCCGGAAACTTACATGAGGGCTAAAAATAATCCTTAATTAAAACAGAGCACCTTCTTCTTCCTTACCTTGATTCAAACCCTACTTCTAGATGCAGTAGACGATCATTGTCAAGTATGTGTATTAAAGTAACGTGGACGTCATATAATTGCGTGAAGGCCATGCCATTGTGCAACGTCGTTGGGAATGGGACGTCCAGAGTTTTCTACTCCATGACTATAGAATACCTCACTGAGTCCCGGTTTTAGTTAGTAAGAAGTTACGTTAAAGAGAAACATGACTGCATAGCCAGAAAAGTAAACTTGGCCTAGTTCCTTTCGTGTCTGCCTTTGCTGGTGGGTCAGTATCCTTTGTTTTTATGATATTTATCTAGCAAAACGCTAACAAGGAGGAAAAGAGGATGAATTAGTGTCATTTCAAATCTTAATTAACAACAGATGTAGAATTTTCTCTGAAGATTAGTTGGAATAAAAGAAATGAAACATGAGGAAATCCGTAAGCTCTCCAACTTTTGATTTAGACTCGCAGTCTCTCAATCAAAGACCCCTGATGAGTAGTGGGTCCCTAGAAAAAAATGGAGACGTCAAGGACAATTTCTTTGTAGACCAGAATGTAGCCACTGAATTATACCAAAAAATGATGCTAGATTTTTGGTTGGAGACTTTTGTGCGAAATTTGGTAGTGACAACACCCAGTGGACATCAGTAATACGCCCCTAAACCGGGAGCTAAACCGTCCTTGGTTACGCGGTGGCAACGACACACTTAGCACAGCATTTTCTACAAGATGTTAAAAATATTTCTGCATGTTTCGAGTTATTACATGTAAAAAGAGTCCCACGATCAAACTAATTATAAGTTAATTTGATCTATCAAAAATCTTAAACTTATGTTGAGAGATACTTCCAATAGCACCTGCACGATTTTTTATAATAAGCAACTTAGTTCTTTGATCAGATCTGTAAATTTGCGATTGCCGTGGATAGGAACTGTTTTCTAAAGTTTTGATAAAAATATAAAAATGGCAGTGACCAAAGTTTTTCCCCGACGCAACCGCCTGTTGTTTATTCCACCAAAAAGCTGCTGCCTTTAGCCCCCAAATACGTACTACCTGTAAAAGAGCTTTTTAGTTTACATATTCAGATTTTGCCGTACAAGTGAATATATAGGTCGTACATCGCAAAGGTTAACTGGACTGACTCGTTTCAAAAATTTTACGAAGTCGTCTAAACAAATACCAAGTCAACAGATCCCAAGACAAGAGACATCAAGACGAGTGACCTCATGCACCTATCCAGGGACCGGAGAAGATGGCACATCATGGTCACCAACGTCAAACGACAAGGCACTTAAAGAAGAAGACATTTGCAATTCATGTAAATCCCATGATACCATATAGAGAGATCTTACGTAAACAGCACTCCGTGTCTCTTTCAAGGCAGTTGAATCTCGGTGTTTTACTACCTTATCGAACATTTTGGTTCGGATGTTGGAACGAGGTGGTATTTCGACTTAGTAATAAAATATCCAATAATGTTGACCGTCTCTGAGCATGTGCAACAAAGTCGAACTCTATACTTTGAAGTGCACCCCTGACGTTGCCGTGCATTTTGGAAACCTAAAGGAGCGTGATGTTGTATTTTAACAAGTACCCATTACTTAAGGGATAGATGTTCGGTTAATTAGGGGATGAGTACAAGGGATCGTGTAATGGTTAATTTTCTTGAGTTTTGTGCATTCTTGTGGAAAGTCCATTGTCTGTTGCCATGGACTTCTAAATAATAGCATCATGCTATTATTTAGAAGTCCATGTCTGTTGCCTTCACGTCATGACTGGCCGTGTTAAGAGACTACAGATGTTTTGTCGATTTAGTGAATTTTTCATTGAAGTTAGTTTCCTGTGTTGTCATTTGTACATTATTGTGACAGGAAGGAGGAGCTACGATTCTTAGTATGTTCACATTTCTTAAAGAAGTTCAAAGTAAGACCAAAATTGGCCTTTTTGACAATAATGAATGTCACCATGTTTTGAAGGAAATCTTCCCAAAGTAAAAGTAATCTGCTTTAGCTATGTTTACCAGAAAATTACTGAACAGATAATTTTAAACAATTCACTAAGAAAGACAGGCTTTGCATAAAATTTGTAAAAGTATTGTTTGGGTCCAAATGGCCCCAATAGACAGTCTTAGATTAGAAAAAACCCTGACCTCAGAGGGTAAATAGTGTTACTATTCGAATTATCACGTCTATAGCTCAATACGGCAATATCCTTTTACCTTCATGATAGTTATTATTATCGTGTCATCATCTCAGGGAAAGCTAAACGTAATTATTTTATCAAATATATCATGATATCAGTAATGAATACCTAACCAGGATTCACAGCCAACCTGGAAATAAGGGGAATCAGGAAATTATCAAGGAATTTCAAATTGGACTCATTTGGTGGGTAAAATCAGGGAATTATCAGAGAATTTGGAAAAAGTCATGGAAATCAGGGAACACCTGAATTAAGGTGTTCATTTTTTTAGTCAATGGTATTTCTATTTTCCAGAAAAGTGCCTTTTTCTTAATATTATTTTGAATCTCATCAAATTGGCATTGTGAATGTTATGAGATGTATGACCTTGGTGTAATAGGCCTTCATCTCCCACAACAGAACTTCGCAAACAAAGTCATTCTTTGATCTCCAACTAAGCCCTATAAATCGCATTTTGCGCCCTTGTCTATTTCAGACACCGCTTTCAGCGTTCCATACAGCCACTCTTTTGGTATTTGTCTCTTCATTATAATTACATAAAATTTGTAAAACAGAATTATCTTGAGTTTAAGTGTATTCCTTTTCCACAAACCCTACCAAAGCTTCCACCGTTTTCATCATTTTGTCCTCTGATTATCAAATAGTTTCAATGATTATAAGGAGAAAGGACACAAGGGAGAGTATTTAATAATCAGCAACTATTTTATATCTCCAAGAAACAAAAATAAATTACAAAGCCTGTAGGTAAGGGGGCTTTTAGGGGGCCATGCCTGTGATGAAATTTTCGTCCCCTGTAAAAATATTGCCAAAGCACTTTTTCGATTTAATTTTATTATCAGTCAATGTCTCAATGAAGTCACTTACTGTAAGTGAATCTTTCAAAATCAAAAGGGAGCTTATAACATCATAATTCCCTCGATGTATTTTAGCGGTACAAAAAATCATATGCACAATATATATATGTTTATCTTCCACCAAATACGTGGAAGCATGACCCCCTGCCCCTCGTCGCTTCTGCCCTTGTTTAATCCAAATCCCATCGTTAGCAGATATCCTCCCTCAATCCTACTCCATGGACATTTATGGAAAGGATGCTCCAGATAGTGAAATTTCACTCATATCTTAAACGGAAATTGGAAGGGAAACACATCGCAATTTTATAAGGGAGATCTTTTTAAGACTGTTTTGAGCACAACAATAATGTATTTATGTTTGTTTCAAGCACGGAGCCAGCTCCATTGGTCGGGGGAGGGGGCTAATTCTAAAATTTTTTTCTTCTCCTTGTGTCCTATTTGCAAACGGGAAATTACTCATCTGCCATTTGACTGACCGATCGGACAAACAAATTGGCAATATAAGGCAAGGATGAATCATTACAACATTACCAAAATCAATATTTCTGAAGAAAATTTCATTACGACAAGAAATGGTAAATGTGGGGCTAATTGGGTTGAAATTTTAGGCACTTTTATACCTTTTTAAATATAACCTACCCCCTCCCACCCAAAAAATGGTATTATATATTATGATAGTATAATTAATTAGGCAGAACATTTTTTTAAAATAGCATGTTGTTATTACAATGTGAAAGAATTTCATAGCAAGATCTTTTTGTAACATAATAGGGTTAAGTATGTATATAGATAATTTCATTGTCTGTCACAGCCATGTTAACTTAGATAGAAGTCCTGTCACAAGAAACACTCTTTGAACTTATGGGATTAATAAACAAGGTATTTAAACTTTGAATAACCATTTCGTGATTTCAGGAAAGGGTTTCATCTTGACACCATTTTCAAGGTAGATAAAGAACAACTGTATAACAATAATTTATAATAACTTCTACACAATATTGCAAATCTAAGCAAAATATTTTGCTCGCATGGAGTCTGTTTGAACATTCAAATCAGGCTTGAGCGCGCGAATGTATAGCATCTCATTTTCTAAACAATGGGCAAAATACTTTGTTATTACTTTTCACTTGTCTTTTCGTTAGCAAATCTTTGTTAATAAACAAATTACCGGTCATGCAATAGATATAGCCGTGCGAAAAAGATGCATGCTGCAGCGTAATTATGAACAAATGAACGATATATTTTCTCCCTTTTGTGTGTAGAGCCCTGGGTCAGAAGAAATAAAATGGCAGACGAAGCAACCACTGGCTGTGTTTACAAAGTGAAATAGAAAGTTAGAGGAGCTGTTCTTCAAATTTGAGGAGCCTGCCAATGCAGCTGTTTTAGTAAAGTTAGTAAAGCCGCACAAAGTAGAATCTCGAGACGAGAATTGTCGAGGAGGGGTTGACAAAATTATACAAGAATCCTAAGAAGGGAGATGGATATTTCAGTGACTTTTCTGATTTAGTATTAAAAACCTCAATTATCTTTTTTGTGTATAGAGGGGGTATTGATAACAAGCGTGGTGGAATTTCTTGCTGCACTTGTTAAATTGGGGTATTACAATTGAAGTGAACGTTTTGATTCGCTGTTAAACAACAGAAAAACAATAGGGAGTGTAGGGGCCAGTACGAGGCCATACAAGGATATCGCCATTGATGCGCAGACTACCCACATCAACTCGGATAGTCTGCACGCAGGCTGCTATAATTCCATACGAAGGGTAAATCATTGCTAGGAGGCACTAAAACAGTGAGTCACCTCACAGATAGCTGTCATGTCTAAGAAAAGCCACTGTTCCATAGCCGATAGGAATGCAAAAATGCTAAATCAGTCGAAATTGGACATCAGCTTTTCTGAACTAAGTGCAAAGCGTGGTCTTATTGTCAGCTGAAAAATACAATGGAGATTTCTGGCAGTGCCTTCACTCTTGAAGCCCATCTCTTTAAATCCTTTCATTTTGACTCTAATGCATGGCTTCAAAAGTGGGCAGTCTCTCAATCAAAGAGCCCTGGTGAGCAGTAGGTAAGTCATTGAAACTACCCTAAATAAACAGAAAAAACCACCAAACAGCCTAACAAATAAAGAGCAGCTGGGGCGTCTAAGGGCGACGCCCCCCAACTTAGGCTACCGGGCAGAGAAAGAAGTCAAGGGGGCGTTTGGAACATTCAGGGAGACGCTGTACGAAGGCAAGCAATAGAGGTTAGATTACAGATGAGGGGTAAATTAATCATCTTATTTACATTTTGACAACCACCTCGAGTTTTAAATGACTGTGAGATCAGTTGAAGGATGTTTGTGAACATATTAATATCAATTGGGAAAGAGAGAATATGGAAATAAGAAGCACCTTTAAATGGCTAAAAATTGTAAATTCATGATAACAGGGGCCGCTTGATAGGTGGGTCAGGGGATATAGCCCCAAGTAATTTGAGAAGCAATGTAGCTATAAAATGTGCATTACGAAACATCACGAGTAAAAGTATATAAGGAACAAAACGATGCCCTTGTGTCCAGGAAGAGCACTGGTGATAACACGCGTATTTTCAGCAACAGAGAAGCTACATAAAGTTGGCTATACATTTTAGCCTCTCCAATCCAAGATACATTCCGCAGCTAAGAAAGTGGGAGAAAAACCTTCGCCTTAGCCATTTCCCAGATATTCTCTATCTATTATCCTAAGTAGAAAGTTGATTAACAAACAACATGTATTTCTGATATTGAAAAGTATCCATAAATGTAGAACCAAACAAAGAAGATTGTGAAAGCAAAAGAGAATGTAAGTAGGCATCGGAGACAGTTTGTAAAATGACGGAAAAGGCGGGATGTGACATGACATCTTTGGACGCCAATTTAATGTGTCTCATGTTATGTAAAATATATGGCTCGTGACGTATAACAAGTCAGATGAGATGATCTGATTTTGTATCAGTTATGGTCTTTTCAGTGTCACTGTAAGTCTCATGCTGCTAATTTTATTCATTTAGAATAAATGGAATAAATATTTTCATGCATTCGATTTCTATAATCCCCCTCATTTGTAGACAGGCCACGAGTAATAACTAGGTTTTAAGCACGGATGGGGGCATGATTATCGGAATGCGTTGCATTCATCGACGGCACGTCCCTGGTATTTACCCTTCTTATTGCGCATTGCGAACGATTTCCGGACACATCCCCGACCGACAAATCCTGTGGAGAAAACTCAGAGAAAATACGACAAGTTTATAATAGCTGTAACATTGATCTTTCCCCTGGCATATCGTAACAACAACTACTGAAAATGACAATTCTTAATCTTTTACATATGGCTCTTCAGCCAAAAGGAGATATTCTCTGGCTATTTTAGGTTGGGGGCACGTGTGCTGTTACAAGTCCGCAAAGACTTCACCTGAAAAATGCCTCACAGTTAGGTGAGTTCTGGTTGTAAATTATGTTTTCTGAGCATCACAGGCCTGCCATTTAACCAACGCTGAGTTGTATGGTGACCTACCACTGGTGGAAAACAAAATAGCAACAAGAAGAAAGCAGCTTGCTGGTCACTGCCACCGTCACCCAGAGATGAGCGCCCACAAACTTGTACTGTGGCAACAAACCCGCGGTCACCGGACCGGAGGAAGACCGTGATTAAGTGACGTTGATGCACTCAGACAAGATGGTAATAAATCGTTATGTTGGAAGAATTACGTCTCATTGCGTCTAACTAGTATATACTTTAGTCGCGCTATAATAGAGCCATGTCGTTAATTATTATGTAGGGTTGGTGTTTCATGCTTAATATCACGTCAACGTAATCCCTAGGAATTTCTGCTCTTATCAAAAACTTCAAGGCATATACTATGCCATGGGGACCAGAACCAGTACGTCAACCACCAGAACAAGCAGCAAATCTCCTAAACACTTCATCTAACTTTCGATTATCTTCTGCAAATGCATTGCTAAGCCTATTTATTATATCTAATTTGGATCCATCAGCTGACACGTTTGCTATTTTGGTATATTTCTGTTCTATTTTGGCAAAGCTTTCAGATACATATGCTTAAATTTAAGGCCAAAATGTGTATACACTATCCTAAGAATAGATACCTTCTAGATGTTTTAAACACAGACATGTTTCATGATTAAGGGACCGCAAACATATCAATTTTTTCCCCAACGACATCTTCTCGACGTTTTTCTTTAGACCCATCCTTACCCCCTACAAACACAAACACAAACAAACACACACATACACACACACAAACACACACAAAACTTCCAGAACCTAAATATCGATATAAGCAAAATTTGCGCATGTTATAGGCCGGAATTTTGCAGTGCTTAGTGTGCGAGACTGACCTTACGTTTATATCCGCCAGTGATAGAAATAAGATAAAAGTAGCATCTTTTGCTATGCATGTTTAAATGTATCTCCTGCTTAGAAATTTTTTCTGCTCTTTGAAAAAAAATCAGGCGAAGGTACCCTCTCTATTAGAAATGGTCACTTCAGGCGCGTAACAGGCGGGGTTCAGGGAGTGCACGTCCTAGGGGCACCGACCAGATTGTGATATCATGGGGCCCCCAGCACTTCTATATATTTTTTATTTTTATGCGAAAACTTTGGTGCGAAGGCATAAATGCAATTTTTCATATTTATCAAAAATCTTCAGGAGAGCGAGAAGAATCTAACGTCTTAAAATATATACTTTCTCTTAAAAGCTCTGATACGGTTTTACGCCTTGCACTCCCCTTTGCAGGGGCTAGGGCGGTGCCCTCATAAATGGGACTTTTATTGGAGCTTAGAGCACTTTAAGACCGGATGCCCTTCCTGTCGCCACCAATGGCCCTTTAGGGATTCGAACCCGTACCCTCCAGCATGGAGCAAGTGAACTATCCACTAGATCACGGCGGCTAGACCACGGTGAAGCAGGGTATTCTATCACTTTTAAAATAGGGTGACGGAAATCTCTACTCAAGCTACGGGTCACTAATATTTCAACTTCGAATCCGCCTTTAAGGAGATAGTACCGTGACCAAATAAATAAACTCTTTATTTATATCATAATTTTGCTGCTACGTAAAGACACGGGCTCAGTTTTGTGGCATTTTACAACCTTTTCCCGCTGACTTGCTGGAGCTTTTTTCTTTATCTCACATAGTTTGTATTTCCTTAGAAAGTGATTTTTACCATTATAATGCCGGCCAGTGTTCACTGTAAGACGTTATTTGTTCCCTTAGTATCTCTATGGAGGTCTCCCTTGTCCAATTAAATCTTTACTTAGGTCACGGGGTTCCACCTAGAGATCGCTGTCGGTATAGTCATGGAATTGTTACGTCATCGTTTGCTTAAAAGTCTGAAAAGGCTCACATTAGCTCACGAAATCGAAACTCTACGTCTCACTCGTATCTTACTTCAGCCATTTATGATTTTATCTAAAATTGTTGGTTTTCAGACTCTTTCTTTCCTTGTTATTCCATTGTTTGAGATCGGGAGATTGCTTTCCACCTCCCATAAATGTGAAAAAAATCCTAACATGCTAATAACATACTAGTATGTCTCTTCTTAGTTGTTAATGTGTTCTATTGTTTATGTTATGGTCTTGTTTCATATCTTGTAATTAATTGATTCGAGGATGGTGGTAGAACACACCGAAAGCTCATCATATTATGTATTGGCATTATGTTTCACTTATGCACCTTTTGCTGGGCCCTTATCTTTATAATAAGAATTCGTTTGCCGCCTGGCTTGTCCATTGCAGATGGTGGAATTCCCGCCTAAGCGGATAATTTTTCCTGGACCCCTCCCCCCGAACGGAAAGTTTCTTCTTCGCAAAATTTTCTCATGGAGAATATTTCCCGGTGGTAATTCCCCCGTAGAACATTTTTCCGGTAATAATTCACTTAAAGAGAATCTCTCCCGTGAATTCCTCGGACAAGTCCACCAGAACATCGCCACACATAAAAGTCCAACATCTCCACACATAAGGAGTCGCCAAAGAGAACGTAAGACGATAAAAACGAACTTCTTGTATGAATTCTGGCCAATTTTCCCCGTGTAAAATTTCCTCTGGAAAGTTCACCCGAAGAACTTCACTTATACGGAAAATTAGTAGTAGTAGTAGTAGTAGCAGTAGTAATAGTAGTAGTAGTAGTAGTAGTAGTAATAGAAGTAGAAGTAGTAGTAGTAGCAGTAGTAGTAGTAGTAATAGTAGTAGTAGTGGTAATAGTAGTAGTAGTAGTAGTAGTAGTAGTAGTAGTAGTAATGGTAGTATTAGTAGTATTATTAGTATTAGTTGTAGTAATAGTAGTAGTAGTAGTAGTAATAGTAGTAGTAGTAGTAGTAGGAGTAGTAGTAGTAGTAGTAGTGGTAGTAATGGTAGTAGTAGTAGTAGTAGTAGCAGTAGTAATAGTAGTAGTAGTAGTAGTAGTAGTAATAGAAGTAGAAGTAGTAGTAGGAATGGGGATCACAATAGCGAAGTGTTGATCGATCTTTTCTTAGCCATTGGCTCCTCATTTTCTCCCGGTTCAATCATTACAATCACAGTTTACCGTAGGCATTGCGGCAGTTAAACATTTTCCGCATATCAGACTCTATTGGCCAAATTCAAAATGAAGTGAGAAAAAATTCGTATTGAAGTTAGTGATCGTAATTGTTATTATAATAAATGCAGAATATTTGTGCTCACCAAAGTATGAAAGACACTGATGAGTCAAGGGATAAAAACTATACACTTCGTATTTCAACAATTGGATCAAGTGAAATGGATACTCAATGCTTGGACTGCAACCACATACAGTCTGGATTTGTAAAGGCAGAGTAGAACGTCAGGTTCACCTTATTATGTTTAGAGGTAGCTCAATTGGTTGTTGTTGTTTTTTGCGCCTTCTCAACCTAACAACAAAGATTGCAAGTGTCTGCTTACAGCACACATATCTAAGTGCAGCGACAATACTTTGTCTAAACTAACTTTGAAGAATAACGTCTCGTAAGCATAGCAGCGTTTGTGTTGTAAGGCTGCTACCTGAAGACATTTCAAGAAGAACGTGTTGGTCAACAAATTCTTTTTGCTTGGTACTTACCGTTCTGCTATAGATGCAGTCCTCTTCAATCTTGGCTTTGACATGATCAACTCTAGGAAAACTCCAGAACATTTCCCTTTCACAGTACATACACGAATGTGTAGTTGTTTATGCACGTATGCTCCTTGCTCTTCCTTCACTTTCATTCTCCATTCTTTTATGAACATGGCAGGTCAATCTTCATAGGTTCCAGACCCCTTGGCATACTTTGCGGAGCCCAGATTGCGGACCACTGCCACGGAGAACCTAGTTGTTTCTACATTTCATAGTTTGGTCGCCTAGGCTTGTCTAGTTTGGTTATTTTAAATTTATCTATTAACATCTACACTTATTCATTAAGGGAGATTAAAGTGGTTTTCGGGGTTCCTCGAGTTTCAGTGCCCTCTTATAGTTTGACAATTTCTTTGTGTACAAAACCTCTTTTGATGACATTTATATCAATCTCTCATGATTATATTGCTTGATGGAGGTACGAAATATTGCAACAAACTGATTTCAAAGCTCAAGATCATTCTGTTTGATATTGCATTTGTTGCGCAACCTAATATATTTAACAAATCAAATCAAGTGAAAGTAAATATGGACTGGACTCCATTCATCCAACTCATCAATTGGTTTTTCTTCCTCCATCCCAACTCAGATTTAATTGTTTGTATGTAGCACGAAAGATGCCACCACTTATCGAGCCTTCTCGGCCTTTTGGCAAGGAATGGATGTAGTATCTGTTCTCATTGATGACAGATGTTTTCCATAATCCGCGAGATTTAATAGCACTTCTCAGCTACAATAAGTGTATGGCTGATAATAATGAATTAGTCTCAAGGGTACCACAAGGGCCTAATCTTAGTACCTTATTGTTTTTACATTGTCTGCTGGTTTCACTAATGTGAGACAGTATAAAATATAGAAAGGATACAGTTATCTACAAAGCCATAAAAGAATCTTTAAATATTTACTTCCACTAGACCAAAGAAAATTTTAATACTTTAAACTGAATTGTGGACAAAGAGAGCAGCTATTAAATTGGTCTCTTTCTGTTCATAATACTGAAGTGCCGTGCTATTATAAGTAATATTCGTAATTTATGATGACTCCAACTGACCCCAATTTCACACACACACACACATATATATATATATATATTTATATATATAAGGAATCATGGATAATTAAACATCTTATTATGTGTAATTTTGTGACAAATCGTCAGGTCATAAACGAGACGAAATCACATCAAATAAAAAAAAAACAGTTAGAAATTGGAGAAAAATCCCTTTTCTTTTTATGTGTTTTATTGACAACAAAATCCGTTTGAGACAACAAAATATGCTGTTTATTGGGGGAATTTTAGTACGTGTCAAAAAAAAGTTTATGTCTCGTGTGAACAAGTTTAGTTTTTGAAAAATAATTCAATAACAAAGTTTAATTGAAAAAATTAATTTTTGAATAAACTACTGGTCAGTTGATATACCTCAAATGAGAACAGCTGTGTCGTTAACACTGAATTGTTTACTCTATTATGGAAATAAACAAATTTTTGAAGGAAACGAAAGACGCAGTATGAGCGTATTGATACTTCTGAGTTTACTTGAAGAGGCAATTGAAGCAGATGTTGCACTAACTTCTTGATGAGGCCCTAATATATAGCAGCTGCTTCTTGAGAATATATTGAAATTATAAAGAGATAGAACTGCAGGGTTAGCACAGCTTCTACGATCCACACTAATTTCAATTACACAGGCAATATCACTTTGAAAAAGCCTCCCCAAATACCATAATAGCAACTTCAAGAACTCAACAACTTCGTGGACAGCTAGAATCACAAATGAAGAAGTTTTGCAAAGAATGAGAACAGAGAAAGAAATGTTAAGAACAATCTACCAGAGGAAGCTAGAATTTTTAGGTCATATTATGCGGAAAGAAAATTTAGAGAATGAAATTTTAACTGGAAAGATAAAAGGAACAAGATCCAGAGGAAGACAACGTTGTACCTTTTTAGACAGTATGAAAGAGATTTTAGTTGGTTTGAGAACGGAAGATGTCTTACACTTGACAAGGGATAGAGAAAGATGGGGGACCATAGTCACCAACGTTTTTGAACATGGTACTATAGATAGTAACAAACAACAAAGTAGATCTGTACTCACCTAACAGAATCGTTCAGAAACGGTGAAAATGAGTTGGCAGTTTTATAAATTTTCCATAACAAAGTCGATTTCATATTTATCGAATGCCGATAAATTGGATCAAAGACCTCGATGGAATATGTTTTGGTAGTGTACTTAGCGTACTATAAACGTAAATTGCGTCAAGAATTTCTTGACCGTCTACCAGAGAGAATCACAAGACAGCGTTGTTTTGAAGTCTTATCAACATATCCACGTCTAAAGTTTAGCACAAGTAGCTAGCATGAGATCGACGTAGATCCCTTGGTCGCTGTCATTTTCTTACAAAGATTTTACCGACTCCCTATGCCTTCCCGTTATTAACCGTGTCCATCCAATGAATTAAATAATAAAAAAAAACAAGTTTTTTTTAAACTGAAAGTAAGGAGCGATATTAAAACTTAAAACGAACAGAAACTATTCCATGAAAAGGGCTGTCCCCTCCTCAACACGCCACTCTTTACACTAAAGCTTTTTACTGTTTTAAGAAGTAAAGCTGTAAGAAAGAGGCAAACTCTAGCGTAAAGAGTGGGGTCTTGAGGAGCGGACAGCCCCTTTCATATACGGAATAATTTCTGTTCGTTTTAATTTTTAATGTCACTCCTTACTTTCAGCTAAAAAACGTTGTTCTCGTATTTAATTTCTGAAGGTTTTTGAATTAATGCAGGTTTGATTTTAGGATTATCCGAGTTATTGCACGAGCCATTTCTTTGGAGCAGTTTAATTATCTGTCCCACTGTTCACCAGGGGTCCTTGATGGAGCGATTGCCATGCACTTGTAGTACGTAACTTGTACATTACACAGTTCGTTCCAATTTCATCCTCCGGATTTTCTGAAGCTAAGAGGTTATGGATTCTTAATCTTCATCCTTCAATCTAAAATAACTAACAAAGCTCAGCCTGGTACGGTGGGTGTATCATACTAAGCTATGCAGGCCTACTTTCCTTTGGAAGACCTTGCATTAAATGTTCAATATGGGTGCTTTGAACACCGTTGTAAAATGTCGAAATCTATCTCGTACCACGGGTGCCATATTTGGTTACGCATTCAATACTGGGAGAAGAATAGCATTATCCTTCCAGACTTTTTATTTATAGTTCAATGTGTCAACCACGATGTGCAAAATGCTTTAAAAAGTATTAACTTGACGAAAATAGTGGGATAAACCAAATAATTAATATCGCTTGTACACAAATCCTAATCTTCAAAATATGGCACTTTTGAATAAGCCAAATCCACCATCTCAAGGGAAAGGTTTGGAAAATTGTTGCTTTCACTACTCCTAATCGTTTCCAGTAAAGAATCACTGAAATAAGATAATCTAAAATGATCGATTCTCAAAAAATATAAGAGAAATGTGTCAGTATCGGGATTGCGTTAACGTTCCTTAGAATTTTGTATACCATCAGCATTGCGAACAAACACCTCCTTTTTAGACTGCGCAGAAAATGTTTGCCAAACGCTGAATTTCTTTACGTCATGGTGCAAGTGACAGAGGACGCGTCACTCGTGTACGTGCTATTTTTTCAATGTATTCCAATTCTTTCAAATATCTTTAAAATTGCCTCTCAGTTTTTATCTCTGGGCCAGATTTTGGAATCCGACACCGTACTTGTAAAATGTGGGATTGCATTCTATTGTAATCAAAGCGTTTAAAGTAGCTCCTATGTTCCTGATGGTAACAAACCCTTGTAGCCTTTTGTGCCCTATATATTTGTAGGAAACGACGTTGTTAGGGAAAAAATCGATATGTTTGCGCCCCCTGACGGAAACATACAATGGATGCTATAAATACTATGTATGCCGCACAAAATGAAATCGTGGACCGTTGCTTGGCCACCACTTTAATATAAGGTTTAGGGCACCACTACGTGAGGTGTCCAGCCAATTTTATGGTGTTAAACAATCACGTGATCAACACTGATCCTAGGCTTTTTGTGATTTATTTAAAGTCATCCACATGCAAACTGAATGTGCGGTGTTAATCTGAGACACAGTGAGAAAATAATCTCTAGAATCTGACCGGAAAAAGCAGACAGACGCTTTCGTTCTTGCAGACCTTGTCTGGTCTCGCCCATTAGCTTCTGGACGTGTTGAGTACAAAAGTTAAAACCTGTCCCACTGAAAAGGAGTCCTATTATTAGGCTGGACTTCAATTTGCTACAAATCCTAAGCCACTCATTTTCACTTCTTCTGACATTGTTCCTTGCCATTTTCAAAACACATTGAAAACACTTCAGAAATCCGAGGTATCAAACACCCCTGCAGTTGCGGGTATGAGGTAAAAAAGGCAATGGAAAATATTTTTCTCCTCCAAAGCTTCCTACCATATCTTTATGATCACTTTGTATATGCTGGTTCTTGGTCACTAAGGTTGAAAGCACTCTGTGCGCATGCGATAAATCGCGCTATGTGGCAAACATAGGAAAAACAGATAATTGCATTGCAGAGGCTTTTTTATTAATATTGATTTTTATTTTGCAAAGCTTGTGTTTGTGTTGTGTGATTGCATCTACCCAATTAAAGTCACGAACGTTCCTGTTGCATTTTGTGAGATTTCGAAGGGGGAATTATATTTAATGTTTGTTATGAGGTGATAATGAGGATGTAAGGGAGTCCTCAACACTTTTAAAATTTGAGTGACGTGCAAAACAGTTGGGTATTTTTGTGTGATTTACATCGGTTCCTTGCCTCTCCAGTGCGTAGTTTGTTTTGATCAAGAATGAAAGAAACTGGTTATAGTAATTAAAGATGGTTTGAAATCAGAGGATATTTGTAGTAGTTCAAAGTCACTATGCACAATTCACCATTAACAGATGGAAAGCAATGAAGATATCTTTTTGAGTAGTTGGTTAATAGTTGAATATAAAAAAAGAGTTCTTTGGGGACATTGCTTTAGGAGTATCTCAACTTGGCCCCCATGTTCATGTTCATGGCCTTGAACAGCCATATGGTATCACAGATTTACATGATTTGGAGAAAGAACATATCTGTCTGTCTGGTATAGTATAGCCTACCCAAAGTTTATCATGCACTTGTCATATCGCATATGGTTCAAAGCAAGGGAGCATGGAAGTATACCTATTAAATCTTAAACCTCTCTGAGAATACTACTACTACTACTACTACTACTACTACTTCTACTACTACTACTACTACTATTACTACTACTACTACTACTACTATTACTACTACAACAACTAAATTACTATTATTATTATTATTATTACTACTACTACTACTACTACTACTACTACTACTACTACTAGTACTACTATTACAACAACAACTAAATTGCTATTATTACTACTACTACTACTACTACTACTACTACTACTACTACTACTACTACAACAACTAAATTACTATTATTATTATTATTACTACTACTACTACTATTACTACTACTACTACTACTACTACTATTACTACTACTACTACTACTACTACTACTAGTTAACATCGCAGGTCACCTAGCTCAGTTGGTAGAGCGCACGCCGCGAAAGCGTGGGTCACAGGTTCGATCCCCGGTCGTGACATGCTTTTCTATTTCTCTAGTGTTCTTTTCAAATATTACTTTGTAAATCAGTATGTTCAAAAGCATTTAATTTAAGTGTACTGGATACCGCTTCCTTCTTGCATTTTACCTCATGTACTTAATCGCCTTGAAGGTTTTGTTCCGTATTTTATGTTTAGCGATAAGGCTTAAGATGCCTTTTGCGCAAACCACACAGTGCCATAAGTGATGCGCAACAGCTGGCCACTAAGCCTTCATAAAGGGCACGAAATGTTGTTTTTACACCAACAAGTAATGACAAAGCACTATTAGCCTTAAGGGCTGAAGAATCAATGAGACCAGGAGCTAAAACAATATTTGTCCTATCTGACAATGAAGCACCAGAGACTGCACGTGCCCAAGAACCATGCAAATCAAGGGCCCTAATATAACATTTCTTAGTGGCATAATCCATAATAGCCCCCATACACTATAAAGTGGGACTGCCAAGAAAAATCGGGGTACTCAAATTTGTTGCCAATATTCCCGTGATATTTATGGTGGCCGATTCCAATACCATTTCAACACAAACTTGACGGCTTAATGTTAAGGTGCCACCATTAGCCGTACGTAAAGAGCAAGGTTCACAATCTTTGCCTCTGTAAAACATCGATATTATTGATGGTTGGTTCTCCTAACTGCTGATAATTAAAACGAGATGTCGGTCTTCTTTCTCTTTGCGACCTGCAATTCGACGCAATTGCAGTATCAAAATTGCCATTACTATCACCAAGTGACGTATTGTTCATTATGTTGGTCGAACGAACTACGTTTGTTGGACTTTGATTACTTTCTTGCTGAGATATACTATCTTCATTTGGCAACGTCGCGTCTGTTGCATTGAAAACTGCTGGGGGCTGAATTTGTAACTGGTTAGGAAGAAAACCTTCGAATTCTGCCTCCTCGTCGGTACTCTCTTCAGACATGAAGGATTGCTGTGAAGAAGAGAATAACTTTCATCTGTTGAACATGGTAGTCATTGTAGATGAACAAGACTGTAAATTAAAATGTTAATTTTGATAAAATTGGTATTCTGATGCACGCTTCACATAGTTCAGAGATATAGTGAAACTGACTTGTAACTATTGTTTTAAAAAAATGTACAGAATAGGTAGGTGTTACACCTTTCCAATACACTAGGTAACAGGAGTCAAACTTCAAGGAAATTCTCCGATCTATAACAAAGAAGTATGCAAGATAGTATGCAAGATAATAGAAAGACGCAAATAAGATCATTTTATCCCCTCATTTTCCTTCAACTTTCTATTTTGTAGTAGGTAGACTTAGCGTCCGATCGATTACCATAACTTGAACTTTTTCAGCTAATTTCATTAAAAATTCAACCACTAATTGTAACCTGTACGTTATTCATAGAGTTTATTTTATCTTACGTGTTAGGTGCATGCTAGGAGACGGCATTCATTCCTAACGGGGGCGGGTAGAGGGGGTCTCTTCAAAGCATTGCAGTGACAGAAAAATATTAAAATTGAAATCAAGACAGTAGATTACCAATAAAAGTATTACGGTATTTTTGCCCCTCAGACGTTCAGTCTCTCTTTTGTTTTCCCATATTTTGGTTGAGTAGAAAAGTAACGAATGGAAAACTTAATTGGTTTGCGTATGTAACAAAAATCTAAATATAATAATTTCTTTAAATTCCTGATTTGTAATATACTTGTAATTAAACATATGCTTTAGTAAGTTATACATATTTTGATTTTTGACAAAACCTTGTGATCTAAACCCTGTAAGTTTGTTAACTACATTTACCTGAAGGGTCGCCAGTACTCATTACCCCACTACAGGCAAGTTTGAAACAGAATTCCCGGAATTTACAGGATCGGGTTTATTCATTGTGCCGCCAAGACGTAAGAGTAAAAGTGAGCTTCCTTGCACTTTCAATCCCAACAAAACTAACCGATACTTAACTGTAAGCAGAGTATAGGTGAAATTTAAGTATAGGTGAAGTTTAACCATAGGGCTTTGGAAATTTAGGAAAAGTTGTCCAAAAACATAATTGTGGCAAATATTAGAAATAGCTATAAAATGATGTTGATGAACAGAGAAGAACCCAGAAGATCCATAAAGATGGCTAACTGAGGATCTATTATTAGCGTTAAAAAGTAATCTGATGGCTTTATTTTGTAAAGTTTGAAGAGGTTTAGACGTTGAAGGAAAAGCTGATGCCCAAACAGAAACACAATAAAGAAAATATGGATTAACAAAAGAAAAATATATTGTATTTAAAATATCCCTTGGGAAGAATGGCGTAAACGAGAAAGAATGCTGATATTTCGCGGGATTTTTAGAGACACTGTTTTCACGTGTGGAAGTACTTTAGATTTTAAAGGCGGTAAATTGTGAATAGGGGTACTGGGGGCAAAATCTAATAAAGTGTTTCATTGATGACTTTTTTGTACATAATTTCGTTTGACACCCGAAAAACAATTTAGGGCTCCTCATTGACTGTTTACCGTATGATGTACTCGTTTAATGTCGATTAAGAGAAATCAGTGCTTAATTTCTACGTGCCCCCCGGGGGGTGGGGTGGCTGGATGGGTGGTTACTTTAATATGTTGATAGTTTGAGGGGGGTATTAAACTTTCAGAGGTTGAGAAACCTGTTGTAGGTCATGGGTGATTATCGGTTATGCGTCTGTCCCAGTTGCTCTATTCTGCACCTTTCATTTAATTAGGTTGTTGAGCATATACATTATTATAGTATTTGAGAAAGGTGTCATTGTCATGCCATTGTCATGTAATTGTCATCTCATTGCCCTGTCATTGTCATGCCATTGTCATGTTATTGTCATGTCATTGTCATGTCATTGTTATGCCATTGGCATGCCATTGCCCTGTCATTGTCATGCCATTGTCATGTCATTGTCATATCATTGTCATGTCATTGTCATGTCATTGTCATGTCATTGTCATGTCATTGTCATGTCATTGTCATTGTCATGTCATTGTCATGTCATTGTCATGTCATTGTCATGTCATTGTCATGTCATTCCAATAACTTCTAAGCATGGAATAATCCGTCAGATTGTGTAGCTAGTATTGTCCCAACATTGTAAAAGATTTGGCTACCGCTCTGTTGAGCAAATAGAATGTTATGAATAGGATCTTCCTTCCTTCGCTGCAATTGTTGCACGTGAGATACGAGGTAAAAAACAGACCTATTCTTGATCTTATTGACAGGTAACCATTCTTCAAATGCTGCTTCATGTGACGGCTTCACATGTTTTTGACTACTTTGATCGTTTCTTGCGGTATTTATGGATAGGGTCGGTGACTGAGTAATGTGTATCGAAAGGGGATTTGAGATATCCATGTGGGGAGGGGGTACAAATGTAATTTTGTTTTGTACATTGTTTTCATCGGTTGCTTGTTGCGGCGAATTTTTTCGCCAGAAAAAAGTAGGAATCGATCCTACTTTTTTTCTGTCAGCGCGAAGGGAAAATTTTCGCTGCAGCAAATTCTTTGTTAGCGCGAAGAGAAATATTTCGCAGTGGCGAAGAGCTTATTACATAATGCGCATGCCTAGAGACGAAAAAAAATCGCTTCGCGCTAACAAATTCGTCTAGTGGAAATTCGGCTTTACTTTCGCTTTCATTGTCTTTCATTACGACAAAAACGTGAAATGTGCACAATCAAAAATGATGATTGCTATCAGCAACATAATGCAACGTTTTAGCAGCTGTTGAGTAGGAAACAATCACAACTCTAAAGAAGTCATGTAACACAGTCGGGCATGCCTTTATTTACAATTTTTCACGGACAGATAATTTTGATTATTAGCTGCCCATCAATTTTAGAACAAACAAAGCAATCAAACTCACCCGTCAATTCCTTATGGTTATTCAATAAAATTGGCCTGAAGCTGGCAATTGCAATCTTTGTTAACCCTTCTTTACTTAAAAGCTCTGTATTCAAAGGAGACTTCCGACAGAATCCACAAATTCGATTTATTGTAATGACAACTAATTGGAAAAAGCTGCTCAATTCATCATATTCTCCAACAGCAAAGCTTTCCATATTTAGCTTCCCACCAGTGTTGCAACTATCATTGTAAGATTCCCACTGTTAACCAAGGGACTACGCAGTTCCGTTTGACGTCTACTCCTATGGTTATGGGGATACTACACTACGAGATAAGTGTAGCAGCGATAAGATGGTATTTTAATACTCACCTTAACATTTTACTTATTCGTATCATTGTAAGATTCCCACTGTAAACCAAGGGACTACGGAGTTCTGTTTGACCTCTACTACAATGGTTATGGGAATCTTAAACTACGAGATAAGTGTAGCAGTGATAAGATGGTACTGTAATACTCATCTTAACACTTTACTTATTCCTATCATTGTAAGATTCAACTGTGAACCAAGAGACTACGGAGTTCCGTTTCATGTAGAGGAGAAATTATCTTACCAACTCCTGCAAGTCCCTCATGAGCCAAGGCTAACATACCTTGTGATCGGAAAAAGACTGGGTCTAGCCGGGTGACTAGCCCAGAGCCAATTCCTAAAATCATCTTTTAGGAACTGCACAAGTAGAATTTGGTGTTCGATTTTAATGGATAGAGTTGAATTAGAAAGTTTCAGAGTTCGGATACGTATTGAAATAAAAATTTAAAGGAACGTAGTTTATTCCAACGGCAATTTAGTTAAACCTAATTAATAGTTGTCGCGTACATTTAATTCCAAATACAGAGGTTTATAAATACCCCTCTTGCAATTTCTGATTCAAATACGAAGCTATTTGCTTTAGAAAAGAACGATGGACATTTTATGAAGCACTGTACTGAGGGAGTCGACCATTTAACCAGCCAGTTTGTCGACACTCAGATGCAGGCATGTCAGACAAACATCAACGATTTATTTGTTTTAAAGTGAATTAACTTTTTGTTATCCAGCATATTTACATTATTTTATTATGTCTCAATATTTCCTAGTTAATTATGATATATTTTAAGTTAATTTTTTTGTTTTGTTTTTTATTTAAAATCAAATCACAACGATTCCTTACTGACTTTAGTCCACTATGACCAAAATTACATATAATACAAAAACGCATTTGATAATAAGAGTTGAGATGAGAAATTGCTCAACGCAAGATCATCCTCTTTAACAAGAACGCCAGTTCCACCAAACGCCCGTTGCCGGTCACTGATGGGTACGACATTCCTTGCACGGCTAAGAGAGTAGAAAATTCACAACCTGCAACTATGATCAAACAGTGATCCTTCCCATTGCTCCTGCACCAGTTCTGACAATACTATAATGCCTTGCTGTCACAACCGGTAATGCGTCAGCTAATTGTGAGTGCGTGTTTTCGTCACTGGCCAAAATTGATGCACCACAGAGACAGCAAGATTTTCTGAAAATTTGGGAAACAAAGCCGAGAAAGTTATCTTTCAATTAAAATTACCTTCAGTGTTCAGTGACTTTATCATTTAAAAATTATCAAATTGAAATGACGATGAATAAGTATTATTATTGTGTATCAGTAATTGTGTAAGTAATTAACAAAGAGAAAATCACCGAAATGAAACGATTATCTTGCACAAGAATATCGTAAACTCTCTGTTTGCAATTCAAAAAATCATTGTATATCCTGAATTTCTTTCCTCTGTCGTACCATTCGGACCATAGCAGACAAATGACCTCCACAACCTCCTCCATAATGACTTTCTATCTTATGATCTGCTTTCCTCACTGTGACAGTGTGTCCGAGTGATTGGAGCAGCTGTTGCACAATCTAGAGGTTATGAGCTGCAGAGGTTCGAGCCTGGTTGAATTCACGTGAACAAAACACAGAACCGCTATCACTAAATGAGACTTACATAGACCAAATCGGCACTTGACATTACGTAAAAACTCGATAACAACAGCACTAGTGACGTTCTTGTAAGCGCATTCAACCTACTTAGAATGTTAGGGCGATAACATAATGAAGATCAGTGTCTTCAATAGGTCCAGCAATAGCTATAGCTAATTTTTACCATGGATGATTGGGAAACTGAACAGATTGGACAGGCACATCACACAGAGTGTTAGGCTTGCCAAGCTCACAGCAAACAGAGCATTTCTTAACAAAATCCTCAACCTCTTTTTCTAACCGAGGCCACCAGTAATATTCATTTTACATTCATGGAACATTCCATTTATATTTGAAGTAATGTTTACATATTGATTTTACATAAAAACCTCTGCAACTCACAGTTCACAAGACATTTTGAGACTATCTTTTTATGCGCCGGGCTTAGAGGCACTTATTTAATTGAAAGAAAAGTTCATTGCAGGCTGAAGTAATACTTATCTGTATGGATCAAAAGGAGCCTGAAAATATATGTGATATTTTCATAAAGACATGTACAGTTATAACCCACACAAAGTAGATTTAACATGATTTTATTAAATAAACTTACAAGTTTATCTCGTCATTTAAAGACTTAACGTATAACAGTATTTTCAAAACAACTATCTAAAGTCCATGCATATCAAACTGAGAGGCCCATACGCAACTCGGAGTGTACCGAAAGGTGAGGTGCGAGCAGGGCCAGGCCAATATTATATAGGACTTGGACCTACCAATTTCTGTGGGTCAATTTTAGACTTAAACTTACTTGACTTATATCTCCGCACAATTGTTGGGCACAATGTTCTGTCATCGACTATGGCCCAATCCATCACGCGCAGTGGTTTCTGAATTTCTTCACGTCTCTGGTCCACCCATTCTTTAAGACAGTGGTTCTCAAACTTTTTGGCTCGCCGACCCCCTAATGAGATTTTAAGACTTCCATCGACCCCCTAGAATCTAGGTTTAAGTTATCTAATTAAATAATTACACACATCACAATTCTTTCTCCGACGACAGGGTGCGCACCCATTCCTATCGCTATCCTGAACATGTGATAAGATAAAGATTACAATTTTTTACGTTTCGCTATGATATTTTTCAAAAAATATCGAAACGTAAATAAAAATGTTTACTTTTCTTAGTTTTTGATAACACGTATAAGCAAGGGAGAATACTGGCTGCTTGAGTAAACATATATACACACACACACACACATACATACATATATATATATATATATATATATATATATACATATATATTCTCAGCAGACACATTGCAATTATACATAATTCTCAAAGAGTGGAGCATTACCACAATATACTAAGATTCACGTATCTTATTTATATATAAAATCAGCAAGGGAAAGTAATTTTGTCAAAAACCGGTTAAAAAATTGGTTTTTAACCCTAAAACATTCTTTAAATACTTGACGTCCATACTTTAACGTTTCTAATCTTTCACAGCTTGGACAGCGAATCCTGGCTTTCCCCAATTACTTTTAACTAGCGGCAAACTTTCCTGTTTTCCTATATAGCAAAAGCCTAGTCATTTACTCAGTTACCTTGAAAAATCATTTATTTACTGCACTGATACGGAATTACTTGGCAAGACTAAATTTCAAGAAATAGGACGTTTTGTATTGCACTCTCATATCAATCAATGTTTGAGAGAGAGAAAAAAAAAATTAAACACCTAAAAACACACAGAATCAGACACACAAACACTCAAAGACAGACACAGAAACATGCAAGCACCCGCTCAGACACACAGGCATAGTGAGAGATACAAGCATAAAGCCGCTCAGGCGAAAAGGCATAGTGAGAAAGAGAGAGAGAAAAAAAAACCTAGTAACACACAGAGTAGGACAAACAAACACAGACATGAAAAGCTGCAAACACCCACTCAGACACACAGATATAGTGAGAGAAACAAGCAAACACCCGCTCAAACACATAGGCATACTGAGAGAGAGAGAGAGAGAGAGAGAGAGAACACCTACAAACACACCGAGTTGTCACCACCGAGGCTGGTCTCCAATTGCATTGAGCTGAATCTCGATGTCCACCGGTGGATGATTGGGAGGTAATGTGGCGACTAGAGAAATGTATGTTAACATCGGAGGTCACCTAGCTCACCTAGTAGAGCGCCAGCCATGTCTCAGCCCATATATATGTATATATACTAATGTTCCGAAAACCTTGCAGGACCAATCGGTCATATTTACAGGGCACACTAGTTTCCTTCCCTGACACGAAATATTCCGGTGTTTTAATTTCGTTGCTGTAAAAGCATTATCATTACAACACTTAAAAGTTTACTCTAAAATAATTTTCTCAGAATACAGATGTATACAAGGATATTGGTCGTACTGATATGTTTGGGCGTAAAGTGTGAATTTCCGTGTTGTCAGAATCCAAGTCTACTGAGATGCATGATAAATATATTGAGTTCTGTCCCTATTTGTATTAGTTTTTATAATTGCCTTCCTAAATGATGCTCGCAAACTGTTTAAATTTGCTCTTCTTGCAGACCTTGCTCGGAGGTGCCAACTTTGATTTTTTAGCCTTATACGACTGTTCCAAAAGTGTTGGTCTGCTGAATTGATACGGCAAACTTAAACATGCAAACAAAGCTGTCCTGTATACAATCTGCGTATGTTCCATGTTACGACTCGTGTGGATAAGCGTGTAGTTTTTGTAAGAGGAAACAAACAAACCTTTTCGTCCCTCATTACAGTTACACATAGATGTTCTAACAGTTTTCGGCTCATTCATTGCCATAGACGGAAGAGTTTATCAAGTCTTGAGTCTTTTGCCTTTTTGCGAGCTACTTTTCAAGTGAAAATTCTCCCAGGGATGGAAGTTTGAAGACAGGCCAAAGATGGCAAAAAGGTAGAGACTCAAGACATGATAAACTTTACCATCTATAGCTACTTTTGTTTAATTGGTCAGTGCTCCAGAATGGTAACGTAACTTCAGATAGGTAAAATTTTGGCATTTTGCTTGTGATGATCAGTGATTTTTCAATGGTTAATTAACTCTTCAAACAGTTTGCCCCCCCGGCATGAGAGGACAGCTACAGGGGTTGCTTCTAACGAAATGAAGTAATCTAACATATACATGGAGTGTGTTCTACGACACTATGGCATTCTTTCAGGAGTACCGTGTAAAATGTCTTGAACTTGTCTATTAAACGTTTCCTTCAGAATCTATTTTGATATAAAAAAAAACCTTGATTAAAATAAAGTAATTGCAGCGACTGTCCCACTGGTATAACTTTAGATATAAAATTAATCTAAAGAAAAATAGAAAATAAGTGATTTTATGAACCGCATGTAAATGATTAATATAATCAACGTAAACACTATTTAATAGCTTACAAAAATGTCGTTTTATTGTTTAATAGAGCACTCAAGTCATAGTTTGCAAGGGGGTGTAGACCTCCACCTCGAAAAATCAACCCCCACCTACAAAGACACCCCCACCTAGAACTCTAAAGGCCAACTCCCACCTAGAAGAAAGCTTTGGGCAAAAATTTCCAAAAGTTCAAATCACCGCTTCCCACCAATAATGTAAATAGAAACACTTCATCACTTGAAACATTTCATCACTTGAAAGGTTTCACAATGCCACTTCCTTGAAGAAAAACAGCCAAACGCCCAGCTTCTTATGAGAAAAACTTTTCTTAAGTTAGGTGAACCAGAATCGCTAATACAACTTTTAATTTGAAGTGGATACCACCGTGTAATGCCAGAGTTGTCCATTTCCAGAGATTTCGTTGATAGATTGTTCTCTGTCGTCCTCTCGTTCTCTTCTCTTCCATTCCTTTCCGTTAGTAGTTGTCTTTCCATCCCGTCCTTTTGGTAGATGTGGCCAAGAAGTTTTAGCCACCTTTTTCCAATTGTACGGATCAGTGATCTTGATAGATCATTGTCAGCCAATGCTGTTTCATTTGGTATATTATCTGGCCATTTCTTAGCATGCGTTTGTAGTACCACATCTCGCAGCTGCAAATCTACCTTCATTTTCTTTTGTGATCTTCCAACTTTCACATCCATAAAGTAACAATAACCAAACTTAGGGTTTGATAATACGGGGTCGCAGGTTAGAGCTTCGGTGGTGACATATTTTCAACTTCTGTAGTGTCTTTTCAAAACAAGCCCTACCTAGTGTGCACATGTATACATGTGCCTACTCTCGAGTGCCAAATAATCGCACCCCCCTCTCCCCGCCGCTTATTAATTTTTTGACATTTATAGGACCCCCCGCCGTTTATCAATTTCAAGGAATTTCCTAGTACTCAAAATGTAAATGATGTCTTGAATAACTTTCCCTGCAACATTTGACCCTGAAACAGCTGTTAATTAGTCAATTAGTACGTATTTTGTCCTCATATGTGTCATCCTTATTTAAAACTTTCACGAAATTGACACTGGAGTTCAGACATCCATGTTTGACTTGTTGCTCAATTGTTAGAAATATGCTAACTTCATGATGCAGTTTCATAGTAGAAGTTTGTTTAGTATTTCAGTTACTTTGTGATTTGGTGATCCTACCCGTTGAAGTTGAGCGTAACCTTTCTGAACAAAATTACAAGACAAGGGAAATTTCATGCCATTCGTGAACTTAAGCTTGCCGTCTTTTCATACTTGTTTTTTCTTAGGACCTCTTTTAGGTCTTACAATCCACTGTCGGATCATTAACAGAGAATCCGCTGCCAGTGTAGAGTAGCCTTCCTTCGTATTTATTTGAGAGATTACACTTAAGTATACTGAAAACTCAAAGTCAAACATGGCCCTAGTTTCTTCATGTTGTTTCTATACGCCTTGATAGTAAATACTCTAGCAATGTTTGATACCCTGAAATTTGTAACAGTTGTTATAATGTGAAATAAGCTTACTTATCAAATGGCTTATAGCCGTTACATAGTATCTAAATTTCACGGCTCTAAAACCCCACTTAAATGGAGGACTGGGATGGAATAGAGAAGAATTTGAAAATTAAACAAGCAGTTACCTGTGTGAAGGTTAATTGGAATTCTTCTCTATGACGGACTAGTCCGCCCACCCTGGTGCAACATGACGGGAAGGTACAATGCTATTTATTATTGTACAGTAATATCGTGAAATTTAGATGGTAAAAGTCATTTTTAAAAGCGCCCCTACCGAAAAACCGCCTGCGCCTTTCCAAAGACATTCGATCTTTCTAGCGCCATTGTTTATAAATGTGACTATGACGTCACCAGGTGCACTATGTGATATTTCATTACGGTGTACTGTATTATAGACTAGATCTCGATTTGGTCTATCCTTGGTAAGACCATACATATAAGGGTTATTCAACCGAATACTCAGTTAAGCTGAACTTTAAAAATTACATCTTACATCGGTCAAGACAGTTTTGGGGGGTCATAAAGGAGAAGGTAAGGGCTGGTTTCGAATCAAGACGATAAAATATAAAAGGATAACTTGAGTAAGGAAAGTGTTTACAGGAACTGGCAGGCAGCGTTTGTAGTTTATTCACAGACCAAGAATTCCTTGATTGACTGCACGAATCTATTCCTTAGGTCTAGCACAGCGATCATAGGTCTCGGACAGGTGGCCACCATTCTACTTTATAACTCATGAAATAGCTTAATTAAAACATTAGGAATAGGAATTAAGCTGAAATGAAGAAACACATATTAATTGGCTAGAAAAGAAAAGGAGTTGCGTGGGTTAGATTATGTGAGAATTTCATTGGTTCGTTACAGGTTTTAGGTAGTGTTATATCAATAGAAAGCAGCCTCGTTTCAATTACACCACTTCATTCCTGCAAATTTATGGTGTGGCGTCAACGGATCTCATGTCGGCTCTGCTAGTGTCCATCCATCGTTGTTTCGGGCGTCTCCTTCCTCTCTTTCCAGGCGGCTCCGAATTCAGCATTCTCTGTCCCACGTAGTTCTCTTCTCTTCTCTTTATCTTTATGGACGTGCCAATAGGCACGCTTAAATAGGCATTGAGTAATGTAGGCTTCCATGTCGTCTAAATTGAGGATGCTACATTTGGGCTCGTTCGTTACTATGTCCTTGCATCTGTGCATTATAGAAGGCAGTGTAGTGGTCTATACTGAGGTTTAATTGTCCGTTGGAATTACTCTAGTTTCAGGAGAAACTCTAAACGCAAGTGGAGAGAGTCATACCAAATGCTTCAGTTCCAAGAGGAAAGGTTGGCTGGTGGTGCCATAGGTAAGAACATAACATTTGAATATATATATACATGTTATATTAGATATGACTTGAGTAGATATACTATAAGAAAAGTTTATAAATTTATCTGTTAGTTATGCATCTTTCATTTATATCAGCACTATCAATTCGTTTTTTGTCAGTAATAGAGAGGACCAGCCCATCAACTTTAAGAACAGTAGTATCCTGTTTTATCTGACTTTTATGTGACTTCTATGCCATTTTCAGCTTAAGCTAAAGGTATAAGGATGAGGTATAAGAAGTCATCTTAAGGTCTTATGGATGTGTCACAATCAGTTCAATACTCGGATTTTTTGCCGGGAGCTAACCAGGGCTAGCCTCCTCACAGATATTCTCTTTTTACGTCAGGATACACACTTGGTCCTTGCTTAAGACGTCTTCAGTACTTGTGAGTGGCCCTGCCAATCCCTCAAATTTTAAAAATAGAACCCCCTCCAGTTTGTAGCTACACCTCGAGCAGCCGCTATCTCGAAATAATTCCTCAGTTTCATGAATATTTTCGACTAATAATAGCTTAGTTTCTGGTTGGAGAAGGATAACTGGAATCATCTGTGACAGAGAGGGAGGCCATAGAGAAGGTTTATGGATGTGGTGAGGGAGGACATGAGGGTGGTTGGCGTGACGTCCAAATTATCTTCAGCCCTCCAAATTATTATAACCCCGTCCGATCTATAAATTTTCTCTTCCTTGATTACCATTGCCTATTGATACAAATGGTTTGAGTAAGGTATAAACCAGATCCTCCTCATCGCCAGCAGCAGCAGCAGCAGCAGCATTACGCTCTGGTTAGAGAGAGACTAAACACCATCACTAGAGTCTTCCTGCATCAGAGAACCTCCCAAGCGATATGTCCTTTGCCAGGAAAGAGCAGGTGGCACTAAACCGAGCAAGAACGCGAGAACGATAAACAAATAGCAACCTTCATCAAAGGGGTTGCCTGTTAATGCAGTCTGTCCTTGTGTAAATCAAACGAATTATTGGGAATTATGAGTATTATTTTGAATCATGAGTATTATTGGGAATTATGAGTTTTATTGGCAATTATGAGTTTTATTGGGAATTATGAGTATTATTTTGAATTATGAGTATTATTGGGAATTATGAGAATTATTGGGAATTATGAGTATTATTGTGAATTATGAGAATTATTTGGGATTTATGAGAATTATTGGGAATTATGAGTATTATTTTGAATCATGAGTATTATTGGGAATTATGAGTTTTATTGGGAATTATGAGTTTTATTGGGAATTATGAGTATTATTTTGAATCATGAGTATTATTGGGAATTATGAGTTTTATTGGCAATTATGAGAATATTGATAACATACTGCTACAATAGCCAAGTGTACACTGAATAACCTACAAACTGAATTATGACGATTCTTTATCAATGGGCTCTTTGGACCTTATACTCAGATTTTTAGCAGCAAATATTACACAACAATAAACATTATCACTTTCAAATAAATTCGACTTTTTCTTCCATGCCTTAGTTGGTTTGCGGGTTTGCCATTTTAAAATACAGATATTGGTTACATATGTATGGTGTAAATATGGCAATGTTGTTGATTCAGAAGATAACACTCATTGAGCTAAGGTAGTAAAGCATAATTTTTAACTCTCCTTTGCTGAAGCTTCTTCAATGGAACTTGCTGGAGTTGATGGCCGCACTTTGGCTTGACTTTAAAAAATTTTTCCCCGTCCGCACACTCTTTCCATCTACTTTCCCAGTACCTATACTCCCTCCTCCAACTTTATAAGTCGGATTGACGCACATATCTCCATGGTGGTGCCATGGTCAATATGACCCTCGACGACTCATTATGGAATTTCCACATTCCGATCTGTTGCGGCGTCCCAAGTCTCACGGGTACTCAGGATGGTTGTTTCCTTGAGTTTGTTCAAAAGACAGGAGCCTTTGCCCGCCTGTTGCTTTCTTGTCAAGAACCCTCCCGGCCAGGTAGAGTATTTCGATTTTACCCTTTCTGATAATATGACCGGTGAAAACCATAATTTTGAACAATACAAACATTCTGTGTAAGAGATCTTATTTTTTATGTAATAATTCACCAACTTGCCCCCTCCCCCTTACCTTTTCCCCGTTAAGAGGGCGTGGGAGCTTCTATTTTGTTGCCTTGGAACTAATCTCTCCCCCCCCCCAATTTCCCCCTTTTAAGAGTTTATAGATTAGCCAGAAAACCGTTTGCCAGAAACGTTTCCTCACCTAACATAGACGGTCCTGCTATAAAGCAAGGTCTCATGTACTTTACGAAATAGCGAAAGCCGACTCAAAGTCAAGTACATTTATGTTCCTTCTCCTATTTCTGGGAATGATGTTGCCTGACTAGGCGTACCATCAAGCGTTCATCGCTTGCTTCACATTCTCTTGTCTTCATTATCACTATCTACCCAAAACTTTCTATTTGACTCTTACCTATGCAGCAATGTTTACAATATGTATGTTTTTCAACACTGATCATCAGCTAGTTAAACTACATCAAAAGACAACAAACTAGAGGCAATCAAGAGTACGTAGTCCAAACGTAATTGCACTTGACATATTTTCAGTAAATTGCCGTAACACAATGATGTTTAAATCAACGCAAGGACCTTCAACTGGTTTCTAAATTATTATCCAACTGTTTTTCACTTACTTTGTTTCTTTGGAACAGGGTAACTCTTTTGCAAAATCTGCTTTAATTCTTTAAACTTTCGCCCTTGAACATTTCACAACAGCGGTCCAATGAGGGTAACCTTGGGGGAAAACAAAAGTCAAAACACGTATAAATGGCAAGTCTTCTTGTGATAAAATAGAAAATTTTGTATTTTTAAAAACAAGGGCTTGAAACCCCCATTCTAGGTCTATCAAACAAGTTGGATTTGATGTTTTTTTATCTAAATAAATTTAATCGACTTAACGACTAAATTATGCAAATTTTCATGCGCTTATAAGTTTTTATGATTAACTCCAATCTGAATGAATTTTCCGTATTTGAAATCAGAGTAAATATTCAATTTTTTGTATGGATATATTGTACTCCACCTTGAGTTGGGCTAAGTCCTATAAACATGCACAGGCTTTATGGGAAAATAGCCACAGACTAGTTTCTGGGGGAGAATTCTAAAGCATTCTTTTTTGTCCAATAAGTAACTGCTTGTGCACTTTATAGTTTTCTGTTCTAAATGGACTGACAATACTCCCGAAATTTTCCCGAAATTGAGTTGATCCCACATCTAGAGATATTTGTTTTAAAGCCCCTCATATGAAAAATACCCCATTTGTGTTCAAAAGAAACATATGTGTACAGATAATATGCAACCACTTTTGGGACTTTAGCACTGTTTTTGTGGAGAAAATTAGTCTGGCCCAAATGGAAAGTTGTATATATATAACATAAAGGGAGGATTGTAGTTACGCCATGATGACGTCATAAACACCTTGGTTTACCTTATTCCTTTCAAATTTCGCCTCCCTACAATTTTCGCTCCCTTTAATTTTCGCCCCCTGATCCTTCGTTTGGTCCCCTTTAATTTTTGCCCCCACCCGGACGAAAATTAGAGGCAGGCAAATACCCGGGGCATTTCTTTGCTTGTTCCCTACATTTTTTGAATTTTCCTTTGGTGAAGAAATATTGCCTATAACGGCATATCCCTGCAAACCTGCCAATACTGCAGCCCCCGCAATTAGATATAAAACGCCGCGGTGAAGGCAAGGCACCGCGGAAAGTACCGCAACACTTTTTTCGTTACAAAAAGTACCGGCCACAGAAGCGACTATTTGACCAATTTGATGCATGATAAACATATCTTGCACACCCTTTGTCATCAGTGATGACCAACGCGCGGCCCGAACATGCGGCCCACGATCGTTTTTTATGCGACTCGCGTAACATTTATTAGATTCACTTTCCTTTGGCCGGACTAAGAAACAGTTTAAAAGTCGGACAACCCCTGCATCATTTTCATCTTTTTTTAATTACCCAAGCAACTTGTACCCTATTACTGCAAGATTTCATTTATCTCAAAGTTGCCCGTGTACGACTGAGTGTGCTGCTACTATGGTCGCCAGGCGAAATACTTCTCAAAGTTCTCAGCCTGTCCGCGCCACGTGACTTGACCGAGGAAGGACTGGAATCCAGCCTGTCTATCTGTCCAAAGCCTTTTGAATTTTAGAAAGGATCATCAAGGAGAGAGGATTTGAAATGTCAGATTTGGAAAGAATACTATAGAAATAAAACATATCACCATTAGGATCGAACCCCTGACCAACACTATCGCGGCGTGTGCTTTACAATGTGAGCTAGGTGACCTCTGATGTTAATATACTCTATTTCTCTAGTCGCCACATTAGCTCCCAATCTTCCACCGGTGGACATTGACATCCAGCTCAACGCAATTGGAGACCAGCCTCTCTGCGCCATGTGACTTGACCAAGGAATTTCGACTGCAAGAGAAGGCAGTAAGTGAAAAGATAGCTAATATGCCTGCAGTTTTTATTTAACATCACTCCCTCTTTAAATTTTATCTAAGTTCTCGAGAACATTTTAAATCATTGTTAAGACAGTGACGAGTCCAGCGACAGGTTAGTTGTTGAACAACGAGTTGATTGGTAATTACGAGGCATACAAGCTGCATGACGACTTTCATACTAGCTTCCTCAAAAAAGTTCCCCATTAAAACCATGTTATGACGCTTTAAGGCACCCGATATATCTTGGTGTTTAATTACTACTCAGTCTGATCCCTCTAAACTTGTGGTTAGACGTAGAAGTAGTTGGGATATTCTTAGTATCAGCATGGAGGGAATGATTTCTCTAACAACAGCATGTTTATCCTAGAGATTATTCCTAAAGTAGGACACAACCTTACCTTCTTGGCTTCTCCAGCATTCCATACAACATATGTAGTTCTATAGAGTAAAATGTTCCAGCAGAATCAGTTGTGTACGGCTGAAGAAACGCTTAACAGGAGAAGGTAGTAACTACCTCGATACCTTGCTAATTCGCTCATTAATCTGTGTTGTAAAGAATCGCTATCAGAGCGATGCTAGTTATCACCATCTGGAAAGTGTCTGAACAATATTATTCGTTATCTGCTAGTTGTAACCCTTATTATGTCTACTGCTATCATTTTTCAAGAAGACACATCAAAGCGGCCGATGGATTCTAGCCTCTATCGCCATATACCGCTTACTTTAAGGCTTTTAACGACTCAGTCCGCTGACATACTCCTTTCAAATTCCTCATTTCCACGATTATGTCTGTAATTGGAGAAAATATAACTTAACCAGAAGGCACCCACTTACGATCAAATTTGAGTGGCTTGGAGGAATGGCTTTAGTCTATAAAAGATCGCGATAAGAGTATTGTCAGTGCCAAGCAAAACTCATAAACAATAAGACCACCAAGATATTTTCTGAATTTAAGTACCTTTTCAGTAACGTCTCCTTAGCTGCTTCAATTTGTCTCATCATCAAATTTCAGTCCGATTCCCAAAATATCTCTATCACTCATCAAGCATTACTTCTCTGGTCTGTTTTGAGTTGCAATGGAATGATCCCATGGGTTGATTTTTGAACTTATGTTCAAGGGCCTTACGTTTGAAGGAGTTACGTTCGAAGAGCATATATTCATAGCATTATTTAAATCTGGCGACAGCGGACTTACAGTGGCGTGATTACGCTTGCAAAAACGTATATTTTTATATATTTGTAGATAAATACAAATTCCAATAAAATGGTAAACAATTCAATGGAAATTTAAAAAAGATTACCATGTCTGTAAGCGCATTATCGTAAGCCTTGTTGCTAGTATTCCCTATCAGGAGCTCAAAATCGATGGTTACGAGATGAATAAGTGATGCAATTCTATGGACCTGCCTGACCATGCCAACAAGCGCGAGATTCAATGCAACATGTGGCATCAGCAGCTGGTTGCGGGACAACTTCAAAATTCGGCAGGACCCTATGCGGCACATTATTACTTTCGTCCATTTATCATCTTATTGGCTCAATTAGTCAACAATCCAGCAACTGTCTCACGCAAATGAAAGCAGCAACGAAAAGAATAACGTACGCGCAATATGACAGCAAAATCACCAAATAATCATCGCTTGCTCTCTCATACCTGTAAACATGTCTGTGGCACATGATAAGAGGATTCCGTAATCTTTCAGCTAGTGTATGCAAACTATGTCAAATATGCCTTATTAGCCTATTTTAAACGCTTTGTGTACCATAGAATGTACGCATCCAGTGTATGCAAACTATGTCAATTATGGCTAATCAGCCTATTTTAAACGCTTTGTGCACCATGGAATGTACGCATCTACTGTATGCAAACTAAGTCAAATTTGCCTTACTATCCTATTTTGAACGCTTTAAGCACCATAGAGTGTACGCATCTAGTGTATTCAAACTATGTCAAATATGCCTTATTAGCCTATTTTGAAAACTTTGTGCACCATAGAAGTTACGCATCCAGTGTATGCAAGCTATGTCAAATATGGGTAATTAGCCTATTTTGTTTGCGGTACAAAACAAGAGTTCTTCACGAAATAGCGAAAATATTGTGTATTCAATGTTTCTGCTATTTCGTTCAGAAATTTTTGGATCGTAGCATGCGCGAGAAGCCCATCCACTCCTCCTTATACGAAAAACTGTTCTTTTCGTCATAATTGTTACACTAAACTTTCTCACCCTTAAATTTTATATTTTCTAAAACAGTTGTCATTGCCAGAGTGGGTACATCTTCTCACGCAAAACCCCTTACGAAGTCAAAATCATTTTCTGAAAATGGTCTGCGTCGCTTTGCTGGTCCAGCCACACTCTACATATTATTACACTATTCGCAACATTATACTTCATTAAGCTACTACTGCTACTACTACTAATAATAATAATACATTTATAATAAATTAATCCCAACAGCAATCTCAATGACGAGCCCCCACCCCAGGGAAACACCTTTCCCTTTTGGAAAGAATGGACCCTGGGGTATGGCCCCACTGCTTATCTCGGGGATGCACTAAGAGCTTGCAAAATACACTACATCGCCTGGTCATTTTACCTTAACAGTCATTGTTTCCTGCTTCAAACTAGCACTGAAGTCGACAGCATATTGTATCAGGTACAGTAAAGTGGATAAACCCCTTTTATTTCCTACCTGTATGGCTACTGGGGACTCACCTGAACAGGTTATCAGGGGAAAGGTTCCACTTTTCGAAAGTGTTGCCAGCGCTTTGTAGTGTACGGTAAATGTCTTTTATATCACAACCAGCCGTATGTAAGAGAAATGCTTTCTTTTGATCCGCGTTGGTGATGCCACTTGCTGTAACAAATGGAACAAAGTTCACAAAACCAGTCGCTTTAATACAAATGTTAAGATTACGTCATTACCATAAAGTACCGATAAAGCGCCAATGCTCAAATAAGCGTCCAGGTTGGGAAAAATATTTCTCACAAGCGCCCAGGTCTGAATAAGCTCCCAGTATATATTGGATGGGTGAAAAAGAAACTAAACCTTTTCAAATTTTCTTTGACTTTCGACCTAAAAAACGTTTACTGATAGGTCGTAAAATTCTCTAAACGCGTCGACTGAAAGCTTCCCTTCTGCATCCTTGATCTGCTCCGTCACAGACATAATTTTTGAGGCAAAAGTTGGGGACACCGCGGTGTTTAAGAAAGAAACTTTCTCGGCACCGAAGAAAAAAATCGTTGTGTCACAACCTGGAAGACAGTGCACAAACGGTAACATAATCTGCTCCTCTTTGGACAAGTGGACTCCATCCACCGGCTCGTGTACTGGGATAATGTTAGTCGGGAACTTCAAGAAAAGTTCGCTCAGTCCTTCGGCTTGAAGCTCTTCAAAAAAATGAACACATGCTACTGCCACGTCTGTGTCGTTGGCATGATGAATTTGAGTGTGATCTTCTCTAGTGCCTTTCTGCTTGTTTGAGCAAGTAGTGACTAAAAGGAAAAGTTGAAACACATATATAGCCAGTTGAAGCTGGAATCTAGAGCTTCGAAGCTACAGGAGTCAGAGGGAATCTGATGATACACATAATATACTACTCGTTTGTGGTTAATTGTAAGGGGGCGAATGAGCAGAGGGCAGATATTTTTCTAGATTATTATGACGTGGGGGGTCACAAATATAGGCTTAAAATGGAGGGGGGGGGGGTGAAAATAAAATGTGGGGTGGATGTTTGTTTTTACACAAAATGACAATAAAAATTTTACTGACGGAGATGGTGAAGAGACAATAAAGTAGGGGCAAGTGTATTTCTTACGAACATGACACGTACGCATGAGCCAGAGTAATATGTTGAAATATTGAGGGAGATCGTTGAAAGACAGTTATGCAGACACGAACAAGCTGCAAGATTTCCTATGCAGGACGAAAAAGGAAATTGGAACTGGGGATAGTACACATGCTACAAAATCAATGAACGGTCATGTCCGTCTATGACAAAGATGGTGGGAGTCTTGGAGGCAAAGTACTTTCATGGACAAAGCTGCTGATCCAAAGCAAACGATGACATAACAAAGTCTGATGTTTATGACGATGGCGCTGATGATGGAGCTGCTGTTGTGAAGGGAGACGTCCCCAAATCTTTGTTAACTAGCTACACCTGCTGATATCAGAACATGAGGCTATTATTGCAGTTCACTCAGAGGAAACAGGAACGTCGAGGGCTATCAGAGTCTTTCCTTAAATGTTATTTAAAAACTTTTCTAGTAAAAAGATTCCTCTTTTGAGGCTTTTTCACAACTACACCCTTAAGGTTGTAACTAAATTCTTAAAATTTCTATTTCAATGGAAGAAAGCTATTAGATATCCTCAATAGGTGTTGAAGTTCTGTTATTAACAACGTCACTTTATTGATACGACAGCTTTTAGAGTGAATCAAATAACAACTTATAGAGACGGGTAAAAGAAATTTCCATAGGAAAGGCATTGTCTTGTAATTAATGGAAGAGTTTTGGGTTGAGTCTTTTGTCGACTCTTCCTTGCGTTGTGTATCGACAAATATGAGTTTAAAACATATCTCTGAGTTCTCTTTCTTTCTGAGACTGAGTTGTTGTCTCAAGTCTTAAAGTTCGAGTCGGTCGTCGTAACAAGGTCCTGAAAGCTACCGTTGAAACAATTCTCCTACAGGAGTCGGAGTCAGGAGCACTAACAACCAATCGTAGTAAAAATGGATGGTAGTTAGACAGTACGGACGTAAATGAAACAAATGACACCCAAAATTTCTCTGTCTCAATGATATGGAATCATAGCGTAATGGGTTACACAATACTGCTATGTCGCCAAAAAAGTCAGAAATCGAATCATGACTTCAACTAGTGGAATATTGTAAACCTCAAGAATCCAAAAAGGTTGCGAGGTCCACATAAAAAAACCAAACCCCTTAAACCAATTAAGTATGAACTTCAGAGTAATACAACAACTCCTTGTCTCCTTCGTTCATAAAACAAGTGCACATGTCTTCACGTGAACGTAAGTCAAAACAATTACCAGAAAATATGACCAGGTACCTACTTTTCCATGTTGTCTATTTTGCCCCCAAAATTATAAACAGTCTGGGGCGGATCCAGACCGGTACCAGTAAGAATTGCACTAACAAGTGTAAAGAACAGTCTGACACATGATAAAATTATCTCCTATTCCTCAATGGTATGCTCCTGTTCACTAGAAGACTGAAAATCTCTCTCCACTTCCGCCATGCGGCAGACTCTCATCCTGACAGCTTGTTCAACACCTCCTGCAGAGTCCAATAAGTCATTGAGGTAACAAAACTGCTTTACTTTTTCAACAACCTCTCCATCTAAGTAGATGTTATCATTTTCTTCTTCTAACTGGGGTTGACTATTACCATTGCAGGTAGGACATTGGAAGTTTGGGTCTTCAATTAGTCTGTGTAATCCTGAACATCACTTATGACACCAGTACTGACAAGAGGTATATAAAATCAAATGGTGGCCAACTCCTTAAGCGAAAACAACATGTGAACAGTGAAGAACGGCAGCTAAATCCGCGATGTTAGCAGTTCGTCAACTGTTCGTTCGCTGCCTTCAGGTGCTTGCCCGATCGTTTATTCAGTCATTCATTCGTTCACTGCCATTCCGTTGGGCAATGGCTCTTCGCCTATCAGTCATAATGTAGTCCGAAGCATCTATTGTAGTAATTGCCCGCATATCTTGTTTTTTCTTGGTCATTACGGCACTTATAATTTGCCATTTTGCCTATATTGCTTCTGCCCGATATCCATACACCTTTACCACTTTCAGCCGTAGAGATTTACTGGCTGCAATTGTTGTACGTCATTCAAGGTCCCCCCATGTTTGACCTTTGTTGTAGGAGAGGATCGCACAACTCGAAACGTAAAAAAGCACTAAAAATGTGTGATAACTGGGAAAGAGCACTGACAATGTGTGATAAATGAGAAAGAGCACTGACAATGTGTGATAACTGAGAAAGAGCACTGACAATGTGTGATAACTGAGAAAGAGCACTGACAATGTGTAGTAACCAACACATAACAAATGCTTTCAAAATTTTCAACAGAAACGTTCTAAAAAGTCCATTTTCCATAACATTTGAATGAGTTTATTGAAGAATGGGAAGAACAAGGCCAAAAATAAACTGGAAAGCAACCCTAAATAAGTGGAGTCGGGTTGCTTTGAGCGATGCTGGCAAATAAGGGACAGCAAATTTGTGTATATACAATTTTCAGGCAGTTTAAGAAAATATCGACTTATCGAATAATTGATAAGGTGTGGTCCGAGTATGTTTCAGGACTGAAGGGGTCCAAACTACAGGCCTTTTCAACTGTCAGAAAATGAAACTATTACCAACATATACCACATATTATAGGGATCGTATCTGAAGTTCATCTGTACGGATAAACGTTAAAAGAAGGTAAAGTGCTTTTCTTTGTAAACATTTGAACCATTGGGAAAGTACGCACATTCTCAATTTTATGATGTTTATCAAATACTGAGCTTGATATGATATCACTTGTACGCCCGGGACACACAAGAAAAAAGTGGCTCATCGTCAATTTAAACGGTTTAAGTCTCGTAAAGATATATTTATATTTTTCAAGGCCTGGGCAAACGACTGGTCGGATTTCTTATTGGACTTTTCAATAGACTTTCTGATTGAAAACATGATCGTCTAGCGTGGTATACAGCTGGGATGATCAAACAATAGAATTTTCTACCATTTGATTCATTCGACGTTCTACTCGAAAACAATTTGAAAATTATGATCTAATGCATATGCATGCACCATACAAAAGTTAAAAGCCGTCAAAAGCCTAGCAAATGATTGAATTTTCCACTTTAAATGTAGGAGAACAATGCAAATCTACTTGCTTCCACAATAGTTTTGTCAAACCCGTAACGTTCTTATTATGTCTGTTTTATATGTCTGAAGCGTTGCTTCCTGTATTTTGAATGACGCAACCGATTTTCTAGAGGGATAAATGAATAACGGGCGGGTGGATGGGGGTAAATTTAATACGAGGGGAATCTATAACCAAAGTGCATACAATATGTTTACGGCACCATTTGCCAACAACAATATAAATCAAGCCAAATAGTGAGCACTATCTTAGTATGCATATTACTTCACACATTATGAGCACGTCGAGCTCTCAGATCAAGTTTTCCTGTTTCAATGCCTGAATACGAGGGGTACACGTCATTCTTTTCCTTCATCACACTGTGTGAGTAATTTTGTACCACCACTGCGCCCAGGTTATCAGCAGTGTATCCACATTCTTTCATTTCGCACAAAGGTGGTAAATTAGTGCTTTCTGGATTATCAATCATTGCCATTAAGAAGCCATCATTAAGAGCTGTAAGCAAGAAAGCATCGATTGCATCATCCGATGGAATGGAAATATTCTTACTTCGCTTGTTAACTTCAAGCTTCCGATCAACCGTACTAATTTTTTTAGAGTCGCAACAGCCTTTTATTTCCTACGTCATACTCGTTTCCGATCGATTTTTACTTTACCACTTACATTAATGGTATTGCCTTTGCATCCTACAGAGGAACCTTTGATTTTGCTGAACGTTTTCGTCAAACACTGGTCACGGTAATAATCTGGAGTAAAGGTACGAAATTTTTAGCCAGGAGTCTACAGGGTAAGAGAGGTGTGAAACATTATGGTGACAACTACACCGATAAACTATAGATAGATCGCCAAAAAGGAAACTACAATTTTGACAATGTTTCGTCTCGTCATTACGACTTCGTCAGGTCTTTGTACACTAGAAGTCACAATGTTAATAAATGTTTGTGACAGAGAGTAAGCTTCTAGCGAGGCAAGATTAGAGTCAAAGCTCTTTTACTAACATCGTAAACGAATCGTCTTAAAAAATTGTCGGCACTTATTAGCCGACTGCTGCTCGCAGCTGATGTCTCAGACATCAAAATCCATAGCTCTGTATAGAAAACCTACATTTTCGGGCCAATACATCTCCTTGAATACGTTCGGCCGCAATAAACGTAAACTCAATCTCATTAAAAACTTAGTTTATCGCGTGCTCGTGATTTGCTGCGCTGGCAAATTGAAATCGGAGCTCAAGTTTCTAAAGTCGTCTATTCATTCAAATGGCTATCCCGGAGAAGTTATTGAATCTTCTATAAAACTTAAAATTTCCACATTTCTCTAAAGAAAAACGCTTTGGACTTAAAAAAGCCCTGTTTACTTAAAACTACCAAGGCATGGGTACGTTTCACTTCAATTTGAAACAGTTTCAAAACCCTTGTATGACTGCTGTCCTCACAGTCCTTTTTTGTCACCATTCACCTGGCATTATTAACTGCTCTGGAAAATCAAGACACATTGGTTTGCGTAGAGACACCTATGGCTATATGGCTTGGATGACGCATACAAATTGTCAGAACTAATTCCAATCTGTGTTAAGTTTTAGGAGCCAATTTCATGTACTTCTGTCAATTTTGTCAATGCCACTACCTGAGTTCATCATAGCGTCCTCGCCCTCCCCAGGAAGTTGGGGTGAATAAAATTTTTAGCTCAGGGGGGACCGTGAATTTGGAGCTGAAATGGTGGGGGAAAGGCGGATGGTGGGGGAATGCCCTGGATAGAATCTGCAAAAGATAACACCAAACATTTAGCCAGCCACTTGGCAACTGAAGAGCTAGAGGCAACTAGGCGACTAACAACACTAATCATGTCTACTTCACTATAAACATAGCCTATTTAGACACCCTTGGAAGGTGTGCCATACTTCAAAATTACTGTCTCTTGTTGCTATCTGCCCATAACTTCACAATTTGTTTTATATTTTTGAAAAGATTGGATTTTAGTTCATAAATGACTTCAATTATCCTGGATTTTCCAGGGCTACTTGTCTGACAACCTTAATCAAGAAAGAAACATAAATATTCAGTAATCAGGCCCAAAAATAATTGTAATGTAACTTAACGTACACGCCTATTCTGGAAACAGAACCATTAATATAATCTAAAAAGGATCAGTTTAAAGAGTACAGACGAAATCGGTTAATTGCATACCGGTTAATCGCATATATTGCTTTATTGCATACAAATCTGAAATCCCAAACCAAATCGTATCTAACATGAACTAAAACCTCCGTTTAATCGCATACCACTTAAAGGAACAAATTGCATGATCGGATTATTTTCTAAACTTGCTGCTTTCATTCGTATAATCGAATATTTTCTCGTTTTATCAGCAATACGAAACAAAGGGAACATCATTCATCTGTTAAGTAATCCCTTCAACATCGTACCAAACACAAACTGCAGTTCCTTCTGGCTTACACTATGACGACATGTGCTCTGAGGACCGGCAGAGCGGAAGAGCTTATAAGTACAAATTACTTCCGTTATTCTATAAAATTGTGACGTTCTGTACCATGAACATAGTTTTTAATATTTTTCTTCTTATTTATCATTGCATTTTCCACTGATAGGAATTAAAGCGAATACCACTAAAACAGGACATCTAAACGATATATACAAAGTCTAATGATTCCCTTATACGGAGACCCTTTTTTTAGAAAACCTTACACAACGTAAGATAAGTTGATAACTAATTTCTGGGGTTACAGTATTATAAAGTCCTCACAAATTTGATAACGTCGTCGCTCATAGTTCTTTGCTAAATGCTTTCTTACTTCACCCCATACGATTGCTGCGACCAGTGTATGGCAAAAACCTTATCGTTATTATCAACGATTTACTTTATTTTCCCCAACCTCTACCATTTTATTCAATCACTTTTTGTTTTATACTATAAATTTGCACGCTCATTTTAAAATGCTTGCTGTGTTATCTAAGAACTCCTCTCTGTTATTGTAAGTATGTTGGCGAATGATCTTGAAAAGAGAAGACTGAAAAGCTTCGATCAAAAAAATTAGACTACAATGTGTCCGATTTTATCCTAAATTTTCATTACCACCAGAAATATGTTCAGTAACGTTTAACAAAATGAACCCGTAAATATGAGAATCCTAGCCAAGGAATTTTTGAGCAATAACTTGATAACATTACTTCCCTTTATCCTGTCACCTCATATTAGTACGTTAAAAACGTCCGTATGAACGCACTTAGCTTATCAAATTAAGGTTCCTGCTAAACGATGATAGTGCATTTTGTATAATGTTCTGTTCTGAGCTATATGGAAGTATTGGTACTCATGCTGCATCGAAGAAGAATTGTAAAACAAAGAATGCAAAGAAAGACTTATTGCTATTTACTATGTATTATGAAACTCTAAGCCACGCTGGCTATAATTGCTTTATATCTGTCACATCTTAAAAACAGAATATACATTACCTTTTCCTTTGGTTAAAATTTTCAGTAAACAGTAAATAAAATGTGAGCAAGACGAAAACTGTTAACGCAATGGTTCTCGATTGACATAGTACAGGAAGGGGGAAATAAACATTTAAAATTTCGTAGGAAGTGTACTGCTACTTCCTATCTGTAAAGTCTTCTTAAATATTGAACTTCAAATGGTTGTTTGTATATTCCTAATTTGTGTCTCTAAAACCTGTCACTAGCTATTCTTATATTCACAAACATTTGTGCCAAAATCTATTCAGCCCAGTAAGACCTGATGAAGTCATACAATAAGGCGAAACGTCGTAGACGCAACAGTTTTATTCTTTATGCACATGGCTACTTCGCTCTAAGCTATGGGTCACGGTACCTATGCTGTTCCTCTGTAAGACAGTAAAACGTTTGAAAACATTGGTGGCACTAAAAAGTTTGTAAACGGCCTTAAATAATCGATTTATTAGTGAACACCAAACAGGCTTTCCTTTGTAACTCTAAAAAGAACGATGTAAAGCTTTAAATAATAACTAGACACAAGAAAAAAGGATCGGTGATACGAGAAAAGTCCCATACATGGAGGTTATAATAATTGGTGGGTTATGTATCCATGTAGACACTTTGGTAAGATACATTGTACACTAAACACAACCCTGGTCTGACATGCCATAAAATATCAGGTAAGCGCTTCAAATATATAGCGCGGTTTTGTGGGATCGTTTATATTCTAAACGTCTGCTTCCCCTCTTCTTTTCTTCGTCTTGATTCCGCATTACTGTACCCGCCTTTTGTTCTTCTTCTTCTTGTTTATCACGGGTGACGTCGACTTTTTAGTGCTCTTATCTTTGTCATTTCGTTGACGTTGACGTTCTCGTTTTTGATGTCCATGTCAAGCTTAGCTATGTTAGTGGCGTTATTGTAATTTGCAACATTGTAGTTGAACTTCCCGTAATTAAGATAATCTTGACTTCGACGCGTCGGTGGTTATACTCACCCTTGGTATAAGTCCAAGCCTTCGAATTCGCGCCAAAACTAGGCGGGTTTAAAGTTATGCCTATTTCCAAGACCATTTTGAGCAATTTCATTGCCTCTTAACCAATGCATTATGGAGAGAAATGTGATCCATGATGAACGGAAATGCCCAGCTCATGAAAATTTCCATCCATGAATACAAAAAGTTGATCAATTTTATGCCCAATGTAATTCCGAGCCGGCTAAACGACAATTTGAGCCGGCTTTAGCCGGAGCCGGACTGTTATTTCGACCACTGTAGAAACAATCCAGTGCTGGATAAAGATTCACGATGTGCAATCTACGCCTTTATTTTGTATCGAAATTGATGGCAAAGATGCTGATGAAGGAAGGTGAATGACTAGATGCAAAAATCTCCACCTTGTTTGCAAATACCGATAGTTAAAATTTTGAGGGAATCTGACCCGCTCAGGATGACCCCTCGTTGACATTTTCTTCCACGTGCCAAAAAAGGCTGGTCATCACTTCTAAGCTCTAATTCTCTACACCGACCTAGACTCAAAACTATAGAAAATACATACATAATTAGGCCTAACCTTTTTGGCAACAACCAGTGCCCATTGAAGTCAGAAATAGCGGTAATAAAACTCAAACACCTAAAGTTATGTTCCGGTAAACACAAATTTGGGAAGATAGGTACGTACGGACAAAATAGATGATCAAAACAACAGACAGATATGTGGTCATCCTCCCTTCTAACTTACGCCACGGGTTCTCAAATACAAGGTATTCTCAAATAGAAGGTATTTTCAAATAGAAGGTCTTCTCAGATAGAAGGTATTCTCAAATTGAAGGTTATCCGTCTTAAAATATTGCAAGCAAAAATGCGCAAAGGTATTCCCCCCGACGTTGCTAAAACATCGTATCCTGACAAAATAGTTTCCTTCAAAGTGTTTAACTTTCCTAATTTTCCCGTTGTCGAGTGTTTTGCAAAGCTAAACTTTCCTCACGCTTTTATTAATTTCCGATTCATGAAGGTTAAGATTGGGAGAACGGCGCTAGTAAAGAATCATGAAAAATGTAGGAACTCGAGAGGAGTAAGGAAAGTTTATGGAATTTGCCTTGGTTCCAACTTCTGCGGCGTAGGTTATCCCTTGCTTAATACCGACACCTTATGATTTGCTTTCCACGTCGACGTCACCGAATGTGTCAAGGATATTTACTTAAGATGTTGTAGGTGTGGTTTAGAAGGTAATGCTCATGTCAAAGAATTCCTACTTATGTATCACTTACACCAGTACCTACAAACAGCCCTGCTTTATTTCCTTTTACCAGGACTCGTACAAGTTTTTTCAAGCGCTGGGAATTGCCGAACGCTAGGTTGATATAAGGGTGTAAGATTAGAGAAATTTCCATAACAAAGTACCGCAGATTTTTCTTTGCTTTTATTTTCTGCGGCGATTTCGGACATAAAACACATCCCGTTTGGGGTCGCTTTTGGAAATTAATCAAATCAAACAAGATGATCGACGTTTGTTGTACATTTTATCTTACATGTATGCTGAAAAATCTGGCAACAGAATTATATCTTCACAGCCATATTTCAATCCCAATTGTTTTCATTTATGAGTTATACAGCGTGAGGTCACGCTTCGCTTGACTTGAGCTCGCTTCGAGGGAACAGCGTACCTGCGTTCCCCGGGTTTCTGCCACCCTGCTGCTATCTATAAGTTAATTGCTGTTGAATTTGCTAGTGTTCACTTCCTGACGATCTCATCCTTTTATTATTTTCAGATGCACGACTACTTGGAACATTTCTGATTAGTTTTAACTGTGTAGGCGCGTTTTTCCATGTTGCTTGATAGGCGAAAAAACTTATGCGTTGCAATGTGGAGCTTGAGATGAAGCGGGGGTAGGGGGGGGGGGTGTTTAGGGAGACGAAAGGATTTTGGTATAGTTTTTCCAGATTTTTAACACTTTGTCGTTTTCGTATTCATCAATTATTATTGATTGGCCTGTTTACGCATGAGCTTTCGCAGCAGCCCCTCTCCTTTTGCAAGAGTCAAAAGTAAAAGTGAAGAAACACGTAGTATCAAGAGACAGATAACATAAAAGCAAGGGATTTTTTTTCTTTAACATCATTGTCTGTATTTGATAATTTGATGCTATGTCGAGCTTATCGCCTCTTTCTTTGCATCTGTCTGTACATCCATTATCAGACTTTCAGGCATCGAATTGTCTTTGAAAAATTGCTGACTATGTTTACTTTCTAAGCAGTGATTTCCTTGTCCCAAAAAGCCCTGTAAGAATACAAAATACTCGTACGTTATGCTTTTTACTCTTCAAGACCTCCAGATAATGAATATGAGATACTGGTCTAATAAATCGATACATTATACATTAAGCCGTACTTTTACTTACAGGAAGAGTTTTATTAACAAAGGGCTTACATATACTTTATCACTGGGATGCACGTATTTTTAACCCTATTCCGGGGAGCTACTTTCAGAAAAAATGGTCCCGAGAAGAAATTGAGCCTCCCAGACTGGAAATTGTATATTCAAAAAATGACTCAAGGCTCTGCTTATGAGAAATATTAATAAACATACACCAATTCCAACATTTAGATACATCATCGAGAAGAGAGGATTTGAAAGGTTAGTTTTGAAAAGAACACTAGTAGTCCTCTCTTCTGCATGATACTCTCTAACTTTAATGGACTTTGGATAGATGACGGTCCGTAAGGCAGTTCTTCTTTGGTCAAGTCACATGGCGCGGAGAGACTGGTTTCCAATTGCGTTGAGCTAGATATCGATGTCCACCGGTGGATCGTCGGGACCTAATGTGGCGAGTGAAATATGTCGTCACCGGGGATCGAACGCGTGACCCAGGCTTTCGCCGAGTGCGCTTTACCAACTGAGCTGATTGACATCCGATGTTAACATACTCTATTTCTCTAGTGACCCCATTAGCTCCCCATCATCCACCGGTGGACATCGACAGCCAACTCAATGCAGTCTGAGACAAGCCTCTCCACGCCATGTGACAAATTTATATCGAACATGCTAATATTTATTCTTAAAAGTCCAACTATCGGAGCCGGGGCTAGAGTTGATTGCACCTCCTCATCCCCTAGTATCCGCCTCTGACCATTATCTTACATAAACGAATGTGCAGAGTATAGCACGCCTTAGATATTCTTAATCTTTTTTTTTATGTAATTTAAAGTCGTAGGGTGGCAAATCATCAATATTAGTTGAATTAAGAAGTTCTGGCGTAAATCCAATTCCTCCCTCATATTTATTCTGTACAGACGCTAAAATAACACGTTCCTTATTCCTTTGCAATTTCTGAAATATCTAAATTATGTAATAGCATAGTTATCTAATTTTTTAGATTTAATACACATTTTGCTTGCAATTCAGTGTAACCTGTTTCTTGTTTCATGCCTTTTTTGGATGTTCAGGGTTATTTGTCCTCTTGTGTAATTTTGCACGTGTCATAGATACTTAAAACCAATTCTTCCTTCCTTTGTATCCTTCACAGGCATTTACCTGAAGCTGAGGCAGAGTTAGTAGCTGGATTTAATTTAGAGTATTCTGGTATATTATTTGCTTTTTTTTTTTTAGGTGAGTACAGTAATATGTTATTAATGGCAGCATTATGTGTTATTTTATTTCTTGGTGGTTGGTTTTTACCTTTTGGTTTTGTATTTCTGCCTGAATTAGTTTTTTCTATTAAATTATGTGTAATTAGTTTTTTTTATATTTGGGTGCGTGCAACGTTTCCAAGATATCGGTTTGATCAATTAATGTTTTTAGGTTGGAAATGTTTTTTGCCACTAATGTTAGGCTTTTTTATAATGTTTATTGGCATTTTAATCTCAATTGATGGTAAGACAAGTTTACGTACAGGAAATGATATTGTATTTATTCAATGTTTTCAATAAGGTCATTCATTACATGTGCGTCTCTATTACGTTAAACCGTCTGTTCAAGGGGTTAGTGGAGGTATTACTACGTCACTTAAGGTGTTCCGTCCCCACACTTTGGAAGTTGTAGACCCAAGAATCGCTAAAAGGTCAATTGTTTTTCTCTCGTTATATTTTACCTTACTCCCTAATAGAATTATCTGTTGTATATCGTAATGAAATGAAATAGATGTATTATATTGTTACAGTAAGCAATGGATACAAATATACGTGTAATATACTACCCTCGTGCAGATAAAACAAATGAAGTGGGGAGCTCGACAATATCGGCAAATGAGTACCATCTATCGTAGAATATAGAATGCTACCCAAGTTGCAGTAATAAACGTTCAGTACTTTACAGAAAGGTCGTTCGAACCTTCATTAAAGTATTTTTATAATTGATTTGCATTTCACTATCTTGGTCTAGTTTATGTAGGCAGAAAGTATTTGTTTTGCATTGAGACATTTTCGTTAGACTTAATAATCGTAAACTTGTTTTCTCTTCTTCATACCGCTTCTGTTCACGTCCGCATTACCATATGATTCCTTGGACGTCGTCACACAAGCACCACCTATTGTAATTTCTGTTCTATCCCTGTATACCTGTTCATTTATTAAGTGATAAAGTTCCCTTGTAAACGTATTTATTAAAAATTAAGAAACCAGCGAGAGCAGAAAGTTGCAACTTAATTTCAGTTGTGACTCAGATCTCGTGTTGTCTTGACTACGCTGATCGACTGCTTTCTGTGGTCATCTTTTAGTAGAATGTGAATAAACAACTTCTCTCTTCGCCGTACCTGGCAAAATAGACATATTGTGTAACATGGAAGCGACTGGGAGTCATATTCTGCCTCCATTTACATGAAATCAGAAGTAAAACTCGACATTGCTCTCGCTGATAACAATCAAATCACTCTGTGATTAGTTTGTTTTGGTCGATTCGTGCAGGTTGAACCTCGTTTTATAAGAATTATCAGAATTAAAAAAAATAATAATAAATGAATAACCAGGAGGTAGGGTGAGATGGCGAGATTGTGAGTGAGTGAGGAAAAAATAAAAAGGGAGAGAGAGAGGAAAGGAAGAAACAAAACGAGACGGAGAGAGAGAAAAATAGACCTTAACTCACTTTAAAATTGAGACCACGTGAATTTATTTTTAGACGTCGACGAGTGCGAAATATCCAAGGGCATCTATGGTAACTGTGGAGCAAACAGCGCATGCACGAACACACCTGGTAGTTTCAAGTGTCAATGCCTTGAAGGCTACACCGGAGATGCGAGATTTCAATGTCTTGGTAAGTAAGATATATACAGGATCATGTTTGGCAGCGAATTATAGCAACTTCCTTACATTTCCCGGATTGCCTATGTCATCATACTCTCTGTGTCCTCGCTGGGCAATATTTGGGTAGCTGTGATTAAAATAATTTCTCCAATAGTTTTTATATAGTGACGATTCTCTGCTACTTTTCTGCGGCAATTTTCACCCAAGACTTGCTCAACAGACTTGCGGCTGGCTTTATTCCTCTCGAAGTCGTTCCATAACATTACAGCAGCCTTGTGACATTGAAAATTAACATACTTATCAATAGCTCCGTCCTTACCATGAGCATTTTTCCATCGACGAAAACCAGTTTTTGTAAAGGCTTCCTCCATGTCACTTTCGATAGAATTTTAACCTCTTTGAAAAAGTTGATGGAAATGGATAGCTAGGCCACAGCCACCACGCAATGGCATGATGGATAAATGTGTTAACATCCAAAGCACGTCCACACACAGATCTTTACAAAGCATACTTGACATAATTGGTACTATTTGATTAACCCAGCGCCCATGAGAGTTCCTGTATGCTGATGGCCTTGTCATCACTGCAGTGGAGAGCCTACTCATCAAGTTTAAGAGATTAGATGTATTGGTTCAGCCTCTTTGAAGAATCTACATCGTTGCGGCTTTACAGGAAGTTGTGTGCTATAATAAGCATGCTTTGAGCAACTAAAATTCCCAAGAGTACCATGTTTGTCGGATATGACTCTGGAGGTCTTGTTTTGTTTTTTACTAGCAGCTAGCTTAGTATTGCAGTGTAATAATTGCACCAATTCCCAAACGGGTCAGGTGGCTGTAGACGCTAGACATTTTCAATGCTAGAAACGTTTTAATGCTGCCTGAGTATAATAAACGTATTCTCTAAACGTAACTCAGAAAAATATTAGGCCTACTACTCATGAAATTAAGAAACCCTACCATCTATCGGTTTAATGCTGTTGAATTTCCTAGGGTTCACTTCTTTGTGATCACGTCCTTCGATTTTTCTCCAAAGCACAACTACTGAGAACCGCAGTTCGCTTTTGTAAAGTGATGGGTTCAGGTAGTTATGCATCTACATAGACCTTCATTTTCTTGAAAAATGAGATATTTTGTTGAAACTTGTTCTTTAATTAACTAGTTAATGAATTAATTAGTTAGTAAGTTGGTTATTAAATTATTTACTTACTTAGTTTTCTTCTCAGTTAATTACTCACTAGTTATTTTCTTAGTGACTTAGTGACTTAGTTGCGTAGTTACGTAGTTACTTAGTTACTTAGTTACTTAGTTGCATAGTTACTTAGTTACTTAGTTACTTAGCTACTTAGTTACTTAGTTACTTAGTTACTTAGTTACTTAGTTACTTAGTTACTTAATTACTTAGTTACTTAGTTACTAAGGCACTGGCAACAAATGCATTGGAAACAAAGACATTGGAAACAAAGGCATTGGAAACAAATGCATTGGAAACAAAGACATTGGAAACAAAGGCATTGGAAACAAATGCATTGGAATCAAAGACATTGGAAACAAAGGCATTGAAAACAAATGCATTGGAAACAAATGCATTGGAAACAAAGACATTGGAAACAAAGGCACTGGCAACAAAGGCATTGAAAACAAGGGCATTGGAAACAATGGTACTTAAAACAAAGGCATTGGAAACAAAGGTATTGGAAACAAATGCATTGGAAGCAAAGACATTGGAAACGAATGCATTGGAAACAATGGTACTGAAAACAAAGGGTGTACTTATGTCGTGGCTCTACATCAATTTGATCAGTGTCCACTCCCAACTTAAGGCACAATTTGGTCCTCTGAGTTGTTACTTTCTCTAATACCTGCTGCACATTAATAAAATAACTTCCTCCTAAACCTTGGCAATGTTTGCCAAACATTTGCCAAATTGACCCAAAACTAAGAAATTATATACAGGTTGTCCCTAACAGATATCTTGCTAATGCAACAATTCCTCTACAGGTATCGGCGAACGCTCTTGCTGTGCCCCTTGCATATGTACAGAGTCAAACAAGAGAAAAATATTGTCACCTGTCATCCATGGGTCAAAACAACTGAATTTTTTGAATAAAGGGCAAGCTTAAGGCCTACAAGATACTGGTATTTGCTGACATTTACGCGCGTTGAAATAGGCGAACATATTGCTGGTGATGTTAACGCAGTTATCCTTAAAACTTCATTCTACTTCTTCATTCATCCTACAACTAAATCAATGTTCACATGCTCACAACTTTTGTTTACAAAATTTTCTGTACCAAATGACTTAAACATACATTTCTCGTTTTCTTCAAAGATAATTTCTTCCTCATTCCTTCTGTGATATAAGTTCTTCGACTGTTGAACTTTTAGTAGTACTTTTTCACTATGATCTTTGTTAAACGCATACATCGTTACAGTTTGAAGTGATACATTGTTCTTTCCGAGGAGGAAAAGCCCCTTTCATATACGGAGTAATTTCTGTTCGTTTTAAGTTTTGATGTCGCTCCTTACTTTCATTAAAAAAAAACTTGTTTTTTTTTATTTAATAATTATAGAGAACACTAGGAAAACAACTTAATCAGGGGCAATTTTGGGAAAAATATGCCGTCGGCATTTGCTTGCATTGCAAGAGTACACATGAGCTGATACTTGAAGCTGATATAATCAGAAATGTTTCCCCTGAACGGAATGCTGGGAATTTTTGTATTTTGCCCCTGAACGGATACGTTATTTTTGTTTTATTATCATTTTTTTTCCAGGAGTGATTGTATTTATCAAGTTGCCACTTTTGTCACGAATACTTATGTTTCTCAGATATTTAGAATCGAAAACTATTCTATTGCTCAAAACAGCTTTAGAGGTAACCTTTGCTTCTTTTAATTCATGAAATAAAGCGTAGCAACTTCCATTCCATTTAGATCAGACTCACATCCGGTAAACATTTTTTGATATAATTACCTTACCTTATGATACTAATAAAAACACATATTTTACCAATAATTTCGCAATACAAACGCTATAATTAAACTTCAAAGGTGTTGAAGTATTTACAACCTGAATATCAAAGCATAAAACTACGTTCGATAGAAGTTATACATGTTAAAAGAGCGGCGGGCCTAACCTAATAGCCCCCCCGTTCTTCTGATGGGTGATTTTAATGGAGATGACTCAGAACCATTCTATAATTCACTAGAAAAGTTTAAAGATTTGAATATTGCTAGTGCATATAAGAAGCAACTTGGTAAGGAGGTAGCCTTTACAACGTGGAAATTTAGAGATAGTAAAGAGTACAAGAGAACAATTGATTACATCTGGTATTCAGTAGAATCATTGGTACCTTGCTCGTATTTGGACTTACCAAATCAGAAAGATGTCCCTGAGTTTCGATTTCCTGCACAGTCCTTTCCATCAGACCATATGAGTTTATGTTGTGACTTTGAATATCTTTAAGATGGCTTGATATTACTGTTTGTTAAAATTGTGATAAGTTGAAAGAGGAGACGCCAAGTAAACTTGGGTCACGGGTTCAAGTTTGGGTGGTCACATATTTTCTATTTCTACAGTATCTTTTGCAATTTGATATTTCAAATCTTCTCTTCTCAATGATACTTCGTTACATACTACCAACTTTATTAAAGTTCAAGTTTGAATGTTCGGGTTCAAATAAACTATTCCTGTTGTCCCCCTAGTATTGACAGAAAACTTTCGTTTAAGGGACACTATACACTCTGGGACTCGTTTCGTCCTATAAGTCTCAAGCAAATCTCATCTTTGCTTTAGTTTACAGCGCTCTTCTTATATGTTCAAAAAGTAAACTCGATGAAGAAATCATAGCAAAGGTTTTCTTGCTTTTATGTGGACTGACTCCAGAACGGCCAAATGAAATGCAGACCTGGTCTTTCCTATAATACAGAAACAACCGTCCGTGTACACTTTGGCACAGTCTGGGTTCTCAAGCAAGTGCTGACCTGTGGTAGGGTCACGTAGTGGTGTTTTTGGTCTTTGAAACCCGAGGTGGTTGTTTCCTTTTAGGAGTCGATGTTTGGCGATCATACGATGGTTCATGCTGATGAATTCGGTCAACACAAGCCATTCAGGTAATCCAATTTCTGATTGGCTCCTTCAAAATACAGTTGGGTATACTCTTTCACACATTCCATTTCGGTCATTCTGACGTGAAAAGATTAAACAATTCAAGTATCTTGGTGTAATAATAACAGACGATCGAAGAGACGGCACTGAAATCAGCGAAAGACTAGGGTTTGGCCAAGTCAGCATTCAATGAAAGGAAAAAAAGGCTTCAATCTGTCACTGAAGAATTCTATTGTTAAAAACGTATTGCGTATTGTGGAGTGTGTTGTTACATGCAGCTGTTACGTGGACACAGCTTAAAGAAGATGAACGAGACTCATCTAAACTCATATTATTAAATGCGTTTGTTTATTAGCAGCTGGAATTTTTAGGGCATGCTTTGAGGAAGGAAAGTCTAGAGAATCTGATCCTGACTGGACGAATAGAGGGGGTAAAGTCACGATGGACTGTGTATCTATAGCGAATGTTGGCATTGTACTTACAAAAATGTACTACAAAGTGCAAACTTCAAAAGTTGAAGTTGTCTACTGGACAAAAAGGCCCTTTCCGAAGTCATTAACAATTCTCCCGCTTTCGCTGTCTGTATAGCTGGTTATTCAAAAATTACGTACATCGACAAAGTAAACTTAAAAAGATGGATTCACTCATTTCTTACCTTCCTAGTTCAGAAGAAAATGCTCTAATTCCTTTCCGATTCTACCCCAAATTTATCTGACGCTAAAACCTTTTCAGATATAGAACTTGTGTCAGCTCAAAGCGGGCGAAACATTGGCAATATGCACATGACGGGTTTTCAATCAAATGCTGTCCTATTGCCAAGTCGGTTTTGGGATCTATTGACTTGATTTTGGTTACGCGATTCGGTAAAATTTCGGAAACCTTACTGCATCTACTAATGAAGGCCGGCACATGTTGCGCGATTCTGTCATGTAACCTCTGCAATGTACGACCTATGTATTCGCTCTCAAAGCGACACGTGAATTTATAAACTAATAAAGTTTTATGTGTGAGAGGTAGTACGTCTTTTTGGGCAACAAGCAGCAGCTTTTGGGAAAACTGTTTGTCACGGCCGATTTTACTCTTTTATAAGTAAAGTATAGTTTCTCAGATCTATCTGTGGTTGTTTCTCCCCTCTTTTATATCTTAGGAACTAGTCAAAAAGCTCTGAGATTTATCACACACACCTTAGATCAAACAAATTTAGTTGCCAAAATACAGACCGGTTGGTGCAGTGGTCGAGTTTTAATCATGTGATTATATTCTACTTTTACGCGTTATTAGTACACCTAGACCTGTAAAGGCTGTACATTTTAAATGGGGGACTACGCTGGACTATGAAAATCTCAGTAATTGTCCAAACATGAACTTTGTATCTTTATTCAATCAGGTTATGAGTACCTTATTCCTTTCAAATTTCGCCCCCCTCTAATTTTCGCTCCCTTTAATTTTCGTCCCTTTAATTTTCGCCCCCTGAATCCTTACCTTTTTCTGTTTTGTACTCACAAATGACTTAAGCCAATGCATCGAGTACATTATTTCAGCAATTGCAATACCAAAACAATCTGATCTTGTCCTAAAATACGGACCTTACGACGTTAAACCAAAATTCAAACCTAACTCCAGCAATACTCGTACTTACACTACAATTTAGCTGCCATAGTATATCTTATGCAAGCATTCACGTACGAAGTGAGCTATTAAATGTCCCAAAGCGGAAAAAAAACCACTCTCTCGTTGTCTAGAAGTTTATTGCATCCACTTTGTCTCGTCCTAAACAGCAAAATGCGAGCTGTGACTTGAAACAAAAAGTACTCGAGTTTGAAGATTTGGCTCATGATTGTAAAGCGATAGAGAAAAAACGTTTACTGCTTTTATCTCTAGCACTACAAAATATATGTAAGTGATGTAAAAGTTATTTCATTGTATGAGTTATCAAGTTTTATCTTTCGTAACTATCATTTTTGCCAGTCAAAACTCCTGCAACAAAACAGCTAGACTGACAGCTAGACAGCTAGACATTTCCTGGTGCAACGGAAAGGAATCAAACATGTTGCCAATTGGAAGAAAGTAGTTTTACTCTTTTTCATGGTGCTCAATATGTTAGGTGCTGGAACCTGAAAGGCATAAGCCTTCCTCCATATATTTTGAATTGCCGCCATCTTTCTTTTGGTCGTACTGATATGTTTGGGCGTAAAGTGTGAATTTCCGTGTTGTCAGAATCCAAGTCTACTGAGATGCATGATTAATATATTGAGTTCTGTCCCTATTTGTATTAGTTTTTATTATTGCCTTCCTAAATGATGCTCGCAAACTGTTTAAATTTGCTCTTCTTGCGGACCTTGCTCGGAGGCGCCAACTTTGGGTTTTTAACCTGATACGACTGTTCCAAAAGTGTTGGTCTGCAGAATTGATACGGCAAACTTAAACATGCAAACGAAGCTGTCCTGTATACAATCTGCGTATGTTCCATGTTACGACTCGTGTGGATAAGCGTGTAGTTTTTGTAAGAGGAATCGTGTGTTTGTTTATCAGTTTCTTAACTCTCTCTTAAATTTGTAGTGGCATAAAGTGTCATAAAAGCAAACACTTTCTCTCTTTTTTCTTTCTTTCTCTCTGACTTTAAAGTTCATAGAGTTGTTTTGACCGGAGGTAAGTCCCCTTTGCCTCTTACTGCACGCAGATGGCTTTTTTAGTATACCAACCGCACTAGTTGAGAGATTCATTAATTTTTGGTTGAGTATTAAAGGATAGGCATGACTTGTTATATGACAAGGCTTTGTCCGGTCTCAGATTTCGACCTTTTTACTTCTTTTGTTTGTTACGGACTTGTGGCATGGGTAGCTAACTGTTTGGCCCAGCTTTTCTGTCAGTAAACAAGTCTATCTAAAACACAAAAAGCAATTAAAGGTAGGCCTTTTTATCGAAAACGAAACGCAGTGTCGTAGATTATGGTACATTTCGTAGAAGATTTTTCATGGATATAGATCTGGCTATAGGACTGTATTTAACTGTTGGCATGACAGAAATAAAAATACGTAGGTCTAAAAGATTAGCGCTGAATAAAATTTACTCTTTGAGTCTTTATTGCAGAAAGTAACATATTTCAGATCTAACCAGTAATTACAAAATAAAGGGAAATAACAACTTACTAATTGCTGGTCCAATGGCCATTCCAACCTTCGCCCCCAATCCATTTCCACTTAAGCTCCAGCATTGGCAGCCCAGCTGAACCCAGATGATGATGATGATGATGATGAGAGCAAAAGTAGTGTTTATATCAACTGTGACCTTTGTAAGATCCTTCTTTTATCAATTCACTTTTAAACTCCACTTCTAATAGATTCAGCTATGGAAAGGATTGAAATGCTTACAAAAGCAGGGACTCTGACATGACCTGAAAAGTGGAGGGGCAAAATTTTGAACTTTCGTAAGCCGTACAACAATTCGTCTAGAAAAGTTTGCTCTGTGGTGTCATAAAATTGTGATGCTATACACTACAGCAATGGCATATCAATCAAAGTGGTACCCTTCCTTATTGGTTATGACTCAAGAATGGCATAGATAGCATGGAATAGGTTCTAAAAGACCTTGTTTCCACAACGATGCCTTATGGCGTTGTTAAACACAGATATACTAGCCCATGAACAAAACGACTTTTGTACAAAACTCGGTGTCTATCAGGATATATAGTTCGTTAAATAAGAGGGGAATAATTGTTTTTTTTAGTAATATGTAACGTGATTTTATTTGATGTATGTAAATGGTAATGCCAGGGTAATTTTTACCATAAGCTGAAACAAGTACTGCCCTACAGTTTGACGCGGTTTTGTTCATGAAATATGGATAGTTTGATAGTGTTTATGAGGTAATTTCTTATTTTCAATATTGAAATGTTGAGAGAGAATGCGTTCTGCACGCTGGAGTGTGAGCATTTCAATAGTGCCATTTAGCGTAGTTACACTATTTGAACATATTGGGGATGCGTTCTGCACACTGGAATGTGAACATTTTAATAGTGCCATTCAGCATAGTTACACTATTTGAACATATTGGGAATGAGTTCTGCACGCTGAAATGTGAGAATTACAATAGTGCCATTGAGCGTAGTTACAGTATTTGAACATATTCTGAATGCGTTCTGCACGCGGAAATGCGAGCATTTCAATAGTGACATTGAGCATAGTTACACTATTTCAACATATTGGGAATGCGTTCTGCACGCTGGAATGTGAGCATTTCAATAGTGCCTTACTGTTGTACAGTTGACTGATTCATAAAAACCAAGACCTTCCATCACGCTAAGGCTTTTACTAACTTACTCGTCGGTTAATGCTCACAAGACAACACTTCACATGAATTAGAGGCTGGTTGACCGAATTAAACAGCATGTGCAATCATTTATTCGCCAAATATCAACTCCTAAAAGGAAACAACAACCTCGCGTTTCAAAGACTAAAAACATCACTAAGCAATGTGACTCTGACATAGGGCAGCACTTGCTTGAGAACCCAGACTGTACCAAAGTGTACACGGACGATTGCTTCCGTATCATAGCAAAGGCTAGGTCTGTATTTCATTTGGCCATTCTCGAGTCAGTACGGACCAAAATGAATTATTCTAAATGGTGCAGGTCATTTAGACAAGGATGGTGACCGGTCTTCGGCAGAGATTGAGCAAGATTTTGCATATAATACTAAGCTAATCGATCCTTAGGCCTATACGAATCGTAATCAAAACTTGAAGAACACCGATAAGAATAGGAAGAATAGAAATAGTTTAGAAATGTTTTAAACCGTTTACTACTCTAAGATTGAAGCTGCCATGGGCAATCTCGTCGATCAACTTGGGTCGTATCAACAATCGGTGAGTGGATGACATTGTTATACTTGTTACAGCACTTGTTTCGATGCTGGCCCTACTTCTAAATCGATTTCAATTTCCTTTCATTCAGTCTATCAATTCATCAACCCAATCAATGAATTAATCCATCAAACAACTAGATTCATTCAGTCAGTCTACAAAGTCATCAACCGAATCAATAAATTGATCCATCCAACGACTAGATCCATTCATTTAGTCTACCTATCCATCAACCGAATCAATGAATTAATCCATCAAACAATCAGATCCTTTCATGCAGTCTACCAATTCATCAACCGAATCAATAAATTGATCCATCCAACGACTACATTCATTCATTAAGTCTACCAAGTCATCAACCGAATCAATAAATTAATCCATCAAACAACTAGATCCATTCATTCAGTCTACCAAGTCATCAACCGAATCTGCCTTTGCAGATAAACACAATAAAACTGACAAGTGTAGTTATAGCCTTTTAAAGCTACCAACAAACCCACACAAACATATAATGCAGCAGATCATTTAAAAGCATTAAAAGTAAGTGACTTAATAACTAGCCATCTCAAGAGGACTAAATGCAAGGAATACATTAAACAGATGCAGCGTCGTCAAGAAGATGCCCGATCATGAAAGTCCGAAGGTTAGAGAGAATAAAACTATTGATCCTACGTGCTAAACATCAGACTAGAAGCTGCGCGAAAGGGTTGTATTTCTAAGAGGAAATCGGAAGTGTGCAAAGTGTAAGTTCCGATAGCATATATTCACGTTTGTGTTCGTAGGCCAAAAGCGCGAAGAGCTTGGCGACGATCTCGAGACAATTCGCGCGACCCTGATCTGCCTGCTGAAGACGGAAGCGGACCAGAAGGCCGTAACTACGGAGGTGGTCGGCCGTCTTGCGGGTCGGGCGGCCTGAGACCTTGACGGCTGCTGTCCCGCAGATCCTCGGCGCACGTATCGTCGGCTTCACCGATCACTTGCGAATGAACGGCTTCAAGGTCGGGCCCGGAGAGGCCGAGGATCTTCTGCGCGATCTCGCCAGGACCCCGGTTCCGACGCTCGCGCTCGCACGGCAGCGCATGAAGACGATGCTCTGCGGTCGCCGCGAAGAGTGGCAGAGGTTTAGACAACCTTTCAGACGGTCTTGTTTGGGCTTCTCTGAGATGAATAGCAAACGAAGGAAAGTGTTGGATAGCCTTGCGATTTATTTTTGTTACACTAATAACCGTTTTATATTACTGTAAACTGAATTGCCTTCTATAACTGCGAATCCCTATTTCCAATAGACCCTTGTGCACGGAATAGTGATGGAAACAGTCGAACAACCGGAAAAAAACCTATAACGACTATCTTACACTAAACACAGCTATTCATGATCACTGCATTAAAATAACAGTTTCACAAGAAAGTCAGGATTCCATTCTAATCAATAACTACATAATTAAATACGGCGTTAAGTGTGGTGCTTGCTCCCTAATTCCACTCTATAAATGTACTATGTACGATTTCTTACGCTTTTAATGCAATCAAAACAGTCGCTCATACTGAATTTGCCGTTTCGTTTCTATGTTGAAGTCGGTTTGTTTGCCCTCCATCTGGAAAGCGGAAATGAGATTTCATTTCCGGAACGCTCAGACTGCAAACGACCTAGACAGGAAGCTGGTGACAGTCTAACAAAGCCTTTTCGTGAAATGTTTGTTCTCTTCCCTTTTGGCAATTCGAATCCCAATAGATTCAAAGCAGTTCATCTCAGGACTTGCGCATAGTCTAGTAATGGAGCATCAATGAAAATATTGTTTATCCCCAAGGCGGATCAAGATGAAAATTCACGAGAAGCGGGCCCTATCATGATGATAACCGATACACTTTTCTCAATGACGCAATACTACTCTTGACAAACTCAATCTTAATATACTTGCCAATTGTTACCAAATGTTACATAGTATCCTTTTGCTAAAGACGTTGTGGTTCTTATCTAACTTATAAGTGGAATTGATTATCAGGATCATTTCTATGAAGACAATTCCTTTCAAAAAGACAACGACTCAAGACATGATAAACTTTCCCATCTACAAATACTTGCTGCTTAAATTAGTTTTGATGTGTGTGTACTGGACTTTCTTGCTCCTTGGTTTAATAGTTCTCTTCTTTCACATAACTCTTTTCAAAAGCATTATTGCTCAGGCAAAGCTTTGCAGCAAGTCTAAAAACCCTGAGTATATGAAGTGTTTGAGTCAATTCATCAAGGAAAACAGTCTCAGAGATGACAAAGAAGTTAGAGACTTTTTCAAAACTTCATGGGCACGTTTTTACAGGCGGAGGAAGAAGACAAAACTGTCTAATGATGACATCCTCGAACATGCTTCTAGAGAAACGAGAAAAATGGAAATGGAACAAAACTGCACACCACCTGAAGATGAAGCATCCAAAGAGGCAATCAAGAAACATAGGAAAAATTTTATCTCATTGGGTGAACGAATGCAGAAGGAAAGAACAGAGTCCCTCCTCTACCTCTCATGAATATGTATCTTAGTGAAGATATGAAATATTGAGATAAAAATGGTTCCAAAACTTCTTGTAATTCTCTTGAGTATTAAATTTGTTTACAAATCTAATGTATTCGACAGAGATGTGGTGGTGAAGACAAAGTTAGAGAAGGTAGCAAAGAAACACATTAGATAGGAAAAGAATAAAGACAAGACAAGAGCTGCTAATGCACAGAGAGAGGCAAAAAAGAAAGGTTATAGGCATTTATTCCAAGCCCCCTTTGGTAAAGTGATGATGAAGATCAGTTACAGTAGAAGTAGGAAAAAAGGGAATGGTGAGTAAGAGTGGGGAAGAGATAGCAAGGAAGGCAATCCACTTTCAATGGCTTTTCCCGTAGAGACTTTAAGAAGTTTCTGTTTTTAAGCACCAGTAGGAATCATTTTCTTTTCAATAATAACCTATATGAACAAACAGACGGAGTGGCCATGGGCTCACCTATTGGCCCCTTGTTTGCCAACATTTTCTTATCTGCCTTGGAAACAAATTTTATGCATTCTTGCCCTATAGAGTTTTGTCCCATTTTGTGTCGTAGATATGTTGACGACTGTTTTGTTGTTTTTAAATGTAAAAGTCATGTAGTTCCTTTTCTCAATTTTCTGAACCAACAGCATCCTAACATTCAATTTACCTTTGAAGTTGAGAAGAATGGTCATTTACCTCATTCCATGGGGCACAATGCGTTTGGAATGGCACCGAAAGCTTTTTTTAGTGACACCTGCATGCTTGGAATGCGTTTATTCCATGCTGCAAAATGCGTTTAGAATAGCACCAAAATCTGTTTTTAATGACACTTGCATGCTTGGAATGCGTACATTCCATGGTGGACAATGCGTTTAGAATAACACCAAAAGTTTTTTTAGTGACTCTTTCATGCTTGGATTGCGTATATTCCATGGTGCAACAAGCGTTTGGAATAGCACCTAAAGCCTTTTTTAGTGACACTTGCATGCTTGGAATGCGTACATTCCATGCTGCACAATGCGTTTAGAATAGCACCAAAAGCTGTCGTGTTTTATTTCCAGCTCCAAAGAAGATGACAGAAGTGGGTGGTACAGACGATTTTATTATTTCAATCAACCACACTACGGAGGTTATTATCGGCCAAGTTACGGCTTCAGGCCATATGCTTACAGACCTTACCCCTACAGACCGTATGCATACAGAAGATATGGCCATTGGTGGTGAACTAAAATGCTCTCATTTCCTACTGCCATTTTTGTTGATTTTAATTGAAATAAACTAGTAGATTTTAGTCATTTTTACAACAAGCTTCATAATAGAACTGCATCAAGGTCATGTTCTTGCCTTAAAAGATTAGTTTTTGGGATCTCGGAAACAAACTGAGGGATGAAATTCTTTCTTCATTTAATTATCACATCTTCAGGTGAATAAAAAGATTGACTGCCATATCATCATCCATCACAGCACGGAGCACAGAGACGTAGTGGTAATGCCATGGGTGATCAGTGCGCATCATCTGGTTCTATTCCGGAGCTCAGATTCCTTTTTCAATTCATTATCATACCTTTGGCTGAATAGAAACATTGACTGTCATATCATCATCCATTATATCACACAGCAAAGAGACGTAGTGGTAATGTCATGGGTTGTCAGTGCAGGGTATCTGGTTCTATTCCGGAGCGCGGATTCTTTCTTCATTTAATTATCACATCTTCAGGTGAATAAAAAGATTGACTGCTGGAAAATTCTGTTTGTACTGACAATGGAAAAAAGGTAGAGCGATCTTTAAATTGCAGTCGAAGTATGGAATTCAGTTGAGTTAATCACTGTTGATGAGCTCTTACGTGAAATGGCAAAACATTCTGAAGTGGGCATCTTCGATAAACGTTAGTGACAATGGTCAACAAATAGTTTAACAACGATTAATGTTTAGATAAGCAACGCCTAATGTTGCCATATTTTGCGAAACTATTTAATAGTACAATCTACACGAAAGAACTGTAGGTACAATTCTTACTGTATTCGTCTGTTCTAAAAGTGGTTCTATTTTCTTTTCCACATCCAATCCTCGTGCATCCTGCGATTTGTGAGCCTCTGATGTTTTTGTTCAGCTTTTGGACCGGTCACGTGACCCTTAGGGTGCACACTTGATCTCGGTGCTTTGTTGCTTCAGTGTTGTTTTCAACAGTGATGAGGGAGAAATCGGCATTTATCCTGGAAAGTACTTCGATTTTCTTTGGAGGAAACCATCGCAAACAAGGGAGAAATTGCTGTATACCCAATTGTGCTATCTGTCGTTCTCAGAAGCGATAAGCATCCCTAAAATACCTGCAGCCAAGAATTCATCGTACTGGAAAATTCGCGTCGCACGAACGACGTGGAAATTCTTCAAAAGTGGACAGGGCATTCAGAGGACAGAGTGCAGGTGGAAATTTACCATTAAGAGCAGAGTGCAGATATCAGGCTCTGACTTGGGACGGAAGGCTATAAGGGGAAGAATACATGCACATGACGTGATCCTCAACAATCTTCTTCTTTTTCTTTCGGCTCCTCCCTTTTAGGGGTCACCAAAGCGGATCCTTTTTCTCCACACCAAACTGTTGTTTGCTTCCTCCTCCGTCACGTCAATCCCCTCATGTCCTCCCTGACCACATCCATGAATCTTCTCTTTGGCCTCCCTCTCCTTCTCCTACCCGGTATTCTCATCTCCAGCATCCTCCTTCCAATATATCCCACATCCCTCCTACGCACATGGCCAAACCATCACAATCTCGCCTCTAGTATAGGAGAGCCACAGCAAATTGTCTGTACAGAATGTTTTGATATATGTATTTATGAAGTATGGTGAATTGAAATTTATTACATATTGAAGGAAGTAAGCGACGTAGGTCACATTGTTTCCTGATCACCTCAAAATCTCTAGAGCCGTTAGGCGTTGTCTCACACTAATGCAGGATGAAAATGATATGACGATAGAGGCTCTTTATGCAAGTAATTGTGGTATTGGCCATAGTATCTAGGGTCGGTTGAAGCTGTTTGATTCATATATGGGGACTATGATTGGGAGGTGCCCCAGCGTTGTCGCTTCTCGGCCTCTTGGCAAGGAATGGATGTAGTATCTCTGCCAATAATGTCTATGGCACAAAACTGGAGAAGTCTAAACCCTCTCTCATTTGTTTTACCAACACTATATTTTCCAACTATTTCTGGCATTATGCCTGCAAAGTCTGTCCCAGTGTTTGCATTAGAGTCACCAAGGAGTATAAGGGTTGAGTTGGGAGGGATTTTATCAATTTTTTGTTGGAGAACATTGTAGAAAAGATCAACATCATTATCACTATAGTTAGAATCTGGTACATATACTTGAAAGATTACCACTTTTCCTACATTAGTGTGAATTCTTTGCGGTTATCATCCTTTCTGAGAATTGTTCATATGATTCCATACGGCCGGAGAATTCCTGTTCAACAATGACACTGTTTACTTGTGGTTGTCTTCTTTTAGAGAAGTTGTGGGATGGACTTAAGTATTTTGAAAATTGACGCACTTCGCCCACTCCCTTTAAGAGCATTCAGTCGCGATTTTCAGCAGGTCAACTAAGGCGACCGCTAAGGAAGGTAAAATCAAATTTTGTTTACAGTCCAAGGCAAAGAGCCTTTAAGACACTTGATCAGGTTCTCTGTTTAGACACCATGCATGACACACAAAATTCTTCCGTTTCTTGTGATTTTAATAATTGTTCAAGTACAACATAAATCTTTAGTCCATGCATGTTTAGAAGTTCCTCCTAAAACAAGACAGTTCTTATTCACGAGGGATCCGTAATTTGAGATTTTGTGCGTCTAAAAGTTGCCGTTGCTCTTGCTCCTTTTGCAGAATATTTAAGTAGACAGCAGTGACGTGATCATTCGGTCTCACTCCTCATTCTGAAAGAGGGGATTCGAATTCTGGAGGGTATTAGGTAGTCACAAGTAAAGCGGTTACATAATCCCCGAAGTGTAACGGGTAGGTTTGGTACCACTGTTTTCTAGCGGAGTCACTTGGGTATCAAATGCGTACAGGATAGCACGAGTACCGTGTAACTAGAATACCGTTATCGCATCAAAAGCTATCCACTTCTGTGTAACTGCAGCCTGACGCAAAAGCTTACCTGCGGAAATCTCCATTTTGCTGCTGCGGGGTAAGCTTCTGTCTGGTTACCATCTGCTGAATTTGTGGGTTGGTAGCCACCTAGAGATAATTAACGCAGCGACAGAACAATCAAATATTGCACGCAAACTAACAAACTGTGGTTTTCGGAATCAATGTGGGGGAGAGACCCGACCTGATTGGAAGTTGCAGAACGACAAGGGATCAATACAATCAAACAAAAAGTGCGCACTGCGTATGACTAAATCTGACTAACATGATGTAATTTTGGGTTAGAGCAGCAAAATATGTAGCATTTCCACAAGTGTTTACATCTCGAAAACGTGTTAAGGGCATTACAAACGTCTTTTTAAACTTTGTCTTGAAACATGGAAGGAAGGGGAATAGTTGCTCAATTTACCACGTTCAGATGTAAATTTATGTTGCAAGGGATTCACCTGCCTCCTCCGATTCTCATCTAATTACGATCAATATTCGATTCGTAAGGCGTCATTGGTCAAAGTGAATGCGCGAATCATTTTGACTTTTCGATCATTCCACAAAATTTCTGCTTATTTTTACTAGACTGAGCCGTCCAAGTGGGGCGCAAGCCACGGAAGGGTTGACGTGGGTTTTCACCTCTGTTTCTCATTACAATTTATACATGATTCCATCGACTTTTGGAGTTTATCTGCGTCAATGCTACCATGCTCGAGGGGGGAGGGGGGAGGGGCTACAATTCTTGGCTGCAATGTTCGTTGGTAACGACGACTTCGACATGGCGGCCGCAGAGGTAATTTGTCCAAAATTGAATCCTATCGAAATTCAAACAAGAACATTCGCCATTTGATATAACAATCGACCTTCACACTGTGTTTCAAGACGTCCTGTGTACCTTTCCAACTGTATGGCAGTTAACCTTGTTCCCTTCAGTTCTCTTCATCTTTTACGCTTCTTCTTTCGGACTACCATACCTTGATGAAGAAAACGTTGATATGAGCTGGTATGCTTTGGACAGAGGCTTCTTTTCAATGTATCCAATCAGCAATCACTTATTTTCCCGCCTTGTATCCAGTCTTTGTACCCATTCAAACAGCAAACACTTTTCTCCGATTTATGGCTGAGCAATGACACTTAGAATTGAAAGACATGTAGCAAAACGAAAGTTATTCTGTACACGGTGTACTGAGGAATGGTCACTACAGAGATTCGAAGCCTGGACCAACGCGATTGTGTCATTTTGCTACGCCTACTATGCTATGCTGATCTCCGTGATAACGTACATCCAGTAATATGAATTTTTGAAGGCCAGCCTCTCAACCTCTTGAGTTGAATACATGAGGATCCTCATCAAGCCCATCCGTCTGTGCAAAGGCCATTGATAAAGGCCCACTTTCATTTTGATAAGTAACTTTTCAAATTTATAATTTCATTCCTCTTCTTTCCAGTGCTCGTCTCCACTGCTCCAGGTTCTCTTCTATCTGCTTTAAGGTTCAATCAATGTCGATGTATATATACATACTTTACAAAGAATATGAATATACTTTACAAAGACCCTGGTTCAATTCATGGTTGAATTTACTACAAAGTGCTCTGACGTGGGCCGACTGATGATATGGAATGAAAACTTCAATAGTATAAACATAGGACCACGAGGAATCGAACCCCGTTCTTCAGGATTGCAACGTGATGTGCTACCATTACACCATGGTCCCATACCATGAGGCTCGATTGTTGTGCTGTCTCTGTTAGCTTACCCGACTCCAGTGAAGTGGATTTGGAAGACAGAAATGTGAAGGACCAATGACCAAAACTTCATCAATTAACAGATCAATGCCCAACCCTTATCAAATATGTAAACGAAGATTTGATGAAGCGATTGATAGGTCATAAAGGTAAAAAACTGCGGAGAATTATGATTTGGAAGACAGAAATGTGAAGGACCAATGACCAAAACTTCATCAATTTACAGATCAATGCCCAACCCTTACCAAATATGTAAAAGAAGGTTTGATGAAGTGATTGATAGGTCATAAAGGTAAACAACTGCGGAGAAATATGATTTGGAAGACAGAAATGTGAAGGACCAATGACCAAAACTTCATCAATTAACAGATCAATCTCCAATCCCCCCCTATTAACAAAACAAATAAAAACAAGAGCCAAGAACTCATGTTGTATGAACTCTAAAAAAAATTCTAAGAACCAATAGATTGACTTAAAAGGAAAATCTGAGGCTTAATGCCGGTCAGGATTTTAAATAAGAGCTTCGAGTCACGATGTCCTTTTAAATATCAAAATTAATTAAGATCCAATCACCCACTCGTAAGTTATAAATACCTCATTTTTTTCTAATTTTTCCTCTCCCTTTAGCCCCGCAGATGGTCGAACCTGGGAAAACGACTTTATCAAGTCAATTTGTGCAGGTCCCTGACACGCCTACCAATTTTCATCGTCCTAGCACGTCCTAAAGACGAAACAAGGTTTTTCAGTACAAAATGTTTGCGCTAGTTCATGCAATATTTTTGTATGTACCCTCACTTTCATGATATGACAATGTTTCAAATTTTTCAGACGGGAACTTTTTGGTGAGTCGTACAATGATTTCAATGGAATCTACATTTGCAACCATAAGCATCATTCTACACCCTGTCAGCAGGGAAATCAAATATCTTCTACAGCACTTCTGCCATAGGTCGCTTGCTCTCTGATGCGGACGCCTGTGGCATGGATTAATACCAACATGCGTCTATGTTTAAGAGTGGATTTCGTTTGGTTTCTTCCCCTTCGTCTGTTCCACAAGCATTACCCGTCCAATTTTTTTTCTTCTCCTTATATCTTTTTTGCAAACAGGAAATTACTCATACTCACAAATTGGAAAGGTAAGCAAGGATGTATCATTACAACATTGCCAAAATCAATATTTCTGAAGAAAATTTTATTACGACAAGAAATTTAAGGGTTTTCTGGGGATGTCAAGAAATTGTACGGGGGCAATTTTGGGCAAGAAATCAGCTTTGGGGGGGCAATGCCCCCTTGCCCCCCCCATAGCTCCGTGCCTGATGGGTGGGCAACTGTTACGAAATCACCGCAAGAAGAGAATGGCCTGCGACAGATGCGATGAAACAGTAACAAGACAATACATTGATGTGTCACAGCAGATACCCAAATTTAAAGACATTCAAAGCATCAATTTTGAAGAGTTTCGAACATTCGAATATGTAAAAAATAGAAATTGGCAAGAAAAAATTGCTTTAGTAAAAGCACTGTACCTTTTTTTCCCCTAACGTTTTTTTCTTGCGGTTTTACTATGTTAATCTACCAAAAATTTCCATTCTAACGATACCAAATATCAAAATGTTTGCAATTTATTCAGGGTTAAGCAAAAATTCTCCTGGACTATATACTTACAATTATGCTTTGTGAAGTTCCCGACAGGCGAGACTGATTTGTTAACAACTGTTCGATTGAGCCTCAGCTGTCACCTGTTTTATCACTGATTGTCCAAATGCAAGGAGTCTTTTGTTTATATTATGAAGACTGATTATAAAGGAAGATTGCTTCCTTAACATAGGAAAGGCCACGTCTGTATTTTACTTGGCGTACTGGAGTCTGTCCACATAACCTTGAGAAAACCTTTGCTTTGCCGACAGAAAGATTTCGTTTCCACTAGGCCTATTCAACTAATCTTGTTGTAGTGGGCGCTGATTGGTCCAAAATCACAAACCATTCAGGCAGGCTTAATTCTGATTGGCTCCTTGAAAAATACGGTTTGGTGCACTTTTTCAGACGCGTCATATCGGTCGAGTGGAGGGCGGTAGATGAAGCAAAAGCACAGAAGTAGAAGGAGAGAAGATGGCACAATTTGGAAGAAGTATCACCTAATTTTAAACTTACCCAGAGCATGTCAATTTCGTCTGCCTTCGCTTTTCCCTCCACTGAAAAAAACAAAAGACTAAATGTCAGGCAAAAGACTCGTAGCAGAAAGCTCAAGGGCCTAGGAGAGAAAACGAAACTAACGTTTTATCCACCATTCAAGAGCTTGGTTCGTGGAGAGAGGCGAGGTTGGCGTAACTCCAACGAAACTGTTATTTAACTTATCAAGTGCCAGTCCCATACGTCATACTAGACTAAATTCCATTCTAATATCTTGGGTGCAAAAGTAATGTTTAATATTGATCTATGATTAACAGACAAGCTTACCTTCATGCGCCTGCCTGAATATCAGCCTCACACTGGACACCGGAGTATGCTAATCCGGCAAGTTGAAAGAAAGTTTATAGTGAAAAATAGCACCCTCACTATCTCCAAATCTGTTTATGTATTTAAATCTTCATTTAATTTTTGATGTTTCGACTTTACATACTTTGATTTTGCGCGAAAGGAAACCATTTGAACACTTTTGATGTGTACATTTTAAACCTGGCTTTTATAGTATTGCTACAACCACAATTCCATCAAAGACGTTGAATGTTTATTACCCTTTTCATATGCCTATGTTCTTTTGAAGTCAAAAAAGAAATTGGTGAATAAACACCAATACACACTTTTGGGTGGTATTCCTCAATGAATGTTCATGGCTAAACGGCATATTTGATGCCAAGATATCGGCAGAAGACCGTTCTCTAACACCAATTTATTTTCCTTGGACAAAGGGCAAACACGAGTGATTCTTCAAAGAAGTTAAAACAATTGATATTAATGCAGGTACTTATTTGGACTCTCCCAATGTTTTCAATGAGCTGTGTTAATAAACGGTCAATTAATCATGCCTTTCAGCAGCTTTTTAATTGATGATCATTTGGTCTGAAAATTCATACTTCCTTTAATGCTAGGAATGCCAAGGAATGAAAACGGAAGCCTCATAGCTGACGGCTACAAAAAGGACTGGCAACTATTTAAAGGAAAAGGAGGATCATATATTGCCCCGGACTCTTCGGGGTCTGAGCATCCAACTCCCGAACATCAAAAGAAGTGCAACACGCTTATAGTAATAAAAAGTCTCTTACTCTGGATAAAGGTACCTCCTCAATGGATCTTATAGGAAGGTGTGGAAAAAGGCTTTCCATTGGTTGATCATCAAAAAGTATCAATTCCCAATTATCTGAAGATATTCACATTTAAAACAACTAGTGTAGAAAAACGTCTTTTAGTATATAAAATATCTCTTCCGAAAAGTTTTTTTGACATAGATTGCAGATATCCTTGGCAACTATTTTAGGTTTAAATACTTTGAGACGTAACGACACAAGATGAGGTTGAAGTCCAGAGAGAAGAAACAAAACTTTAAGATGCGGATCATACACTTGAGAAAACTAAAATTATGAGTATAGAAAAATGTTAATCACTATCCTTTCACTAACACTAGGATTATCAACGTTCTTGATACGTAGAAGTGACTGTGATAAACACTAGTAGTAATTTTGAACTGACTTTTGAACTGACCTTTGAACTGACTTTTGAACTGACTTTCGAACTGACTTTTGAACTGACTTTTAACTGACTTTTGAACTGACTTTTGAACTGATTTTTGAACTGACAATCGTTAACAACATCGCCATTCCTGTCGCTCCTGCCCATTTATATACCCTGCAGTCATCTTGGATCTGAAGATGGAAGTATTCTCTACCACTTTGGCTGTTAAGTTCGTCCCTTCCAATAGCATATCAAAGACCTAAGCACAAATGCAACATAAAAATTACAAAATTATCAATACAAAGTCATGGCTGGGGAGAAAACTTACCTTAAAAACTTGTCGTGAATCTTACATCATCCACAGCAATATGACGATAACGGTAGGGATTTTCCCTCTCTCCATCTATTTTTAGTTACTTACATAATTCCATTGTCTGTACTACATATAAATATTCGTTCTTGTAAATCCTCAATGCACACTTTTCACTTCGACTTCAACAAAGCTGTTGGTTGATTTTAGTTGCGAGAGGCGGTCCTACTGGGCAGTTGTGCCTGCTTAATGGCTTGCTTCTCTGCCCGGTAGCCTAAATTGAGGGGCGTTGTCCTTGGACGCCCCGGCTGCCCTTTATTTATTAATGAGCCTGTTTGGTGGTTTTTCTGTCTATTTAGGGTAGTTTCAATGTCGGGCCCGGTGCTCATCAGGGGGTCTTTGATTGAGAGACTGCTAAATTAAAGGAGACTCTTACAAAGAAAGGACAAAAGCAGGTATTCTACGTTAGAGTATTTGTAAATTTCGTTGGTAAAATTCTACCAAATTTTTATAACCCCCCAAAACGCGCATAATATGAGGCTCTATAGAATAAGCGCCCCTTTGTTTAATTTTGATAGGTATTTCCCATTATGTAGAAAGGAATACGAATTTCGTAAAGTTGTAGCATTGGTTTTCTTCTCCAAACTATGATTATCTTGTTTCGATAACAGTTTCTTACTGGAACTTAACATATGCACTCATTTGGAGCTAGTTCTTTCTTTACCTGTTTATGACTATCAGAATTAAACAGGAATATGACAATTCTAGGTATATCCAGCACTTAGCCAGCACTTTATTCACCTAATTATTTTTCCATTAAAATCATGTATTTTCGCCAAAACCACAGACAGATTTAAGATCAGTTAATGCGTACAGATTTCACTCCGTTTATATTTCTGTATTATTTGTATTTAACAACTAGTTTAAAATAATTCCTTACAAAGGGTAACCAAAAGCATAAAAGGTGTCTCGAGTTAAACCTCTTTGAAAATTTACCTCTGATCTGGGCAACTTCCTTTATGACTGTCACGGTCAGAACGAGGGACAGTGACAGCCAACCATTTGACCAAATGATTGCGAGGTAAAAAAAGGAATTTAAAACCTTTTAGACTATTTCTATCCTCAGAATTGTCAATCTCCTTTTCTTCTTCGTTTGATGTGGGTAAAACCTCAACTGGGTCATCCCTTGCCTCGTCAGGTAGAGGAGTCTCTATAACTTCAGCTGAATTGTTTATATTAACTCGGGGTCCAACATTTCCTATCATGTCAGTAATAAGTGCAGTAAGGGGTTAAGTGGTTGTAATTGTATATGTGGCATATGATGCAAAAACCTTACAGCTTCAACAAGATCCATAGCTCAGGTTGGGAATTTAGGGAGGGGGTATTTTGAGCTTTGGGGTGCTATTCTGAATTTTTGGTAACTGCAATTGCACCTGTTTAGGAAGTCTAAAGGTTTTGAATCTTGATAGAAGAACTTGTCTATTTGGCAGGGGTGGTGACCATTTTTTGAGGGGATCACCACGAAGATTGAAGCAAACTTTGGTCAAAGAAGGCAAATATATGGTTAAACACAGGGGAATATGTGTGCATTTGAGTGAAGACACATGACAGAAAAAGACTTTTTTTCCGGTTTCTTGACGTATCGTAAGGGCAACAAAGAAATACGAAGTGTCCCCAATATTTGCTTTAAAATTGCACACCCTTCCCTTTCCCTTACGAAAATCAATTGCTGGATTCATCACTGTTTTTGTTACTGTCATTTGTAATTAATGACATCAAGTTTTGTTTCTTGAGGATAGTCAAGAAATGATTTCAGTTGGGGATAAGCACATACATGCGGGGCGATTAAGGGTGAAGCCCCCAAATTTACTATCAGTTTCCCCCAGTTCTTCTGTCAACATATATATGCTTCCCACCAGTAATTGCTATGACATCGCTTTAAAATTCAGAAGATATCTTTTGGAATCGTATTACTCAGCATGCGTCAGCTCTAGTTTTTAGAGCGCGCGGACGTATTAATAGAACGATAAGAATATATTGAGATGTCTGTGATCGGGCGAGTGTCCACATCGGCTTGATAAGGTTATACGAGATTTAAAACAATGCATTTACGGAGGGCGCCTCACCTGACAAATTTGAAGACGCCCCAAATTCACTAGACTTCGTTCAACAACCCTCAAATTCTCAAGGTGTCCAAGTAGGCTTGACTTCTGACTCAACAAAAGTCAGAGGCTAGTTAAAAGTCGACCCCGTTTGTAAAAGGGGGTAAAAAGTATTTTCGATCCTAGGGGACAGCTATGCTTTTCAGAAGGGAATGGGGTGGCTTTTGACATCTCCTAACAAAGTTTTCCTTTCAACTTATCACCTTATTTTTTAAGAGCTAAATGTTTCTAATTTTTATTTTCATTATATTTGCCACTATCTAACGGCATTTTATCACCAGACTTTTAGTAAGATCAGGTCAAAATTTTCGTTTGAAATATGCAAATGTAGATGATAAAGATAAAAGCTCATTCAAACGACAATTATGGTTGTTTTTAAAGGTTGTATGAATCTGTGTGTAATTAACATTGCATTTTTTTGTTCATAAAGTATTTTACGGAAGCAAATTCATAGTTGCAAAGTGCGTTTTAAATAGGAGCTTATACATATGCATATGCTAAGAAAAGTTTTCTTCTTTATCTTCCATATAAACATGCAGCCCAACAAAAGGAGTTTTGCGTTGGGTTTAAAGGAAGAGAACTCAGCTTTGTAGAAACTATTCCGTTATTAGAAGAAGGCAGGATATTTAGAGTACGCCTTGCCCATTTCTTGCAAGAAGGAACAAATAGAATGACAGAAGACACTTGCAGTTGGACTGATTTAATCAGCTTTGTTGTATACATACATACATTCTCACGGTTTGTTGCGACCAGTACGAAATAGAAGGCGCGGTGGCAATCGGCATTCAATTAGGTCACTTACACTACAACATGTTTTATTTGCTTACCAGTAGTTCTTAATGAATTCACCGATCGCTGTAAAGATTCGTACGCTGATCTATCGTTGTTGGTTCATTACTTTACCGTTGTACAAAAACCGGCCTCGCTATATGATATAATTGTGTAGGGGATTTTTTTCCTTTTTTAATTAGGTATGTGTACTGATCCTTGAATTTCTTACATTGATGACCCATAGGAATAATGTAGTCTAAAGTGAGGGGTGTCCTTTGCGGCTACTCTAGCTTCCATCAATACTTGTTTGGTAGTTGTATTGGTTGACAGACTGCCAAAAGTGATTTTAAGGGCTCAAACACCTTGTTTCGAAAATATAAACTTACTAATTTCAGCAATAGCTCTAACTAACTATTTGACAGCTTGACTTCCTAATTGACTATTTCACTGTGTGACTTCTTAACTAACTATTTTACTGCTTGACTTCGGAACTGACTATTTGACTGTGTGACGTCCTAACTTACTAGTTTACTGCTTGACTACCTAACTGGCTATTTGACTGCTTGACCTCTTAGCTGACTATTTGACTGCTCGACGTCCTAACTAACTATTTGAGTGCTTGGCTTCCTAACTGACTATCTGGCTGCTTGACGTACAAATTATCTGTTTGAAGGCTTGACTTGCTAACTGACCATTTGGCTGCTTGAATGACTGCTTGACGTAATGCTTTACTGATTGTTTTGACGCACTTAGTAGCAACATCAAGGCAAAGTGATATTTATTTAATCTAATTTGGTATGGAGGGTGAGATATTAAACTGTCCGCGGCCATTTTAATGTCTATTAACTTACGATGTACTCAGCGGAATGGAGACAGATTTGGCTACATTTCCTTAAACGTGTTAGAGTTTCTTAAAATGTTCTCCGAAGGTTTCTTCAGTAGTCTCTACAGGGGTTCGTATTTGAACAGTAGTCATAGAGAACAGGGAAATTTTCTGACTTTCAAACAGGATTTTGATATCATAAGCATTTAAGGCATGTTTTAATGGTAGAGTCTCTAGGTGCACTTAGGATTGTCTTACTATAGAATATAATCTATTGGGTCGCTACAGAGACTTACTTTGCACCTTCGACGCAGTGCTCTCCAAACAGCCACACGTTGATACGTTTACTTCACACACGTAAATAAGTACTATACAAGTGCTGAATCGATCGGTCAATTTAGGGTAGAACCCAATATATTCGTTTGAAGTCGTCAAAAATCCTATTTACATCATGTCTCCATTGCTGCATACCATTTGGAAGAGCACGTACAAATTTGAATACTTTTTACTTTAGTCAGTTTTTCTGTAGATGATTTGACTTTGTGGACGTTAAATGATGATCATTGACCTTTTCTTCGACTTCGCTAAGTCAATTAACGTAGATTGGTAGCAACTGTTATTATGGAATGTGGTACTTCATTGCAGTCAAATAAAACATCCCCCACCCTAAATGAGCGAACGGATACAGACATGTTATTGACCATAATCCAAGAATTGGGAATCACCTAAGACAAGGGGTACAGAGCGATATATGAGCAGTTAAGTCATAATAAAGTCACTTAACGAAATCATAAGTAGGAAAGTTATTGCAGACTATATCGCTAAAAAATTTACGTGAAACCAAGGGCTTCATAATTCGACTTGATGTTTCTTTGAGACGATGTTCAATTTCGAACATTTTAAAGAACTTTACGTATTTTGTCTTACAGAAACAGTTTTACCTTAACCTAAGCGGCATTTGAAATCATACAGCCGTTACCAAACTGTAGGATACTTGGCGTTATTGATACCCTTTTTATGTGAAATAGGAGAAGCTTTTTGGTAGCCACATTTGGGAAAAGGACCGTTTATTTAGAATCGCGGGAGGGCATTTGCATACTCAAGCCTGACTTATGTGTTTAACCGGACTCTATCCGAGCAAACGTTCATCGCGCTCTCATGATTTTGCTCCGATATAAAATTAGAATCGAAACTCATTTTTTTAAAGCAAACCTTTCTTTCTTTCTTTCTTTCTTTCTTTCTGAAGACATCGTTGGCAGCACTATTAGATTTAAAATTTCATAGTTTTCCAAAGAAAAACGCTTCGGACCTCAAATATTGGACGTATCACGCATGATGTGTTATGGATTTTTTAAAAATCAAATTAACTTACAAGTATATCATTTCGAAGGAGTTCTCTTATAGAAAATAACACTTTAAGTCTCTAGAAATAATTTCAGTGTCTCGGGGAAACTATTGTGCTGGGCATTTCGTTGCCACTGCGTCACTAAGGCTGTGTTAGCATGTGGTTTAGTCGCGTAGTAGGGAAAAGGCTATTCCAGACATAATGAGCAATTTCCCAGATAACCCAGGCTGACGCAGCAAGCTATTTCTTACCACGTTGATTGCTGGATGAGATAAAGAGTTTCCTATGAAATATTGTTAATTAATTTAATCATAAACGAGGTGTTTGTACGTTGCTCGCTCGTAGCGATATGAGAGAGCTGGAAAGTTTAAAATCACTTGGTTTTGGAAAATCAGAAAAATTGTGTTGTTTCAACAAAAGAAAATCATTACCCACAACTTGTTATCAAATGAAAAATCATGGATTCCAAAAGAGTTGTTTAAGGAACAACAGGTCTCATCAAATGCTTAAGGCAAGCATATTTCTAATTCCCCTCAGTGGCCTTAATAAGGAAAGGGGTCTGTTCTTCCTCTAGATTCTGATAATTACCTTTGTTAGAAGTAGGCTATATTCATTGAAAATGCTTTTTCTTGGTATTTTCATAAAAAAAAGTTGAAAAACCCCCATGTTGGAAAACAAAATGGGTTTTATTTGTTTTGTGTACCAAGCTTAAAGTTCGAATTATTATTTCAGTAATTATTTTTGCGACGTTTCTGTGATATTTTCCATAAAAAATAACTTTTTAAGGATATAATGTTAAACTCCGTTTAACTTGTGTTCTTGGTAAACACAGTTGTTGCATTGTTCTCTAAGAATGAAATTCAAATAAGTTAAAATTAAGCGGGTAATTTGATCTTGGAATAGCCATCTAAAGATTACTTAATTATAGTTTTACTCTGATATTCCTCACATTAATTCTTCGACCCAATTTAATAAATATTTTTACCAAAATACGGCAATATAGTGAAGGACGTGGATGAATAGATGAGTGCATAGACGGACAGTTGGATGCATGATGGAAGGTTGGATACATGGATGGATGTAGATTTGTGCATTCATTCATGGATGGTTCATAAATGGTTTGATGGAAGAAGGACTGCTCTCATGGATCCTCGGATGCGCCCTTGATGGATTGATCGAAAGATAGATGATTCCTTGGATAGTCGCCGAGATAGGTATACGGGTGGCTGGACGGATAAATAGACGGATAGATCGAACGATGGAAACACAGTGGGTTAGGACAGTGGTCGGTAGAGAAGCAATGTCCAGAATGAATGGCTGGATCGATGGAGAAATAGCTGAGGAAATGAGATAGGTCTTCAGTTCTAAATTGCATTGAGCCAGAGTTAGATACGTGTCTGCGACCAAATGAAAATGGTTTCTGGCCAGAGCAATCTGTTACCCAGTGCCCAGTGCCCTACGTTGACTGTTTGAGTGTCTCAAGGGTAATCATACCTTTAATTTGCTGCCTAGAGGCATAGAGATGAAAATACTGAAACAAACAACATCCCACCAAAACTCCGCATTACTATCTAAAAATATTTCTAAATAATCCAGGTGAAATTAATTAACCCAAATGAAGTAACTGTTTTCTATGATTTAGTGGCAGGGGTACCGCAAGGAGACATTTGCACTTTGCATCTGTTCAAAATGGTGACTTGTCTATTTTACGGTTCCCCTTAGTTAATGTCAAGGGCAAAATCGTGTTGTGCGCTGCTATTTACCAACAAAGGTGAAAGGTAATTATCTAACTATCTGATATGTTGGGTATACAGTAGAGTATACAACATATTCGGGGAGGGAAATGACGATGATCGTTGAAAACCAGAGAACAGAAAAGCACAGTGGAGAGAGATTTAGACCATGTTTACACGGGTCCAAACTGGTACGGATCCAAACTGGTACGGATCCAAACTGGTACGGATCCACACTGGTGCGGATCGGCCTCACGTTTACACGGGACCTGGTGGATCCGAACTCGTTTGGATCTGCTATCCGTACCAGTTTGGGTCCTATCTCGAACTTTCTCTATCTCGAACAAATCTTTTGGTCCCTCGTGAGTTCGAGATAGAGAGAGTCCACTGTAGTTATAAAGATCTGAATTACACGCAACTTACCCGTACTGTTTATACAAGTGTGTGTGTGCGCGCGCGTGCGTGTGCATATGTGCTATGGCTTGACACCAGGTGTCGAGGGATTAAGCTTGAAAATATTCTGAATCTGTAACAAAGATTTGGAAAGCGGAGACAAAATTTAGCTGTAAAAAAATCGTGAAAACATTTGTACTAACAAAGTGTCGTAAACGGATGTTATATCTACAATCTCTTTGCATTGCATACTGCTTTGTTAATTGGAAACGTTAAAATTCTGTACATACCATGGTAGCCTTTACAGAAAACTATATCAGGCAAAAGTGCTTAGCAATTTTAAAGTGGGGAAAATTAGTGTTTTCAAGACTAAACCCTTCTTTAAAATTATCAAGGCTCATCAGAATCTCAGTTATCGCTAATTCTACCAATGGAATAATATTAGCTGGTGTTAAATGGGAGGGGTAGCACAAGAAACATTCTGCCAATTAACATAGCTGTATGTAAGACTAAATGTTTGTAAACATAACATCAATTAAGGAGAGTTCGTCCATATTTTCTCCTGTATTTATGGTTAGGTGCTGTCTCTTTTACTAACATTTGGTCCAAACATTTCCACTAAGTGTAAAAAATGAAGTCAAGAATCAATGTTTAGAATCAACTGCAACTTCCTAAACGTAGGGTAATACATAACAAACAATAGTCAGTTATTCGAAGTCACAGCAGTGATTACTTCAAAATGAATAGCCGGGGGCTCGAAATCAGAATGTCCTAGATGGAAAATTTTTAAAAACGTAATAAGCGGGGGGAGGGGGGCGTCTATTAAGCGCCCAAGAGTAGTAAGACCATCCGTTTCATTTTAGGATCAATTCAACCAAAAGCATTCTAGGCAACAGAACATCATTAGGTAGAACCTCGGGGGTGTTCTGTGCTCAGAATTTGAATGGCAGTTGGGGGTAATTATTTTTATCCCATGTCAGAGCCTGAGGTTGCTGATGCATGTACCCTTCCGCGATGTGGAATCCGCGGCGCGCAACCCTTGGCTCCATAAGCCCATAGACGTAGTGTGGTGACCAGGTCAGTAGCGCCATCGTTAGCGCAAATTGACCCAGGTGCCCACCAAGGCCAAGACCATGACCGGGCTCAACCCAAACCTCGCCATGATAGCAGATTCGGCCGGTGATCTCTTTGGTGATCGGCGCTGTCTCTGTCCAGCGACCCTCTTCGCTTTGGCAAAAAAGCCGGTGGAAATGTTGGCGCCACCATTTGTCTAGGGTCACTCCACCGCGCAAGTCATCCATTCGTATTGCCTGGTAGTTGCCAGTCCTTTTTGTAGCCGTCAGCTATGAGGCTTCCGTTTTCATTCCTTGGCATTCCTAGCATTAAAGGAACTATGAATTTTCAGATCAAATGATCATCAATTAAGAAGCTGCTGAAAGGCATGATTAATTGACCGTTTGTTAACACAGCTCATTGAAAATACTGGGAGAGGTCAAATAAGTACCTGCATTAATATCAATTGTTTTCACTTCTTCGAAGAATCACTCGCATTTGCCCTTTGTCCAAGGAAAATAAATTGGTGTCAGAGAACGGTCTTCTGCCGATATCTTGGCATCAAATATGCCGTTTAGCCATGAACATTCATTGAGGAATACCACCCAAACGTCAAACACTTTGTAACTTGTGAGAGCAGTTTGTAAAAAGGCGGAACATGAAACAGATCGATTTCACTCTTTTCACAGTTGTCTCTTTTATTAGCGTTTTTCTGCTCTATGGTGTGTTAATATTAGATACGATCGAAGATATCACCTGCGTAAGTAGATTGATTTGTGCCTGCTCCTTTCTGTATCTTTCTTCCTTTTAGAATGTTGCATTTGCAAGAAGCTCTTCTTTTATAGATTGACTAGTGATTCGTTTTCCAAGTAGTTGGGAAGTAGCATTATCCAAAAGTTGTTTTCCAGCTTCTTTACTTCGACGTGTAGTTGCTGTTTTGATATTTTCTCCACGAGATGTAAATGACTGAACTAGAGGCTTTGACAACTTATTAGACAAAACTGGTAACCGGAGACCACTTAAGCTTAATTTAATGTCTAGTTGAAGCTCAAAAGCATAGTTTGCAAGGGAGGTAGGACCCCAACCTAGAAAAATCACCCCCCACCTAGAACACTAAAGGCCAACCCCCACCTGAAATAAATTTTTTGGCATAAATTTTGTGAAGTTCAAATCGCCGCTTCCAGCCAATAATGTAAATAGAAACGGAACACTAATTTAGCGATCTTCCATTGAAACATTTCATCACTTAAAAGGTTTCACACTTCCTTGAAGAAAAACACCCAAACTCCCACCTTCTTGAGAATAAAGAAGAGCATCATCGAGATGCTTTACAGGACTTTCTTATTTAATAGAAAAAGAAAGCATGCCAATTATTTATATTAAAGTGGGAATTTAGAAAAGAAAACATGTCACCACCGGAGCTGGAACATGTGACCCACGCTATAGCGGTGTGTGCCCTACCAACTGAGCTCGATGACATCCAATGTTAATATACACTCTAGTCTCTGCACTAAATTCCAATAGTACACTGATGGACATCCACATTAAACCCAAAACAATTGGAGACCAGTGTCTCTGCGCAATGTGACTTGACCAAGGAAGGACTGACATTCGTCCCGTCCACAGCCTATTGAATATATAAGAGTATTTGATCTGGTTGTTACAAAATATGTCTTGTAATTCCCTAACGATTCAATTTTTAAAATTATTTTATCACATCATTTAGAAATGATAGTACAGAAGCACCATTCATTCTGGTGCTCTTTTGCTTCGTTTTATGCAAAAAAGATGTTTCATAAATGAAGTATACTGATAACACCAACAGTGTGCATAGAGTCATATAGTCTCCTCCAAAGGATCCCAGAATCACTGCACTGACTTTTAAATTGGTTAGCAGCGATTTAATTCTCAAAAGGGCCATTGATGGTGGTGATAATGATGATGACAATGATGATGACTATGATGATGATGATGATGATGATGATGATGATGATGAGCAACTGCAACTGATACTGTAGATCCAAACCCAACAGTAGCATTCACTGACAATGTAATCTCTGGTGTTGGTGATGGTTCAGCACCAGGTGTAATTGAGAGAACATGGACTGCAACTGATGCAGCAGGCAATGTAACTTCACAAATTCAGACTATTACAATTGTTGACACCACAGCCCCAGTCTTTGAAGACGGAGCAGGTAACAACACATTCCCAGCTGATGTAACACTTGAAGCACCAGCAGATGTATCCCCAAGTAACACTGGAACTGCAACTGCAACTGATACTGTAGATCCAAACCCAACAGTAGCATTCACTGACAATGTAATCTCTGGTGTTGGTGATGGAAGAACGAAACGTCTTGACACAGAGTCCTTAAACAGTCCTTACCTACCTCTTTGAGATACGATCTCTATTTTTTTTTCGCAGCGGTTGCTCGTTACTGAAGAGAAATGCCCATTTACCGTTTTAGCTCGATTTGGTTGTTATTTCTTATAGAGCCGTCGGTTTTCAACAACTGTGTTCGAACAAGTAATGACGCTTGTGAGGTAGCCGTCGTTTTACGTATGGGGTGCGATCTTAACTGCCTCTAATTTTACCAGTATGCTAAAGTTTATACAAATGAATCGTTGACGCGGATGATGACATGTGAAACTTACCTCGTAAAATATCAGTTGTCTACCGTAACTGTCTTGAAGTAAAGGAAAAGTCTTCGACGCTCAATAAAATGTCGCGGAAAGACGTCTTTGTTTCCACAGATCAAAGAGTTCTGTACACACATGACGAAAAAGCCCTGTTCTAATAGCTACAAGAGAGGCTCGTGGATAATTAGCAATCTGCTGCCGTGGATTTGTCTTCAACCACAACCCCTACAAAACAAACAAAAGATTTCTCGACCAAACGAAGAATACATGCCTTTTGAAACCTTTGAATTCAGCTGCCAATGGTTACCATGGCGACTGGGCAGACACAACAAACAGGGAAATTCAAAATGGGGCGACAATGGACACTCTTGCTTAGATAACAAGTTGCGCTATAATAACATTTTGTACTGCGAATACGTTCACTGGGACCTCCTTAATTATCTAGTTTACTTACAACAGATTATGCAAAGCTGGGCTTTTATACCATTTTAGTGAGATAACACATATTAGCGTTTTAATATTCAAAGCGACATATGACGTACTTTCCCATTCATGTATACCAGTGTGGTTAATTGTTACTTAAGTATTATGAGTAATGCGTGTTAATACCTGTTTATAGCTATCGTTTACTGCCGCATGCCCGGTCCTTTTTAGAGTGGGGTTAACAGCTTGATTCCGCAGCTGTGCCGTAGCGTTATCAAGGTGTAAGCAAGTGAAAGTAACAACTCCCTTTTCGTCCATTGTTTGGATGGTGATCGAATACTCTGCAACAAAACCAATCTATGCATTTTATCATTTTCGGTTATGACTCTTTAGACATAAAATTTGAGATGATATGGTATAATGATCATAGTAGCAAAATAAATATGTTTGATTACTGAAACAGAAAGTTGAACTGGGAGCCTTTAACAAAACTTAAGGTCGAATAAATAGAAAACTTAAATAGTTCCCCATTCCCCATTTAATAATGTTAGTAGGAAATAATTGTATGCAAAGGAGCGCCGCTAGAACAAAGGTTTTCCTTTACCCATTTGTTGCCCAGTGTTCACAGGTAATGCAAGTTTAATCGTTATAAGGATCGACGATGTCTATGCTAGAATAGATGCTCCATCTGTCTCTTTGTTGATCACAGACTTATTATACCTGAAAGTGCTCTTACACGTTAGGGCCACTGAGGGCCAGCTGTGTTTGGTAATTTGTAGTTTGATTTTAAGCGCCCAGAATTTGTTTTTCAGTTTGCATATCACGGGGTAGTGATCGCTGGTACAGTCAGCACCTGGCATGGAGTTTGATGGTTACTCCGCATCTCTGAAATATTTGGGGACCATAATGTAGTCGATCTGAAAACGGTCTCTGTCACGTGATATTTTCCATGTCCATTTCCGCCTGTTGTGGTTTTGGAACCACGTGGTTGTAATCGTTAGGTCGTGTTTTTTTCCGCATTGACTTATGTTTGCAGACCTCCAGTGCCATCTTTGCTTCCTGCTACGCAAAACCAATGAGAAATCTTTAACTAAGAACCTTGACGTAAAGCTTGGGTCCTCATAACAATGTCATGTTATTGCTCAGAGCTTTCAATCTAATTTGGTAGCTCTTTCATGCATACTCCTGAATAACCCTTAAAGATATATCCAAGAACGCCATAGCTGGTCTCCGTTCCCATTGTTTCCCATATTGCTTTTCAGTTATCTCCATTCTTCAGGACACGTCATTCCTTTAGCAACTTTGTGTATATATCACCACTTTTTCTAGAAAGCGTGAGTGTTTTATATAAAGTTATGCTTTTTACAAATAAAGAAGTTGAGTCATTATTAATTAATAGTCACGTGACAAACCAACGTTCTTGATTTTATCATAGTAATACATAGTAGGTTATATATAGTATATAGTTATATATAGTAAGTTATATATAAAAGTGGTCAATAACCTCTATAATTATAATAGACTTTCAGGCTGTGGACAAAATCAATGACGACTGCCTGTTCTATGAGATCATTCTGGTGACACAGCTTGTGTTTCCGATTATCAAGAAATAAAAATAGGTAATTGACCCTCCCTTGAGCTGATACGATGTCGCAATTCTTTGAACTGAATAGGGTTTATGGAGTTAACTACTAGTATTCAAATATTCAGTGTATCGAAAGCTGTTGTAAAATGGGCAGCCTGTATATTCCTATACAGCCACTTGGCTCTTCTCTTCGAAGCAAGGCTTATTTTTGAAAACAGATCAAACTTACACCACAAATTGTGTCAACAAATGCAAAGAAATTATTGCTTTCTGTGTGTCACAAGAAACATTCGATTTCATACTCTCACGAATTTGCCATAAGTTCTATGAATGTCCTCCACGTTTGGAAACAGTTTGTCCTTGTATGCAACGATAAACCCCTTTTTCCAAGAATTGGAGAGCCACAGACATTGTATATCGAAATACCAAATTATGGTATGGTATGGTATCGTATGGTATGTTTATCGTTTCTGTCCGTTCTTCTTTTTGTAATCTGGTTTTAAACATAACATTACTTCATTCATTTATAAGTTTGTAGTTCTCTTTAACTTTAAATAAACTCTTGTTATAATGTAGCTAGGATACAGTAAACTAGTTCTTTTTCTCTTGAAGAAGATTTGATATGCTTTTCCATTAGCTGTACATTTAGCTTGTAAGAGCTCTATGTTTCCAAATAACAAAGTAATCTATTTAACATGTATATTATTTAGTTTAAACTAATTTGTTTTAATCAAGTGGGAGATCATCTGAAGTAAATAATCTCTTCTCTATGATAAATCCCTGGCCTGTTGCCACCATTATCACAAGGAATGTTAGCCGTTAATTAGAATTGTCTACTGGTGCCAACGGCAGTAAGCTATGTAAATCAAAGTCGACGTTGCGTTTTAGGCCGGGAGTTAGGGTAGGAAAACATGGGTAAATTATTGCCGAGGGTTAATAGAAACTGGTCGGTAGCTTGCCGGTAACTGGGCGTTGGTATTTACATAAGCTTAAGGCTTCTGCTAATTGCCCTCCCTGCATTCAAATTACATTTGAAACTTTTATGACCCTTTTTTGTTTCAGTACTTGCATTTTTCGCCTTGTTGCCATGGTGACTAAGATTGACGTATCGAAATATGTAAAAATGTTTCGAAATGCTGTAGGTTTGTTATCATTCTTAGAAACGTTCCTTGTTTACATACCTCATTCTTGATTTTATATTATAGGAGATTCAAATTTTGTCTAGAGTTTCAATGTTTATAAATTGCTATCGCCAATCATATTTCAAATATTGCTTGTCTGCAGTTTCATATGGTTGTTTGGGCCAGAATACCCTGTCGGAGAGGTCCCGGAAAGCACTAAAATTTGGTTATATTTTTCGAAAACCCCTGCAATTGTTGGAGCAAATACCCTGAAAAATTGGGAAAATAGTCCTGGTTTTTCAATTGATATTTTTGGTGGCGACCTGGAAGGGTTTTAGACTGCAATGTTGAGAACCTTCTCTTTGAGAACAACCATAAAGCACTATATGATTTTATTAGTTAACCTTTTTGGGGGTTTTACTGTTTTTCTAGGGTAGTTTCAAATAGGGCCGACACTTTGTCCGGGGTCTTTGGTTAAGAGATTGCGCTTGCAGGCTAGCTAATCGTAAGCGTATGTAGAGTAGTCGTTTCCCTCCAAGAACAAAGAACAACTGAAAATTGCCGTTTGAGATAGCGTTGTCGCTTAATTTTCGACCACACTCACACTTTTCAAACTCATCTGCTGAGAATTTCATCGAAATGCAAGCATATCGTGATAGAAACGATAAAAGTGAAAGTCAGAAAATTTTAGCTTAATTGCTCAACTATTTTAATTACAAATGTCGGAGATTTCAGAGTACAGATAATTCTATTTTAATGTTTCTTCAAGTACCAATATTTTAATGGCAGCAGACACATGTGCATATAGTACAACAGATTCCTTGCCTTTTGCTTAGATCTTAGATGCATCCTCTACTTTCTGCCTTTTCCTCACTTTTTAAATCTCCGTTTAAGAGAGAAGTATTGCATATTGCCTAACTTTCTCAGTAGTTGAGTATAAACATTCATAAATGTAAACAAGGTCATCTTCTGAGAGTGTAGATGCCATATAAATCTCGGGACTGTTATGATTGCAACGAAGAGCGGGAATTTTACCTCCAGCACCATGCACAGATTTCTTTGCTTCATTGCTGTCTTGTTTTCTTTGAGTCCCCTTCTTGACATATTTGTTTTATTTTTCAAGTGCCTTTTCAACCAACTGTTTTACTACTCTGATAAGATCCTCTCTATAAATTTACAAAATGAACTAGATATATTGATTATTATACCCATGGGTATGCCCAAACTATAGTTGTTATTATTTTCCTAATAATTTTGTACAAACTTTTCTACTTAAAAAAATTTTGACCTTCTTCCGTATCGTAATTTGTTGTAAAGTTTTTGATTAGTCCTTGCAGCTTGCTCAGTTTTGGAAAAGAAAAATACTGTCTGTCCCTGTGTCTATATTTAATTAAGTTAATGAATGGCATTATGAGCTACAGAATGGGGAGTGAATGGACGTAGACCTAGTTTTACCGCACTCAACGAAGAGTCAAAACCCTCGTGCCCGAGACGACGGGGATGCTACAATCTACAGAAGGTAATACACTGAAAGTACCGGGAGTCACTGGAGAAACCCTAGTGCCAAATGGATCCATGTCAATCATTTGTTTCTCAAGATAATCGAAGTTTTGATTAACTTCTGTGCCCGTAGCGACGAGAACACACGTAGGCCGTAATTTTTATCAGTCAATATGGTAGAATCACAAGCTCCCTCCTTCATTAACATTCAGATGTTTGACATAGTAACTGAGGTTACCTCGTTAACTCGACAGTGGGGAAGGGGCGCCCAGAGCAATTAACTGTTTTAGTAAAGTTATTAAAGCCATACATAGTAGAATCTTGAGACACAAATTATTGAGGAGCGGGTGACTCAGGAAGCTCAATATTTCAGTGACTTCTGATTCAGTATTAAATGTACTTTTTGTGTGTAGGGGGGTATTGATAAAAAGCATGGTGGATTTTTTGGGCACTTGTTAAATTGGGGTATTACAATTGAAGTGATGAAGCAGAAAACCCATCATGTATCTTTAGACCAAGGGAGGTGATATAGAAACCCCTTAAAACCCCCCCCCCGTCATTAGTTTTCATTCGAATTTGAGTATTTACTGCGGGTCATAATTGTTAGGGCTGGTAATTTACTTCCTAGTAAAACAGAGAAATCTATAAAGCATGTAACAAGTCATATAAGTATATAGGCCTAGTAATCAAGGAATGCATATTTAATGTTCGTAAATCCAAGCAAAAGATCTAAATGACAACTCTCAAATTACGGTTAATATAACTTCTTACACACTTGATTTCCAAAACAAAAATGTCTGCAAGAATACTGACCAGCTTTCATAAATCAATTTCAGATGTTCTTCTGCTATCCACTCCCCCTTAAACCAACACCTACATACCTCTTCACAGTAACCGCGTAGCAGGAGGAGCTCTGATACAAAGCATGCTAGACATAACAGCATGCTGCTGTGGATGTGCGGTCTCTTAACATGACAGAGTCCAAAGTGATAGAATGATCAAGCCGACACGCACCTTGGTAAATTTTTCATTATAAGTCTTCCAATGGACGACATAATAAAATCGGTTGACGCCGATGATGCCTAACGATTGCACCGATGCAACAAGAAATAGCATCTCGAAGAATCCCGAAAACTGGCAGATGCCGCTATCCTGTCCTCGCCATAGTGGATTGAAGATAGAGGCTATTGTCAACGGTATGTTGAATACAGCGACCATAAGGTCAGCTCCTGCAAGACAGAGTATGAAAGCATTGGACTTGTTTCGTAGTTTATTGTCCCTGAGTACAGCTGTAAAGACGAAGATATTCCCAACCAAGATTGGGAAACCCTGCTCTAAGTATAATAAAATACTACTTTCTGATAACAAAAATATATTATAGTTAGTTTTAGCTGCAAATTTTACAGGGCCGCATAACAGGTTAATATGACTTGATTGATGATTTCAAAAATCTTTATATCAAATGATAGATCTTTCAAAGTTTTACTCCTGGGCATGATCAGTGGGTTTTTTGCACGATTAAGACCTAGGGTGCAAGAATCCGCAGTGTTTCGCAGGAGATAATTCTATTTAAATCTGGTTTGGCGCAAGTGAACTGCAAATATACACTGTAGTGTGTCAATTTGTATTATTGGTCCTGGTGTACCAAGTGGGTCATTGCGCCATACTTTTGCAATACTTGCCAGTGAGTTTAACGATGAAAGGGAATGCCAACATGCTACGCAGATTAAAAACAACTGAATACCTGTATACATGCTACTTCTTGGTAGGAAGTATAAGAAATAGTTAGGAATACCATATAGAATAAAAGCAACCTCCTTTGAAGGATGAATTATTTCTGACCTAAAATGGGTTGTAATTGCTTCAAGAACTAGAAGATGAAGGGCTGAGCTTTCCTTAAATAACACTCGGAACAAGATGTCGAAATTTTCCTCTCAATATTGTTTTTACCCTAATAGGTGAAGCCCGATGGCAGAACTGTTAGCGGAGGGTCTTGTGCGCTGTTCCTTTTTGTAGGAAATACGGAATTCCGTTTGACGTCTACTCCTATGGTATAGGGAATCTTACATTACGAGATAAGTCTAACAGTGAAAAGATGTTTCCCATCTTAACACTTTATTCGTTCGTATCCTTGCAAGATTCCCATCCTTAACCAAGGTAATACGGAAATCTGTTTGACGTCTACTCCTATGGTATATTGCTTTTTTATTACGAGATAAGTCTAACCATGATAAAGTGTTACCCATCTTAACACTTTACTTATTCGTATCATTGTAAGGATCCGATGCTTAACCAAGAGAAATACAGATATCCGTTTGACGTCTACTCCTATGGTTTAGGGAATCTTACATTACGAGATAAGACGATGTAATTTCCAAAACACCAAACCTCATTAGAGCATTATTAGTCGGCTGTTGTTTCTTTCCTGTCTGAATTTCTACGTATTCATTTGCCTTCTACATATCTCCAGGGTTGCATCATATTGTAACTATTGCTACAGGATGTATATAATTGCTGTTGTAGCTAGTTGTAACGATACTTTCTCCTGTGCCCATAATATAATTTTCTGCCGTGGTTAACCATAGATGTAAATATCTACATCTCAGGAAGACACTTCTTTATTTACTTACCATTAATAGCTTGAATTGTATTTCGCTTTCAGATATGGGAGCGTTGGATCGTGAGAGACGCGTGTTTACAATTTTTTTTGAATGCACTTCAACTCAAAATGCTACTCAAATATGCGTATGCTATCAATAGTTATTTATGCAAAATATGAAGACGCGGCAAAGTATAAGCATTTGAAAATATGATAATTGAAGTAAAAACTATAGTTTGGTAAACCATTTACGGTTCCAACTGCTTCATAGGCTACCAGCCAGATCGACGCAGCTTCAAATTTGAATTACTTTTTCTGACACTAAACCGGGATCCGCACCCTCGCGGCGCATTATTGCACCAAGCCAACGAACTATACATACAGGGCAGTGTTAACACACATTCTTTAGTTCCCATGTGGTGCCAATCTTTCACCAGTGGACAACGATTTTCTTCTCGCCTGGGGATTACAGACATACAGTGGAGACGCTGCTAGAGGACGTAATGCCAAAACGTTCGCAATATCACGCACAAAGTTTAAGTATATATTGGGTCCATTAAATACACCATCAGCATATAAGAAGGGCGAGGGGAAATATTCCTTCTTTCCCATACGACTATGCGAGCTTTAACTGAATTCGAACTACCTTATTGCAAGAAAATTTTAAATAGTGAACGCTTGCAAAACTTAAGTACAAGTATTCTACAGACAACAATTCATTGTTTCGTTTATTCTCGGGACTTGTAACTCAACTGTGGTCGTAGCATAGGGCCTACCACCGTCGCCAAAACTGACACTAACTGACAAGGTTAAGAATTATGAGGACATACATCTTGTCAGTTCTACTATATTGATGTGAGACATGGGCAGTAAGCAAACAAATGCAAGAAAGGGTAAAGGCGGTGGAGGTGTGGTTTTTATGTAGAATTTTAAGAATTTCTTGGACAGACAAAGCAAGAAATGAGGACGTTTTTAGAAGAGCAGGTACAACACCACAGTTGATGAGAACCATTCTGAGTAGGCAGCTGAATTTCTTGGGGCAGGTTGTCAGGCAAGAAGAAAGGGAAGAGTTAGTGCAAACTGGGAGAATAGAGGGAAAAAGAGCAAGGCGATGGCAGAGAACTACTTTGCTGTCAAACATATGTCATCGTATTTCTATGCCCCAAGAGAAATTCAACCTAGTCAATAATCTGAAGTCAACCTGAGTCAATAATCTCTGATGCTCCGCCATTATTGGCATTTCTACCTAAACATGCGAACCTTCATTTTCTACGGTTACGAGAATGCTGACGTCATTTAGGTAGTGTATGACTTAGGCCTACGAGAGAAAGGTATTACTTGGTTCTACTAGCGTCCCGAAGATACGACACACGATCTTGCTTTGGATGAGTCTATAGCCGAATTTACAAAGAGGTCACGGCGCCTTATAGTATGATTTGAAACACGTTAAATAGCACAAAAAACTCCCTTTTGCTTATTATATGACCATATGTAGTGTGTATGTAATTGGGGGCATGTAATGGGACACGGAGGTACAGAAGTAATATGTAGCTTTGTGTTGCTTTGTGTTCAGTGCTAATCTTAAACGGTACTGAAAGACTTTCTGACAGCTAAAAATTGGAGACATGCGCTCCCCGCTGCTATTGGCTATAAAACGGGCAGTACAAGTGAAGCTACTAATTTTATGTTAGAACAGAAATAGATAAGATTTTGTAAATCTCAGAAGTTTCAGTGCTTTATTAAAACCTGAGGTAGTAAGATAGAGATAAATCAGATTGTATATCGAATACTTACAAAAGCCACGAAAGGGCCATTTTGCTTCTCGGAGAAATATGAAGATTAGAAATTCGTGCTGCTACTTCAGTTCGACTACGCCAAATTAGTGACTTTCCGTCAAATTTAGAGTTACTAGCAGTCTAACTATCGAAGTCTAACAATACCATGGAAATTCCGTTAATTATGCGGGGTACAAAAGATGTGTTTTGTAAAAGAAGATAAGCTGCAGAAAGTATCAATTGCTTTTTTAACTTTCTTAAAGTTTAATTTTTCAAGGTTCATTTCATAAATGTGGACTTTATGTAATTACAACATTTTAAAACTAGTTTGTCTTTAAGAATGATATCAGATATAAACTATTTAATAACATTTATTCCAACGTAATCCAATAGCCCCGATTTTCCGATTTTCTCCAACTGCTGCTACGTCTTCCTTCCTTCACTCCGCGGATGATGTTAGTTTAGAAAGTTTATCAGCACACAGTATGTCTACTCCTCACGTTTTGTTGAAGACTGCTAAACTTCCCGTTTTACATAATGGTTGTGAAGTCCAAGCTCGTGTGCTATTTGACGAAGGTTCACAACGCAGCTATATCCGTGCAGATTTTGCCCACTAGCTTGGCCTAGAACCACATTTGCATCAGCGCATGACTGTCCAGGGATTTGGGGGTTCCACTACGCAAGAGCTCTATGGTATTACCTCCCTTGGAATTGGTACTTGTAGTAGCCAACATATTATCAATGTTGTTATCACGGACGAAATCTCTCTTTTCGCACTAACTCGTAGGTGCTCATAATATAAGAACTCTTTTATTGTAGAAGTTAGTTAAACATGGTGAAAATATCTACGCGTATGCAATAACTTACGAAGATTCCAATTTACGTAACAATTTCGTTTACATATCAGGAGTTTTACTCCATACGTTCTTCGTTGCCAGTGGTAGTCCGTGATTGCTCAAGTACTTGCATTTTTCATTAGCTGGACGCTTGTATTCACAGGATTAGCTGTTCGGCTGTGTTGTGATCATTGAAAGAACTTTAGCAATTAATGGCAAATACTACATTCAATTCAATTCAATCTAGCTGTCGATAACCATTTTATGTGTACTACCTCTTTCCCTTTATCGAGAGAAGATATTCCTTTATGTGATCAAGATATGCTGGGGCATTATTGCTACATGACTCAGGTCTTGTCGTACTTAGAAGGTACTGTCAGTTGTTATAGGAAATCTCCACGAGGGAAGGCCTCCACTCGATCGTCTTACGTAATCATATGGTTCCTTTAATTTCCTTAGCCAAAATTCGTAAACAGATGGTACCAGAATCCGACTAAAAGCACCGTATTACTTAACACGTAAAAGTAGTAAGTTACGCCTGCATAAAGGTAAAAAATCCATTAAAATATGCGGCAAAAATGGAAATAGCAAACATACCTGTCGAACATTAGCATTACCAATGTGAAATAACTACAAAGCATCGACAAACGATAAATGAAATAAATTCATTACTCAACAGTTTATCGAACATGAACTATCAAGATACCTTCTTTGGCTAACTTAGACCCATGCAGAGTTTTAAAGTTGTTTAACTTGCTCCCTCCTCAGATGTACGGTGAACAACAACGCCAGAGCTTTCGATACCTACTGGTCTACATTTCAAATTGATTAACTATTTCAACATCGTGTACATTTGAACATCAACGAGTGGTCAAAAAACACAAAACAAACAATACAATGCATTTTAACATGAAAAAGTTTCGAAAAGATTATTATTGTTATTTTGTAATAACATGATATCGTGAAGAAAGAAAACACCTCCTTCCACCGGGAAAAGTCTTCCAGATATTCATTGATTGTATTTAACATAAGGGCTGGTCTTTAATTAAAAACAAGTAATATGTTTCTATCAACAATTTATCAACAACAATCTACAATTAAATAACTTGAATTTCATAGCCTGCTTGACCATGATTACATTTTATAGGCGAAACACCAAGACGTCAACTATAATATTGACAACGTTTTCTCTTATTTCAAGATGTCATTTGGCCTCCTGTACGTTGGAAATATCGTAGGGTTAAATTTCATATCCGTTCAGATTTTAGTCTTTCTTTATTTTAATGCATATTTGACCTAATGAAGTCTTGAAATACCCGGTTTTTCGGTACTTCAGAGTACAACTCGAGATGAAAACATTTTGCAGCGCTAAATAACATTACGAGCGTGCATCAAGGTTTGAAAGGTTTCCTCAACTTTCTCAAGCTTCAGTGAATTGCAACATTATGATAAGAGCTGCCTCGATGTGTATCCTCACAACAAAAGTGTTTACATAGGCAACGGAACAAGACGGGTTACCTTTATAAAACTTAAAATTGCATCAGGAATTCGGTGTTCACCGGTTTTGAAACTTTGGAGAGCGTTATCGAATATTTCAATATTCCAAGTTCCTGGTCTGCATTGCAACAATTTACGTTGAAACACATTTGAGAGTCAACTGTAATCGTCTGGAATGAAGTAAGAGAACTTTTTTTGAAGAATTCATAGGAAAGAAAAGGAGTGAAACATGTCGGCAGACTGGGTGATAGGGCAAGATTGTCTTCTTAACAACTACTACGACGATAGCCTAGGATATTAGCTGAAGCGCGATTTTTCTATCGTCTTGCCGCTCCAGAAGCCCTATGCATTGAAAAAGAAGCCGGCACTCTGCTTAAAAAAGGAATTTGTGTACAGCTTATTCGTTATTTTACAGTACAGGAAACGAGTCGCTCTCTTGCATGTTATTTCCTGTGTTTTGGGAAAACGTTAGGCAAAATGAATTCTTTAATTTTATTGCAATATTCAATCACAATCTCCCCAAAGTAACAGGATGTCACAATTTTATCTGCTAAATCTTCTCAAATACAAATATTGCATACCTAAGGTCACCAATTTCAGTCCCATTTTAACTAAATAGCTATTATCAATTTGAAACTATTCGTCTCAACTGCACGTGATATCAAATTGTGATATGAAATCGAATAAACTGGAATGACAAGCTCCAAGATAGATACGTCTTTGAAAGGAAAGGCCAATTCTCCGCAGCTAACTTTTCTTGTCTGAGAAAATCGATGCATATCAAATAATAAACGAGTTCAGATTTAACCTTTAGGTTTACTGTACTGTAGTATTCCTATTACCCAATGCTATCTTATGACAATTTGCACTGAATCAGAATGAATTACAAGTCGTTCCTTTACACTACTATAGGTTATTTGTAAGGAAATAGAAGAGAATGACTGATTCATTTTACCGTTATCGGCATTTCTTCTTTTCCGCTGGCAAACTCCTTAAGACTTTCGAATCGCAAATCCGCCACCTTTCAGACTGCCGTTAACGTTGACATCCACACTGTAGCGGGGCGATAACTTTCATTAGGAAGTAGGCCATTTGTTTAGAATCCTTTATTCTGCAATTACTACACTACTTTTGTATCCGATTACCCCTTCGATATATTTTAGGAACTTAGTATCGTCTATGAAGAGAAGAAAGCTTCTTACGGTACCAGCATTGGCAGCCCAGCTGAACCCAGATGATGATGATGATGATGATGAGAGCAAAAGTAGTGTTTATATCAACTGCGACCTTTGTAAGATCCTTCTTTTATCAATTCACTTTCAAACTCCACTTCTAATAGATTCAGCTATGGAAAGGATTGAAACGCTTACAAAAGCAGGGACTCTGACATGACCTGAAAAGTGAAGGGGCAAAATTTTGAACTTTCGTAAGTGGTACAACAATTCGTCTAGAAAAGTTTGCTCTGTGGTGTCATAGAATTGTGATGCTATACACTACAGCAATGGCATATCAATCAAAGTGGTACCCTTCCTTATTGGTTATGACTCAAGAATGTCAAATACTTGCTATTCGAACATTCGAATGGTTTTCCTTTTGGTTATTGAAACGTTATTTTGCTTTAAATATCAAACCCTAATAATAAAATGGTTGTGTTCGGCCTATTTAACTCTTCACGTAAACTCCAGACGCTTAATGTATATAAATTGCGTCATTTCTTGTCGTTCATCATGAGCTATTCCATAAAGTTGTATGATGCAATTCCTCTCGTAGAATATTCACAAACTATATTTGATTATTACTTATTCATAGCCCAATATTTATTTAAGAATCACTTAAACTGGGAAAATAAAGGAACTCTAGTGTTTAATCTCAAGATTTGTAAATGTCAAGCTGTTGAGTAGATGTAACCAAATATGATATAAAATTGAATGGATACCAATTTTAGGATTGTTCCCAGAGAATTATGAAAACTGTGATCTCCCTCTATGATATTTTGGAAATCCCAACCGCCCCACCTCTCGTAGAGGGCCAGCTTCTTGAGCGGTTATATCTGTAAGTCTCCTTTAATTTTAATATTTTACTGCAAAAGTCCAGGTACAACTTCGACTGTAAGTAGTCCAGGTGGTAGCATGTTTTCTATTACTGCAGTGTCTTCCCAAAATTTCCTTACTAGAATATTGCGTTGAGTAACGGGTTCATTTTGCTAAACGTTTCCGCCTTACACTGATCACAGCAATCGTATACAGTAGCCTGACCACTAACCAAGGTAACAGTTCATCTATGGACATCTATGGACAGTTGCAGTAAGAGCTAATTATTACAATGAGTTTACGAAACTTTGGACACAAAATATCGCAACATTATCTCTCCTTCAACCGAGTCCCAAGTATTTTTGGCATATTGGTATTATGGAGCGAACATTCATAATCGTTATGGCAAATTGTACGTCACTAGACACCATTCATGTTTTCACTTCTTGCCTACAATTGATTGATGACGTATTCCTTTCTTAATGAATGGTGCTTTACATGAATTTTGCGAGTGAAGAATTACCACAATCCATTTTTAAACCAATGCTAAGGGTCACATTTGCAAGTTAGTTAGTTAGTTAGTTAGTTAGTTAGTTAGTTAGTTAGTTAGTTAGTTAGTTAGTTAGTTAGTTAGTTAGTGAATTAGTGAGTGAGTTATTCAGTTAGTTTAGTTAACTTGTTGGTTAAGTTAGCCAAGTTTGTTAGACAGATGGTTAGTGAGCGAGTGCGTCACTTAGTTTAGTTAGTTTAATTACTTAGTTTAGTTACTTAGTTTATTTATTTATTTAGTTAGTTAGTTAGTTAGTTAGTTAGTTAGTTAGTTAGTTAGTTAGTTAGTTAGTTAGTTACTTACTTACTTATTTACTTACCTACTTACTCACTTACTTAATTACGTACTTACTTGGAACTCGCAGTTTCAAGCCCAAGGGGTTTAATTCTAGAGAGGTGTTAGAGTGAGGTTTGTCTATAATGTATTGAGTTGCCTGTTGTGTCTTGTTTCATCTAGTGTTACCTTGTGTGTTGGAGTTGTTGTTTACCTGGTGATGTCTTTTGTCTAAACAGGTGGTATGGTTAAGTGGTTCTTTGTATAACTGTAACCCTTTGTAATATCAATTAGTCCCTTGAGCTGTGTTATGAAATTTGAGAATTTTTTTGTGTAAAAAAAAATTATTTAAGGTATCCGGTCGATATGTAAAGTAAATTTCTGAAGAAGAATTATCTCGAAACATAAAAATGGAGTTTTTCTCTTTGAGTATTAAAGGACGAGTATGGAGCCATTTTAAACAGGTTGTTGTAACAAACTGTAAGTAAGGAACGACTCGTCTCAATGGTGACCAAAACTCTAAAGTATGGAATTTTGATATCAATGGATACATCAAAAGAAATTACTTATTGTGCTGATTCCCAATATATATGATTTAATAGGTTTAGTGTTACTCATCAAAGGTTACGAGCTTGAGGTTTTCAAAAAAGGGGGGACGCCTCCTTAAAGTTAAAGAATATTAATGAAACTCACATCATCAGATTCAGCGTATCAGACAACTCTACTGTAGAGGTTTCAAACTCCTATCTGCCAAAATTTAGAATATCATATTTTTTTGCCAGATGTACAATCTAAAGACGAATGTCTAATTTAACGACGAACGTCCAATCTAACGAAGAACGTCCAATCTAAAGACGAACGTTCAATCTAGAGACGAATGTCCAATCTAAAGACGAACCTTCAATCTAAGACGAACGTCCCATCTAACGACGAACGTTCAATTTAAAGACGAATGTCCAATCTAACGACGGACGTCCAATCCAAAGACGAACGTTCAATTTAAAGACGAAAGTTCAATCTAACGACGGACGTCCAATCCAAAGACGAATGTACAATCTAAAGACAAAAGTCCAATCCAAAGACGAACGTTCAATCTAAAGACGACTGTACAATCTAAAGACGAACATTCATGTGTGCGGAGACATGTGGAAATACGTTTAGATGTGTGATATTTAAACAGTTTGGGAACCATTACCTTACATCATTACAAGTTCCAGATTTGATTTGCGATGTTTCATGGATAGGTATAGCCTCAGCCTTGGTAAATTCTCATCTGTAAACACTTTAAAAACTTAATTTAAAAATATTCAAGTTTTATATAAAAGTTGAAGTATTTCTGTGAGCGTTACCCTTCACAGATAGTAAAAAATCAAGGGCAGCATCTAAATCTTTAACAATATGCATGCCTACATTTTGCTAATGCATGATACCTTCGGCAACTGCAGCCGACAGTAGCATAAGTTCGTCAGCTCGAGACCATCTGTATTGCTTCGCGTTTTCCCAACATCCTACGATGTTTGTGACTAACATTGTACAAACGAGGCCTACATTTTTTAAAAATTATTGGCAGGGCTAGCTCGTTTAGCGACCCCTTTCCGAGGGTCCTGAAGGTCTGAAATTTTTGTCTTCCTAAAACCTTTAAATGCACTGCAAAATACAGTTATCACATAACAGGGTTAATTCTACGGTTGCAAAGTCCAAGGGAGCTCATGACAGCAAACACAATCATTATTGAGGAATCATCGGAAGCTGAAAAAGCGCGAAAATCAATACGACAGATTAGACGCATTCTCTAGATTTTAAATTTTGTCCATGAAAACTTTTAGGCACCCAAGAGTATGCTGAATGTTGAGGCCAATAATTGCGAATGGCTTCATCCATGCGTCCAGAAAGTCTCATATCATTAACCGAGAGCTTACCTTATAAAATAAGTGATTCGTAATTATGTTATTTTTTGTTGTTTATTGAAGTATTTCAGTTGTAATCTTGTAATCTAAACGGTAGAGAAATATGGACCATGATTGCTCAACGAATAAATATGTGTAATGCTAACGGAAATGTTAATGAGGTCTTATTGATAGACATGCTACTCGAAAACTCAATAACAAATTTGATAGCCAGCGTTAAACTGCAAATATCATGTGTAGTTGAAAACAAGTGAATATTTACAGCTTTTACCAAGCCCGTTTGATACACTTTGGCTTTGCGGCCTCTATTTAAGAATGAGGTTAGAATGGCTTAAGAACGAGGTTCGAATGGTATAAGTACAACCAACGAAAAGTGAGGGCATCATGTAGAATCTGGTAAAAAAGCTTATCTGGCATTGAATAAACGCAATTCTAGTAGAGATGATATGAGATCAGACAAGCGTACTCTGGAGTGCCGAATAAACGGGGGAGGGGGGTCTGAATAAACGGGCGGTTTCCTTATGGTCTAAGGTAAATAAACGGGGGGTCCAGATATACGGGGAGGCCTGACCTCCAGTCTCAATCTTGTGAAAGTTTTAAAAAAGGATGAAGCTTCACCATGGTGAGCGCAAGAGGAATCCTGACCATTTCAGCTTGATCAATCACTTTAGACTGCATCTGCCGGATTTGATCGTCTCTTTCGAGCTGCAATAGAAGAAGAATTTATGTCAAACATAGAACAAAAATTTAACCTTCGTAACCCTCTGTTAAATTGCATTATCAACACTTTTATACATCCAAGGAAAATTTATCAGTAACTCTAAATTAACCTAACCATAACTCTAAATTAAACATTTAACTACAATAACCAACCTGATCCGCGTACATATACAAACATCTCTGTTTGGGTCTTCGAATCAGATAGCGAAAAGTCGTCTACGGCTTTACAAGATTGGTATTTAAGTAAATTCGGAAACCAAAGGATCCCCGAGAAGTGTAATGAGTACATAAGCTGTCTGGGCGGATTTAATGCCACACATTTTGAATAGAATTCCGAATGCATATATAAAACAGTTGCATGACAGATTTCAGGTTTTGAGCTACCCTTGTCAGCACAGTCTTCTTCTTTTCGTTTCGCTTCTCTCTTTCACAAATAGGAAATAGACTTAATTTAGATCACCATATGGAGCATATATGCAAGAAAAATTAGCTGGTGTTATTCTCAGCATCCATCTGGTTGCTATTTGAATAGCATAATCTTTTGCCGCTCGCAAGGACGTTACTAATGTGACTGGAAGATTAACATTGTGGCAATGGTCTTCAACAGTTGAGAGACCTTATTCATGAATCTACTCCATCCAAGCTGGAGAAAAGGATGCTAGAAAAGTTGGTTTGTGGTACAAAACTTGAATATTGCGTTCTGCCACATAACCTCCGCGACGTACGACCTATATATTCGCTTTAGTTTAGTTTATTAGTTTATAAATTCACATGTCCTTGTAAGAACGAATATATAGGTCGTGGGTCGCAGCGGTTACATGACAGTATCGCGCAACATGTGCCAGCCTTCATTTGTAGACGCAGTAAGGTTTCCAAAATTTTACCGAATCGCGTAAACAAAGCCAAGTCAACAGATCCCAAAACAGACTCGTTTTCGCGCACATATGCGCGAAAATCCATGGGAGCGAAAAATAGGTCGTTTCGGAGTGCGCGAAAATTAAAGGGAGTGATTTTTTGGTTTTCAGAAAATGCCTCGATTACGCAATTTTCAAGTTGTTTTCAAAAAAGTGGTGGCCCCCGACTTTTGCTCTCAAAAAATGTTGGCGTTTTCCTCATTAAATAGTCATTTCTAGTTTCTACTTTTTTATTTCTAGTTAATTGAAACTTGACAAACACTTTTTAATTATCAAACTCGTTATATTCTCTGGATTTGGTTAAGTTCCGATGTCTGGTTCGGATTTTCAACATTTTGCCCATTTTCGAGCAATTTTGGAACATGTACATCTCATATCAAACAGGGAATGTCGACTTACACAGCGCTTTTATAGCCTGAAAGGGCCTTAATTTAAACTTAAGGATGTCCGTGGTTTAGTGGCCAATGAAAAGCCTTAACTACAGAGGTATGACATTAAATACCGCAGATCCATGAGGACTAAAGAACGACCAGTACTCTTTCTAAGGTATTAAGTTGTTATACTACATAGACTTTCTAAGAAGAAAAGATGTATTATAACCTAAGTCTGTTGGGAAGTCGCTATGTCATTGCACCACTTTGCAGTTGCTTATTGTATAGAGTGGCTCAGACCATTTAAACGGCAAGCGATATTTTGTGAGCATACTTAAATCACCTAGTTCAGTTGGTAGAGCGCATGCCGCGAAAGCGTGGGCCATGGGTTCGATACCCGGTAGTGACATATTTTCTATTTGTCTAGTCTTCTTTTCAGAAGTTTTTCCCGTTTGTTGTTTTTATGATTGGCAGTGGTAGGGGACAGCACAAACTTTTCTATTCTGTTAGATTCTACCATTGTAGTGGTAGAGGTCGGCGCCACTTCTATCCCAAGTCAATACTTAAGTACTTCATCCAATATCGCTGGTACCCATTTTATCAATCCTGTAAGAATGGAATGCTGTGGCAACAAATAATGTAGTCTTAGTAAAACATTAAACCTTAGAGGTTATTATGGATTGTGACATGGAGAGTGCAAGACACCTGTTACCGTTCTCCTGTAAATCATACCTTTACAAATTGCGGCAAAAGTGCTGGAAATACTGAAAATGCCAACCTAACAAAATATAAGTCTTCATGCTGGCGACTTTGATTTTTTTGCAAGTGCTCCACTAACTAACTTCCTCGAGCTGCTTTTCTAGGCTGCTAGATGCATTTGTCTATATGTTGCATTGTATAAGTCAGCAAGATGTTTGCGGTACAGAATATAAGTATTGCTCGAAATAGTGAAAAAAATTGGTACTTAAAACTTTTTTGTCGTCAAACACTCCCTAGAACACAATCATAAGAAACGATCGAAATGAAAACTAGGGTAAGAAAGTGGGAGAAAAACCTTCGCCTTAGCCATTTCCCAGATATTCTCTATCTATTATCCTAAGTAGAAAGTTGACTAACAAACAACATGTATTTCTGATATTGAAAAGTATCCATAAATATAGAACCAAACAAAGAAGATTGTGAAAGCAAAAGAGAATGTAAGTAGGCATCGGAGACAGTTTGTAAAAAGACGGAAAAAGCGGGGTGTGACATGACATCTTTGGACGCCAATTTAATGTGTCTCATGTTATGTAAAATATATGGCACGTGACGTATAACAAGTCAGATGAGATGATCTGATTTTGTATCAGTTATGGTCTTTTCAGTGTCACTGTAAGTCTCATCCCTTCGAGATCGATACAGAAATGAGAGAATTATGCAACTGCTGAATATCGATAAAACGATAATAGATGTGATCAGGAAAAGGAGGCTGCAATGGTTTGGCCATGTAAACCGATCAGATGACAAAGAGTACGTAAAAATTTCATACAAAAGTGATTTTACCAAAAAGCGTCCAAAAGAAAGACCTCCCCAACAGTGGACAGATTTAGTCAGTGCCGACACTGGATTGCCTTTGTTGACGGCCGAGCAAAACTGCCACGATCGAGCAAAGTGGAGGAAATCAACGTGGAGAAATGTGGCAAGGCTCTCTGGACTGTGCAACTAAGTCAAGTAAGTCAATGTGTACGAATTTTAGAAATGCCATTTATTTATGCCATCCCCAATTACTACTTAATGAATTGTCTATCACTTGATCTAGGTATAATTACCGAAGATACTCTATCAAAACAAACAAAATACAACTCTGGAGTCGTGTCAGGCATGCAGCCAAGATGAGGTCCCAGGGGGGCTGTGCCTGCTCAATAGGTAAAACTTGCCCACGTTTGCCCCCCTCCCTCCCGAGAAATCCTTACCGGCATGTAAAAGATGGATCACTTGTGTATTTCAATTCACTTTATGAGATGAGATAAGAAAGACGAGAAGTCTAAGTCTCTCAAATGCAATTTTGAGCCTTCTAGGGACTGTAAAAATTCAAACTATTTTCAGGGATGTGCATCAATCATCTTTTTTGAAGAAAAAATCCATTACTTAAGCAACATTTGTGCCACAAATCTACTTTCAATAACTGTTACTCTGTTTACATTGATTCAAAAGAATGAAATTAAATTTTTGACTGAATACTATCAGAACATATAATATTGATGACATTAACTGTCTTTATGTTAACAACACTGAACTGCCATCAATGTCTCAATAAACATAATTAGTTACACCTTCTCTTCAGTTGGCATATGACAAGGAGCAACAGCAACACTTACATTTCCTTGACATTCCAGTTAAAAAAGACAATTGTGTTTTCTTTAAATAGTATTAAGAGAAAGTCTTAACCAAGAGTATTTTATGTGACACATCTTTACGATGATAGAAAATGACTATAGACTAATCCATCAATTAACCAGACTCGATTGTATCCCGATCATATCGCCAACAGTTTAAAGATACAAAATTATATTATATACAGGCAACAGCGGCTATGTCAATGTACGTGTGGAGCACAGCTATATACTAGTAAAATGTTATTTCATAGAAATTTATGTGGGAGGAAAGATAGGCTCTCTCCGATAGTTACGGGTCCATTCCCGTCCCTCGCCTGTGTCCTTTTATTCACTAGCTATTGTGATCATAGACACAATTCTAGAATTAAGTTCTGTTATAACGTATAAATTGCCTAGCGGCCCACAGACGCTCAAAAATATTGTCAATAACGCTGATGAGGCTAGATATTGACAACATTATTGATCGTCTGCGTGAGATAATTGAAGCTAGCATAGATATTCATTGACGATTTGTCAATTTTATTAACCAGTTTCTGGCCATATTTCTCCATTTTATAGTTTAATCTATTTTCTTCTTGAAGATTGAAAGGGGGCCGCGCTGAAAATTAGCAAATTTCGAAAATGTCGTGACTGCATGTCCCTTTTAAAGGTTCGATCATCAAACCAAAGGATCATTGGCCTCTTTGTCTGTTCGGTAAGCCTATGTAGACAGCATATCGTTGTGGTAAACATCATACCTTTAACTTTGCCGCTAAGAATTCGTTTTGGAAATCTATTGTTCAAGCCAGATATTCTTAAACGTAGTAACCCAGTTACGTGTAGGCTTGAAGCAGAATAATAGGCCTAATCTATCTTTGAAGTAAACCGCCTATGTGATAGGATCATAACACTGAAGTTGATAATTGGAAGCACAGTTCTCTCCTTGATATCAGTAAACGCACCACAAGTAGGACTCAGTGTTGTCGAGAAGGATAGCTTTTATGGCAAACTCAATAGCACACCAGCCAACATTTTAGCAAATGAATACCTTCTGGCCAAATAGCTGACGGCTTTAAAGATTTACCTGGTGGCCATGCCTTTGGCACAAGAAGAGGACGGGACGGGGCACGCGACGGAGGGGGGGGGTGGGGGGGGGGGGGGGGGGGGGAGGGAGGGGGTACTCTGGTGACACTACAAAGAGCCACTAGTACGCAAATCAAGGAATTTTAAGCCTTAATAAATTAATAGGTAAGTATCAGCTGTTTCATTCACAACAATTCTGTGGCACGCCCATTTACTCCGATTAATCAATTAATCGGAAAAATCTCCACCGATTATTCGAATAGTATAATGTTATGCTATGAACAGCCCTAACCATAACCATGGTTTCACCCCCCCCCATGATTCTGGGGGGACCTAACTTTTTGAAATCTCTTATTTTATGGGGGGACCTACGACTTTCAGAGACGCGAAGCTGACAAAATTATGACTCAGCCATGTAAGTCCTTGCGTGCAGTTTCGTTACTAAACCAACTTTGTCATTAGGAGCGCTGCTGTTGAAAGTGGTACAATAAGGGGCCTTAAGGTTGACGCTATAGTAGTCTCGCGCCATACAGATTTCTTGATAAGCATGAACTGCAAGCAGAAAGCCCCATCTAATTTTAAATCTGGAGACTGAATTATAGGGCGAGTTAAGTAGCCAAGTACAGACCGAGATTCTCATCGAAGGCGTCATAATACAGAGAATAAGGGTAAAACAGATGGCCAATAATCTTATTTTGTCACAACGCCCAACCATGTTCATACTTAATGGATTCCATATAGATCCTTTCCATCTCATCATTTGTCGTGAATAGTTCAAACATCTCATTAGGCAGTAAACTGGCATGCAGACGAACCTCAGCATCTGCCAAAATTTGGTTTCTGTTCAAATTGCTTGGGTTCACTGGCATCTGCGTTTTCGTTTCGTTTTCATCTGCAGAGTCTTCGTCAGTGACTCTCCCATCTGCATTCGCTGGGGGCAATATTACCAAGTCTCCCCTTGATACATAGTCGTCCTCCGATTCTGAGTCCTTCACAGCATCTTCTAAGCTTTCAAGATATGCAAGAGCCTCATGAACATTTATGTTCTTTTACCAGCCATTTTCAATAATTATATTTTTAAGCATACAGCAAAGTTGATGAAAACAGAATGCAATAAAGTCATCAAGCTAAGATCATCTATCGTGAGGAGTTTACAAACAATTGATATTTTTGCACAGACGTTCATACCAACAGTAGTAAAGAATTGTATTAATTCTTATTAGAATTATTTTTCATGGCCTTTCACTCCGTTCTTATTGATCAATCTTCAAAGTAGCTTTCCAATTTCCTGTAAAAATGTTCTGAATAAAGCAGACAAGTTGTTGAATGTCTTTGTAGCTGTATTATTAGGTCACTCGCAAACTGAAAATTGTTTTCGTGACGTAATCATGGATATTTTCCATAAATAGGTTTTAGCACACGCCGCGAAAGCGTGGGTCACGGGTTCGATCCCCGGTGGTGACATATTTTCTATTTCTCTAGCGTTCTTTTCAGAACCATGTCTGTAGGTTCCATGGGAACATTGCACAATTTGCAATCAAAAGCAAATTTTACTGCAAAATGCTCTGCCTGCACACAGCTGAGAAGCAGACATATGATAAGGGTTGGTCAGGGGACATATACAAGTAAAAATCCCTTTTGCACAAGAAGACGGCTTTGATGTTTTGGTTCAAGTGTTTCCACAGTATTGTTAAGCGAACTTGATGGAAGCTATTGCTTAAATTCTATTTGATACGAGATTTTTATGTGGACTTTAAACAAACGGGGCTTACAAAAAGCCAATTGGAATCGTAGTCTCTATGTCATGAAAGAGTATTTGTAAGTTAACAACGTGATTTACTCTTCCTCCCATTACTTACTTTTGTCCTCTTATGTCCTCTTACTAACAACCAATGCACGACTAGCACGCTAAGTCTAGCCACTCCTTGATTCTCGTAAACCAATAGCATTCATGTATTTTACTATTTGCTTTGTGACTGGTCAATTTTATGTATATGTATGAAAGTAACTTTGTAAATGGAGAGTGACTGGGGGACTGTGAAAGAAGCCACAGTTCCTCCCAATAGATTGAAAAGACTAAAGATATTGTATACTAAATGAACAGTTGCGTACAATTTCTTGACATCCCCAGAAATTCCTCAGATTTCTTGTCGTAATGAAATTTTCTTCAGAAATATTGATTTTGACTTGTAATGATTCATCCTTGCTTTATATTTCCAATTTGTTTATCAGTTCGGTCGGTCAAATGGCAGATGAGTAAATTCCCGTTTGCAAATAGGACATAAGGAGAAGAAAAAATTCGAGAATTATTTTCTTTGTCCCCCCTCCCCCCCAGACCAATGGAGCTGGCTCCGTGCTTGTTGAGCTGGGTATTTCAGCTGGAATGTCGCTTTGAGGCTATCAAGATGAAAAGAGGCTCGCTTTAAAACCTTCTTGACAAACATATTTAAGTCGTTAGTTATCCGTCTACCCCCAATAAAGTTCCGTGTCAGCATCGATTCAGCAACCAAATCATGTGACATTGCATAATTAGAACTTGCGTGGGTAACCACGTGCTTTAATGATGTATAAATGGTATAATTTCGTAATCAGTTGGAGAGTTTTTGGGTTGAGTCTTTCGCTGACTCTTTCTTGCGATGTGTATCGACGAATATGAGTTTGAAACACATCTTTGAGTTCTCTTTCTTTCTGCGACTGAGTCGTTGTCGCGAGTCTTAAAGTTACAGTCGGTCGTCATAACACGTCCTAACATAATCGATTTGGCAATCTAACCAGTTAAACCCAGTTGACTGTTTAAAGAGAGTCTAAGGTCTATTCATGGCAACAGGTGCTCTATTTATCTTTGATGGAGAAGAGGAATTCGGAATTTCAAGGATTTTTGATACACAATGCATTGTGGGATTGGCAAGGGGACCGAAATAATGAAAACAGAGTAAGTCGTGAACAGTTGTTACGGAATTCGTATCAGTGCTGTAAACAAGTCCGGGAAAGTTACATGCATAGTCATCTACAGATACACGAAGTTATGACATTTGAAGGAGGGCATCTTCACAGCTACGAAATTCTTTGTGAGCCAAATGTATAAATAAGCCTGGTGTCAAGAAGAATCTTACGACGTACAAAATAAAGGTTGAGGCCATCACGAAATGTTGAAAATCCCGAAGAAGGGATGTCTTTTCTTTGGGTAGGGAAATCTACTAATGTCCTCGACGAAGTCCTCACCCTAACATATTTTTAGAAAAATCAACGCCCACCCCTTAATAGGCCCCCATGGGGAGTATTCGATTTTAGCAGAAACAACGTGACTTCTTCTCAGCCATCACAGTTATCATTCAAAGTTAAAGTTTATTACTCAAAGATTTCGAAGTTTCTCAAGTTCACAAAATATGACAGTTTTTACTGTTTTACTTTTGATTCTATTTTTTTGAATGACTTTCTTCTTGTTTTTTCAACACAATTGGATTTAGATATCGCCAAGAAAACAACACATCTTAATAAGTGACTGATAGGTATAGGACACAAAATCCAAGATGGAGACAGCTATTTTTCTCTTAGGCTTAAGTGTAAATCAAATTGATGACCCCCTTTACACCTGCAACATAATCACAAGTTATAATATCACTTTATATTGTGACAATTGTCCAACCTATATAAATTAAAGATAAAGTACTGATAAATTTTACAATTAAAATTGGATTATTTTAATAATTAAAAATGACCATACATCGTCTGTATTTGTCCAAAGCAGGGATTATTCTAACGCACCATTATAAGGATGTTTAATAGATGTGAAAACTTATTGACATTGACATTTACGCTAAAGCTTGACTTTTTGTGCTAATTCCATGTAAATATACACTTTTAAAAAAATGCTGTTTAGCTTTCAATATTCTTGTTCCTGTAAAATGATTACTCCTATCCGTTCCAGATCAAATCGATATTATTCTTGTATTTTCTTAGCACAAACTTCTGTTGGTGCACCTACATGTTTACCCAGTCATTGGAGTAACATCGTTTTACTCCACTTGTTACACTTCCCTGGTAATGCTTCACATGTCATAAGTCACACTTGCAGATAAAGATCTCACGCCGTGTCCGACCGTACCTGGTATCGGCAATTACAGCTGTTCCGACATGTCTAACCTTTTCAATCATTTAAAAATCAGGTAACCTCTTAACTATACGCTACTAAAACAAATTCTAAAAATCCCCATACTTGATGTAAATAGATCAATACTTTCAAGTTTGATAATGACGTCATCTGCCCTATCAAAATTTTTTTCCACGAGCCGCTACTGACAATGCGGGTATTGCTACTCTCCTGTGGAAAGATAGCTTACTAATAACACTAGTCTTTCGATACTACGGAAGTGGATACCTTCAGACATAGTGCTCAAATCTATTGGTATTTTTCGCGGCAGAGCTGAAGATGCAATTCGTTACTAGGGTACTTAGCAAACATTTTATAGAGATTGAGAGCAATATCTCACTATTTAACCGTATGCAGTGTGACCCTTTAATCATTTGAAGCCATCACGCAAAAAGATTTTAATCCACAAAGGGTAATTGTCACTACTGGAGTTTAGATATTTTAATGACTATCTTTTCACTTTCACTTTCACTTTCCTTTGCAACTTAATGTTGCACCACTTCGCCAGGAATCTAATTCCTAAGCTTTAAAAACGAAGAAACACCTCACAAATCTAATTCCTTAAGCAATATTTTAAAGGGGGATCCAAATTTTATCCGATGGGACATGCCCCACCCTCCTGAACTTCCGGATATCGAGCGGACGAGATTCCGCACCACTTCTCACAGCGATTTCCTTGTTTGTATGGACTTTGTGATTGGTTCCTTGTTTCTTAACAATAGCCCAAGATGTGCGGTTAAAATCTTTATTTATTGCAAAATCAGTTCCGATCAATTCCTAGCAAGCGAGTAATCACTTGCAGATTAAGATCGTTTACAACACGGGATTTTGTTCTGTCCAAATAGCCTCATCTTACATCGTTTACAATCGTTCTTTATTCTTTCCAAATAGCATTTATTATCGTAATAAAGTGTTAAGACCAGTAAGTTAGTCTTGAAATAGCCTTTATTATCGTAATAAAGTGTTAAGACTAGTAAGTTAGTCTTGATCTTGCTTTGTAAACGCCATATTGAAAACTTTCATTGAACCATTGGCAGACATCGATACCTTCTGTTCATTTCCAGTTACTGCATCCGAGGAACACCTGATGCATACAAATAAAGGCGGAAAATTAATGGCCCACCTAGCACACCAAAAGGAAATATTTAAGAGAAGAAAATGTAACGGTCATATAAACATTGATAGATGACACTATGGACTAGTTCGCCTTGTTGTACAATGCTTATAAAATAATGGTACGGCATTGACCGGTATTTTTTTTTTAGATTAAGGCACTTTTCATGACAAATTGACCCCCCCTTCCCCAATTCTTTTACAGAAATAAAGTAATACAGAAGTCAAGCATTTGGTTAGAAATCTCCAAGAGGCAGCAGAAAAAGCTTCATTTTTGTATGGTTGAAACGCGAGGACGACAATTGGTTAGAAAGTTTGTTGACTTGCTTAGTTACTCAGCTACTTATTCAGTAACTTGGCGAATTAGGTATGTATTGACTTACCTACTCGCTGACTCACTTACTGAGGGATTCACTCAGTCACTTACTCACGCATTCACTGACACATTCACTCTTTGCCACTGATTCAATCGCCCGTTCGTTCGTTCGTTCGTTCGTTCGTTCGTTCGTTCGTTCGTTCGTTCGTTCGTTCGTCCATTCATTCATTCATTCATTTATTAATTCATTGATTCATTCACTCCTTTTTTCATTCATTCATTTGTTCATTCATTCATTCACTCACTCACTCACTCACTCACTCACTCACTCACTCACTCACTCACTAAAATGAAGTGGCATCATCAAAATCATTTTTGAAATGCTAGTTAAGTAAATTTTGTCACAGATCAAATCACTAAGGAATAGAGCTGCGGACGCTTTTGTGGATTGTAGGTTCAAATATTGGACCAGTTTAGCACCCTTTAGCACCAAGACGTTTCGTACTAGTGGTGTGCATCTATCAGCACAAGGACAATATTTTGTTTGTTGTGTATTGCTTACATTCTACTAACAACTCATGATGATCATAACTCAATATTATAGAATAGAATAGAAGCACTTTAGCTATTCAGGCGCGTAACAAGGGTAATTGGGCCCCTAGGTGACTTTCACCATGCGCCCCACCCCCTGGACAAATAGATTTTAACAACAGGGAAGTGGTACCACAAGTGCCAAAGTCTCCTAATGAAAATATCGATGTTAAGACTTCCGACTGCGAGTAACGATAGTTTAAATCTGAAAAAAGTCTGTTAACACTTTTAATTTTGTGCAGTTCATAAAATTCGATTAAAAAATATCTAGGTTTGATAAGAATGACTTAAACTTGACGTGAATATTTCAATTTTCATTTAAGATGTTGTTCTCAAATTTAAACAGAGTATATGTATCAAGACGTTACTTTCCAGCACTCTTTTACTGAAGAACGGACAAAGTTACGTCATTGCCATGGTTAAGACTCGAGTGTGAATGCCAAAGAACTCATCCTTCTCCTCCTTCTCCTTCTTCTCCTCCTTCTCCTTCGTTGCCTTTTTCTTCTCCTCCTTCGTTGCCTTCTTCGTCTCCTTCTCCTTCTTTGCGTTCCTGCTTTCCCTTCTCCCTTTTCTTCTCCTTCACCTTCTTCTTCTCCTTCTCCTTCTTTGCCTTCCTGCTTCTCCTTCATTGGCTTCCTCTTTTATCACTTTCTTTCTTTCTTTTTGCACTTTCTCCTCCGCTTCTCGCTTTTCTTTCCCTTTCTCCTCTATTTAAACGCCCTTCATTCTCCCTCGCTATGTGATTCGTTTTGTTTTCTTTCTCCGAAATACCTTCTCTTTCCTTTCCCCCGTTCAAGGCGACACCAAGATGATAACAAGACAGTGCAAAAAAGGATATGTTCAGTCAGTGAAAATGATTTGCAATATTTGGGCCGAGGTCTCCGCTTAACTGTCCTCAGTCCCAAAATAGAAAAATAAAGACACGCCCTAAAAAACAGCCATTATTATAAAAGAAAACCCTATCAATGCAACGGTGAAAGGGGGACGGTTGAGTGGACATATCGACCAATATATTTGATTTGTATTTTGACTGGCTGGAAATATCCTCGTTGTTTTCTTCTTGGTGATCGTCTTTTTTTAAGTACCGACGAAGACCACACTGCCTTTCAATATCAAACAAGCACAACTTAGAAACAATAAGGAATGCTGCTATTTCAGGTGACTGTATCGAATCAGGCGTAAGTCTGATTTGATGGCACCTTTGCAGTATATTTGTCTGGTCTCAAGTATCGTGATGTTGTCTTGATAAAGCTGTCGTAATTGAATGTGTTGTGACACTAAAACTTGGTCTGTTCCTCGGTGAAAAGCTGTTATGCTGCAATTTCAGGTGACTGTATCGAATGAGACCTAAGTCTGCTTTGATGGCACCTTTACAGTACATTTGTCTGGTCCCAAAAATCGTCATCTTATCTTTAAGAACCCGTTGTGATCGAATGTGTTGTGACTCTAAAACGTGGTCTGTTCGTCTGTAAAAGGCTTTTATGCTGCTACATACTTCACTTATGAAATGTTACCAGAAAGTTGCAAAGAGAATGTGCTTGATGTCATCAAGGAAAGGTTTACAGTGCTCGTTTAACCTTTTATAAATGAAAAGTGGCAATCATAAGTCTATAAGACTAAATATGGGCCTTCTTTTGCCAGGGTAGATTTAGCAATCAGCAAACATAGTTCACGACAGTTTATTTCAAGGAATCCCTACGTGCTACTTTTAAAGACAGCTTTGCTTCTCCCATTTAGCAATTCGCTATTGTCAAGATGCAACTTTCCCGTCAGGTGTTCCTGCAACGCAGTTATAATCTCGGTACAAATACACCAAACATCCATCTATGCTTACCTTCTCCAAGATCTCTAAGTATGCTTATGTTCCACGTTCCAAAGCTAAACAGCTTCAATTTAAGCAAGGCTACTGGAAAAAGTCGATTACAAATTTTCATTCTCTGATTATCTTTCTCTAAAATAAACATTACTGTGGAGGGTAAACTTAAGGTAAGGCAACACACTCCTTCAAAAAAATTAGCTGAGTTTCTTGTGGTCCTAAAACGTTTAGATTTCAAACCTGATATTCATATCGAAAAAACCAAGATGCGCAGACAGTCTACAGATTTATGTCTCTTCTAAATGTGGAGTACTACAAGTGTATTTTTGCGACGATACAACAACCAGAAAAAAACTAACAACCAATTTTGTTTATGTTTGAAATGTAATGTCAACAAAGTCAGTTATTTATATTTAATGCATCTTGTGCTGACTCTGTCCGTCTGTCAAAGTATGAAAGTCAATGTGACCCCGGAGCTTTAATTTTTGCTCGTCCCTGGACTTGAGCCGAAGCATGATATGTGTTGCAACAATACCTTTCCTTCAATCAAAGTGCAGGCAAGTGTAAAGCATCTCAATTCTAGCATATATGCTATAAACAACAACTACTCAAATAGCCAGCATTCTCCTTTGTGTATAAACATTATCTATAATTCATAAAATTCACTTAATCTAGTGTAGAAACGTTAAGATCGTGTGAATATTTTGCGCTTGATGCCAAGGCTGTGGCCCAGCCAATACACGGGCGAGCCGGCAGCCATTTCCGTGGTCATGGTCAGCATCGCAGCGCAGTCTTTTTTCGCCCAATCGAAAATATTGGCCTGAAGTTTGCGCAGGTGGCCATGGCGAGACTGGCCGATGCCGCGGTAGTCAAAGGTGACGACCTGATACCCGCGTTGGGCCAGCCACTGACTGAGCGGCGCATAATAGCGCTGCGCAACCCCCATCGCAGAAACGACCAGAATCGTCGCTCTCGGTTCGCCCTCAGGGTGATAGCTGGTGGCCGCCAACTCATAGCCATCGCCCGCCAAGACCGTGTGCTGTGTCGTCAATTCGCTGCGCTTTCACTTTCTTTCTATTATTCAACCATCAGCGATATCACTATTTCCATATAAATAAAGAAAACGATTTTATGTAGACAATGGACCACTATTTGCACGAAAAAAACATGAATTGAAATAATATCATACCTCTTTTACATGCCACAGCCTATATACGACAAATAAAGGTTCTGACATCAGAGACAAGCATTAATGCATTTCTGTTGGAAGGTATTTTCTAAAAAGAATGTAGTCTACATAACATAACAAAATAGAAATTTTTATCGCGACATAATTAGGCAATGGATCATATCGCTGCATACAAAGTCATGCAGTTAAACGGGCAGGTCTCTTCCAATTGCCTCATTTGATGAAGTCACTAAAATTGATAAAGTGCATGTTTATGATCCTTATGTTAGGTTTCCTTGAACATTAAATACTTTAGTACACAAAGTAAGGTAGTTTTAAACGAATGATAACAAACTAATATGCTATGAGTAATTGCAGAGATGTGACAAATAAGAGGGGTAGGTGAGTATTTTTGATAAATTTCATAAAAAACAAAACTTTGATCAGCAGTCTACACATATTACATTTCGGCGCAAGTCGGTGTGGCTATACAAAAGATATAATGGGGGGTGCTGTAACTTTATAGCTTATCTTATCGCGTTAAAACTTCATTGTAGAAGCCATGTCCAGCAGGAAGAAACTTTGGTACAAAAGTATGTATGTATTTCTATAGATCTGTTAATATTTTCTTCCTGTCTTCAGAGCCTGTAATCCGTGGAGCTGAAGTGGTTGGACACAACCAAAACATAGTTGTAGTATTGGGCTCACCAGTAAGACTTCGCTGTTTTGCCCTTGGTTGGCCTCGACCTTCTGTTACGTGGTGGAGGTTTGATCGAATGCTTCCTTTATCATCTGATAGATATGAACAGTTCCGTGACTTTTCTCTGCTCATAAGACGCGTAACATTCCGAGATTTGGGTCCTTACACGTGCCAATCTTATAATGGATACGGTCGCGCGGCTTCCTGGACCATCACTGTACAGGCTGTTGGCCCTTTTAATTAAAACAAATGCTTCCGGGTTTTTTCAAATGCGTTTCAGCAAATGTCTGATTTTTCTGATCGGACAAGAACGTAACAATTTGGTAGGACTGTGTCGGATCGAATCGGATGGTAATTACTAGATTTTTTATCTTTGAATCAGGTCTGTCAAACTGATTTAGTACTCACATTGCGAAACTATGATTTCCATATTTTGACCTCAAGAGGGAAATGTAAAGAAAATAGACTCCTTTAAAAGCCAAGGCAAACAACTATTGCTTTGATGGTGCCATTATTTTGCTCCAAAGGGGACGCCAGGGGAGGAAGTTGAAAACTTTTTAAAAATATAGCATAAGTACTTAACTCCCATGTTAATTAAAACTATAAGTTCGTTTGTTTTGAAGATAATGATATAGCTTATAACGGTCTGACACAATCAAAACGACTATAGTATTACAGGAAAGTACATTGTACGAACGGGAAAATAAATACTTATATCGACAGGGTAAGCGTGAACTACAACATCTCTTCGTCAACTTTACAACTATATAGGGCAACATCTGTTTCTTACAGCTCGTGTTACAAAACCTTTACATTTTTGCCAACACTTACTTCTCCTGTCTATCTGAAACCTCCTTCTTCAATCGAGTGACTTTTAACCTGGTATTATCAAGGTCTTTCGCTGTTCTGTCAACCGTAAACTTCAATGTTTCGCTACCTTGGCCCATGTTTTAGCGTTTTGAAGAGGTTTGACGAGATCTTCGTATCCTTGGGACGCTTTTAGAACAGATGTTACTTCATCACCAAAATCAGTTCGGATGCGATTTTTTAGTGTCTCGAGAGCATCGACCACTTCATCGGCGCTATCAGCTAAACCTGCTGGAGCACCAACATCGGTCGCTTGCTGAATGATAGCATCGCCGAGCATCTGATTATAGCTTTTAAGCCCTTGTACTGTCTTGGGAAATTTGCTTCCATACTTATTGACGACTTTATCTATGACAACAGACATAACAGGCAATCCAAAGGTTTGTGTTGTCTCCATAGTTAGAGATGCAATGGCATTTCACTAATGATTCCGTTATTAAATATTATCTACAAATATTGTAGTACCAGGAATCTTTTCCGATATTTCTATTTTTGAACTAAACTCCACAGGTATTCTCAGAACATTTGCTCTTACCATGGGCGCACAGCCAAAGGGGCTGAGGGGGGCTACAGCCCCCCGGCTTGTTAAAATAATTTACTTTTTCGGGCAAAAAATTGCAGAACCGTCGATTCATGTCCTAAAAGTTTTTGGGCAAAGGAGTATTTTTTAGATAAAATAATTTTATACTCCCCCATTTTTCTTAGCCCCGTCAATCTTTCAAAATCATTTTATAATACCTAAATTTAAGGTATATTTCAATTTATCTCAAAGTTGCCAGTGTGCGACTGAGAGTGCTGCTGCTATTCTCATCAGTGCTGCTTTGAGCAAAGTTGTACTAAAATCTAATATTGTGAAAGCAATACCAGTGTTCCTTTGACTTCCTTTTACAATGGCTCACGGTTAAAATGTAAAAGGTGCGACGGCTCTCTATTAACGAGAACTAATTGTTGCAGATATATAGTCTAGAAATTCTACTGCAGTTTCATCACAGCTCCAAGTAATTTTGGTTTAATCTTTCTTACTCATAGATAATATTTAATAACGGAATCATTAGTGAAATGCCATTGACCGGTTTCGTTGCACCCTCATCAGAATGGCTCGTTCAACAGGGGGCGAAAGACTTTCTGCCTGCCGCGTTAATCGTTGGTATGGCAAAAGGTATCGTTTTGTTGTTAGGCGGCGATGATGCGACGACACCGTCTGTGCTGAACACCATTCTATTCCATGCGGGCAACGCAATGTCAGGTGTATCTGAGGCTGGTTCCGCGGTGTTTATGTATATTTTCCAATCAATCTTTAACTTCTTTTTAGCCTCTGGTTCTGGGCAAGCTGCATTGACTATGCCCATTATGGCGCCATTAGCCGACCTAGTTGGGGTCTCACGCCAAATCGCGGTATTGGCATATTAACTGGGTGACGGTTTAACCAATATCATCATCTCAAATTCAGAATCAATGAACTTGATGACAGTATGACGTTAAAGAACAATTTGATGTTACCATAGATACCTGGATTAGAAAAGCAGGTATAATAGGGTACTAAAGTGTGACGTCACGATTTAATAAATATCTCAAATTTGAAAATATTTGGAACCTATTGCTTTCTTTTTGTTGACATAGATAACCTGTCCAAATTTGAGAACTACATCTTCAGCAATCATAAATACACGCCCTTTTAAACTTTAAATCTTGCCTATCAAAACCTTGTTAAATAAACCCAGTTCATAACTTCATAGTCCAGCAGGATCGTGCTAAAAAGTGGGGAAATTGTGGGTTTCGGGTAAAAAGCATGAAAATCAATTGGAGGGAAAGAGATGGCTTACTGCTCGATTGTGCAGTCCCAAGACGGTACATACACATTGCCTAACTTCACTGCGTTTACTTATCTTATGTGATAGCATAGTGAAGTGTAGCACAGTATAAATTAGTATCATGTATTAAAGTTTATTATTATATAGCTGATTGTAGCATAACATAGTATTGGTATATAGTTTACAAGATTTTAGTGTATAAAATAGTAATGTATAGCATACAATCGCAGTTTTATTGATGTTTAGCAACTAGACGTAGGCTTATCCATTTAGTAAAAAACATGTCTTATAATATAGTACGTGTTGTATTCTGGAGCCGGTATAGCGCACAGAAATCTAATATAATGAGTAGCGACAGAAATTATGTATCAATCATTCTTAAAAAATATTGCTTACAGATTTACATCATATAATATACAAAAAAAGACTGCGACATAGAATTTCGAGTATGCGCAGTCATGCGCCTTACTGAAGGTGAAACTACTCCACTTTTAAAAAGTGCCCACCAGCTTAATGATTCCATTACAACATCCTCGATTCACACGGGTGACTTTACTCAGGCCATACTGAACTATTGTTAAATAAACGATTACATTGAGTATCAGGTTAAATTGACGGACAAGTAGGTAGTTACCATGATTTTTGTATTTATGTCAACAAACAATGTTTTTGCAGCAAAAAGAAACTCCAATTTCGTTGCAATGAAGAAATAAACGTACAACCTTATACCCTCGAGTCATTCCTGGGTTACACCTATCTTTATGATTTGGCTCTTTTAAAGTGTTAGTAGGATTGCTTAAGATTATTTTCTATGACTTAAAATTACTTTTGGATTTCTGAGAGTACTCTTAAATTAGGCGTAGAGATTATGTTAAGATTTGAGATTTGAGAACTTGAAATTGTGATGAGCTTGATGAAAGGCAATGAGGGGAATTTTAAAGATAGTATAGTATTTTCTGAGCTAACTGTAATTATTCTTTGGTATTTTTACTTATTGACCTCTCACAATGTGCCAACTATCATTGCCGCAGCGTGACCAATACACAATCCGTCCAACCAAGGTCAGTGTGATTTACGACTACCGATTCCGCACTGTTGAACTCGCTGTGATACCTAAACCAAAACGTGGCAACTGTTAAATCTGGTGTTGAAATACGAGTGGATACAATTGTACACGTCTGCTTAGGCCAGAACTGATCATCTAATTCCCTCTGCTTTATAGATCGAAAGACAATCCCTCAGTTCACGTTCGTTCCGAGATTTTCAGCGGTTGGCATTGTCATTGGTTCAGTTTCGTAAAACGACCAAATACTGGTTTCGTCTGTTGCCTCAAATGTAATAGTGTAATAGAGATAAAAGGGGATGTAAATGATACTTTAAAACTTTAGTTCTGCCAGTAATTTCTTTTATAGCACTATATTAGTGCTGCAGCAACCATTCTTGGAAACATTACTATAGACATTAGTTTTTTCTTTAGTCTCATTTTAGCTTTACTGCATAAACAAACATCGATTAATTAAATGTTTATTTTCTCAAAGAAAACAAAATATAAACACAAAAAGTGTAGATTAACACACTTTACTAGCTACAATTCATATTATAAAGAGTATTGCGCTCTTCGTTCTTTAAAACTTTAGTTCTGCCAGCTACTTCTTTTATAGCACTATATTAGTGCTGCAGCAACCATTCTTGGAAACATTACTATAGACATTAGTTCTTTCGTTACACATGAAGGAGAGAAAGTTGCTGTTAAAGTAAGATAGTAAGTAGCAAGTCCATTTCTTGAAGATTTGGCAAATTGTAATTTAATTTGATTTGATTACTTCGTAACTGTTCCTCCAAGTAACTTAATTAGTAATTCCAATTGAGGTTGAACATGATCATATTCATGATTGGGGGGTTAAACTTGTCTTGGTTGATTGCTGAGGTATAAGAGCACAACTTTCATTTATTTGTGGTTTTAACGCAACACTTCCGTGAATTAAAGCTGAGTGGAGATGATGACGATACAGAAGTAGAACCGTTGCCCTAGGAGGAACATGAAAAAGATTTTCGATATTACGAAAATTGTTCAAATAGTGTAACTACACTCAATGGCACTATTGAGATGCTCACATTCCAGCGTGCAGAACGCATTCCCAATATGTTGAAATAGTGTAAGTACACTCAATAACACTATTGAAATGCTCAAAATCCAGCATGCAGAACAGCATTCCCAATATGTTCTAATAGTGAAACTGCGCTCAATAGCACTATTAAAATGCTCACATTCCAGCGTGCAGAACGCATTTCAAATATGTTCAAATAGTGTAACTACGCCCAATGACACTATTGAAATGCTTACATTCCAGCGAGCAAAACTCATTCCCAATATCTTCAAATAGTATAACTACGCTCAATGGCACTATCGAAATGTAAGATATAATATGAGTATTACAGGACTACTAATATTGTGATGTTGAAACTGGAGTTATAAACCCTTAGCTAAAAAGAATCTAAAATTTACTATGGGGAAACCATTGAGGTTTTGTGGCAATTAGGAGAGAAGTTTAATTGTTAGTAATTTATGTATTTTAAGAGAAGTTTCAGCAGCTAATACAGTTTTCAACAGCTTCAATCAAAATTTACCAAACTTTGGCGATAGTTTAACGTTTTAGTCCATTGGGGGTGTTTTGTTGAAATGCATACGCAACCCAGTCCAAAAATATTAGAAAGGTCGCTCACCCTGTTTAAATCATTGAATCTACAACAACACGATAGTCTTTTCGTCCGGTTGTTTTCGTGTGTTGACCACGTACACGCAGACTATATTAAAATAGAAAGGAAAAATAAACTGATACCAGATTCTGCCAAATACAACTAGTGACCGTTACACTTCAACCATGACGACATACATGACAATACCTGTGAAAAGCCCCTGGGGAACGCCCTTCAAACGTAGCATGACTGGCGAGTTACCGATAAAGTAAAGTAAGTTCAGTGTTCCTTTCGATTCTGCTGCAGGAAATGCCATTTTAGACGTACCTTGCTCCGATGAGTTAATTCGTTTAAACTATTACTTCTCCCGCCCCTCCCACCTTTTTCTAAACTATCATTCTTATGAAGGCGCATTGACGGAAGTAAGTGATGTTAACTCTAACTAATTAATTTTGCTTATTTACCTTCCCACTTCAATGTGGCAACTCTGGTTAAACTGTGATACTACCCTGAAAACTTCTATCTTTACGCAATAATTAACGTCTTAGAAATTGCATCATGGATGGCAAACAGATCTAAGACGATTTCAGGGAACAAGAAATATTTTTGTGTCCTTTATACTTAACCGAATCTTTTTTCTTCGGTGTAGCCTAATATCTGGGGTATTTTTACGCATCAATGTGTGCTGTCACCAAATTTTCTATAGTTGATTTACACCAGGCGCGCAAGTAGGGAGTTGTACGTTTCTTCGGGGGTGTGCATCTTGATATTTAGAACTTGGAATAATTTTCAATGGTACATTACTGGTTACCGGAAATACGACAACGTTAAAAAATAGTTACACTTCTTTATATATAAGCAATCCAGTTGCTAAGGCTTCCAACCTTGAATTAGCCAAAAAGCAACTTGCTTAGCAACCCTACAGTTAGTTAGCAACAGTTAGTCGTAGAACAAAATTACGTTTGATTTGAAACAAACACGTAACGAACTATTTACACGTCTTACTCTCTGTAAGTAGACAGAAGAAAAACTAGTTATTGTATACATTTATATAATTCGGTATCGCATGGAAAAAATAACCATCGCAACCACTTCAGCAACTTTAGGTTCTAAAAATGTAATTTTTATTGCTTGATAATTATTCTATAAATCACAAATATTAAATATAATTTTTTCTTTTCAACTGCTTGTCAAAAAGGGACAACATTTTTTATTTATGCTGACAAATTATTGGTGAAAATTGGACCAAGAAAGTCGGATTTTTGTTACTACCCTAAAATTGCATCATGCTGTAGTAGAATAGTGGTGGTCCAAAAACAAATTGCTGTTTTTCTGGAATGCCAAAGAAAAGTGGTCTTTTACTGTAATCTGAACACTAGGGAGAGGGTGATGGTACTAAAGCATTAAAGGAGTGGGTAAATTTATAGCAAACCATATAACTGGCTTTTGTATAATGGCTGCAACTTTTACTCCACCATAATGGAATCCTATGCCCTGTGTATTGGTTGGGTCAGAAATCACAGTGGTAGTGAATTCATCTATAACAAGGTTGAACAGGAACGGACTCAGTGGGTCCCCCTGCTTTATGCCATTTCGCATGATAATGTGACCTAACTGCTAGCGACCAACACTCAGACGTGTGTCCACGTCCGTGTAGAGATCTTCAATAATTCGACACAAATGATTACTCGCACCAAAACGATTCAAAGCCCTCTGCACACTAGTGTGCTGCACAGAATCAAACGCTTTAACCAGGTCAATAGCCAAAATGGCAAATTGACCTCTTCTCATCGCGTGCTGCTCATAATTACTTTTTTTGAAATCTATCAGATAATTTGGTTTTACAAGAACAGTTTGACGACCAGATATCAAGTCCATTTGATGAATTCCTTTACTATAATAGATTCAATCATTTATAATCGTTTTTACTTGACGAGTTAATGTAGTTTACTTTAATTCACATGAAATCAAATTCTTTTGCCCTTTCATATAAAAGGAACGTAGCAAAAGACCTTTTTTTCTTAATTTAATGCTGTTATGAAAACTTTGAATTTAAATTAGTTTTGATATCTACCAGACATCAGTGTAAAACAACGATGTTTCGTTTTAAATGGTTTGGAGCAATTGATACTGCATGTTGACAATTTTCTGCCCGTCTCCATATTATTGAGCCGTGCCACAGAACCTGTGTTAAGCACAAGGGAATGATGTTTGTAACACAAGTGTAAAGGATGTTTTTTGATTAGAAAAGTTAAACGGTAAACTTTCTAATGTCCAATGGTTTAGTGAATCGGTTACAACAGGGCAATTTTAAATAAAGATCAACTTTGGATAATGTAAGCACTACGTCAGAATTCCATAACGTCCACTTTCAGTAGATGCAGTCTACACTATTCCTTCTACCACTTTTTAGCCGCTCCACATTTAAGGACGAGGGAATGATGTTTGTAACACAAGTTTAAAGGATGTTTTGTGATAAGCGAAGTTAAACGACACAAAAGCACTCACTGATTGCGTAATCACTTGCAACAGTAAACTATTTGCGGCTTCTTGTAATGTATAATCACTAAATAAACTCTGATCCTCATAAACAAAAAGAAACCCGCTTGAAAGCAAGTCTATTTTGGAATATATCATGTGCGTTAACGTTGTATCATTATTGCAATTGCTGCATTAAGCCAAATGGCCCAATAAATACCTCGACCATCGACGTATCACGAAAATTGAAACAACCGCCAACATACTTCATTCATGTATCAAAGGCATTTCAGCATTTACAGCACAAACGTTACTACAACAGGCTATTATTTATTGGAGCTATCCAAAAGTTGTAGTAGTGACGGACGTAAGGCTAAAAGTGCTATCAACCATAAGAAATTCGCGTAGAAAGCAAAAACCATCGTTGCTGTTCACAAGTGAGTTAATACGCCTTCTTTGAAGTTTGTGCGCATGACTTAGTGACGTCGGCACTGACGATTTTTTGTAAATTTACGGACATACACTCTTAATAAAAGCTGAAATTCCAGGTAACATCAATAGAACTAAACTGAGAGTGGGAAGTACCAAAAGGCACTTTTTTCTAGATTGAATCGTTCCTGGCCCTTTAAGCCATTAGTGACAAATTGTCAACAAACCAGGTTTGAAAAAATAGCTTCGAAAAGTTCTCGTACTTCGGGCTTTTAATTAATTACATGACTTATGATAAAACTCGCTTTTTGGATGCCGATGCTGTTGTGTTTTTAGGACATGATACCCCTCATATTGAGTATCTACACCAATTGAACAAGCACATTAAACCTGATTATCAGTCATGGATATTTTACACCCATGAAAATCCATATAACCTCCCATGTGTGAGTGAAATGGACGGTTTCATAAATGTAACGATGACATACAGAAAGGATAGCGATATCTACTTACCATATGGCTATTACAGAAGTAAGAAAGATCTTATTAAAGAAGATCAATCAGCTACAAAAAGACATCAACCTCGATTGAAGGAGCAATTAACAAACTTCGCTGCCTCTAAGAGTCAAAATAGATGATATTGACACACATATATCATAGAAACTTCCAAAGCTGTACCCAATTGTAGCACCTAATCATAATTTTGAGTGAGAAACCCCTTAAGTTCAAGTTTTTATCTCTATTACCCCTGTTTAAAGGCCATTAAAGACAACACATTTCAAAACATGGGATTTGTTTAAATGCCTACAATCCAGTCTGAACTATGTATGTATGTATGTATATATTTATTTCCCATCAAAAGAAACAGATGGAGTATAAGATAAAAAAGCAAAAAAATAAAACTCACTACAAAAGAATACACAAACACAAGAAAAATGAAGAACAAACAGATCTCTAACTACAAGAAACAAAGAGGTTACTGTCGTCTTGGTTTGTGATCAATGTGTCAGGATTGTCAGCTTGTCGTTACTCTCGACAACATATGTTGTCGCTCTTATGTCGACCAGGTGTAAAGGATGGCATCTTACTTTTTGATTCTTACTGTTCACAGGTTACAAGCCGGGGCGTGCGAGATGGATACAGAACAGCCAAAGTCAAATGGGTCCACGACGAAGTTGCGTCAGAAGAAGCCATTGGTAAGTTCAATATACAATCGAGTTTAAATTTGGAATATTTGTCTGAATCCATTGCCGTCGCAGTTTCCAGGGACGGAATGGTCTTACTTTAATGTTCCTTTTTTATTTGTTAGAAGTTTATGTTTTTAATAGTAGCCCAGGGCATTCGTCAGGAAATGGGGAAGCAGAGAGGGCAGTTCAAACTGTAAAAAATCTTCTCTCCGGAGCCAAAGACCCATTCTTAGCCTTGCTTAACTACAGAGCTACCCCACTGGGAAATGGATCATCCCGAGCAGAACTGCTGATTCGTAGGAAGTTAAAAACTTCTCGGTGTACCCAGGCCAACTACTTCCATCCTTTGTTCTTATTGACCAGATCAAACGTAAGGAGAACAATGTTAAGCTAAAGCAGAAGTAAAACTTTGACAGGAGACACCATGCAATTAACCTACTTCCATTAGCCAAAGGAGATGAAGTATATATTCGAGACAGATCAGGGCTCTACACACAAAAGGGAGAAAATATATCGTTCATTTGTTCATAATTACGCTGCAGCATGCATCTTTTTCGCATGGCTATATCTAATGCATGACCGGTAATTTGTTTATTAACAAAGATTTGCTAACGCAAAGACAAGTGAAAAGTAATAACAAAGTATTTTGCCCATTGTTTAGAAAATGAGATGCTATACATTCGCACGCTCAAGCCTGATTTGAATATTCAAACAGACTCCATGAGAGCAAAATATTTTGTTTAGATTTGCTTTATTGTGTAGAAGTTATTATAAATTATTGTTATACAGTTGTTCTTTATCTACCTTGAAAATGGTGTCAAGATGAAACTTCAACTTAGATAGTATGCTTACATTTAAAAAAATTCCCCTCCAGGAACTTGACATAACAACAGCTGGAACGTTGAGTAAGGATATTTGAGTGCACTTTTAGGGCGAATCAAAATTCAACAAAATTAAAAAATGGATCAAAATTCGTTTAGTGTGCATATTTGTTATGTTTTTACTACCAAAAGCTCAGTATTCGAACTGCCTAACACCCCTCCCCTCGGATATGCCACTGGCTTCATTTTTGGACCAAAGTCACTGATAGCTAAGCCTGCTCACCGGGTAAAGCAATTCATAAGCACCCTTATATGCAAAAAAATACATAAAAATGGAATTATTGACAATACTCCCAGGGAACCCCAATACTTTTCTAAATGTGAACATGAATTTCCAAAAAATGATTATGCCAGTAAAAAATACGAAAATTTGAGTAACGATACTTTTTACAAGTAAACTTTTTAGGAGACATGGAGACTTCTAGAAGAGAAAAATATTGGTCTTTCAAAGCATCTATACTTATGCTTAATATATAATACGAATTAAACTTTAAAGTAGGGCCCAGAAACTTGTGTTGTAGCTGGTTCAACAACTTCATGAATGAATATTCTCAGAAATACGGTGTTTCTTTTTCTCTTCCTTTTCCTACAAGATTGGGCTATGAAGGTTCAAATCAGCAAATATTTATTTTGAACAAAATTATTGTTTGGCGCGAAATTCAATTGTTGGCATCTTTTGTAGCCTCGTTTCCATTCTAGTGTATTATATTAATTCTATGGTTGTGAAGTCCAATTACTCTATGGTGAAGTCCTGGGAAGCAGTTTGGGAAGTCTAGTGAAAAGTCTAGTGAAAGTTGAGTCCGTTTGTACACCCAAGGCTCGACTTGGTTCGACTTGGCTCGACAATGCCATACAACACTATACAAAGTCGAGTGAAGTCTAGTTGAAAGTCGAGCCCGTTTGTACAGGGCTTAAGTGAGCCAGAATTAAAAAAGACAAGATCAGAAACTTTGGGAATACAATCGCCACAGGATATATCACAGCAAGCTAGAGAACATTAATATTGTAAGTTTGGTTTACTATAACCGACGTCATTAAGGCATTTACTTTATATTTAACCTGAAAAGTTCTTCAGCAATATCTCAACAGGAGGCAAAATTTTATCGAGTGGGCGTGGCCCAATAATACCCCCCTCCCACCCGAGCCTGACCATGTCTTCAAACCTGGCTCCGATAAATAGGATGATTATGATAATGCTGCTGATGATGATAATGATGATGGTAACGATAGTGACGGTGGTAACAACGATGACGATGCTTATGATTATGATGATAATGATGATGATGATGATGATGATGATGATGATGATGATGATGATGATGATGATGATGATGATCTTTGAGTGTCCCGGTCGTCATTTATATCTCCCGGTCGTTATTTGTGTCCCAGTGTCCCAGTCTGTAATTTCTCTTTTAGTGTCCCGGTCGTCATTTATATTCCCCATGTCCCTGCTTTTAGTTTTCTTTTTCTCCTTTATTTTTCAGTTTTTTCCTTTTTTAAGTTTTTTTTTCTTTTTCAGTTTTTAGTTTTTTAGTTTTTTTTTATTAGTTTTTAGTTTTTTTCTTTTTAGTTTTTTTATAGTTTTTACCTTTTTTTTAGTTTTTACCTTTTTTTAGTTTTTTTAGTTTTTTTCTTTTTTAGTTTTTTACCTTTTTTGTTTTTTTTTTTAGTTTTTTAGCTGTTCGCCACATTAGCTACCAATCATCCACCAATGGACATCGGCATCCAGCTCAACGCAATTGGAGACCAGCTTCTCTACGGCATGTAACTTGACTAAAGAAGGACTACCATCCGGCCCGTCACCTATCCAAATCACACTGAAGTTAGAAAGTACAATCGATAATTTGTTAATTGCTACTTAATTATACTTCCCTACATATTTTTGCGCTTTTAATAATATTTTATTATTACAAATACCACCTATCTTCTCAGCTTCCACGAAATCGCGAATTTTTATCAGAGTAATGTAGATAAAGCAATGGAAATATTTTCATAACTCATTTTTTCCTTCAAATTGTTTTCAAAATTTGGCAAGCTTTTGTAATTTTTAAATTCTTTCATTGATATCTGGAACTTATTGGAGAAAAAATATTGTTTTTCTACAATTTTTGCTTGACCAAGGCCAAGAGAGCGCTAAAACCCGATTAAGCCCCGCCAAAATTTATTGTAGATCCAACCATACTCTTAGAAGAGGTTGTTTTCCCATTGAGCGTTGCGAGTTTGAATTTGCTTTATTAATTCTGATTCTTTTGAATGAACGTGAATTGCGTGGGGCAACTGCGTGATATATCATTTAGAGTTGAGTTACCAATTCTGTGTTAGGAAGTTTAATAATTATAGGTAAAATACCGATTATTGGAGTTGGTGGAATTTCGACAGAGGATTCGTTTCGGGTATTAGCCAAAGCCAGATCTCCTTTTCATCTTACCACTTTAGAAGCTGCATTTATCAAAACAAACAAGCCGGTACTATGTCGACAAAAAGAATTTGTTTCCAATTTACAGAGTGGCAGAAAACGTGTCGCTCTTGTGACCGTTACTTTCCAGGATCTTCTCGTTTCCCATAAATTCATCGGAACAGCTTTCCCATTTCACTCCATACGATTGCTGTGATCAGTGTATGGCAATCTCTCAATCAAAGACCCCTAATGATCAGTGGGCCCGACATTGAAACTACCCTAAATAAACAGAAAAAACACCAAACAGGCTAACTAATAAATAAAGGTTTTTTTATTTGTCTCAGTAATTATTTGCAAAATAAATTAGAAAATTGTCCAGTTGTGTTTCGTATAGTTTTAAACATGGATCCCCAGGGCCCATTTATGCAATTTTTGGAGGTTATAACTTGTGTTATTTAGGTTATGGCATTACGTCGCTACGTGAGCATTATCTCATTTCCATTGAATTCTATGTCCCTGCCTATCAGATTTTTAGCGAATACCGGATTTTGGCCAATACCAGATTTTTAGCCGATAATCTCGCTTTCATAAATTAGAAGATAATTTTGTAATGCCAAGTGGAGCAACGCACTTTAAATCCGATTCATAGAATTTGGCAAGATAAATTGTTAAATTATAAGGTACCCCCACCCTTTAAGACCCAAACAATGAAACGACAGTGAGTGACTTTTAAACCTGTACCTTACAGTCTGCCTAACTCACCATAATATAATAAAGTCTTCTGTACAATACAAAATATTCAAATATACAACTTCGCTAAGTTTACAGCGTATCACTAATGACCAGTAACATGAATATTTCAGGGTAGCTTTTGACACTCCGCCGGCCGGAATGTCAAGTGTTTGTGATAGGGTATAAATATGCGATGTAGTTTTTAAGCATTTAGTTCTTTGTCATAGTTTGCAACGATGTGCAGTATGTAAAACTCAAGTAAATATCGATAAATATGTTTCGGCTGTTAGTTGCACGTCGAAGGTGGTTTGGGGTACATGTGCGAAGGTACTTAGCGTTAGTTTATAGGTAGATGGTTGTTAGGGGTAGTGGTAGGTAGATAAGGGTAGCAGAGGGTAGTTGCAAGAAAGTAATAAGGGGCAGTTTATAGGTAGACGGTACCTTGGGGTGGTGGTAGGTTCATAGCGGTAGTGGTAGGTAGATAAGGGTAGTAGCAGATAGAAGGTGGTTAAGGGTAGCCATCGTATCTTATCACTAAACCACTTAGTCCCTTGATACGCTGTATGATTTGCTTTTCAAAAGATCTTGATAAGAGCAATTCGGACCCAAATGACAGTCTCAAAAGATGTGAGTCATCTTTATAGCAGGATCAGGCTTGCTCCTGAGTCTATCATTCGTCCTTACCTCAAGTCATATGTCATATGTCACATGTAACACGTCACTTGTCATCTGTAATAGCCTTATTATGCTTAATGGTATTGAAAATTCATTGTTAATGCAGCTGAAATAGTTTTATCTGCAGAATATCACGCTCTGTAACTTCCTCAAAAGATAATATCCCTTTCACTATTTTACAGAGGCACATGCATCACTCTACCGAGTTATCATCGTCCATTGCATCTATAAAAACGCTCAACCGCACGACTACGCATTCATCTAGGGCACCTGCACAAGACCCTGTTTTCTAATAGCCTTCTCGTGATAACGTGGTTGTAATGCCAATGTATCTAAACTCCAAATCAACAAATGCTATCTCCCCTGCATCTAATCTCTACATCCTCAGTATACCACAATTCAATAGATAGGCTGCAACTTCATTACTTGCTAAAATAGAGTTCTAATCATTTCACTTCGAAAAGATAGACGGATTTCTAATTTACCACTTCGGAAGGATGGACGGTTGGTTAGACTAATAGCTTGCACACCTTTCACAGCAGACTATTTTTAGCCTCAGTTGACCTTGAAATATGCTTCTCAATGGACCTTTATCACAATTGCGCAATCCTGTCTCAAAACGAGGTTGAGCTCGCATGAATCGACCAAAACAAAACGCAAATACTTTGATGGAAGATCTAAACGTTTCTCAAGTCAAACCCTGGAGGAGATAATTCAAGCAGGTACCGGTAAGCAGAATTCGTCTCGACTAGCATTTTGGTTAAGGTGGTTGGAGATGGACGGCAACTTAGATACTTTAACAATCCTTATCCAATAAGCATTTTGAATGGAATACGCAAAGTTAACTGAAATATTTTAACCAAGATGGAAATGAAAGATGAACCAGGATTATGGTCGTGTGACAAGAGGATCACCACACACACGGTTAGTATCTCACACCTATGTTGCTGTAATTCAAAGAAAGTTGTTACGAAAATATATCTTTAAAGGCTAATCGGCTCATTTATTAGTTAGCCTGTTTGGTGGTTTTTCTGTTTGTTTAGGGTAGTTTCAATGTCGGGCCCACTGCTCATCAGGGCTCTTTGATTGAGAGATTGCCGTACCGTGACAAATGGTCTGTTCAAGCTATAAAATCCAGTAGACTGTGCATGGCATTATTGACGTGAGATTAATGGATTTCCTTAGATCGAGAAGCGTCCAGTGCCTTAAATTCCGGGCCGTGAACACGTTACACACATGACGAGCCCGAAGTATACACGGTTATGTAATAGGCAACTCGCTTCTTTAGCTTGAAGACTTTGACTTCATCAAATTGAAAGAACTACCTACGCAACCAGTAGGGCTAAAATAGACTGTTGGCTCACAAGATGCTTTTTCTTATTTGCCAAAACATTTCCCTACATAAAAACAAAAAGTATACATTCAAAATTTATCACAAAAATATTAGCGCGTATGTTTCATGACAAAATATTCAATTTATTATTTTGGACTTTTAGAATACATTTTTTTTTAAATTATAGAGATACCAGCTCCACAAGGTTGAAAGTTTGGTTCATTTTTAAGCTTCCGAAATATCAGTAGTCTTAATATATCAGATCACTAAACAACGCAGCAGAAGTTCAAGAGAATGGGATAATGCAGGCGCGCCTAATTTTCCAGGTACTGATATTAAAACTGAACTGAAGGATTCTTTGTCAAAGGAGGTGAAGATGGGTCCTCTGACAAGAAGTCAAAATTAAGAATGGCATGACATTGCACAGTTTTAGAAGGTCTCCTTAACCGTTGCGATTCAGCTTATGTCCACTTGAATTTTGTAGTTTGAAGTCAGGTATTAGTTGTATACAAATAGGCATGCTCAGACGTTTTGTCGTTATCTGATTCGCAGACCGTAACAAAAACGTTTGTTTGAGCCTACTACTCACACTAGTGTAGCGGAGAGTGCCGCGAGAAGAAGAGTTCGAATTAGCGGCGATAACTGTTTTATTTCGAAGTTAACTGATGCTGCAGGATGCTAAACCATATTAAATTATGCCGTAGTGCTTCAGTGTTTTCCTGAGACAATAAGCTATTGATACCAAATATGCAGTAGGTTGCCATAGCAAATTCTTGAGCAATAGTCAGACGAAATCAGATGAGTGAACTTCGAGTAGCGGTTACAACTGGACCACCATTGCAAATCACGATCGCTGATCCTCTGGTCTAGGTTATTCGAATCCAACAAACGACCACTTACGTAGTACATTTAACATTTCTTTGTGGACTTTATTACAAAATATGTGTAGATATCGGTGTATCAATAGTTTTATAGGGTCATCTTTATGTCTTCTAACCAAGTGAGTGATTGCAGCCAATAGAAGCAATCTACGAAGTATATCTTATCAATATTTAGTTACATTTTAGAGGATTAGAATTAACAGTGTCAGTATTGAAATTTTAATAAAAGCTATAAGTCTGAGAGCGTAGACGCCATACACATTCCAGGATTTTTGTGAACGCAACGGATAGCGTTAATCTTACCTCCAGCACTGTGTCGAGCTTTCTTCGCTTCATCTCGTTTAAAGCTGCTAGACTGCCTTTTTTCTTGCAACCGACCGGTGACTGTATCACTGCTTCACTAATTTCATCAAAAGTATCCATAATTATCTTATTTTAGTCAAACCATAGTCAAAATTGCCTGTGTTGCTGTGTTTAACAGTAACTACAAGAACTGAGCATACTGTGAACATTTCCTATCTTCGGAGATAGGTGACCTCAAATGTTAGCATACTCTATATCTCTATTCACGACATTAGCTCCCTATCATCAATCGATGGGCATTGACATCCAGCTCAACGCAATTGGAGACCAGCCTCTCCAGGCCAATGTGACTTGACCAAGGAAGGACTGCTACACGGCTGACTATCTATCCACAGCCTATTGAAAGTAAAATAGTATCATCGAGGTAAGAGGATTTGAATTGCCAATTTGGAAAAGACACTAGAGATTTAAAAAATATGTCATCAACGTTGCTATTTGTATTTTCCTATTGTCTTTTCTAAATTGATGATTCAAATCTTCTTTCTCAATGATACTTTAATAAAACTGGTATTCTTTCAAAATTTTTTTCTGTCTCTTTCTTTATCATTCCCAAAACTCCGATGACCACAGGCACTATAGAAGTCTTCATGTCCCATAATCTATTAGTTACAATTATTATTACTATTATTATTATTATTATTATTATTATTATTAACCTACTGGCAAAAAGCTTTAAACCATCTTCCAAAAAATATCTATAATTTTACATGCAGGTATTTCAACAACATCCTCCCGACTTTAAAGAATCTGCATCTCTGGAACAAATCTAACACCAATTTATGTTTTTCCTGTCTAAACCCCCAAACTCTTCAACACGTAGTATCTGGCTGCCTTTCTCATCTCAATCAAGGACCATTGTGTATTGTAGAGAGAAGAACAGCGTTGCTTTTCAATTCCAGAGCATACAGTTTAAATGTGCAATCTCTGTTAAACCTAGAGACACTTGAATCTGCTTGACGTTGTCTACTGTCTCTTTCTGCAGGGACCCAACATATTTTTGCGATAGGTTACGCAAGGCAATGGAAATGAAATAGGTACAAACTGTGATTTTACACCTTGGCAAATTGCAAATCCCTCAAAGCGCTCCTATATTTACATATAGGACTAAACTATAAAAGCAAACGACTAATGCAATATTTACCGAGTCTATATACCACACACTCATAACATTATTCCCTATGGATCCATAACCTATTGATTCCCTTACTTACAGCCTCGATTGTATGGTAACATTGACCCTGTCGTGACATGTATAAAAATTAACCTACACTAACGTCGCTGTGTGCCCTTTTTGATTCAGAATGCCCAAATCCATCTCTCAGTTAGCACGTTTCCCAAGTTTTACTTTTAGGTTAATCCATTCCATACTTTTGATTGTGCCTTCAAGGCAATAGGGTTCATACCAGCTGTAGATGTTGTAAACGATATTAGTAACACTATCATAGTGACAGTTTTATGTAAATATAAAAGAGAAATGGAATCCAAGCAGAGAGTTACCGATCAATACTTACTTTTGTTTTTTCCTGTGCAGTTATATCCTATGGCTAAACATGCATGTTTGCGAGTGAAGGAGTATGACAGAACATCCCTGCAGTCCATTTTGTTGGCTGATGAAACGGACTCCCGTAAGGCCCCCCAATCCACCCGCGCTTTGTGATCAATAACAGGACCCGCTACTGCTCACATTTTATAAAATAACTTTTCTGTTATAGCAGCTTTTACGCGGTTTTATCGTTACGTGCATGTTTACCGACAACGTCGAACAATGTCCTTGATATGGCAAAACAGTGGTACTGCGACCTTGAAGCAAGCATCATTCTGACACCATGTGCTTTGTTCACAGTGCCGTTAAAATATTGATCTTAAGCAATAGGAATCAGGAGTTTACTATGGACGATAGTAAATGGTTATCGGTAATGTTGCGTTGATTTAAGAATTTCAAGAAGTCTGACATACAGTCATCAATATTTTTAGGAAATCCACTTTTGCCGCAGGACAGAGTCTTGTATTGATTTTATTGCAGTTGCTTGGTTGCCTTTCAATTGGGTATATAGCCATATAGATAAATTATTGGATACCTTTTTAGTTTCTCTTCATTTCATAACTATTTTTACATGTAATAGCAAATTTATGTATGTCGTGTCGAAATTGTGTCTTTTCAGCTCGTTTCTGAGCTTACTATCTAGTTTACATTTGATTACTTTTAGAATATCCCTGTCAGATGTAACAGGGGACTTATGCAGTAATACTTAATCAGGGCGCATCTTCTCCACTGCCACGAAATAACAGAAGGAGAACAGATTTGTAAGACCTTCAAATGTGTCATTAATGTAAAATCTAAGCATCAATATAGATATCAGAAAGAGTAAAAGCCAAAATGTAGCATTATTAACCATGGCAATTTGGAAAAGTTTGTATTCGTACGCACGGCCTTCTTCATGTGGAAAAACGATCTTTCCGGGCAGGATACACTGAAGCTGATTGATGCTGTGGTACCTGTACTGTTGATTGATTCAATGTGCTTATTACGAGCAGTGTTAGGATGGTACCAATGTTAGTAATCTATAGATCAACGAAAACAGGAAAAGCAGTAATTTCAAGTGATACTTGTTAACAGGTTTGGGAAAGCACATGCTCGACGTGTACGTCCTGAATCCCCAACTATGCATGATAAGACTACAGATGATGTTAAAGTTACATTAATTTAAGGCGGTGGCGGACAGCAGGAGTGAGGGGTGCGTTGGCCGCCCCCATATTTTTCTTTTCTCCTCATCCCTTAGTCTGGTCGATCGTAGGGGCACCATTGATGACTTGTCAACCACTTCTCTCCAATCGGCAGGGTTTTCTGCTTTCCTCATTGCCTCTGTCAGGGTCAGGCCTGTCCACTGGGACTGTTCCTTGCAGGATTTGTTTTGCCAGCCGTTCACATCTTATCTTGCCTCTGATAGGGGCTAGGGCAGTACAGACATACATCTGACTTTTGTTGTAGCTTTGAGGCCTTTATTACTGGATGGCCTTCCAGACCCCACCAATGGTTCTTCCTGGAATGAAACCTGTACCCTCTGGTATGAAAGCATATCCACTATCCACTGGATCATGGTAGCTCTTACTATAGGCTGTTTTACTAATCCATACAGTTTTATATCTTGCACTCACTTTTGGAAGAGGCTAGGCTGGTGGGACTTTATTTGAGCACATCTCACTTTAAGGTGGATGCCATTCCTGATGCAAACACGGCTTTACCAGGATTAGAACCCTTGTCATCTGGCATTATGGGTCTGGGCAATATTCAAGTTTTTATTAGTGCTTTCATTTACGTTGGTTATTTCTGTAGCCAGTAGGGGTCGTAATTTTCCCTGTTTCGTATTGGTAGTTTATTTTTGGTGTCAAAGTTTCCAGTTTCTAATGAAATTCAGATGACAGACAAGTCAAACGTAATGCACAGGTCGCTTTTAAAAGTCTGCACTAAAATATTGCATACAAGATCCATTTAGTCTCTTGACTTAATAGATATCACTAAGTGTAGACCTCAGCCTGTTTCGATAGACACACAGCTCGTACACCGTACGTTTACACTCTCCTACAACTACAACGGGTCTCTAAACTTTTAGTATTTATAGCTTAAAATCTTCATCAAGAAAGATGACGCATTGTGCAATAACTGGGACTTGCCTTCTGTTTGTTGACACAACAGTTTCCCCATGTGGCGGACACCTGTTGGGTGGCGAAACTGCTTGACGATGTCGTAGAGTCATGATTTGCTGAACCATTTTTTGATGTAACCATAAATCAAAAACACGATCTAACAAGCTCCAACATTGCAAACACGATAAAACACAACCCAACACGAGTTTTGTGTAGTGGGCAAAACTGAAGGAGATTGCTGTGTTGGTGAAGGGAATAAAAGAGCATCTGACCCAACCATTATTTGCTCAGATGTTTTTCTAGTTTCCCCCGGGCTTAAAATAATTTGTTTATGATGATAATGATGACGACGATGATGATGATGACGATCATAATGATGAGTGAAGGTTAATAATGATTCTATTATGTGAGATATGGGCAGTATGACTGGAGGCAGGAAATAATTTATTTTTAGCTCTGCTCTACGCATCCATGTCTTTTTTGTGGAAATATTAATACCATAACCAGATTAATATACAGATGGCTACGTGACATCAGGACTCAAATTATAGGCGTATGAACGCAAAAACCCACTTAAAGATGGATCTATCGTCTGTGAAAACATATAACAGTTACACATCAGACTATGGGCTTACAATAGAGTTTTCACATTTCACTTCTTTTAAGCTACATTGATTTAATCTCTCATAGTATGCAATAGATATATTTATCTGATTAAATTTCTGTCCTATTGTCTAAAGTAACAGAAAAGCCCCACATAGTTGTCAAACATGAAAACACTGCATCGTTCTACTAAATTTATAATTGATGAAAACATAAAAACCACTTCGATGTCCTACTTACAACACAAGAAGGAGTTAAGACATATGTTCCTTTGACAAGTATTGCAAATATCTGATTGTTTTCTTCCTAACCCATGTTTGCAACCGTTTTTCGTCACAACAAATACATTTTCGCCTTTGATGACTATTTGTTGTACAATTCTTACCAATCAAGCAAGCATCAGCAGCGTCGTTTATAGTACTTGTTCTGAGAAAAGTACCGCAATTATAAATCATAATCCTGGAATTGGTATCAAAATTAGAATTTCACCAAAAAGATAAGTATCAATAGTACAAGGCTCAACTCTGGGTGGTGGGTAAGAGTTCTTAAGGAAGTATGAACCCAAATATTGCTACGTTGCCTACGCCCTTTACACTTTCTCTTATTATGCAACGGGCTTGTAAAGTAGATACTCTAAGAGGATTTTGACTTTGATTAGCATTGGTATGTTAGCAAATGCACATTTGTACCCTCCCTCATAACACTAATACGGGTCAATTCTGAGTATTTCTCCTTATTTCATCAGTTGCGAGATCAACTACCCTCCCCTTAAAGTGAATTTCCTTGCTTTTATGGTGACAAGCCTCAAATGAACGACTTTCTAGTTGAAAATACTCTTTCCTAACTGAATAATATACATATTAGGGCCTTAAGAGTGGAATGTTTTAAATGTGTTTCTAAATTTGTTTATTAATTAAACTTCTATGTTAATACTCTGTGTCCTTCATTATCCTTCTTCCACGTATAGAAAAGCATCAATAATGATAAGTGGTGGCAGCTCGTTAGTATTCTGCTTGTATTCATTTTGGCATTTATAATCAGGGTAAAATTTCCTAAAATATAATGCAACTTCATTTTTATTGTTTCTCCTTGTAAAGTCAATAATACTATTTTCATGCGCTGGACTCGATGCGCACGCTACGGGAAGACCATGTCCACCAGGGTGCCGTCCGCGCCCTGCAGTTTGATGCCGCAGGGCGTTACCTCTACTCCGCCGGAGCCGACGGCACCGTCTGGTCTCGATCCGTTGGGGACAGTACTCCGCCGCAACAAGTGGCGTCCACCTCCGAGCCGGTGACAGCCCTCGCCATGGCGCCGGGCGGGGAATTGATCTGGGCCACCGGCTCGGGGCAGGTCAACGTGCAACACGTCGCAGCAACCGCTCCCTCGCTCACGCTGGCGGTGGCACCAAACGTGCAAATGCTGCGAAGTCATCCAGCCCACTCGCGGCTGCTCGCCCTCCATTTATAGTGACAATTTGTGAACATTTCGCTTCTTGTTCAGAGTTGTGCAGTTGTTGTAAAGATAGTGTACTTGATCTTAAAGAAAAGATATAGTGCATTATCTAAAGACTCTAGTGTTAGGGAATTGTTAATACAGGATTTGGAAGTAGAGGGCCTTCTTGTCGAATATATGCATTACTTTTTTGTACGTTTCAAGAATATATGCCACAGTATACGCTGTATTTCGATTTAAGTATGAATGAGACAACAAATCGTCGTTTCTTTTACTCCGCTCGGACATGCAAGATAGTCGTCTGTGAAGAATCTTCCTGGGCGCTGATTTAGGCCGTTTTGTTGTCAGCATTCGTGTGACTTTGGAGATTCATCGTTGGAAGTCGGAGTAGGTTCTGCATTCCTACTTATTAATAAAAGTAATAAATCGTTACGTTGGAAGAATTGCGTTTCATTGCGTCTAACTAGTACATACTTTAGTCGCGCTATAATAATACCGTTGTATAAGTCGTCTATATTTTTCAATTGCATGGTTTCGATCCAAAACGGCTGCTCTTAACATTTCTTCATTTCATGAAGCTCTTGAATTAAAAATATGAGCATGGAAGAGTAAATTTATACAGTTATGGACACGTTCCCCAAGACCAGTACCAACACTGCGACAGGAAGGGATAGCTGGTCCTTTGAAAGTCACCGCATAATGATATTGAATTTCGGAATACATTTTGGTTCGCCATGCCTCCAAAAGTGCCAATTTTAAGTAATCAGATTCAATTTTCCGTTTAAAGATTTTCTGTGATTTAAGCTTAAAGAATGACCTAAATACGTCATTCTTTAAGCTTTGTGGTGCTGCAATAATATTGATTCTAGCATCTGCAATCAAAATTTCAAGTCAGCACGGACCCAGACCGTGGCGTATGCAGAATTTTCTGAAAGGTGGGCTGTGTCAAAGCCTGAAGACTCCTTTACTTTCATTGGATTCAATAGGAATTTGCTTGTATATAGTCTTCTTGCTGTGGGGATGTTTACATTACACTTATCCTCATGTCCCTTAAATTAGTGCTGATCATAAGACAGGAGGCTGATTTATAACTCATTAATATAGTTCCATGCTGGAAAACTCTAAACTTCTTTTCAAAGGAATTTTGATAAACGTATAGGACATTTTTATTATCCAGCCATTTTCGATTACCCGTCCCGATTTGCAAATCTTCCTGTAGAATTTGACCGGATAATCGAGGAAGTACTCTTATGTGTTTTTCTAGTTGCTATGCGAACATAGAAGTACTCCACCTTCCATTCTAAAATAGTTAAATATGTAGTTAGTGTAGAAATGAAGATTGAAAAAGTGTTATTGAAGAAACTTCATATATTTGGGAATTAGCTGCTGCAGTTAATTTGAAAGGTATCCACTACAACTCGGGTGACCCAGGCTAAAGTAAAAAATCCATCTACCTATGAGAAAAACTGGGCAATAAAACACTGTTGAGGCTCCGGGAATATTATCAGACTATGGATGCAGATTTATCCACAACTATAAAATCCATGTTCCTGCAAACATACAAATAAACAAAAGTCATGCTAGAGCCAACGTGTAGCTGAAAATTCATTATGGATGCTATCAGAGGTATGAGTACCATGTCATATATATGTTAGGTTTTATGTTATGGCTAATGTAAAATGGGAGCTTGTAAAATGTAAAATGGCTCAAGGACTTCTCACCCTAGTTAATACTCCATTCAATATCGATATGAATGAAACTTGTTGTGTGCAAAGCTGAACAAACCAATCACTGTAGGGTAAAAGGATCTGGAAGGTGGTTGATCAGTCCGGCTGTCCAGTGATTTGCTTGCTCATTCATTCCTGCAGTCAGATGGGCAGAGAAGAAGCTGTGAAGCTGCTGACTTCTCTCGGTGCCCACAGGGATATTTGAGAACTCTGGAATGTTTTATCTGCCCTTTTTGTGTGGAAATTTGGATGTGGCCCTTCCTCACACACACTCTGTCTCCAGCAGCCCCCAGTAAATTGAGTTTGAGACCCTGCTTTCGAGGACATAGCCAAGTATATAAGTTACATATAACGAGTGGTTTCAATGGTCTTTCTACTTAGACGGATAAGCAATCTTTGTCTCGATTGTGCAGGGTTTCTAATCGATATAGTGACGTCAGTGATCTTGAATAGATAGTCGCCAATAAAAATCAAATCAGAGAATTTTGCTGTTTTGGCAACTCTAATGCATATTCATACATATATTTTTATATATCAAAGAGTGGGGCATTACCGCAATAGCTTGCAATTCATTGGCGCTGACCGGGCTCGAACCCACGACCTCATGGTTACTACACCAACGACTTAACCAATTGTGCCATCAGTCTCAAAAGCTCAAATATTTTTTGTGTCAACCTTTCGCGAATTCTCCTCCAGTTAGTGGGTACGGGGTAGGAAAAGAAAACGGCAACGTTCTTTTTACTTTATGTTAGCAGTTCAGATTAGCTGGAAAAACATACGGGGTGTTTGGAGTTTCTATCTGTAGCACAGGTGCAACAAGAAGAGCAAATTCTAAAAAGGACAAGGATTTTATTTGAATTGGGATTACACTTTCTAATCCATAGGGCAGGCAAAAAAATGAATGCCATCCGATCTCGCAATTCTCAGATACGATCCCCCCAAAATGCTCCGCTTGATGTTCTGACTAATTAGAAAAAGTAACTCTTGGGTATGAATTGAGAACACCAAGCTAAGATATAAGGTAGATGAAAACGGACGTAACAGTTATTTTTACAATAGTCCTGCTTTCATACAAGAAATAACGAAGTGTACTACTCCCTCTGGTACATTCCCTCAAGTGCTGTTACAATATCTCTTTACCAGCAATTTTTTACGGTTTCGTTGCATTAAAGGTGACGATTAGTGAAACGTTGCTTACACGGTAGATCTCTTTATGAGCTGTCTATGAAAGCTGCGGTCCTATATTGTCAATAAAATACAATTAAATCGAGTCACAGAAAATGTAATCCTTTCGACAAGCATGTGGAACCAATACAGATACTCTTCCTGACCCACAGTTGTGGCAGTTGTGGCAAAGCTACCATCTTAGTTGTGGCAAATGGCGGCCTCCATACTACCCCAACGGCGTGTCCACAAAGCATACGGACTTTGTTCAAAAACTCTCTTAACCACACTGCCATTTTCACGGACATAGCTCACGCACAGTCAGCGTATATACAGACATATTTCTTCCACTGTAAAACTGTTTCTTTTATATGAGAATCAATTATATTGAAAATTAGCTCAGCTGTTCCACGTCTTCTTGGGTTGCAGAACAGGATATCTTCATGCACGTCGTTTTGCTATGAATAATGCACAAATACAGGCAGTTGAGATAGGCTTTGAACGTCAGTAGGCGCATCTAGCTGGAGGGGTATTACTAACAAAAACGTTCATAAAAAATTATACTTTTAAGTAACTCAAAATTGGAGGGAAAAGGGGAAGATAAACTAATAAGAAAATGCTATTACTTAACAAGAGAAAGCAAGAAATATAGGCTGAGAAAGAGAGAGCGTGAAAGAGCACAGATAAAACTATTTTTCTTATTATCAGAATTATTCTTTGTCTGTGAGCATGTTTTTGGGCTTGTTGTTCATTGATGGTAAAGTAGCCATGCTTAACAACATATCTCTCCTTTGCACCTTAACACCGTCTATCTTTTATTAAATACGTAAAAACAATAACAGTTTATTTATTTGCAAAGGAAAACATCGAAGAATTGGTGCTATCAGCAGAAGAGAGCCCTCTTAGACTAAGTGGCAGTGGATCATTTACATACAGAAAATCGTCAAACTCGAAATCGAGTAGACAACCATCATGTATGTATGTATATATGTATGTATGTATGTATGTATGCATATATGTATGTATGTATGTATGTATGCATATATGTTTGTATGTATGTATGTATGTATGCATATATGTAGGCATGTATGTATGCATGTATGTACGTATGTATGTATATATGTATGTATGTATATATGTTTGTATGTATGTACGTATGTATGTATATATGTATGTATGTATGTATGCATATATGTATGTATGTATGTATGTATGCATATATGTATGTATCTATGTATGTATATATGTATGTATGTATGTATATATGTATGTATGTATGTATGTGAATGTGGAAGAATACGTTTTGATGCTTGATTCTACAACAGAGGGGGCTTAATTAAGTTTTATAGTTATTGCTAATTCTTCATCATCATCATCGTCATTATCATGATCATCATTATCATCATCATTAATATCATCATCATCATCATCATCATCATCATCATCATCATTATTATTATTATCATCATCATTATTATTATTATCATCATCATAATAATCATTATCATAATTTTGTTCCTCTTCCTGTTCCTCTGCCTCTTCCTCGTCCTCTTCTTTTTCTTTCTTTTTCTTTTTCTTTTTCTTTTTCTTTTTCTTTTTCTTTTTCTTTTTCTTTTTCTTTTTCTTTTATCAACGAAACTACATAAACATGGCATAAAGAATAAGGTTTAAAATCTATACTTCATTGCACAAAATTTTGAAATAACTCTTTTCAGTCTTAGTACTTAAAAAGTTATCCAATAACTTAATTGCTAAAGGGAAAAAAATGTCGTGGTAGTTTTCGTAGTTTCATCATTTTTGTCCAGTTAATAGATAAAAACCTAAAAAGGGGATTCGGAGCAATTTTCATAGGAGGTAACGGAGATTTAAAAGGAGGCAACGTATCAAATGGCATAAAGGGTATTCAAAGCAAACGCCCAAGTCCAAAACCCACAGTCTATCATTCAAGGGCGAAATGGAATTTTTCACAGTCTTTTCTCAGACACAATCAAGATGGAAGTTTTCCCTCAATCAAAGACCCCTGATGAGCAGTGGGGCCGGTTTTGAAACTATTCAAAATAAAAAGTAAAAGCACCAAACAGGCTAACTAATAAATAAAGGGCAGCTGGGCGTCCAAGGGCAATGTCGCTCAATTTAAGTTACCGGGCGGAGAACCAGGCCACGAGGCAGGTTCAGCCGCCCAGTTAAGACCGCCCAGTTAAGACCGCCAGTCACGCACCATAAAAAGAATCTATCATGAATGAGAACAGATACTACATCCATCCCTTGCAAAAAGGCCGAGAACTGAGAAATCTCAGTTTTAGCCTCTTAAAATCTTAAACATTCACTACAGTAGCATCAGTGCAGGCACAGAAACGGATGTAGGCCACCTGTGCTTAGGATCAAGGAGACTGACGATTACAGTTCCATAACGTACGAAGACCTGGAACTTTCTTTGTTTTGCTCGCAAATACTTTCATACGAATGGTGTGCAGGAAAACATCGTATGATAAATACTCACAATTTTAATGGATATAGAATTTAACATATGTAAATATCTGTAAATATATAAAATAGCCTGGAAATTGCAAAGAATATTTGTGCTGCTTTGGTCTCTATACCTATGGCGCCAATACTTAAGAATTCAACATCATACAATACTTGTATTCGGTTGAGACTATAGCCAGAATGACATTCTGTGACCACTTGGTCGATACGATGACCCCTTGAGAGAAAAAAAAACGCGCACCCGTAATTTGTCTTCTGGCAAAAAATACGAAATTCCACATTTTTGTATACAGGGTTCTCTTATACGCTGAATGCGATGGTGTGATCGATGATCGTTAAGATTCTATGACTTTTAGGGGGTGTTCCCCCCTATAGACTCGTAACTTTTGATTACAAAGACTGAATTTGATGAAACTTATATATTTAAAATCGGCATGAAAATCCAATTCTTATGATGTATATTTTAGCATCAAAATTCCGTTTTTTAGAGTTTCGTTTACTATTGAGCCGGGTCGCTCCTTACTACAGTGTCCTGGCCTAACAAGCGTTTCCAGTTTACTTGTGTATTTAAGCAAGTGCTCGTTCGATAGAGGTACGCTACAAGTGCAGTTATGGCTTCGCTGTTATGAAACATCTCTAACATGACGCGTTAAGTTTCAAATAATGTTGACAAATAAAATATTAATGTCGTCAAGTTTCATATCCAAATAAATAATCACAGAGTTACCATCCTACCTCCAGCACTGGAAATCTAAACTAACTCAGTTAAGATTGGCTTTGGTAGGCTAACCTTTAATTCCTCTACATCTCTCGTTATACCGTTAAACAATTCCAAGATATACCTTCCTTTTTTCACTTCCGTCAAATAACTTCCTTTCAAAGCAGTTGACAGTTTACGAAATTCAATTACAAAATCAGGTTCGTTGGGCAAATGTACTGGAAAAAATGGACACATTTATAGAAAGACTAAATGCGTCGCCAATAATTAACAATATTTTGGACTGTGGTACATACGTAGCTATGAATGAAATATAGGAATTAAACTAAAGGTCATAACCAAAGGTATACTTTTAAGAAATGTCATTTCCCATTCCATAAATTAGCCAAGCTTTCGTTTAAACTAGAATGTTTGCCCAAATTTACATTGATAACGTTTGAAAATTGTGATATTTCAGCTGGTGGGTAGTTAAAGCCCCGGGTCTCACGTCTCTGACCTCAGTGGTTGGATGGATGACAGGCTGTATTTCCGGATTTACAGTAATCTTGAAGGTGCCTTCAAAGCATCCGATGCCTTCGAACATTTCTTTATATTGGTCAAGGATGGCATTTTGTGCGTCAGTATCACCTTTGAGCTGAGCCGATGGTTGATGTTGTGTGAGCTGAACGTGAAAATGGAGCGATACAAGTTCAAGCGTTCTGCATGTAGGCAAGCCAATCAGGATAGGTCCTTTGGTTTCGGTAATATAAAAGTTTGCAGAGGTGAATGTGTTCCCTGGCGTACTCCAAATGTACAAGTGCCGTGTTGAGTAACAGTAGTTCCACCATAAGCTACGATTTTGACTGTTGAAGGTTTCTAGGATCTTCTCGTTTCCTATAAATTCATCGTAACAGCTTTCTCATTTCACTCCATATGATTGCTGTGATCAGTGTATGGCAAAAACGTTTATCAAAGTGAATCCATTACTTAACTCAATATTCAAATTTTGTACCACAAACCACATTTTCAAATTGAGAAGTTCAGGGAAGTATTTATATTTTGAAAATTATCAATAATGGCAACATTTATAAGCGAAAGTTAAGGGTGAGGATTTTTAATATGTTTCTCAAAATTGTACTGGGAAATGTGGCATCAGCAACCCGACTGTACTAGACAGTTGACTTTCTTCTACAGATTGCAGAAGTCTGTAAACTCCGATCTGCGCACCTATCTAAGTAGGCACCTAAATTGAGTTTCTCGTGGAGTCACTTAGATAGGTGCCTACCCAAGTCAACTTAGGTGAGCACCTACCTCACAACGCGGAAAAATTGCAATGATGCCACAGACATTCCTATTGTTTTGTTTTTGCCTTATTGACTTCACCTGTCAACAAGTTCGAGAAATTTGAAACTTCGCTCACTTTTCAAAGCCTGCTGGCAAGTTTGTGTTTACAAAAGCGAACAGCGGTTCTCAGTAGTTGTGCTTTGTAGGAAAATCGAAGGACGTGATCACAAAGAAGTGAACTCTAGGAAATTCAACAGCATTAAACCGATAGATGGTAGGGTTTAAAAATGAAGTATTTTTAACTTACAAATGGCTGATCGGACGTTAATGAATTTTTATATTAATAAGCACCTAGTGTCTCAGAGCTCTTATTATAAATCCTGACCGGCATTAGGCCTCTGATTCTCCTTTTAAGGCACTGTATTGATTTTTACAATTTAGCTAGAACTCATGCCACATGAGCTCTTGGCTCTTGCAAACTCGTCGCAAGTGCCATATAAGCTCTTGGCTCTTGTTGTTCTTTTGAGTCTAAACACTTTTTCTGTTGAAGAATGCTTCTTAGTCTCTGTTTGCTTTTTTCGCAATCAAAATATTAAAAAAAGTTACCTGTGCTTACCTAAAAAAGTACTTACGTGTGTACTAGGCCTACCAATAAACACTGTGAGCCCGGAAAACATTATGTCTTAGATCCTACAGAATTAACCTGATATATAACTCATAATAATAGCCGCCAATACTAAAATTGATTGACGGCTACTATAGTAGGGTTCTGTTGGCCCGGACAGATTACAGCTTTTACCGCCTATTACTACTGGTATTAAGGGAACTCATGGTATAAAACCACAGTATAGATGGTATACGACATTGGTTCGTCTCTGACTTAACATTTAACTTCAGACTTGTACAAGGCCATATTCTATGTGGGCATTGTTTAAACCGACAGGTTGGGTGAATGGGCCTATACATTAGTCTTGAGCCGACTCTGAGCTGCACTTCGTCGTCTCTGCCCCCTTCATATCTTAAATCTCCAAGGCATCTGTCATCTTTAGCATCTCGGCACCTAAACACCACTTTGTTAACTGCACGACGCAAAAAGTTTGTTTTGTATGTGAATCCAACTTGAGTGAGCTGCACCGAGTTCAACTTCATGCAACTCTTCTTATCTTAATTCTCTGAGGCAACTCTTTCATCTGATATCCTTTTAGACAAGTTTAGAGTCCAGAGAACACAAACCTATTCCTTGAGAAATTGCCCATAGAAGAGACGCAGAGTACATTCTAGACATCGACATTCACCGTTAGAGGACTGGGAGCTAATGTTATCAGCGGTTCCCGGCGAATCCAAACCTTACTCCCTCTAACATCAAACAACGTTTTCTATCATTGTAACTGACTCCAACACAATGTAGTGATAGGGTAGAGCAATCTAGTGGATTCGTCTGTTCTCTGGGGTTAGTTATTGATTTTCTTGTGGCAGATAAATTTGGCATTTACCCTTTCGTATTTCTAAGTTAACGAGGTAATTTTAGTAATGTAGGGTTGTCTGCATCTAAACTGCGATACGAATTGCGCCATTCCTTTGGATATACCGACTAATAACAAAGCGGGATCAGCATCTGTTCCGCCTTCTATCCTGGTCATCATCTTCTTTGGTCATCTTACTTACTTAGTTTTTTCGTCGTTACTTCATCCATTAACTGTACAGAGGTCTTTGTGTCCTTTTATAAAGCTAACGCTAATGGTTTAAAGCGGAGAAATTTCAAATGGTAACCCTTTGCCGATGACTGTTTTCAAGTTAGACTGAAAGGGATCGTTGCCCAGCCAATCCCAGATTACAACGCGCGCCGTAATTTGCATAGAGTTTCCGATATGGTCTATTGACATTCCTCCACTTCGAAAAAAGGCCCTAATGGAACTAAAATTTGAAGATTTTCTGAAAATTTGGGAAATAAAGCCGAGAAAAATATCTTTCAAATAAAATTACCTTCAATGTTCAGTGACCATTTCTTCATGTTCTTATACCAAAAAGATGTAGCACCTATTAACTGATCAAACATATATACATCTCTACATAAAAAAAGCTAAAAAAAATGCACTGTTCGTAATGATGAAGGAAAGCTCGCCTTAACAGTTGACGAAAAGTTGAAAGCATGGCAATCACACCATAACAATCTGGGAATTCCAATGGGATGCTAACTCGTTGAGCAACGATCCTCCAGTGCAGGGCCCCTCTATCAAAATCACCGCTCATATGGTACGGAGAGCCGTCAAGAAAATGAACGCGGGCATATCATCTGGCCCCTCTGGAATAGTCATTGAAATGATCAAGGCTGCAGGTGATTCATTCATTGATGGATTGACACAACAGAGGGGACTCTAAAAAGCTCCGGGGTGGGGTTGGAAAGTTCCAAAATTAAGAAGCACTCCCCCGTTTACTAGAAACCAAAAGAGTAGCGTATTTTCAATATACTAATCAAATCATCCACTTCCAAGCTCGGACGCGTTCCACAACCTTCGTGGGGATGTGTATTTCTGATAGAATGGTGTTAAAAGACAATGATAAAGTCATAAATCAGTTTGAGGGGCTTCTCCCAAGCAAATGGTAACATAAGCTGCCCATCACGGCTGGAAGGCCAATTCTTTATTCCCAATCACGTGACTTGAGACACAAACAACACAGTTATCCGCCATGTTGGAGTACAACCTAGTCACAAGCGTTTTCCAATTTTCCGTTTTCCCCCTCTAGCTCCCTCCAGTGTCACTGGATCCGGTCGGGATTTAAATATTGAGCTCTGAGACACAAGGTCCTTCTAAATATCAAATTTCATTAAGATCCGATCATTCGTTCGTAAGTTGAAAATACCTTATTTTTTCAAATTTCCGAATTACCTAGTCATTTCTGACTAATTGGTGACTTAGCACTCAGGTGACTATAGTGATTGGCCCAAATGGCGACTTTTATTTTGGTTTATTTTAATAGAAAAAGTTTATAGCAAGAAAAATTTAAGAAAAATTTCAAAAAGAGTGGAATAGGAATTGGAAAGACCTACACTACATAGGATTTTATAGACTCTAATTAAAAACTAATTTACGGAAACGATTGTAGGACGGTAAAAATGTTTCATCCCTCCACGTGCAATTACATTCATAGGCTTCGGTTGTAACAGGACATACTCTCTTAGTGATATATATATTCGAAAGTGAAATGTGTTAATGATTTGTTCCGTAATACTTTGTTTCAGCCTGTCTATTAGTCTGTCAGTCTGTCGGTGTTGTTTCGCTATCAGGACAACTTATGATTTACTTGTTATCTCAACGTTGTATCTATCATTGAACCAAAATATTAAGCATAAGATGTCATCCATTTACCAGGGAAGGATATGACATACTATGAAGGGTTGTAGGCCGTGACGCTTCAAGAAACGTTTCGCACAATATTATAAAACTATTGTATAAGTCCATCAAGCAAGCAGGTTTTCACTAAGAAATTACATTGAGCAAAATTCACGTAAGTAGTCGTTTGGTTATGGCTCAAAAAATGTCTTCATACAAGTACCTAAACTTTTAATACCCCCATCTTAAGTAAAATTGGTCAAGATGATAGCTTCTTGTTTTTTTCACTTATAGAACTTCTGAGCGAGGATGCTTTTCCCAGTGATGCATTATAGGCGGCTCCATTGGTAGTTCCTCGATTTGGATCAACAATTATTTGGGCAAAAGGGTGGAATCATCAAAGAGTGGTACCACTTCATAGATTGCAACTTGACCCAGACATCTTAACAATTGGCAAGTTCCAGGCCTTTAGCAAAACATGCACAATTGTTGAAGGCTATTATTCCACTATTTGCATGTATTCTTTTGTAGGATAATATTTTCATTCCTTTAAGATTAAATGATATGTAAGAGACGTTATTTTGACACCTTGTTACTTCTTAATCGTGTTTAAGGATTAAATAAGAAAGCTCCCGAATATGTCTACAACATGGTATCTAGATACACACCAGTAAGAACGTTAAGGTCAGAGAATTTGCATCTGCTAAATGTCCTAAGATCAAAAACGAAGGAATACGGTGACAGAGCTTTTAGTGTAGTTGCACCAACTCGGCACCCAACATTTGATTTGGTGGCGCTACCCATGACGTGCATAAATAAAAGAGGTACAGATGATCATAAGAAGGCAAAGTGGAACTTGAAGAAAGTGGAAAAATCACAATGGTTATGCAAAAAATGGAAATTATTTATGAAAAGTTATATAAATACATTGAGTTTCAAGAACCCCTTTTTAACGCAAGACCTTGGATCTGCGCCCGTGAAGATTAATATTTAATTTGTACTCGAACACAGCCTACTGTGACGGTACAGTCTCATCTATAAGTGGCAGTTTCCAATGCAAAACAATCCAATGAAATGGGCCAACGTAAAGTACTTCCACTGTTTGTCCCTCCTCTAAAGAGTGTCTGTCGAGCTTAGAAGAGGGGATTTGACATGTAAATCGTTAAAAAAGAAAACAAAGAATTACGTCATCTGCCCCATTATCTACGAGATGTACAGAGAATCCTTAATGATTGCTAATGATTCCAGGTTGGCCTTCCAGGGTCCAGATATACAGCACGGAGAAGCAGTCTAAGCAGTTGCGCGGTTCTGCCTGTCAATTGATATTTGCTAACATTGATCAAGCGCTGCCTTGATTGACTAGAGCAACAAGCTCGACTAATGCTGTAGCTCACGATGCCGATGTTAAATAATATGATGGGCTGTTCTGAACTTGAGAGTAATTTTGTATTGGGATGTGGGGCTTATTTAACTCATGACAATGCACATTTTCATTGATATTTCATTATTAGTTGGTAGAACACATGTATCATACTTAACGTCTTACATTTTTTGGCAGGCATGACAACATTGGTGTTAGCCCAAGCAACTTGTCTTATAGGCAAATTCAATTTCTTAATTAATATTTTTGATTGGGTTTCCGTATTTTGCATTTTGATTGCGTTTCTGTGTTTCTGTGTTTCTGTGCTTCTCATATGAGCACTCAAATATGCCTAGTATTTATGAGTACTCTGCTGTATTTGGTCAATGTTAATAAAAGTACGGTACTAAATATCCTTGTGTCCGGAATAAACGTCCCAGGACGATTATTTTAGGAATTTAAAGAATTTAATAATAACTTTTGCACGTTTTGATTTTGTTGGCACATTTAGGAACTGCTTATGTTTGCAAATGTGTATTTAATTAGACAATGGAATTTGCTAACACACCTGGTGAGCACGTGGAAATTGTCAATCAAATTGTGGGGAATATCTCCATCACGCTCGGTTTTCGTAACGTTGGAAAATAAAAATCGTCTTTCTTTTTGTAACCCTCTACTCGCTCATGCAAATGCCTACGGGTCTGACCAACATAATCTACACCGCACAGATCACATGCTGCAAATAACTCGTATTTGTCTGGTAATAACGAAAACAACAAGTATGGATGTTGTGAAAACAAATTGAATACTTGAATACTTGCAAATTCACCCAGAGTAAATTTCCTCAGAAAAGTTCAACCCTGAAAACTTCCCTCTCCATGGAAATTTCTCCCTGTGATAAAACCTCCCAGAAGGAAATTCCTCCTCTCCTCCCGGCCCGAAAAATGTATACATTCTTCCCAGTAACAGATACTATACGTTAACAATCGGCTAATTTTATAACTTAAAAACATTTCCCCATGGACTATAGGGGGCCATTTTATCTCAAAAGACACAGTCATTGAGTCTTTTAACTATGCTGAACTAAAAAGCTCTCAAAATTTTGATCGAACAATCTTGGGGGAAAAGGCACGGGAGGGGGCCTAGATACTGTTATCGAGTGTTTGTTGTACTCAATCGGAATAAATTTCGAGGAGTGCGACCTAGACTGTAGACTGAAAATTTTTTTAACACGTTACAACTGAAACTTAGAGATATTAGGAGTCTTGAGATACAAGGGAGTTGTGCCTAAACTTTGTCACCAAAAGACTTTATCTTTCATCTTTCTCGAGATTCCCCTTACAATTACTATGGTATGGTTTTAGTGAAGTACTACGGCAAGTTAAGAATCCGCACTTCAGACCCAGAGGTTGGAAAAAATGATGACGGAAGCGTGAACATTGGATTCACACAAGAATCGACGCTATACGCTGATCATGTTCTTGTAGTTGCTATCTCTTTTTCTTCGTATTTTTTTGTTTGTTTGATTGCTTGTGTGTTGTTTACTTGTTTGTTTAGGTTTCTTCTCATTTAAATGCATAAAAACGGACCGTTATTTATACACGTGAGGGCATGGGATCCACATCAACCAATAAATGAACAAAAAACCAGTTTCTTGTTACATAAGCAAGAAGAAAGGGGTCAATTTATGAGATTTTGAAAAGTGGTGGGGTTATAACCTGGTGGTTCCCCAGTTCCGCCATCAGTGTCCTTTATTCTCAAACAAACGGGACTCAAATACTTTAGGTTCGGATGATCGAGGTTCGGATAGTCGAGGTGTGAGTAATCGATGTGTGGAGGGACAGCAGGCGCAGCTCCTCCCGGAACGGGTTGTCCTTGAGGTTCTCGCCGATGCGGTTGAGCGCCGCCGTGAAGTCCAGGCCGGCCTCGACCGCCAGGCACAGGAGGTCGAGGGCGTAGGGCAGGATCTTGCGGATGGCCTTTTGACGGCGGGCGGCCCGGTCGCTCAGGTTCAGGTAGGGCAGGAACGCGACCAGCAGGATGAGCAGGAGCATGTAGCCCCACCAGATGCCATCGAGCATGTAGTCGAAGTAGAGGGCGATCAGGGTGCCGAAGAAGCCGCACAGGAACATCAGGCCCATGAACTCGTCGGGCGTGATGGCCAGGGACTTCCCGGCGATGGTCGTCAGTTGATATACCTCAAATGAGAACAGCTGTGTCGTTAACACTGAATTGTTTACTCTATTATGGAAATAAACAAAGTTTTGAAGGAAACGAAAGACGCAGTATGAGCGTATTGATACTTCTGAGTTTACTTAAAGAGGCAATTAAAGCAGATGTTGCACTAACTTCTTGATGAGGCCCTAATATATAGCAGCTGCTTGTTGAGAATATATTGAAATTATAAAGAGATAGAACTGCAGGGTTAGCACAGCTTCTACGATCCACACTAAATTCAATTACACAGGCAATATCACTTTGAAAAAGCCTCCCCAAATACCATAATAGCAACTTCAAGAACTCAACAACTTTAATTTTCGCAGACGCCGATCATTTTCATGTAATATGCGATCGTTTTTAGCTAGTGCTGACTTATGTTTGCGTTTTCGAAGAAAAACAATTCGTTTAACCAATATATGCTTTACTGCACCCACTATCCGGAATTGTGTAAACTCCTGTTTCTTCGCACTTTTCGTACTTCGTACTAAATTTTCGTATTATCATACTTTTCTTGGAGACAACCCTAATAGCGTTGTTGTTATTATCATTGCTCCTGTTGTTACTGGAGCTTCTTCCAGTGCTTCCCATTCCTAAACATCCCCTTTATGGCATTATCGATCCCTGTTTTTGAATTATCATTGTCATATGTCCTTTGCTGGGGTGACCACTGAAGTTTTGGCAAATCAAGACATTTCTTCATGCCTCAAGATCTATGGGAGACGTGTTTCTTGAATTATGGCTTGCAAAGAGACGTGAAAAACTCTATCATCTATGACAATGACTGAGTCAAAAAGTGTTAGCATATTCAAGGCATTTCTATTATCATAGCAACAGACCATATACCTCAAGAAATGACATGAAAATGTTCTCATTCCTCTTGCTTTTTAAAATTGAACCAATAGCTTTAAAATAGAAGGTTTTAAGTGATAGAGCTTTGTCATTTTGAGTCCACCTTAGTCAGTTCTTTTTTAACAGCAATACAACAAAGCAATTGGTTCTATCGCCTAACAATTCGCTCAAGAATATTTCGAATTTAAAGAACGCAGAGCCAATTTAGAGCATTTACATGGCGTAAAGCATATTTTGATCGTCGGCATCGTGGGATATGGTAGTCGTTATCGCCAAACTGGTTGATCTCCTTACCTATTAGTAGTATTTTATATGATTAAGATCGCATACGACCGAAATGAACGTCATCATAATTGGCTATCTTCTACCAAGCCAGACTGCGCATCAACAGTAGAAACCATTCTCCATAGACCACGGTTTTCACAGGCAGGGTTCACTTCATTACAATTAAGTCCGGGCCATGCAGCTCTGTTGTTGTACCAACGTTGACGTGGTCTTCCTCTGCTTAGTAATTTTCCAAAATCAGGCCTGGAGTTGCTTGAGTAGTTGCTTAGGTATCACTACAGGTTATCGTCAAATTTCGTTGTGTTGTAAATGATGCTGCTGAATTTTTTTATAATAATTATTTGCTATGATGAAAATTTCCGCAATAAATATAAAAACCAATACTTACATACTGCTATCCCTCTATAGCATAGGCTTTAGGACTATTTTTAGCATAACAACTTATATATTTCCCGCAATTTCTAAGGCACCCCTAACGCCTAGTTTCATACCAACCACGCAGCCAGTCACATTTTGATGGGTGGGCAAATTCCAGCCGAAAACCTTCCCCTTCCGTCCTTCCTTCGTTTGGGCATGTCATTAGAAGGGGAGAAGCCACTTTTGTTTGGCGAGCGCACAAGAAATAGTTCGGTGGAAAGCGACCAAAAGGGAGACCTCCGAAGCGTTGATCAGACCAGATTAGAAAGGAAATGCGGACCCCAATTTTAACAGCAGAACGAAACACAATGGATCGTCGTCAATGGAAAAAAGCAGTGAACGCAAAACGTGCAAAGATCTGACGAAGATTATCCATTTAAGTAAGTTAAAAGTTGGTATCTAAAGCTGATGTGGTCATACTTGTAAAACTATCGTGCATGCTTCCTTTCCTTTTACGAGAAACGGGTTTGACCATCGTTGATTGTGGACAAACTCAATTCGATGATAACCTGTAGTGATACCTTAGCAACTACTTAAGCATCTCGAGGCCTGATTTTGGAAAATTTCTAAGCAACTCGAGGCCTGACCCCGAAAATGGAGTTGCTTATAAAAAAGCAACGTGTACGACATTAAGTAATGCAGGGTTTTCTTGATAATCGAGTTCCAGTACGTTAAAGTACTCGATACTTTTAAAGCCCACACTTTTGTCAAAGAATACAATTTATGCTCTTTACGTTGTATCCGCAGTATTTCATTAACATTTTTGTTTTACAAAATGCATTAAAATTTGTGGGATAAAACGTACCGTCTCATTACGTAAGTGGTTTTAGGTGTGTAACCCATTGAGGAACGCCGAAGAGTAGATGATGATAGACTCATAAGCCCCATCTATTAAGACACGACCTGAGTGTATAGACAAATAAAGTGTCGATGCGTTGCACCAAGAGGCTGTGATCCATCGTATTGAAAGCTGCACTTTCAGTGACAAATGGAGGTCTGACAAATAGAATAACATGGAATGCTGTTGACTCATGTTCATCAAACTGTCATAAAAAGACGTTTGATAATGCCATCTTTACGATATAGAATTGTCTATGTGCTGGCTAAAAAAAAAGGAATAGCTCAGTATCTCCCATGTAGGCATACATCTGCTTATAAACTTATTATTTTTATATTATTCATAAGCTGATTGCCTTGCCTTGCCTTGCCTTGCCTTGCCTTGCCTTGCCTTGCCTTGCCTTGCCTTGCCTTGCCTTGCTTTGCCTTCCTTTACATTGCCTTGCTTTGCCTTCCTTTACATTGCCTTGCTTTGCCTTCCTTTACATTGCCTTGCTTTGCCTTACTTTGCTTTGCCTTGCTTTGCCTTCCTTTACATTGCCTTGCTATGCCTTGCTTTGCCTTGCTTTGCTTTGCCTTGCTTTGCCTTCCTTTACATTGCCTTGCTTTGCCTTCCTTTGCTTTGCCTTGCTTTGCCTTCCTTTACATTGCCTTGCCTTGCCTTGCCTTGCCTTGCCTTGCCTTGCCTTGCCTTGCCTTTGATACCAGCAAGAACTAAAACAGCTTGTTATGCTATCTATGAGAATAAAATGTACTCTACGGAAACTTGTACTACACTATGTACATACTTCAGAATAATTAAAAGAGAAATTTCCGCAAACCCTAATGACACAATAAATTTATAAGCGGAATGGAAATCAAGGAGGTCATAATGCGATACATTATTCTACATCGAAAAGTATGGCCAACATGATATGCTAACATAGAGGCATTTTAAAAATCAATTTGACTGACGTTTATTGTGTTAAAAGCATTATGTATTAGAAAAGAGAAAGAATTTACTGACAACATGGACTGAAAGCGATCTGTTTCAAAAATATGGCCTAGTTTATATGTCTAACGATAGGGATTGAATGTGCTCTAATAACTATGTAACATCAGACCGATATTTACAAAGTTTATTATAATGACTTGTCAACAATGGGATCAAAACTGAACATTTCAAATTCTCTTCTCAAAAAAAATTACACATTTTTAAACTTGAAACAGTGCCATGTTTCAAATATTTTCGAAGTACAAAACTAGCAAAAAGCAATCACTTGTAAACACAACAAACCCAGTATTTACCTGTTAAATGAAGTTGCAACAACAGTGCTTTGGAATCTTGGCCTTGACAGAGACCATAAACAGGGCTCATTTTTGGTAAAATGTACTATCAATTTCCATGCTTACCTATTATAATCCTTCCTTATTAACCAGTGCCGGTTTTTGGCCAGAGAGGGTCCTGTGCCATAAATTGATTTAGGGGCCCTTCAGTGTCATTGAGTGTACTGAATGAACTGTGCGCCCCCTCCCCCAATTTCCATCTTAGGTGCGGGGCCCTGTGCCGCGGCAGAGTCGGCACCCCCCAAAATCGGCACTTTTCTGAACAGGTGAGCAGTTATCCGAAATATTCCGTCTTATACATGATTGAGATTGTGTTTACACGGATACCGATTCAAACTGGTACGAATATAAATGGATCCGATCCTGTATAAACAACCTAGAAACGGGATCAGATCCATTTGGATTCAGATCTCTGCTTCAGTGGATGACAGTGAATTAGACAGTGAATACAATTGTATTCCCATTAATAAACTAACATTCTTGTTTAGATTTACGATCGTGGTCTTCCCCCAGTCTGAATCTACATAAACTTTTTAGAGTAACTAGTGGACTCTTTGATGCAACATACACTAGTCCAAAGTTTAACGTTCCTTTACCATATCTTAACATACCCTTAGCAGCCTGCCAATGCTGCTGCCCTAGATCTGCACAAAACTGGTTAATAGAGCTTAATGAAGCAGCTACGTCTGGCCTAGTTCCACAAAATACATACGTGGCTATTTTCAGGTGAGACAGTTTCATCAAAATCAAGACCAGGTTGTAGTTCTCTTCGTCCAGTACTTCCTTATGCCGAGTCACCTGACTGAATATCTTTTCTCTCAAACTTTGTATAAATTCCTCAACTAGACATACAAGATCGAGGTGCTCAGAAAAGGTATCCTAGTAATGGCGATAACTGCTGAAAAGCGTATTAGGAGAAGGTACCAAGAAAGTGCCTAAATACTTAAAACTTTTTAAAGGTGTTTACAATTTTGAAGTTTTTTAAATTCTAATTTGTTAGTTAATATTTATATGTAGATAATAGTTATATGTTAGATAAGCAGTTACAGCTTATCTGCTATCGTCAAAGGTATATACTAAGACGGTGCACTTCAAGGAAATACATAATTAAGCGGGTCGTAAATGAATTACTGTAGATCGACCATTTTCTGCAGTCTGGCTTTTAAAAGATGCAAAACCTTAACATTAAATTGTCGATAGGATTTGTTTAGAGAAATATCTATGAAATTCAAACTCTGGGAAAAACTATCCTGTGTATAGCAATTCGACTCGATGCAGTCGTTTTCTATCATCTTGGCATGATTATAAGCAAATTGTCTACGCTGTGGAGTTAAACAAAGAAATGTCTTGACTAGACAATATCGATCCAAGGGACATCTTAATAAATTGATTGTTACCTGTACACGAACTTCTGGTAGACTTATTCTGTTAGCAAGGTCTTCTCTCGTGTAGATACTCTGAATTTTGATCCGTCGACTTTGGGAAATAAATTAGCGTGGGAGAGGGCCTAGGTGCCCTCCAATTTTTTGGGTCACTTAAAAAGGGCACTAGAACTTTTCATTTCCGTTAGAATGAACCCTCTTGCAAAATCCTAGGACAACTAGGTCGATACGATCACCCCTGGGAAAAAAACAAAACAAAAAAACAAATAAACAGGCATCCGTGATCTGCCTTCTGGTAAAAAATGCAAAATTCCACATTTTTGTAGATAGGAGCTTAAAACTCTTACAGTAGGGTTCTCTGATACGCTGAATATGATGGTGTGATTTTCGTTAAGATTCTATGACTTTTAGGGGGTGTTTGGTAACGGGTTCGATCCATGGTGGTGACACATTTTCTATTTCTCTAGCGTCTTTTCAATACTGACTTTTCAAATCCCCTCTTCTCGATGAGAGATGAAATTAAATGTCATTTTCGGTAAAAAGCCAGCAGTAACATAAGAAACTACTTTTACACGTTTTCAAAGGATCTTCTTGCTTACCTCTAATTCTCCGTTCAGTCCAGCTGCCTGTAGCAGTAAATGCTTTAAGCTTATGCTTACTACAACATGTCGATCACCTTGCTTATCGTAAGGGCAATGTGGAAACGTGATGGTGCTGTAACCTTCCAGCGATCGTGCAACATCTAGAAACTATAAGTACACAGTAAAAATTTATGCACAGTGATACGTATCAGTATGCTGTATCTGATATTTCGATATATGTTAATGTAGGTTTTCAGCCTACAGTCTCTGCGTGTACATCACTTTCCCAAAACCAGCTTAACCTTACATTTGATTTTATTTAACTTTATTGATGTGAAGAGGGCCTAACCTTACTATCCTTAAGGTATATGACACATCGCTATCTCTCCAAATATTTCTCTTTTCTTTAGGCTGACTTCCTTTTCCTACATTCATTTATTTTATCGCAAACATACACATAACAGGGCGCATAATCTCTCTGTAAGTTGAAAATATCACTTAATTACGCAAATATAGTTAAAATAAGTATTTTTTGTTAATTGAAATTTTATGTTTTACTTTCTTGTTGATTCAATAGTTTCATTTCTGTTTTGATGAACTGTGATGTTCTTCTATTCATTTACTCTCTGTGCAAAAGGTTTCTGATGAGTTTCTTCTTCTTCTTGGATGCCTTGTCTGATTCAGATGTTGGCTGTTGCAATCCTCCACTCTGATCTTCTCCTTGTCTTGACAATGACTTCCACGCTTCTTATGTTTAGTACACCAGCTAGATTATCCACTTATGTCTTCCTCTGTCTTCCCCGTGCTCGCCGTCCTTCTATCTTTCCATTTGTTACCAACTTCTCCAATCCATCCTTCCTCATCACATGTCCGAAAAACTTTTTGTTGATGGTGGACAACAAATCCCTGGGAGATGTCCCCATTCCATACTGCTCTAAATTTATCATAGATGATATGGAGCAACTACTAGGGTACTTATGGACCCTGCTTACCAAATGTGACAACTGATCAGGGCCGGATCAAGCCAGTGGGAGACGCCTTTTCAAACTTCTTTTATGGCAATCTCTCAGTGCAGCCCCCTGATAAGCAGTGGGGCCTTTCCCCGCGTTTCGTACTTTCCAAAAGGGAAAGGGTTGTCCGCGAGGGGAGAGGGGGGGTAATCATTGAGATTGCTGTAGGCTTCATTTATTTACCAACTTTTACAGCAATGATTGATTTAAAACTTTTAGTAGATAGACTAGCTAGAATCAAACTTTCACTGTTCTGCTTTCTTTTCAGGTGTTCGATCCTTGTGATATTCAACTCTCGTTGCTTCTTTGCAATCGAAGATCAATGCAGCAGAAAAAGTAGATTTTTTACAAATGTAATGTTTTGATCGACGCAAGAGCATTTTGCACCAAACACAATTACTAAGACATCAAAATCAAAACATTGAAAGAAGAAGCTGTTGGGTGAGTTTCAACTCAATGTATTTTTATGATTCCCTTTAATCCCTTATATACATTTCTTTCGCAGAAAATGTTATATTCCATCTTAAAATCACCCGTGGTAATTAGGTGGTTTTGATTGGTTGCCTGATAACTACATATATATAGTATATACTATACAGTATATACTAGTATTATATAGTATACATATATATATATATATGCGGAATGTGAAACCTAATATAAGTGCACTAATTTGATCTAATCACTATTACATTACATACTAGTTTAGTGTATATGTACTGCAATACATACTACAATATATACATACATATAACACTAAATCGTGGCCGCCTAATACCATCTCTTGAAATCTTATAGACACAATTTCGTGCTTTGAGTAGGCCCATTGCACTCTATATTTGCAGGGCAGGGGCTATCAGAGTAATGGAGAAGGCCAGTGTTTGGGCAGTTAAAGGCATAATTTGCGAGATCCCTGAAGAATTACGTTGTCACATTTTGTCGCTCCAAAACAGCCCTAAAGGACAGCCAATTAAATTGACAGTTTTTTTCTCTGTTGTTCGAAACCTTTGCGGGAAATTCCTTTTGCATCACAGGTGCGGATCATTTGTGCTCAAATATAACCTCGGGACAAAATAATGGACAGAAACTGTTGTTTCATATTTTAGAATATTTAACTAGCGAAGGCATTTCTTTCAATCACTGTGTGAAGATTTTATCAAAGACTGACTCGTATGACGTAGAAGTTAGTGTACTTTGGTAACCAGGCAACGCTCAAATCTTGTCCTTTTATTTTCTTAAAAGTTTTCTCCTCCGATTCGAACATAGGCAATAATAGTCCCTAACTCTAACTCTCGACAAGGGTAAGTTGTCAGGTTTAAAAGGATTAATTCTGCTTGCAAGTGGCGAAGTGGGAAAGTGATTGTCGGAAGAACTAGGGATCAGAAAGCTGCTCCTTGAAGGACCTCATTTTTGGTTTTTATATCGATGAAATGGTAAACCTTTGCAGCATCTACGTTTATGTAAACTATCTTGCTTAGATGGCTTAGTCCTCAGCCTCGTTGGGTATTTCATAAACCGTAGTCCCCTTGACACGATTTCTTTATTAACTCTTGATTCAGACTGCCATCAGGTGTTCAAACACTATCATTGACTTTTTTAATTTCCGCATGAAGTAGTATATCGTATATAGTATATCGGGAGGTAAAGATAAACGATAGACGTTTTAAAGCAAACCATTAGATATATGTCCAAGCACGAACCCAGATAGGTAAGCTATGAAACAGGCCCTCTACAAAGTGCAACAATAAAGATCGATTTTCAATCAATTTAACTTGAAATCAGATAAGAATTGCTGCCTATAGCATGTATTCTGTGATGAAAGCTCTGGCGTTTCCCACCAAATCCCAGAAATTTGGGGCTCTAAAACCTTCAGGCTTAACTTCTTATAATTCCAAGCATTTGTGATATCACTTCTTAAAATTTCCTTGGTATAACAGACCTCCTCTGCAAATTTTCGCGCTAAATGCTTTCAGAGCAGTGGCGGTTTTAGGGGCTGCGAGGCCGGGGCCGACAGCATCTGCGTCGCCCTTTCTGAAAAAGTTGTTTTTCAACAGAGTTCTGTACCGCATCATTTTTTAATTGAAAGCACTTCGTTTAGTCTTTGTTTACAGCTGTTTTTTTTTATTAAAGGAGATGTAAAAGATTTTTGTGAACAATGTAAATCAATGGTACAACCCGTGAGTGGGACTGGCTCAATGTTTTTCAAGGAAGAGTGCCGAACCTTTATTTTCATTTCGTTTCATATGAGTGTTGCGTTTAATTCTGAAGTTATGGTCAATGAATCAGAAAACACAGTTGTAAAACCAAGCACATATGTTGATCAAATATATTACTTTCTTGACATGTAATATGTATTGAAAAATATAAACATTAGCAATCCAGCTTTAGCTGTTTCTCACTCTCTCTCAATAATTACAATGATGATCATTGTTGTGTAACAGGTCATCACTACCCAGATGGTAAAGGTAGAGGCCATTTAAGTATAAATAATCTTTTAATATAGTTTTTGAACACATTCTGAAGAAAAATACACCAGAAATCTGTACTTACATTGAAGTAATTGTTCATTTTTGGGATAGTGAATGCAGCTGGAAGCCACTTGTTGGACTGATGTCCCTTCTTATCTACAAAATTCACATAGCTGTTATTTTGCTGAACGTTTTCGTCAAACACTGGTCACGGTAATAATCTGGAGTAAAGGTACGAAATTTTTAGCCAGGAGTTTACAGGGTAAGAGAGGTATGAAACATTATGGTGACAACTACACCGATAAACTATAGATAGATCGCCAAAAAGGAAACTACAATTTTGACAATGCTTCGTCTCGTCATTAAGACTTCGTCAGGTCTTTGTACACTAGAAGTCACAATGTTAATAAATGTTTGTGCCAGAGAGTAAGCTTCTAGCGAGGCAAGGTTAGAGTCAAAGCTCTTTTACTAACATCGTAAACGAATCGTCTTAAAAAATTGTCGGCACTTATTAGCCGACTGCTGACAAAATCTAATAGGCAGGAGGTTTGATGAACCCCGGGGCTAGAAAGAATTTTAAAAGAGCATTGCGTGGCAAATGACATTTTTACGACCTAACTATACAAACACGCCAATGAAGTTGCGGTCTTTTCCCATCGCAAAACTTCAAGAAATTGATCCTGGGCGTAAAATGTCTTATTTGAATTGACCAGAGCACTTGGTAGGTTAACGAAGTGACGGCAGCCAGGACTTGAAGCAACACCGTCACGTAAAGTACATATATGGGTTTAAAATCTAAGGAGAAGATTGACTGGCAATACGACTTCATATTTCCTTCGCTGTGGTTTCAAAATGGAGCAGCTAGATTTTGTGAACAGAAATTACTCCGTATATGAAAGGGGCTTTTCCTCCTCGACACCCCGCTCCTTGCGCTAAAGTTTGATTCTTTGTCGCAACTCTACTTTTTAAAACAATAAAGAAACAATAAACAATAAACAATAAAGAACTGAGCAGAAGAAAAGCTAAATCAACCAAACCAAAAAACTACGCCAGAATAAATAAAAGAACATTCACCAATTAGATTGGGCAAGAATTCTCTGCTTAGTAGTTGAGCTTGTCTACTGACCCAATTTTCATTAAAAGTGTGGTCAGATGATCTTAATTTAAAATGGAGAAAATGTTATTCAAATCCTTTAATTTTAAGTTAAAGAAAATTAGGTATCATTTCTACTGACGTTGGTTGGTCGACAATATTTTCCTATCCAGGTTGACAATGTTCCTAACTGTATGTTACTGCCCTGACAATGAAATTAAAGCCATTGACTGCTGTCGTATAACAAATTGAAAGTATGACCCAGTTTGCGTTCGTTAAATTTCTTCTTGACGTTCTAAGAAGTAAGTAATTCCCTACAAATGAATGCGGCCATGCACATTGGCAAAGAAATTTGCTTTTGGAAATTTTGCGTTTGAAAAATTTCTATAAACTTTTCGAAGTATTGTTCTAACAAACGGTACTTGGTGGCCTAGATTTAAGATTCATCTTTAGAGATATAAAAGTTCTACTGTGGGGGGGGGGGGGAGGGGGGGGGGGGGGGGGGGGGGGGGGGAGGGGGTGAGGTTAATGATTAATATGGAGGGAGTTGCCCCTATAGGCCTCCTGACTTGGGTGACGCTGATTTACTCTTTCTTATTAGTATGCCGCCTGCCATGAGAAGCAGCTATGATACTCGCGTCCGTGGAGCAAGGTCATTCAAAGCCAAAATGACAGTTTAACAAATCAGTGTATTACTGATTGGACAGACATTCAAAATTCTGCGGTACGGTAGCTTGAATCGAAAAATACTTTCTGACTTAGTCTTGAATACACTAATGAAGGTAAGACCAGCTTACCCATGTCGGTAAAAATGCAAAATCCCATATATTACTATCATTTTGGGACTTCCCAGTGGACGATGGGGAAAAGGAAATCGTTAAAATATTTCTGACGTCGGAAGAAAACATTAATTCAAGTAAACAGTGCAAAAAATGATTTCGTCGTTACCTTAATAAATAGAAAACATGAAGGAGGTAATAAATATGGCATGAGATCAAATGGCATCAAATCGGCTGCTTTGATGCCGGGGCTTCCCCTTATGATCGAATAAGGACCAAGGTTCCTGCTCTTGATTTTGACGTAATAAATAATAATCTCGCTGCACATAGCATGTAAGTCCCTCTCCGGTAGTGCTTAACCTTATCTACGTTTGTCAGGAAATTTCTACTTAGTGAAGATACGAAATATTGAGATAAAAATGATTGCAAAACTTCTTGTAATTCTCTTAAGTATTAAACTTGTTGCCCAATCTAATGTATCCCTACTTCTCTAGTGTTCTTTTCAAAATTTGAAACTATTATGTCGAAAGCCTTTAGTCTCATTTCGAGACTTCTTCGGGGCTAATGTACACGGAAATCCTTAAACGAAATTTTAATGTAAAGGATGAAATTCCAGTGTACCATAGACCTGAAGTCTTTGCATTAACGAATACTTGTTGATACAATAGTATCCTTGTCGTCTCCGTTTCATTATAAATTATTCGTGTTATATTCACCATATTGTGTGCAGTTCCTCTTCGACCGCCATACTTTACAAGTTCTAATCAGACAGTTCTTTATTTTTATGAAAAATAACCGATATCTACTATCTCGCGCTAGTTTGCAACGTTGCTCTTCTCGTCTTTCTTTCTTCCAAGTCAACTTTCGTCCAAATCATATCTATCGTAGCCAAGTACATTTTATGACATAAACATATATTCTAAAAATATTCAGAATGGCAGTGGATGAATGATTAACGTGAGTCGATCAACCTGAAATCTGAATATTTTAAAATGGAAGATTTCTACATTAAGAAGGAAAAACATGCTTCTATGAATTTACGAAACGAATAATAATTAACTAATCTATTGGATATCCTTGCTAAGAAAACACCTCCTTCCACCGGGAAAAGTCTTCCAGATATTCATTGATTGTATTTAACATAAGGGCTGGTCTTTAACTAAAAACAAGTAATATGTTTATATCAACAATTTATCAACAACAACCTACAATTAAATAACTTGAATTTCATAGCCTGATTGACCATGATTACATTTTATAGGCGAAACACCAAGAAGTCAACTATAATATTGACAACGTTTTCTCTTATTTCAAGATGTCATTTGGTCTCCTGTACGTTGGAAATATCGTAAGGTTAAATTTCATATCCGTTCAGATTTTAGTCTTTCTTTATTTTAATGCATATTTGACCTAATGAAGTCTTGAAATAAGTCAACATTCCCTCTTAGATATGGGATATACCCACCACCTTAACATACATTATCTTTCTTGAGCTTCATACTTATTAGAGCTACTTCACTGTCCTCATCATTCGACACGAACATCCTCTACTGAACAAGCACATTATAATAAGGGCATTTGCCATTTCTGTGTGAAATCACTGTAGCATATGGCATTTGCAATGTGGCATATGTGAGGTGCCATTTGCAACCTGTCACTTTGTTACGAAAGCTCCAAACTTAAAATTTTGACATCTTGTCAATTTTATGTCAAATATTCCCAGGGGGGGGGGGGGTTGGTAATAGGCACGGAGTAACTATTCCTACCATCACCCTCGTATTAGGAGCAACAATCTATGAAGAAAAACTTCCACGAACACTTAGCATAACACTATATTCGCTAAGGTGTGGCTGGACACAGGTGTGAATTTTTAAGACGTCAACGTCTCCGTTAAGTGAAGGAATAGCCTCAGTTTAAAATACTGGCATAGTTCTATCAACTACAGAAACAAATAAAACTATTTAGTTACCCGGGTTCATAAAACGAATAACGTTGTGAGCAGTCTTGAAGAAGACAATAAACAAAAATTAAAGACTTTTGTGGCCGTTTAAGCGATTTGCACACGAAATATGATGCTCTTGCATGCTAGTGTGGCGCAGAAAAAAAACCCAACTAATGAGTCCGTATGAATGCCGTTGCGGAGCACGGTATGTAGGCCGTACGACTAAAAGACTGGAAGAGAGGATCCACCAACACGTACCAAAGAAGATACACTGTACCCCATTGGTATTGCAGAAGGCTCGTTTGGAGAGGGGAGCAAAGTCCGCTATTTTAGAACATTTATTGGAGAATAAACATTGTCTGTCCGAGTACAGTAACGAACAGTTTAAAATACTGGAGAGAGCACGATCGAAGCTTCACCTGTCTGTTTTTGAGGTTATACTTATAGCTTTAGTCAAAAGTTTTAGTTTTCGAGGGTAATAGCTACGTATGTTGAAAAAATGAAGATATTAGACTATTTTATAATTGCTAAGGTACTAAGTGCTGGGAAAATATCTGATTTTGTGATCACCGATACTGCATTTACTGGAGCCCTTGCAGCCATGAGCTATTTCGATTTACCATTCTTTGCTATTTCACCATGGGGAATTCTCAATGGTCTAATGTCTGACTATTAAGGTATTCCCGAATTTCCTAGCTATATTCCAACGTATACCTTATATTCCAATATGGAGATGGTCTCTTTTGATGAATTTCTTTCAACGCACGATCAACGTTATTGGTCACTTGCTTCATAAATTGTATCGGGATCCTGTCACCTTTTGGTATTTTTATGAGTTAAGACAAAAATATATGAAGACATCCTTTTCCAATACGCATGCCCAAAGAAGAAACCTGCTCTTCCCCCTTCTTTCCATGCCCCCTCTTCGGATTCATTTTCCCCAAATGAATCTGATAGAATCTGCTAGAAAAATGTCCAAAGATCACGTTGCAAAGCCTTTGGGGCTGACAAAACTCCTCAGAGTCTTGGAGCAAGGGTTGTAAGTTATGCCCCAGGGGCGCTTGAGGTTTTTATGGAAGGGATGGTCCTGTGAACGTAAGAGGAGGCTCATTGGAATGAAAATGTATAGTTCTAGTTCCCTTTTAACCAAGTGGTCCTAGAATGTCGCAAGAGGGCCCATTCTAACGGAAATGAAAAGTTCTAGTGCCCTTTTTAAGTGACCTGTAGGACTTAAGCATTTCTTTTTCGTCTTCATTGGCAGCGTATTTCTATATAATAACAATATTATGCGTCAGTTAAGTACATGCAGAGATACGATATAACTGTTGCAATTGCCCCTTCCATTTTACTACAAAGACTTCGAGTGGAAATACAAAGAAAAAAGGGAAGGGAGCGTGGGTGATACGTCTACAATGAACTTCGTAACTACTATTTTATACTTATACTTACAACAAGCTCACTATTCACTGCACATGGGTTAGCATATTTTAAGATTGCATCGGAAGACTTCAGGACCTTTTTTGTCTTTTTAGGTGATTGATTATGGGTCATAAATGTCATATCACGAGAATTAATGTTCTCTGACATCATCATATGTGGCCTACAATAGTAATCGTTAATACTTCATCGTAATTTTCAAGCTCCATAAAAAATGTATTGCCTCTTCCCTGATAGCTCATCGAACCCCCATTTGGCGTGGCTACTTACGGGTCAGTGGTGTACTTGATGTAATCCCCTACTTGATGCAATCCCCTTACAAGGAGGTCATTTACACAGTCGGCCTACTGATTGCTAAAAGTTCATTCCCACTAAATTGGATTTGCAAGACCTCCTTTTCTGTACTTGCGTTTGGGAGATAACTCCTGAAAAACCAATCAACAAGGAGTATTTTAAGTCGATGGAATGGTCAGATTCTTGGAGAAAAGGATGTCAGTGATACGTATGGTCAGATCAGGAGAGGATTTCGGTGTTCGAAATCTGTTTAATTGTGGGTTAGCCGAACAGCCGGATTAAGGTATGAATGGGTACGCGAGAGAATGGAGTGACGCTTGAAGGAAGTCTGAACGTTCAAGGCTGGAATGAGAAAATTAGCCGAATGCAAGACTGGAAAATCCGACCAAATAGTATTTTTGTCGTTGGAGTCACAGAAGAGGTAGATGACAGTGTCCACAAGAGGAAAACACCATCTGCATGGATTTATAGCATCAGAGGCTACATTAAGGCTACAGCAAGTTAACAGCAGAAAACTATTGGGCATCTTTCTATTTACGACTGCATCAAGAATTCTGCCATAACTAATATGACCAAGCCTTTGGTGTCACAATTCCAATCCCTCCACCTGGGGGCTGTCTGCTACTGAAAAGCATTCCTTATCATGAAGCTCACCACTCCTCACCTCCTGTCGCTCAGAGTGTAGAGTCTACCTGTCAGCTTGTCAGTTGCGTGCATTACTCCTGACGGTGAGTAAATTCTAGCTTTATCATTCTCAAAGTGTATTTTGTTACCCTTGCAATCTACTGCATGCACAGAAAATAAGTTTACTGCTAATTTGGGGACAAACAGAGTTCCCCCTAAAGTGCTACTACACACTTTACCGGTGTCCCAGGTCATTAGTCAGGAGACGCAGACGTGTAGTCAGGAGACGCAGACGTGTAGTCAGGAGACGCAGACGTGTAGTCAGGAGACGCGGATCTGTGTATTAGAGTACGAGTTGCTTGTTAAAAGATGTAGAAGAACACTTAAATTGAATATTGATGACTTTTCTATGGATTACTTTCCCTCTTTTATGGAATAAATTTTTCAGAAATTTGCTTATGACACTCAGACCAAGTTAAATTTAGCATCATCGTATATAGCTGTCACAGTAAATGAGGCAATCAGTTGTTTGAAAAGCTGTATACCTTAAAATTTAAATTAAAGTGGTTTTGGAAGGAAGACGGGCGTCAGGTAACCTAATATTCGGTGTCATCTTGACGCCATTCTCAAGGTGAATAATGAATCGCTGTATAACGATTATTTATGACTTTTGTATACAATGTACAAATCTAAACAAAAACTTTGGCTAGTATAGAGTCAGTTTGAACGTTCAAGTTAGGCTTGAGCATGCAAATGTACATGTATTCAAAGAAATGTTGTACATTCGCATGCGAATGTATTCAAAGAAATGTTGTACATTCGCATGCGAATGTATTCAAAGAAATGTTGTACATTCGCATGCTCAAGCCTAGCTTGAACGTTCAAACTGACTCTATACGAGCCAAAGTTTTTGTTTAGATTTGTACATTGTATACAAAAGTTATAAATAATCAATTAGAATGAAATTGTTGGCTTTTGTAGGGTCGGGTCTTCTAATTGGGTCGTGAAGTTTTCATTATAATAAAATATATTTCATTGATGGATAGACGGTTGCCGAGTTCGATGCGGACGGTTTGATTGATGATTATCTTGCGGACCGTTTAGGTGTTTAGTTACTCCTGTTACTGAAAAGCGCGAACGTTGTAAACACATTTCTTGAATGACAGAGCATCAGCTTCTTTGTTTGATAAAAGCAGCTTCCAAAGCCGCAAGATGAAACGGAGATCGTGCTTTGGCTGATACACTAAACACGTCCAAAGTTCCACATGTTTGGTTTCCATCCATATCCTGCTCTATATGGATGCCGAATCTTTCAGATGGCAGGATGAAATTGGGAATAATCAGAGTCTTCAAGGATTTTCAAAGTAATAGGAAGGAATTTCTTTTAGTAGATAATGTCTCCATTTTGTATAACTTTTGTCGAGTGTTTCTGAGCAAATAAACATCAACTTAGTACGAACTCAGGACAGAAAGAGAGTCAGAGCCGCGCGCCATCTTATGAAACAACAGTCTTGTGAAAACTTTGATGCATGTAAGGACGACGTTGCAGACACTGTCTTCACCGGGGACCGTTCCAATGTGATGTATGAAAGTGTATATTATTCAAGATAAAGACTTGAGGTTTCTTGAGACGTGTGAAGTTGTACTTGTTGCGTGATAGTCATAGACTCAACAAAGACAGGGTAAGTTGCTATTCACACTGTTGTATCAATAACAGATTCAAACGATATGAAAACTAGGTAAACAAGGTTCTCTTTGATACCGTATTTCCTCTAATTGTAGACCCGTCTATAATTAATTGAGGGCACCAAAAGGGAGGTCTATAATTAGAGGGGGTCTTTAATTTCCAAAACAAAGTTTTCAAACAAAAAGCATATAGAGTTTCAAGAAAAACTACAAAAGTACATTTATACTTTCATCATTACATTTATAGTTTACACCAATACCTTTTCATCACTGAATTGCAGCCAAAACAAAAAACCGTTTGCATAGCTATGCGTTCCCGCTATGACGGGGATTGGATCTCGTCTAACTTGACGGACTTGCATTCATCTACAACTCCACTTTATGGTGCCAACACATTTCAAAATATATTTTTATTATTCGTTAGTCCTATATGTTGCCGCGACATTGAATTTGCGATACGCAGATTGAGCCTCCTCAAAGTAACCAAACATCCCTATAAGTATTGCTGGAGCCAGAAGGCAGTAGGGGGCGAATCTACACAGTTTCTGAAAATGTGTTCAACATACTTCATCAGAAAAGAAAAGAACTTAATCCTTAGTATAGATACTATGGACTTATAAATAGTTGCTATTATTTAGAAGTCGATGATAGAGGGACGGTTCCCAAATCAACAGGTATGAGTGCCTATTATTTTGGGGTTTTTTTCTGGTAACAGGGCATTGTCGACGAGTTATCTAATAGTATTTAATAATACATAATGTTTATTTGCAAGGTTGTAAAAGGCAACTTCCATTAAAAACAGCAGTAAAACATGTGCTACACCAGTGATTTACGTTTTTTACAATATACGTTAAAATCCCGAATATAAGCGCTCCCGAATATAAGCCCCCCGAATATAAGCCCATGGGATATAGGCCGCCTTGTAAACAATAATTAAAATATCCTTCCGAATACACCCCCCCCCATCCCCCACCACCCCCCCCACCGCCCCTGGTCACGGGCTTGTGTGGAGGCTTGTATACTACTGTGCTCTGTGAGTTTGTATAGAGGCTTGTATACTACTGTGCTCTGTGGGGTTGTGTGGAGGCTTGTATACTACTGTGTTCTGTGGGCTTGTGTGGAGGCTCGTGTTCTACTGTGCTATGTGGGCTTGTGTGGAGGCTTGTATACTACTGTGCTCTGTGAGTTTGTGTAGAGGCTTGTGTACTACTGTGGTCTGTGGGCTTGTGAGGAGGCTTGTGTTCTACTGTACTCTGTGAGTTTGTATAGAGGCTTGTGTATTACTGTGCTCTGTGGGCGTGTGTAGAGGCTTGTGTACTACTGTACTCTGTGGGCTTGTGTAGAGCGCTTCCGTGATCTGTCTTCCGGCAAAAAATACAAAATTCCGCATTTTTGCGGATAGGAGCTTGAAACTTCTACAGAAGGGTTGTTTGATACGCTGAATCTGATGGGGTGATTTTCATTAATATTCTATGATTTTTAGGGGGTGTTTCCCCCCCATTTTCTAAAATAGGGCAAATTTTCTCAGGCTTGTAACTTTTGATTGGTAAGGCTAAACTTGATGAAACTTATATATTTAAAATCAGCATTAAAATTCAATTCTTTTGATGTAACTATTGTTATCAAACTTTTGCTTTAGAGTTTCGGTTTATTATTGAGCCGGGTCGCTCCTTACTACAGTTCGTTACCACGATCATATTAGTAAACTCATCTACAGCTTATCTTTTTTATACTAATTAAGATGATTAGATTCTTTATAAAAATATCAGTGTTTCAGTTACAGTGATAAAGAGTGGAACTTGCGCAAATCATAAAACTAAACTCATCTACACCTTATCTTTTTTATACTAATCAAGATGATTAGATACTATATAAAAACATGAGTGTTTCAATTAGAGTTATAAAGAGTGGAACTTGCGGAAATCATATCAGTAAACTCATCTACACCTTATCATTTTTATCCAAATCAAGATGATTAGATACTATATAAAAACATCAGTGTTTCAATTAGAGTTATAAAGAGTGGAACTTGCGCAAATGTAAACAAGACTTTCGACAAAGCAAGGTGTTCTATTCCTGTATTGGGAAGAAGCTAGAGCATAACAATGCAATCAAACAAAAATAAATAAACTGGTTCGAGTGGGTGTTGGTTTAAAAGATTTTTATGTCACAATTTTAGGATTATCATGGGTTAATAATAACAATAAATGGGTCGAAGAAGAAAAACCATCAACAACCTCTCAAACTGTAATCTAATTTCTAGACACAAGCGTAATAATTTTATCACTGTGTCAAAATGATTGATTTTGCCAAGAGTACCTGCCTTCGCATTTTATATCGACTGGTAGACCAATATTTTTTTATCTGTTCTGGTACCTTCACAATCAATATCATATCTTTGATCGACTAATAATATCGCAAAAATCGACCTGATGATAATGATAGTGAAATTATCAACTTTAAAATTTAACAGGCACGCAGTCAAGGGGGAGGGAGCGGGGGGCTATCTCGCCCAATAGGTAAAACTTGCCCGCGCTTGCCTCCCGGAACAATCCTTACGGGCATTTAAAAGATGGATCACTTGTGTATTTCAATTCACTTGTGCAATGTTTTTGTCAATTAATTGGAACAGACGATAAGTTTAAGTCTCTTAAAAGCAATTTTGAGCCTTCTCAGAACTGTAAAAATTCAAATTTTCTCCAGCCAATAAAACCATAGTGGGCTGGCTTGGAGCATAGGAAATTTTCTGAATGTGGGAAGGATGTTAGGAAGACATGGTATTTAATTAATTCAGTTCTTAGACCTACTCCTCCTCTGCCTTCAGTTCCATCAATGCTGATACTCGATGGTAAAACCGTCCAAGGAGATGCAGATGTTCAGCTAGAGCTTACCTTTTATTTTGCTAATATAGGGAAGGCAACTGCTTCCTCTGCAAGCTCTGCAACTTCTTGTTGCGATTTCAGAGCCTTTCTTGGACCCTCATGTTTAAAGTCGACGGTCTTGGAATTCTGTTTCTGAATTTGAGGTAGCTCGTATCGTGAATGCTCTTAAAGGATCATCCTCTTCAGGACCAGACAAAAACTGGAAAATGTATTAATTTGAGTAGCTTGTAACGGTGCTACCCTTTATTGTTTATCTTTCTTATTCAAACATAAATGATCCTCAACTTGTTGTATTCGTACCAACACCTTTCATACGAAACATTCGAAACATATTTCTGCAATAGCTTTCCTTGGTTGTAATTAAACTGTTCACTATCAGATCATAAAAAATCTAATATAGATGATAATTCTAAATATCTCTGTGCTTCAACAATGTAGTACAATGCATAAACATATGAAGATTATATAACATATGAAGATTATATAACATATGAAGACGACTCCCTACGAGATAATTAATTCAAATCGCTTGACGCAAGTTTAGTCCTTGTGAGCTAGTGTTGATAGCATTATGTTAGCGTGTAAATCAATAAACGATTCAAGTTGTCTTGACGGTTCTGTTCATAAACATAGTCATACCTCTATTCTTTCCTAGCAGACAGAGTATTTTCATACCTGACTGGCAAAATACTACACGTTTAGGAAAGCCAGTGTGTGGTCAAAAATCTCCGTATTGACATATTTGACAGTTCAAGAATTTGAGTTGCCATGTGCGAAGGTATATAGTGCAACAATACTTGAAGTTCATCTGTGACTGTAGATGTAGCCTTGCTGTTGCTCGTGAAACAGCTGTCCAAGCAGATAATTTAGTATGGATTTCAAGACTTTATACCTCTACTGCAACCGGCCATTTGGCAAAGTTATGGTACTGTACCATCTGTTTTCATTGATGACAGATTCTTCCCATGGTCCATAAGAGAATGTGCTACTGCTTAGCTTCCAATAAGACTGCTGCCAACGACAGTTTCACGAATCTCATCTCTATTGCTTTCGAAGACCAACCCTCTTACCCAGAGAGACACTTAAAGGCAGTTGTCGATCCTTAAAATCTTCGTCTCTCGCACCCCTGATATCAATCATTTGAAGCTATTTCTGGCTGTCAGAGCTTCTTCCGTTTTCAATTCGTATAAATAGTTGAATTATTGACGTTCTCAGCAAGTTTGCTGCCTCAAAGAAATTGTAGCCTACTTCATGTGGCCCTAATCAATCAAAACTGATGGTAATCCCTGATGATCCTTCAATGTAAGAAATGAACCAGTGGCATTTTTATCCGGGATGGTATGAGGATTACCAGTTCTTAGAATACAATATCGAGAAAGCTACTGCCTTCTGGTTCGTGTGTTTTGTTTTCTCTAGTGGTCCCAGGAGGGACCAATCCGAAAAAGCTTGGGTGGAAGACAGTGCGTGGCAATGGCACAAAATGAAGTGCAAAGTAAAGGTGAAGAAGGGAAAACTGGCAAGTCATTTCTCTTCCGAGTCACATAATAGCTCTAAAACTAAGGTTTTGCAGCAAGCAAAAGGTTAAGTTATACACATTTTAATGGCAATTTGCAGGATTTTAGATCAGTCAAAAGTTAAAGGAACCAAAGACGTTTTTGTCCTGTCTTCCATACATACTTACTCCTTGGTCTCTAATAAACGGGTGTGTGTGTGAATAAATGGGGGGAAGGGCTGCAAACAACTTCAAAAAATGATAAACGGTGGGGTTACAATAAACGGGGGTCGCAATAATTTTAGAAATAATTTCTGATAGTTGTAGAGTGGAACTAAAACAAAATATATATCAACACAAGGCGCATCTTAGCCTCAGAAATCTTTTGTTTAGATCTTTCAATTTTTCCAATGTCTTTGTCCATCTAGAAGATGCAGGAGTTTATGCTTACTGATCTCTTTGTTGCATCATGCCGTAAGTAATGAAGAGTCCTACTTTCGCAGATGCGTAATCATTATCGTGTACTTCACTGGAGGTCTGTGATTTAAGCCTTGTCTGTTTTATGTATAAATAGTTACAACACACTGATCACTTATGCATTGGGTTGTTCCCAATGTATATATAAGTTAAACAGTCAAAGACGGAGGCCTTCCTTGTAAATTGGAAATATGTTACAAATAATTGGAAAGGAAAATCATAATTAGAGGACCCATATCGTTCTCAAAGAACTTCAGTATGTGTTAAGTTTGACGAAGGAACAAGACATTCTTCTGTTAAGTTCCATTCGGTTTTGCTGCAAAAACATTGTTTGTTGACATAAATACAAAAATCATGGTAACTACCTACTTGTCCGTCAATTTAACCTAATACTCAATGTAATCGTTTATTTAACAATAGTTCAGTATGGCCTGAGTAAAGTCACCCGTGTGAGTCGAGGATGTTGTAATGGAATCATTAAGCTGGTGGGCACTTTTTAAAACTGGAGTAGTTTTCACCTTCAGTAAGGCGCATGACTGCGCATACTCGAAATTCTATGTCGCAGTCTTTTTTGTATATTGTATGATGTAAATCTGTAAGCAATATTTTTTAAGAATGATTGATACATAATTTCTGTCGCTACTCATTATATTAGATTTACTGTGTTCATTTGCAATTCTAGCTTAAGGATAAATTCTGTTGGCAGTTAGCAGACAAACAAAATGGCGGTGTAAATTTAAAATAGCTGTAATAACACTATTGAAATTAATATTTGTATGCACTGTATATAAAAAAGTGCCACCACCGTAGAGAAATCTGCCCTGTTTGTTCTCACAGATATCCTTTAACATGGTACATGTCTTCGCCCAGTCATTTGTATCACTGTGTTAGAATGGTAATTTTTCTTGGGCAGTAGATAGACTTGTTTCTGCCTTTTAAAATGTCTGTACTCTTGAGTTTGAGGAGTTCTTCATTGATATTATTGTACCAAAATTCAATTGAGACGTAGCGTGTTTGGGTTGGTATAAACGAGAGGTTGTGAATGAAAACTGTATTTGATAAGCATGGAAATAATATTGAGTAACTGAAATACGTCTGAAATTGAGTCAAGTAACTTAATACGTTTAAGTAGTTAAATACGCTTGTATACCCTCATTAAAATCCTAAATCCAAAGTAAATAGATACAGAACATTATTCGGACAATTTTCCGGAATTTTGACCTCAATATGTTAATCCTATTTACAACTTAGAACCTACTTACAACTTTCCACTCTCCCAATGGAAATAGATTACTCAGTCTGTTTTATGGGGCGTTCTTTAGTGCAATTAAACTCTTACTTAACACAATTACTATGCATATCTTTATCGTATTGGTACGAAATAAAGGCGTATGGAGGGACATATCGATTTAACTAGTTGGGCTACATTGCTTTACAAATGTGTCATCTAACTCTAAATTGGAGAAAATAGATTTAAAAGGGATTTTAACCTGTACAAAATGTGCGTCAATATTTTGACAACGAGGGAAAGATAATAGCAAGATCATAGTTCTATAAAACGTGATAGGAAATCAAATTGAGTAAATATATGCCATTTGGGTTTCCCAGTAAAGCGGTTTTGACGATTTTGATGGTGCTGCTGATGGTGATAATATGGCTGCTGAAAATAATAATAATGATTATTTTTAAATTGAAGACATTTTCGAGTATCGTATTATATTTATACGCATATTAACAAAAAATTTAAAAGAAATAATCGAGTAGACTTTTTCTCAACCGACTGACAGAAGAATTACAGAGCTCCCCTCCTACGGGAGAGCAGAACAGAAAAAGGGTGAGGAAAATAGGCAGAGTCCACTGTAAAAGGTTTAAAAAATACTTATTTTTATATATTATTTGAACATTAAAATCGCAGTGTCTTTTGATATCAATCTATTGTGTCTATATTTAATTAATTAAGATTTAAATTATATGAATTCTTTCAGGTATCAATCATGGCCAGAGATAAACATTTTTGCATTCTGCAGCCAATTTTAAACAAAACCAACACCATGGAATGTACGCATCTAGTGTATGCAAACTATTTTAGATATGTGTCATGAGCATATTTTGAACGCTTTGTGGCCTATGGAATGTACCCATCTATTGTATCAAAACTATGTGTAATATGCATCATTAGACTATTTTGAACGCTTTGTGCACCATGGAATGTAGACATCTAGTGTATCCAAACTATGTCAACTATGCGTAATTAGCCTACTTTGAACGCTTTGTGCCCTATGGAATGTACGCATCTAGTGTATCCAAACTATGTCAAATATGCGTAATCAGCCTATTTTGAACGCTTTGTGCACCATGGAATGTACGCATCTAGTGTATCCAAACTATGTCAAAGCTCTCGGGCGGCGAGAATGCGCGGCGGCTCCTGGAGGAGACCATCGCGGCCGGAGACGGCGACCGCTACTTCACGTCGCTCTACGATCGGGTCGACCGGGACGCGGACGCCTGAGGCCGGAAGATCTACGGAGCGCAATCATGACCAACGGAGCCTTCGAGAAAATCATGGACGGCCTGACCGATGCACAGGCTTTCGCCGAGGGCGACAAAAGCCGCGGTAAGGCACACGAGATTGACGTACCGGGAATAGACTTGCCCGCTGCCCGGAGGACGCTTGGCCTGTCGCAGAGTGAGCATGGGCCGGCGGTCACAACGGGCGGTTCAAAGCCCGGCAAGTAGTGTGGTCAAGGCAGTATCCAGGGAAGGAGGTACTCAGTTTAACCTTCCCCCCAAGATTTTCGTCTGATTCATAAAAAAGCAACAAAATGCATATAAGCAAATTTTTGGATGCGTTTTTTAAGTGTTTTTTTTTAGACTGTTTTAGATTTTTTTTTTCAGAGGGAGGGATTTTGATATGTTGAATTATTTCATTGTCGTCGTAAGTGCATATACTGATAAAATCTAGAAGAAATTAGACATTCGGAAGTGGTTAAAAAGGTAGTATAAGAATTAAAAAAAAAAAATACAAGACATACAAAGATACAAGGATACAAAGTTGGGTACAAAAAAGTTGGCGAGTTGAGGAAAACTCTATGAAGCACTGTGGTATTGCAACTTTGCTCTCGAGTAGTTTAACCTCAACTTCTTGATAGATTTGCATTACAAGGTTCGCAGACAATCTCAAAAGCTATGGTATAGCTGGATTACTGTCCATCGCCCTTTCTCTTACTTTGTTTATGGGGTCATGCTCAGCGAAGGCCTGTTAACACGCCTAAATCTTCACTTTGAAGACTATTAAAAGGTTTGCATTGGACATAATTCATTGTTTTTTCTCTGTATTGCTCAATCAGTAACGAAGATATTGGCGACGGGAGTGATTATGAGAAAAGGGGTAATGTATATAATAAGGGCGGCAATGGTTATAAGAATGACGATGAACGTACGCATTGCTGTACATCAGATTGCACCATAGTACCTCTCCAGAATGCCTCATCGAAGAAAAGTCTGTTCTAATTCTACGTGCATACCTTTAGCCCAATTTTCGTGTCACTGTGTCTTTGGTGTAGGCATGGAACTTGAGTGTAGCCCTTTGATATACCATATTTTTTTTAACTTTAAGCTCACGGAAGCTTTTAAAATCCATACTTGCGAAAAGAATAGAATAAAATCCCGAAGATTAATAGAACAAACAAATGAAAATCTTTACAGTTATAACTTAGTTTTTTGGGGTTTGATGTAACCGTTGAGAAGCGTTATGCAGAAATTATCCAACTGACACTAACCTTGAGTCAGCTTCGCAGCCTGAAGCAGGAAGTGTCGGAATCAGTGAGTCAGTACACACAGCGCTTGCAATCGATTATTGTTCAGTTGGCACGGCATGGATTTGACATAAACTGCATGGATGAAGTGACGTTGTTCGAGAATGGCCTTCAACCACTCAATGCCACTTACGCAGCTCTGTCAAGCCAGTAGAAACATAGAGAGAGGCTGTCAATGCCGCTGAAGCTTTTGAGTCTGTCTGACTTTGTATTAAACTTTGGTGATGCAGCTTATTCTAACTCGTTTTTGGTACAAGACGGCCAACCGGCCCTAATGTCAGGTTTGCCTCACATTTGAGTTTAACTAATGATATAGAAAATATATTTACCAAAATATAAAAACCACACATTAAAAAGATGAAGGTTGTATTACCCTACGTTTAGGAAGTTGCAGTTGATTCTAAACATTGATTCTTGACTTCATGTTGACATCGTATTTAAACTTGTTGTCCACAACCAGTTTATTAAGTCTTGGAGATTTTTCCAACCCCCCATTTATTCCAACTTCCTTTCTATTAGGCACCCGAGAGTATTTAGGGCAGCTTCAATGTAAAGGCAACGGCTCGTCAGTGGTCGGTCACGGAGAGATTTTGGAGGACCATACACGTTCTTTTTTTTATAAACAACTCCATTTTCGGAGTCAGGCCTCGAGTTGCTTAGCCATATGCATTGCGTAAGGATTTGGATACGGAAGTAACAAAGCTGCTTACGTGGGACGTGATCGAGCCATCTACGTCGACGTACCGAAACCCCGTTTTAATGACGAAAAAGAAGGATGGCTCGCATCGTTTTTGTCTGGATCTTAGGGAGTTAAACAGCCACACTGAGAAACCAGCTTACGAGGTGCCACGAATTCCAGAATTACTGGACAGAGTTACAGGCTGTTGTGTTTTTACGGCACTTGACATTGCGAGTGCCTTCTTTCAAGTTCCACTTACTGGTGAGTCAAAACGTAAAACGGCATTTAGTGCAAACGGGAAGCTCTATCAATTTAAAGTTTTACCGATCAACTCCACTCATGTTGTAAGTTTTTCTTGATCATGATACAAGCTATTTGAATGGAATTTCTAGCATGTTGCTGATTTGTTAAAAGATCTCTGTGATTTGCATAAACTCCAAAGTGTTGAAACACTCAATATATTTTGATAACTTTTTCATTAGTTACGAACTCTTCAAACAGCCAGGGTCCACGTGAATGAAAGCTTTAGGGTCCATTTGTGAAAATAGAACTGTCGAGGAGCAGAAAGTATGAAATCCAGGAAAGAAATCGAAAAAAACGAGAGAGGGTCGTATGACTATCGATCTGATGGATCCGTTTTCTTTTGCAAGTGGAACGACAATGCTATAGTGAGCATCAGGCAAGGAGAAGTGTCAAAATAAATTTTAAAAAAATCCAGGGACCAAAAACTAGTTCATAGGCATAATTTACTAAAATACCTGCATTCTCCAACTTCGTCATCTGCTTGATTAACTTGCCAGTATTACCCTAAAAATAAATGATTAATAAATCAACACTTCCTTAAATTTATGCTTGTGGTCACTCAATTTTCATGACTCTTCCAGAAAGTCTATTTACATGATACGTTTTGATGTTACTTAATCTAAATCTAAGAAGGCTTGCTATCACCTTGGATTAAAATATTAAAGATGCTTGATGTATCCATCCAAAAAGCTGACAGGTTAATGCAACAGAAAATTAATTTCTCTACGTTATCGTGATTCCCACCAATTGTTTCTTTTTGGATGCCACATAGGCCTACTAGCAGTAACAATGGTGCGGAGTTTACAAACTGTTCATGTATTCTTTCAATTTAGTCCTGTTGCTCTTTTTTATATATATCAACAAGTTTTCTATACCAGTAGCTGTTATTGTGTCCACTTTACTGAAACGTATTCAATATAAAACATTTTTTTTATGTTATGGAGTGCCAAGTCAATATATTGATTGAAAATCCTTGCACAGTAAAAACTGTATTGCTTTTCACTGTGCATAAACTCTGTGTACATATATGCATGTATGTATGTATGTATACACATTTTTGAATAATGAATGCACAATTCTTACAACAAGGATCATAGCTTCTTTTGTAATCTTATCAGCGACATGCAGAAATTTGAAGAGATGCCTGACAGATATGAAACCTTAAAAATGAAATGGAAACAACTTAAAACAATCTTCAATGTAGTAACCTTTCAAGTGGGATATTCATCAATTATGACCTTGATAGTTGGTATGCTGATTTTCGAATTGTCAGCAAACAGTACACCTGAATCTCGATCGTAGAGTAATGTATGCAAGGAATATAAAGGTCACAAAGTATTGATATGCCGGCAATACTTAGGTCGACATTTAGACTAGGTGATCTACACGCATTGTCAACATCCTTACAAACGTATTACGTTCTCCATGTGGCGTCAGATTGTGAAATTAACTTCCCAGAAATTATGTTTCACGACTCATCGTAACCGTGATTCGTCTTTCGTTTGATGTCATTAATGTAATACAAAATAACTATTCTCAAGTGTTGCACACCCTGGAATCGGTAACTTTGTCATTGTCATTGTTTAAATATTACGCCTAAGTTAGAAAGGTCTGCACGGTTGGGACAATGACGTGCGGGAAATCAACACATCTCTACACAAAATTCATCAACAGCCACATCTCACCAGCAAATTCCTTGCGCATAGATAAGGTCAAGAACATTCCGAGAGATGTCGAATCCAGGAACTCCTAACCTCTCCGAACTAGTCGGCATTGGATTATTCATAAGAATCTGTTTATTGAAAAGACCTTGATCTATTATAAGACACTTATTGTACTAGCAGTAGGAGTGAAATATTTTAAGAGGATGGGGGAGGGGGGAGGACTTGAGAGCATCCAAAACAGCAGCAATTTAGCTTTTTTGTAAATGCACAACTCTCTATAAGTCATACAGTTTTAGGACATGAACGACCCACGATTTATATGGTAATTACCTGTTATTACTTTGCTTGTGATACTTAAATCTATATTTCTTCAAATCGATTACTCCTAATACAACTAATTTACTAAACAAGGAAAATACAAATATTTCATGGCTATGGAAAGATCATGATTCTCGAATATTAAAACTGGAATATCCAACTGATGTTGTTTGTGGCAATTGCTTTAAACTACTAAAATCTGATCCCCTACGTTTTGCTTGGATTTTATAATGTAAACATATGTTTGGGCAAAATTTGCGTTCCATATCCATTGGTAATATTCTAGGCCTTTTACGGACAAGTTACGTCTTGAATTTAAACATAAGGGAGTAATGAATCTTTCACATGTTTCTCGAACCCTTAAATGTCATGACCTACAGAACGTTATTTTTAATTGACTTCATTACTACTAAGGCAAGGAAATGCGCTTGTTTTGCCAATTGAAAATTTGATCTGCAGCTTCTTGTACAAGTTTTCGTCGTTACTTCATCCATTAACTGTACAGAGGTCTTTGTGTCCTTTTATAAAGCTAACGCTAATGGTTTAAAGGGGAGAAATTTCAAATGGTAACCCTTTGCCGATGACTGTTTTCAAGTTAGACTGAAAGGGATCGTCGCCCAGCCAATCCCAGATTACAACGCGCGCCGTAATTTGCATAGAGTTTCCGACATGATGTATTGACATTCCTCCACTTCGAAAAAAGGCCCTCATGGAACTAAAATTTGAAGATTTTCTGAAAATATGGGAAATAAAGCCGAGAAAAATATCTTTCAAATAAAATTACCTTCAATGTTCAGTGACCATTTCTTCATGTTCTTACAAGGAAATAGAAAGTCAAAGACGTGAAAATGGAAATTGTAGATCGACCTAGGAACAACAAAAGACTTCTGGTACATGCATTCTTAACCTTTTATACCATTCACACACCATCGTCTCCCGAGACGAAAGGATCCTACTATTATACCATCTTGGTATCTAAGGCATCAACTTGAGTTAAGTACTTCTTAAAGATCTACCTGACCTCAACATAAAGCTGTTACAAATGGTATACAGTCCCGTATGTTGGGTTTACGTCAATTCGCAAAAAAGTTAATTTACCTATACTGAGGCTCTCATATAAAAACTAAGGAATAATTCCAATACAGGGATTTTGAACATCTGCGACAGGTGAAAAAGAGACTTAAAATATGCATGGAAAATTTGAAATCTATCTGTTATTCCTTCTGATTTATTGGAATATTTTTGGTCAACGCTGTTAATACGAAAGTAAAGAATGATATTAAACCCTAAAATGAGCTGATTTATTCCGTATAGGAGGGAGACTGTCCCTTCGTCGTCTCCGCCTCCAAATCATGGTCTTAGAATCTTCAGAGGGTACTCGTTACATCAGAAATTGAGAGTTCTAGTCTTTTTTGTAGGTCGACAGTGGTCGGAGGCCAGTCAACCACGAGGAGTATTTTCCGGGAAGGGGAGTAAACGCCTAGACCTAAAACTTTATAAATGCAAGCACTGTAGGCACTCCCTAATTTCAAAATGCCTATGATTTTCTATACACTTTTGTACTACCTTCATTCTGTTAGTCTGATTTATCTTATTCAAATGGTAGCTATACATTTCAAAGGGCAGACATATTTTCTTTGCAACTTTGTATTAAAGACTGTCAAAATACAAACTCGTCATACTCGCACGTCACCTACAGTTTACATACATCTTAGTATTAAGAGTCTTATCTGCTCTTTTCCTTCAAGGTGCTAAATTCATATGATGCATTTCTTGTGCCTTTATGCTCGTGCCATGCTCAGTATTTGTGTATATATTGTACTTTTATTGCATTATTGCATATTGTACTTTTACAAACCACGTTCCACTAAGGTGCTTTGGTCATTGTGTGGAAAGAGGTGTTTCGTGTTATTATCAATATGTTGCTGTGAATGTGACGCAATATCTGTCGCAATCAATTTCAATTTTGATAGAGATGAAAAGTGGTCAGGGAAGAAAATGAGATTTGGCAAATCTTTGGGGGGCATGGCCATGGCTTCTGCATAGAATGTTTCATATATGTGGTGTCAATTTATTGAAGAAAAAAACAAACTATAGGTAAGAAGACTCAAAGACATTATAGCATAGGTTAAATTTACGAAGACGAAATTTCTCGGAATTTCTCGGAATTTCTCGGAAAAGGAAAGAAGTAAATAGCAAAAAAATGGCAAACGAGGAAGTACCAAGACAAGCTAGGACAAAGCGAAGCCTCTTGAGGGCGACAAGGAAGCGGCAGCTGGAATTTGTAGTGCATGCCCTGAGGAAGTAAGGTCTAGAGAGTCTGATCCAGACTGGACGAATAGCGGGGGCGAGAGACAGAAGCCGACTTTCTTGGCAAGTCTGAGGGAGCTGGTGAGGAAGAGCTGGACAAGAGACATCAAGACGAGTGACCTCGTGCACCTATCCAGGGATAAACCAGGAGGTATCCGTGTATCGGTTAGCATGTATGGTGGTTTTACCGTCTATTTAAGGTAGTTGCAATATCGGTCGCACTGCCCACCAAATAAAAAAAATTAAATTCTATATCCAAAGATTCTAAAACTCATAATATTCTACTACTCATACACTGGTCTCTATGGTCTCTCTCTACTCACTGACCCTCAGGTCAAATGCGATACATATTTTATCCTAATATGGGCATGACGTACACGACGTCACTAATGCCCAGACTACTTCCAGAACAGCTTGCACTCAAGCCTGAACATGCGAATAGGAATAAACCTCTAACTCAATATGTATATATGAATAGAATACCATTACCGGCATAATTGAACATTAAAAACTTGTATTGCGTATAACTTTCGAGTCTTATTGCATCCGATTTCAATCTAAAAAAAAGTGCAACCACAAATTACGAATTACAAAGTTAATTTAATCTATCAAAAGTCTTTAACACATATTGCCTAATACTTCCTATAGTGTGGACATTTTTGCAGCGGCATAAAGAAAACACTGTACCAAGAACGTCGTTGCTACCACGTAACCAAGGTCGTTATGGCCTGATATGCGTTTCCGGCTTAGTCGCGTATGGTATAGAATAGTGGTCATTACCAGATTTCACGAGGCTTGGGACGCATTGTTTGCATTTGATGAATACGAGCCCATTGTAATCAAATTGGCTGTGATTGAAACATGGACTGATCTTGTACGTCATGTTTGGTAAGGCCTCCAGATATGATCAACTTCACTAACTCCCAAAGATGATCATGTATATTCCGATGTTTTCATGCCATTCGGCGGTACAGGAAAGCTTTTCACAGTCGATGTTCGTGTCATAATTGTCAGCCTACGTTCTATTTCATTCTCTTCAATGTATTATCTTTATCGCAATTGCAAACATCAACCGAAGTGAGTAATGTATATTTCCGATGAGGGGTTGGCTACTATTTTACATCTGCGAACCACTAGTGTTGACTTTTGATGCTTAAGTGGTCTTTGATTAGCAGGGCGTGAGACAAGGTTTACATATACTTGGCATACTACTTCTCTGCAGCATAGTAATGTCAAACAAAGCTGCAAATGATGGAAATCCTTGTTTTTTATTATGATGTACAATTCAATAATTCATAGATTCATTTCATAACAAACCCAATTTACTAACAAGGTTTAAAGCTTAGGAATAATTGTGCTCATTGGCATTTATGTCTTTCTCATGGAACGCTTGGATGTCTCCGTGTTTGGTGTATCGTTAAAATATAGAATTTGGCTTTAAAAGAAAGGTATGGGCCTGCAATTTCCGCGTGCTGCTGTAAGACTGAGAGAATTTCCTTTTGCGATTAAAATGTGCAGATTTTAAGTCCTAGAATTTATCCAGACGTAGATGTATGAACGTTACGTAGAGCACCGAAAGCTCAAAGTAGCTCACTTAGAAATAATTGTGATTATAGGCATTTATGGCTTTCTTACCACTCTAGAACTGACTTACACAAATAAGCATGTTTACAGGAAATTCCCTTTTTAGAGAGACAGTTTTATAAACGTGTACTTTATATAACAGTATATATCTTCTACAATAACAATTTTGATGAGATCCTATATGGGTTAACTTCTTGTATCCCGGAGCGTTCATTAGAGGCTGGCGTTCATTAGTGGTAGGTACTAGGCAAAACGTGCTGAGGTCCAAGTGGAACGTGAGTAGAGAGGCTTTCAAACGGGGCGTTAGTTCAGAACTTTACCGCGTTCTTTAAAAAATCACTGTCTTGGGTTGCGTTTACACGTGATAAGTTTCATTTTTGGCCGTTCCCACAATGAAAAAAATACAAAAAACAAAAGCAGGGGAAAAAAAGAAGAGGAAGGGGGGGAGGGGGGGGGGGGGGGGGGGGCACAAACAGGAATCGACCGAAAGGTCAATCACTTAACTATGTAAGAGATTTCTCCTTAAGCATAAGGATTTCTTAATAATTTCCAGAAAAAGAAGCGGAATGATCTATAAAATGGTACGTGATTTCTTGGGAGTGATTTATCCTTCGGCCTTGACCTTTAAAGATTCCTCGCCAAATGTGGAAAAATTCCAAATCGTCCCTTGTCTTATTGCAGTCATACAGCAATTTACGCGTATATTGAGCATCAAAGTAACTTGAAAATTTTCCTTTTTTGACCACCAATGGCCAGTTAAATTAAAGTAAATTAAGTTGAATGACATCGGGCGTGTTATGAAAAGAGAGAAAACTTAAATTCACTTCTCGAACCTTTGAGATATTTTATGGCTATTTATAGCCGCCCCAAGAGGTTCCAATGGTGCAGACTTTGCATGAATTCGGTCTTATTGTCGTTTCCTTTTATTTTCTGGCTTAAATAATCATAGGTTTCTTCGACTTACGCTAACCCTTTCAAAAGGTTGTCTGTAGCAGAGCTGAACAGTTCCGAAGATATAAAGTCTCACAAGATCTTTTCCTCTGTGACCTAGTAGTCTTACGGTTAGGGTCGATGTACCGATTCATAACAAAGTGGAACCGTTTGGGACCTTACTTATATCATTACTGCCTTATTCTTGCATTACCACTGGAGTATGTTTGGTGTCAAACTGTCTAGTAACGATGGTTGCAATGGGTACATAGGCAACTGTGAGAGCATAGCAAAGAACAACTCATACAATCTCTTTAACCCCTATCCAAACCCCTCAATCGTTGGAGCCGCTACAGCTCTTCCTAAGAATATGTTTACTTGAATAGACTCGTATATATCAAACTGTGTGCCATTTTGTGGAAATCATCTGTTTGATTGCGGACCTTTACCCACAGCGAGCATATTTCAGGATTATCTTTAAGTAACTAACTAACTTTCAATCATTAGATGCTTAATTCTTTAGGACCAAGGGGAGGGAGGGGGAGTGTGTGAGGGGTACTTTGAAATTGTATTAGCACGAGGGTGTAGCATAATTTCAGAGGTTAAGAAACTCTGACTTTGAAGGCCTTATATAATCTTTCCTTCCAAGTCAGGGGAAGCTCATCCACGTGCTCGTTTATCCCAAATCATGCGTACGTAAAACACGTAAATTAATTGCAAGGTTTCTCTTCGTTGGATGCGAGTTTTTGTTTATTCTTTGTTATTGGTCTAATAATATTAGCCCTTTACGCTTTATGAAACGCGTGTATTTCTTAAACTTTTCGATTTTTCATCCATATAAACCAAGCCATTGACATTCCCTTGAAGTGGGGCATTTACTAAGAATTTTAAATGTTACAACCTGAAATATTTGATGTAAAGCGGATGGACAACATTTTTATTTTCTCCTTCAAAGAAACAACAGTCCAAAGGGGTAAAAAATATTAGCTGTTGCATATCAATAGCACTCATGGGCACAATGGGGGCACTACTTCTCACTTTTTATAGAGATGAGTCTAAAAGCCAATATTTATAGACCTATGTACCTTAAAACACCATACTCACAACCTCTAAGCTATACAAGCACTTCAAAACACTACCTCTCCCATTGGGGGTCTATACGAATAGACCTCCTTGGGGCCTGTAACTCGCAAAACAATACTTCGCTGGGCTCCCAGCTAATACAGTAGTATCTATCCGAGCCTGACCAAAGGTACGAAATTGTGTACATTTGCTGCTAGCTCAATTCATGGCGTTTCCAAGCCGTGTTTAAATAGTTTAGATTTGAGTAGCCTGCTCACGTTTGGACACTATTCTCATTCACCAATAATAAATCGGGCCAGCAATAACTAATTTACTTTAGAGCATCCATAAGCCCATTCAAAAGAACTACAAACTGAGTTGTTAAACGAATATAATGCATTCAAACCCAAATTAAAATGAGTCTCCCAAGAAACATGGCCGAAGGATATGGAGCAGGGGAACATGGTCACTGCTGCTCCCAAGTACTTTCCATCCAAGAACGCTCCTTGCAAATTCAATGACTGCTATTTGTAGTCCCAAACAAACACCTGAAATTAAATTCGATAAATTAAAAAATAAGAAAGAATACTATCGCTTGCAGTTTTAATCATAATGCAATAACAAGTTACAAACAAATGGAAAAAGGATGAGAAAACAAGCAAAATATGTGCAGTTTTATGATTAAATGTAGAGTTGCGACTCCTCAGCAGCATAACTTAAAAACCAAGTTTCTTTATCACTGCCTTAATAGGAGAGTGAGCAAAGATCCTTCACATGAATAAACTAGGACGTTAAATATTTCTCTGAAAATAGACTTTTTGAAACAGAGAAAGGGTGCAACGAAACCGGTCAATGGCATTTCACTAATGATCCCGTTATTAAATATCATCTGCAAATACTTCGGGAGAAAACTTTTCTATTTTTGTAGTTTTCTATTTCGGTGACAAAATTTTGAATTAGGAATATTTTAAGATTAACGTTCGAGTAGATTAAATTACGATGAATTTATCAAATTCGTATTATACCTCGTTAACGAGAGATATGGGTAAGTTTTTAAAGGAGAGACATTTCGTTGTCATAACTTTTTCATGGAACATTGGGATAGCACTGTAAGGTAAACCTTGTAAAATATGGTAGACTGTTCAGAGTAAAAAAGAAATTCGAGCGTCAATAAATATGTCGTGATTGTGGCAATTCTAGTTCATCCTTCTTTGTTTTGCTTAATATTGAGAAGTTTATCCATTGTCATCGGGCAAATGCAAAAGTTTCTTTTCAATGCCTTTTGCTTCTCTTAAATGTAAAAAAATATCCTTTTGAAATTGAACACAACCTCCCAAAAAGACGACAGTTACCTTGTGGCCTTGTCAACTGTAACATGACTCTCCATTACTGGTAAGCTACTATACAAGATCAGGCTTACGTGATGGTTTCCAAAATCAAGGATCATACTAAACATCTAAATAGCATGACTTGAGAGTATTCAAATTTATGCATTGACAAATTGGATTCACAACTCCTAAAACTGCCGGCCCGCAAAAAACGCACTTTTGGGGCCGGAAAACGCCTTATTCGCTTGAGAACCACGCCGTGACTTTCGATCCATTTGGAACTCGTGACCAATTTGATACCGGGAACGCAACCGCTACGCTTTACCGACTCAGCAAACTCGAAGACGCCGGGTTGGGAGAGGTCAGCCGGCTGCCGTTTTCGATCCGAATGTTGCTGGAATCAGTCCTTCGAAACTGCGACGGTTTTTCGGTCACCGAACAGGATGTCAAGAATCTGGCTGCTTGGAACGCAGCGGCTCCGGCCAAGCAAGAGGTGCCGTTCAAACCGTATCGAGTCGTGCTGCAGGATTTTACCGGTGTGCCGGAAATTTGCACTGCACGCGCTCCTCTGTCTGCCGAGGGCGAGGTTTTCAAGTTTTCCTTTCCTGGTGAAGTGGCCTAGGAATTTCATTTGGCGCGCCTATGTAACATTCAAGAGTTCGTTTTGCGCTGATACGGCGAAGGACTTTTCATGTTTGAGACGCGGTCGACGTATGATACCTGCAGAATTCTACGTTGGTACCACATATCCGCGGCTTGGAGATTTAGCCTTGTTTCCATGTTGAGAGTCTAAGCTTCCGTGCTGTAGAGGAGCACGGGCCACACAAGCGTCTTCCCCAGGCAGACTTCGATTGTTATGGAGAGCTTTCGGGCGGTGAAAATGCTTCTCTTTGACCTGGAAAAGTTCGTTATGGCAAAGGATGAATTAAGTGGTGCAGACATTAAGGCCGTCTGTACCGAAGCGGGGATGCTTGCGCTACGAGAACGTCGTATGAAGGTTTGTCAAGAGGATTTTGTCAAGGCCAAGGAAAAAGCGCTCTACCGAAAGAAGGGGAACGTCCCAGAAGGACTCTACTTGTAGAACACCCCGAATACATGCGAGAAATAAGTACTACTTTTTGATCGTCCTTTCGCGCGTCTCCGGACAAGATCTATCTTATTAGCTGTACTCATGGTATTCAGTGCCCGGTTAGATAAGGGCTCCTGGAATCAGACGATTGTGGACTTATGCTTTCGGATGACTGTCGGGAAACTTCGAGCGATTCATAACGTCTCTTAATTGCACAGCTTAGGTTGCTAAACGTGAATTTTCCACGATTCGATCAGTAAAGTTATATGGACTCATGTCAGTTGAGGAGGAATAGGCGATGGAAGAACAAGGTAAGCCCAGCTTCGAGGACATCGCCCCTGTTTTCTGGATTAGTGATGTTGCTCATTCACGCTCATGCAATATTGATCAATTGAGATTTTAGGTTCAGTTTGAGTGAGCGGATGAAGCTGATCAACAACCGCGTTATGTCGTTCTTGGCATTGGTACGACTGAACTTTATCTCAACCAAAATGCGCAAGTACACCCGGCGATCACTCCAGGTTTGACGGGAAGAGTCCTCCTCCAGATCCAGCAGAATCTGGATCGTTGATTCGAAGTGACTCCAGGCGACATTGCTGAGTTCTCCCTGCCGGGAAAGCAGGTCCCATTCGTTGTCGAGCACTTCCTGCGCATAAAGGGCGATCGCCTTGCGGATTGCATCCGTTTGCTCTCCGTCATGACGCGCCGCGTCGAAATAGACGCTTTCGAGCAACGTGGCCTCGTTGTTGACCGCCCTTGCGAGCTCATCCGAATTCCCGAGCTCTTTCGCAAACACGAGTGCCAGGATGAGGCCATGCAGCGCCGCTACGCGAAAGATGACGGACGAAGCGAGGTCTCTAGCCTTGTATGTCATTTATGTAATTTTGGGGGCCAAACAAAGGGTATAAAACAAGTAGAAAGAAGTCCCTCTTTCAACGACTCTTAATACCCGGTGGCAAATTTCAAAATACCAAGGCAAAGAGTATGGGTTACTGATAAGAGTAAAACTGGCACCTGTGTCACAAAAAAACCTCAACGCCATCTAGAGTTTGGTTACACATTTTTTCAGTGTAATAATAAAAACAACTAATTAATTCTGTATGATTGATAAAATTAGGGCAGTAATAATTGTCTGATCTCAGTTTCTGAAACCAAAATAACTACAAAGCATGAAAAAATGTCATATGTCGCCAGATGCTAGATGGCTTTGATCTTTGGTAATCTGTCATCCTTCATCTGCGGAACCTCTCACTTTCACTTTCATCCAGGATACTTAAATCATCAGCATAATCTAAATCCAGAAGAGTTTTTCCTCCCCGTTTGATTCCATGGTCTCCCATTGCCTTTCCTGTGCTTCTTAAGACAAAATCCATCAAAATGATCCATATGAAGGGGGATAGAACGCAACCTTCATTACAAACAAGTTTGTCTACCTGTTGCATGTCCGTTTGCTTATTTATTTGCTTATTTATTCTGTTTGATTGTTTATTTAATTTCTGGCTGTTTTGGGTTTCATTTATTCTTCAATAGTAGTTATGGTCTTTTGAGCTTTACTACTGAATGAGTGATACCAGTCTGCATTGAGATAGGTGTTGAACGGAAGATCATTTATGACAATGCCTGCCCCAATCTCATTGTCATGTTCATTGGTTTCAAAAAATTCCAGGCGATTATAGGCAAGATAGGCGTTTAATGACTCCCAGCTGAATTGCAGGGACGGCGTGATATTTAATTCAACGTAGTCTGAATCAAAGCCCCAGGCATTCCACATGTCCAGGTGCAGAAATTTATATTTAATATTTAATTCGGTTGTCTGAATGCCGCCGCCATCAAGGTTATCCCTGCCTTGTGCAACGTAGCGACTGGCATAGCCAAAATTTATCTGTCTTGGTTTATCGTCAGTCTGGTTCTCCTGAGTCGGCGCTCTAGCGCCGGTTTAGACGGCGCAATTCCCAGCCCATTCAACGGTACGGCATGAGACCACGATTTCTTTGTTTTGACGAATGATTCCGTCCTCACCACCCGCCAATTGGGCTGACGGGACATTGCGCGGGCCGACCGGATTCGGGAGGATCGGGCCATGCGGCGACGGTGGCTCCCGCTCCTCGGACTGCTCACGATCTCCTTCGTCGGGGTGGGGCTCGTCGCGATGGTCTTCCACACCCCCGAGGCCCACGCCGACGGGGTGAGCTGGACGAACGAGGGCTTCGAGGCCGCGCTCGAGCGGGCTCGGGAGTCCGGCGGGATGGTCTTTTGCAGGTATGGTGTCTTTGCATTTTAAAATTGTGCCGAGCAGCCTACAATATTTCTAACTAGTGTTTATTTGTTGCAGCCAATTGCATAGATCCCCCTCCCCGCCATGATAAAAGAATATCTCTAAACATTCCGCAGTTTTGACTCTATTCCCTCATATTACATTCTGGATGTGTCCTTACCACCTAAGATGTAAAATATTTTAAGTAAAATAATTCTGAGGTTATATTTAAATGCTTCTAGAAAATTCTAATTGTACTAGTAAGTTAATGTATAAATAGCTTCTATGATCGTGGTTGCAAGCGGCAACTGCGACCTAGTAAAAGACGAGCCACTACCAATTGTATGGAGGTTATCAACTTTAGCTTCTTCCAGGAGAATATCTGTGAATGTGATTGTCTTCCTACCTCTGTTTAAATGTCCATATGTTGGTTTCCAGAGGGCGGGTTTGGATGCTTTGTTCTCATTATGATGCACACCATGACCTGCTAGTTTCATTCTCCTCGTCTTGATTGTATCAGACAGAGGTGGACGTTCACCGTATAGCTCTCTGCTAGTTGCGTGGCTCCTCCATGATGCGTTTCTAGCTGCTCGTAGCAGACGTGTATAGCATCCGTCAACTCTCTTTTTTAGAGCTTTAGTGAGAGTCCACGTTTCACAGTCGGAAACAAGAACAGTGATACAACTAGATACGTCTGATTTGATTCAAACGCGCTCTACAGCTTAAGGACAGATCTAAAATGGTTTTCCATGACTTTATCTGAAGTTTTCGCTGTCACCTTTTAGTTCACGTGAAGTGATGAATTCGCATTTGTCCAACCGCTCGTCAGAAATCAATTACAACATAACCTACATTATTTGAGAAAATCAAGGTTTTTATAAGCTTAAAAATAATATGATCTTCCTTTAGTAGGCACTTCGTTAAAAGGGAAGCTTGACGAAACCTTGTGGAGAATATCAACAACCAAGTTGAAAAGTATATTAATCGAGGGAGGTTTATACCAGTTCAACAGCAATATAAGAGCGGCAGCATCTTCTCACATAGCAGAGATCCTATTATTCAAAACTTTTATTTCTATGTCAAAAATTCCAAATGTTCTTTTAAACATGAGTGTTGCCACAAGCCTGCCCTCTCCTCCCACCCCCCGGTCCTCCGTACCTTCGTGATGATGACTGTCATATGAAAAGAATCGATCGTAGAGACAAAATCCCAGTCTCCCAATCACCTCTTTGATCCTAGGATGAAATCGAATACAGTTGTGTTTTGAATAAATGCCTTTGGGGGGGGGAGGGGGGATATTGAATTTTGGATCGCTTCTCGGCCTTTTGGCAAGGAATGGATGTAGTATCTGTTCTCATTGATGACAGATACTTTCCATAATCCGCGAATAGATAGACATTTTAAAGCCATAAGAACATCCTTTCCGTATGATCCATGGAAAGATCTGTTACTAACTTTATAACCAGCAGCTAAAACTCTCAAGAAGTTGGAATTTATTGTCTTCCACTCTATTCTAGGAGCGACGAGGGTAGCCTAGTATTCCTAAAGCCTCTTTTGAAGTGCACTTTACTTAAGAAAGGAAGAAGCCCTAGGAATTACTAGGAATCAAACTTGAAACGTCTCCCATAAAAAACACGCAAATTATCCACTGAGCCACAGAGGTACCCTGACCCAAATCTGTAACAACCCAAAGGTAAAAGTATATTGAGTTGTTCTGAAAGCCTTAACAAAAAAACCGTCTATGGAATTGACGTATTGTCTGACCTAAATACGCTTCTTCACAGAAGCGACACTTGAAATGATATACTACACCTGAGTGCAGTAATTTGGGGGTTCAGTCCTTAAACTGAAAAAAGTTAGATAGACGAAAGCAACAGCTGCAAACAAAACGAAGGTTAATTTGAAGATAAGCAGAAGAAATGAGTTTATTGAGTTGTGTACGAAGCATAAGTGAGTGGAGCCCTGTAAATGGTTAAACAAAAATAATGTTACATTTAGGAACTAAAGAGTACTTAGGGGTTACAGAGAAGAATTTAGAACACAATTTATTGAAACAAAAATTGACAAAACTAACAGGATACTTAATGAAGTTTGTTATTTAGAAGGAACTCATGTCTCAGAGCATTTATTTCAAATTCCGACCCGATCTGTTGACACTGGGGGGAGTTGAAGGGGTAAACCGGAAATCTTGGAAAACGCTTGGAGTAGAGAAATCGGGATGAAACTTGGTGAGTAGAATAAGCAAATTTCGTAGATACGTGATTGACGTAACCGTACTGGATCCACTCTCTTTGGGGGAGTTAGGGGGTGAGGTTCAGTGCTTTGGCGAGTTTGGAGCTTCTGGGCGTGCTAGGACGATGGAAATTGGTAGGCGTTTCCGGGAGCTGCACAAATTGACTTGATAAAGTCGTTTTCCCAGATTGGACCCAAACTTTTGTAAAGTGCTGTATTTTAGGCATTTGTTCCTATTGGGCTTTAGTACAAAAACCTACATCTTGAAAGTTCGTGGATTTCAGGTGGTAATACAAAAGAAGCTACACTTTTTGCGTTTGTGCGTTTTTGGTATTTTTTATAGTGGGGGTAAGTGCGTAAGAAAGGTTAACCGGTTTTTTTTACAATCAAAATGAGTACAAAAAAAGCTTACTTGGATTTTTTTGTTGATGGGTATGAATACAAAGGACGTGTACGAAGGAACACTTGCTTGATTTTTTTCACAAGCAACACAAATACAAAAGAAGTTATACTTGTTTTATCATAATGAGTATGGATCCTAATGTAGGTAAGTAATCACGGCTTTCATTCAACCAGTACCTCCAGAAGTAGGTGCAATAACAAAGTATTTTATTATCTTCTTGACAGTATACAACATACAGTACCAATTTGTTGGGACTTAAACTTTCGGAAATTATTGACGCCATTTTGCAAGACCGGTATGCAGCATCGCCACCAACATTATGTGTGCTTAAATTTGCATCTTGAAGGCAACAACTCTTCTATTTCATGGTTAATTATTGTTTATTGTACGTCGTATAGTTATACGAAGTTTACCACACTACTATAAAGCCTATTGAGTGTAAAATGTGTGGTTATACCTTAAGTTCCTTTCCGACACTACTGTCTCGTTCACCAGAATAGGGTTTCTCCAGAAAAGAGCCAGAGTAGAAAACTAGCTAAAACAAAAGAATTTTTTTGAAGAACCAATTTTATAAAAATGGTTTGTGGTTTAGCTTGCACTTTTGAGGTAGCCTATTAATGTAAAATGAAGTAGGATGTGTTTAGGAACAATAGATCTATTGGTAAATCTTTAGTTGGTTATAGGCTATAGGCTAATTTAGCTACAAAGAAAGTGAAAATATCATTTGATGCTTTTTTTTATGCTCTGTCATATTTCAAAAATAAAACTCCCTTACCCTACAAGGCTATACAAGCTGAAACTCCCAACTCTGGTTTATAGAAGAAGACAGGGTGCCATTGCACCAAAGCTAAACCGTAAGCTTGGGTTGCATCTGTTCAAAAAGGTCGTTTATTTAGCTTCTAGCCAAAAATAGAGGAAGTGCTTGTTCGAGGGGGCGTTTGAAAGTGGGTGGTGCAAACTCATGGAGCAATTAAAAGAAGGGACGTACATTTACAAGGCAAATAAAAGAAGGGGGCATAAACGTACGAGGCGATATAATCGTATGGGGCGCTGATTTGAAGCAACACGGTAATGATAAAGACAATTGATAGTATGGTCATTGTCTTCGCTCTTCCTTCCAAATTCTAGCCAAAATAGGACAGGCATCTAATTGAGGGAGCGTTTAGAGGACGGAGGCGTAGAGCCTTTGGCAACTGGAATGTTAAATAATGCAAATGTCCTGTAGTGTCCTTATGATATGGCTTATCTTTGTATGATAATATCTGCCCATAACTTGTATTCTTAGAACTGAATAAGTTGTTTTTCATTTACAAAGAAGTCATTCTTTAGTTAGAATACGTAAACCGTGGTTGGTTTCAAGTGTCTCTAGACGTCTCTGTGTAAAAAGAAATCGTATGAGTAAATTTGTTGGTATGACTGGTGATCTGCTCCGTACAATGAGCAGCTTTGAGTTTATTCAGCAACTACGTGATGCTTGTAAGACCGCGTTAAGAATAGACCAAATCAAAGAAAAGCTCAAATTCAAGAAGGCAATTAAGGACACAAACACATCAATACATGAGGGAAGAACTTAACACCGAAATACAAAGCATGCTCTCTTAACAAGTGGAATCCTTTGTAATTAACAAGAGTAAGACAGAAGTAGGAGAACGGGAATTTTCGGGTCATTTCAGATTCAGTGGTGAAAGATATGAGGTGGGGTTACCATTTAAGGACACGTATGAGTCAAACGTCGGGGATCATTACACTCTGAGTCTTAACAGACTGAAATCATTGACTGGACGTCTGAAGAAGGACCCCCAATTGTTGAAGGAATACAACAACATATTTAGAGAGCAGGAGAAATCAGGGGTGATTGAACGTGTGCCTGAGAGTTTAAGCTTTCTGCGACAACGTCTCTCTGCCATAAAACTGTGAGACAACAAGGTTTTAACACATACACAAACTGAGGTAACAAAATGAAACTATTAAACGTTCCGTAAAAGTGATTGGAATATTAGTTAATATCTGTGCCTTAGAACTGTCCGCGAGCTGTATCGAAATTTATCAAAATGCTAGTAGGAACGTATTATATGCATCTTGTCAGATAACAAGCGGGCTGGACTGAACAGATTTGCGGGCCGGATTTGGCCCGGGGGCGGGGGGTTGTCCATGCCTGGCGTAAGCGAATTAAAAGAAACAAGTGGTCTGTGTTTTAATGCCGGTAAGGACTTTTTTTTGGGTAGCATTAAGGAACTTTTTTCCAATTCAAAGTGGCGGTAGTTTACCCTATCCCCATTCGATTCAATCGTCTTCAGAACCGTCGATTCATATCCCAATAATTTTCGGCCAAAGAGTATTTGGGGGGAAATAATCTACAGCCCCCCCCTCCTATTTTTTGTCCGTTGCGCCTATGCTTCCCCGGACAGAATGTCCAAACTAATGTTAAACTGTCAAACTTTTCTTGCAAGTATGTGGTTTATCTGGCCGGACAATAGGAGTACCCGGTCGAATACCAAATACTCAATAGTTATCAACATCCGGTGGAATAATCTGACCAGATATTTTATCCGGTGCACTTCTAGTTTCTTCTATCAAAGGCTTGTTATTTGAACATAGTTCATAATTTTCTGGACTGGGCCAAATTAACAGTATCTTCTTAAGACTTCTCCTAAATTTAAACCCTCCCTGGTAGAAAACGGTTAGAGTCTTAAATGTACCACTGTCGTTGCTGCAACAAGGGTGCAATAAGGAATTCGTTTTCTCGAAATACAATTTTTGTAATGTCTTCACTTCAGTACTCTATCTAACTGAGAAATGAAAATATGTATCCGCCAGAACAATAGCTGATTCCCGAGGGAAAAGTACGAACAAGGGGGTATTGGTATAGATTCCTTTGGTCACGAGTTCGGCCTCGGTCGCGGTGAGGTGCCGGAAATATAGCATGCAAAGAAAAATGCATACATTTAACATATCTTTGTACCAGCCAGAGAGTGAGCACTCAATTGCCCCTTCTTTTAATTAAAAGAACATCATTACCGTAATAGTAAGCCATCTCTCCCTGACGCTATACCCTCTGAGACTCCCTGAGTTTCGCGAGAAGTATCGACGTCTAATCGTTCAATTGTGACAACTGTATAGCAAAGGGGAGGCCAATCCTTTTTGCGCAGTTGGCAGCAACAAATTTTTCAACAAGGTGATCCTGCAGTGTTTTCTTCAAAGGTTTGCCATTAGCGATAAAATTTAAACTTTTGGTAAACTTAGGATTTTGGAGCCTAAAACTTTTTTGTCAATGCTTTAATGTTGTATCCACAACCCCGCGGCTTCGTGAAATCCACCATGTTGAAATTTTCTGTTGTCATCCTCAATCAAAAACGTTATTATCATTCAAACAAGTCCAACAAAACCTTACCCATTATATCCTGAATTATTCTACATTTTCCACTGATTTTACTGGTACCAAACTTCTTAAAGTCCAATGTACACTACGTAAAGAACTGATCGTTATTTGAAATGACATCTTCGTTGCAACGTTTGGTTTTTCACTCTCTGTGGTTTCTTTCCAGAAGACAAAAGACTCACGATGAACGAGGATCGAATAGACCGCGGGCGTTCATTGAAACGATATTTGAAAAGAAATTGTATGGTGGAATACATGATGTGCCATTCTGTTACAAAGTATTATAGTTGCATTCAGGATGTTTTTTTCGCCGTTACCATTTGTAGTGGCCTTATATCATTGATTCAGAATTTCACTAAAAATCAATTTTTAGGTATCAGGAACCAAGACTACTTGAAAGTTATATTCTCCAACTAAAACACAACTTTCTACTACCACTTAAATTATTTAGTATCAGACAAGGCTCCTTATTAAACCAGTGCATTCATAACAGTTACACAAGCATGGTCAAAGTTACCCCATTGCCAGGTAACTTTGACCACCTCACAAATAGTGCTATAACTTCATAAAGTTGCATTTTTCAAGATAGAAAATATTTGTCGCCACCACAAGAAAACATAAAAAAAGCATAAAGGGACAAAAATCACTTATCATGCTTAACACTTTCCATTTTAATACTTTGATTTTGGCAATTGCTAGTTCAAAAATGTCTGCCTGTATATATGCAATAAAATTCTGACAAATTAAGGAACGTTGATGGCATGTATTGTAACAACATTAAAATAACATACTATCCTTGTCAAACTCCGAATTCAAGTAACTCCTTAATCCTGTATTTTGTCAGTTGTTTTGGAAGTTTCAATTTTCGTTACTCAAATAGGTAAGCTAATTTGCACAATAGGCAAGGCCTTTTAATCATGTAAGGTTTCAGAGTGCCCAGTGACGATGATTACAATATGAATGTAGACGACAGAGAGAGTATGGCACACGAAACCGAGGAACCTAATGCAACCCACCTTGTCGAGTACTGAAATGGACCCATTTGAAGGTGCCCCCCTCCCCCATCACTTGCTACACCTGCCACTGAACATACTGCTAATTATATACAGTTCTTATTTCTCATCGCAGTAACAGTACGCTTACAAAATTCCATATGAAAGCACACAGAAGTCTTACTGCAGTACAATCGACATACAGTAATGATGCCATTGCAAATAAGGCTAAGCGGCATACAAAAGCCTGGCTTATTTATGTGTTTTCTAAAATTTTCTTCAGATTGTCGTATTTTTAACGATACTTGTGCTGTGCTATTCGTAACAAATAAAGCCTCAGATAAATCCTTTCTTTCATTCAGTTGTATAAAACGTTGCTGGTAGGAAGTCAATCTACCAACTCAAGGGTGAGTCAGTCATGTGTGTGAGAGAGTGGATGAGTTTTTTTGTGTGTTAACAAAAGCAAAAGTATGCAAGTGGATGCTTCTACACAAGTCACACTTCATCTTTCAAAGATCAGAAACATACTGAAAGGAATGCGGGTCCCTTATAACTTTGTAAACTCCTACGAAGGTATGGAAAGCAATTCTGCGCATGTCAACTATATCAAAGCGCATATCTAGCTACTCGAGATGAATGTGCTGCGCGACCGCAATCCGCTCTTCGTCACGCTAACCGACGGCAGCATCCGCAACGGCTACACGGTGAAGATCCTGAACAAGCAGCACGAGGTCCGCCGGGTCACCCTGCGCGCGACAGGACTGCCCGGTCTCGGCATTGCCGCGGTCGGGCAGGACGAGTCCGCCACGCCTAAGTTCTTGGTGAAGCCCGACAGCCTGCGCAGCGTGAAGATCTACGTAACTGCTCCCCGCGACAGCCTGACCGAGCCCTCCACGCCGCTGGTCCTGGAGCTGACCGACCCGGAGACCGGCGGTATCATAAGCCACGAAACCACTTTCCGCGGGCCAGATTGTTACCAATCAATCCACTTCATCAGGGCCTTTTAAATCAGAGACTTACGTCCCAAGACTGGCTATACATGTAAATCAGAGACTTACGTCCCAAGACTGGCTATACATGTAAATCAGAGACTTGCGTCCCAAGACTGGCTATGCATGTAAATCAGAGACTTGCGTCCCAAGACTGGCTATACACGTAAATCAGTGCAATACATCTACTAAAGATCCTGGGGAGCAAAAGCAGAGATCTGACACTATTGCAGTAGCCTATTCTCAAATATCAGTAAGACTTATAAGTAATTTTCTTACATTCTTATACAAACTGGCAAATATATTGTAAGTTTGCCTTAAATGTGTGAAGTATAAATAAACAGATTTTATTTTTCAAATATCCGAACCCCATACAATTTCAATGACTATACACACCTTTGTTGATGTTCCCGTTCCCTTTTAGAACTTGGAGAGAACAACACTGAAAGATTGCAATAGGTACTCTACGAACAGCACTGGTTAGGAGTGTACGAGCAGGGTCTAATCTTACACAAGGTTGAAATGGTACAGAGGAATTACCCCAAAATTTGGTAAATTTGTATTCTTTGAACACTGCCGAAAAAGATCCTTCAGAGTGAGCATACTTTAAGAACACAGGTGTTTGCCAGAATCTTTGTAATCTAAGTTATATTTGGTAGATTTAACACTGGGTTGAGGGTTAGAATTTTATTTTAACTTAGAGCTCTTCCTTTCGAACTTGGAATATTTTTTTTTTCGTTTTTTAAAATGACATTAAATATATTGATAACACTTTTCTTTAACTCTTGGACAATTTAGATCTATCGATAGAACCAAAGAATTAGCAAGAACTCTAGTGGAAAGCTGCCAAATCCAACGAATAGGTCAATGAATTGGCTTTTTTGCTTGGAATGAATCCAAGCGACGTGACAGAGAAAGAAACATGAAGTCAATATTTTAGGGTACGCTAGTAACTCCATTGTTTAAAATTTTACCCCCGTTTGTGGATGTGTAATATGGAACGAGAAGCAAGAAATATTTTCAAGGAACGCTTTGTGCACCATGGAATGTACGCATCTAGTGTATGCGAACTATGTCAAATATGCCTTATTAGCCTATTTTGGACGCTTTGTGCATCATGGAATGTACTCATCTAGTGTATGCAAACTATGTCAAATATGCTTTATCAGCTTACTTTGAACGCTTTGTTCACCACGGAATGTACGCATCTATGTATGCAAACTATGTCAAATATGACTTATTAGGCTATTTTGAACGCTCTGTTTAACATGGAATGTACGCATCTAGTGTTTGCCAACTATGTCAAATATGCCTTATTAGCCTATTGTGAACGCTTTGTGCACCATGGAATGTACGCATCTAGTGTATGCAAGGGGGAAAGATGGTGCATGCTCTTTAGTCGAGGCATCAGCAGTACACAAGGAGAATAATGATGAACGACAGCAAAGCGTTGAGACACCAGAATCAAGAAATGCACTAATGCCCCCAAATAGGGAGAATCCGACAATTCCGGATAGTTTGTCTGAAGAACCGGTTGTCGTCACGGTTCTTCCAGAAGATAACGGACGAAGCGACTACTTGGAAACTCAAGGCATGGATGATGCGGAGGCATCAGATGAGCATGGAGGACATGAAAATACGACAGCTGTGGAAATGACCAGCAACACAGACGAAAAGGATGATCATGCTGAAAGTAGAATGGCAGAGGAAAGGAACGAGGAGTACCATTACTTTTATTAATTCAAGATCAAAGGCACAGATGGTTACCATTCACACCAAACGATCTCCAGTATCCAATATAAAACCAATATAAGACAATCACATCATTCTCTAAATGGGAAACGATATTACTGACTTGCTAAAGATAACAATTAGACCCTGTAAAGACAGAGAGTTGTTGTGAGGCAGACCTTGAGTTACCCGTAGCAGGCATCTTTCAATAAAGCCTGTCTCTAAGAAATGGTGTAATTTTGAAAGTCGTCTATTAAGGCAATCCTTGTTTATCGTGGGAGTTCTTTTCTGATTGCTTATAGTACATTCAATGCTATACATCTTACGTTACGAGTTAAGAATGGATTTAACTTATCTTTTTATCTCCTGATCCTGAAAATTAGATTTCTCTTCTATCCAAAGGGAAAGGCAGGCTCTCGCGATCTCCTTTGTCCTTGGTGCTTTGCTGTCTCTAGGATCCAGTCAAGTTTTTCCTTAGTTTACAGCTTAGTACGTCACTTTAATGATAATATATTGTGTCTCGTTATCAGTTTTTGAAAACACGAACATCTTGCATAAGAAGTCTATCTACGTTTACAGCTTATGCATATTTTACTCTTTCCTACAAAACCATACAGCTAGTATACCATACAATGAAGTAATCATGTGTCTGCTGTGAAAGCTAATTGCTTCCCACGTAGCGATTGCCTTGATCTTAAATGGTGCGAGGATTTTTATAAAAGATCATTTAGGGGTGCGAGCCATAAATAGGTTTGGTCAAATCTGGGATTTTATACTCCGGTAGAATTTCTCTGTTCAGATCTAATCGGAAAGGTCGATTCCAAATACATTTGTATCAACAGAGATGGTTAGAAGCAATACAACAAATATCTTTCCTTTACAAACACATTCAATTTATTTGAATAGACCACCCTACGCGTGAGACAGACATAAATAGCAGGCTCAGACAAGCACGAAGCCGGACACAATGTCTGGAGGGGAAGGTCTTGGGTGAGACCTGAGATTTTGATGTGCCCTTGATAGCTCGTGCAAAGTAATAATTACGATAAGGAAAATATACTTAGACCTGCGAAGTATAACTGAGATCATCCTACTTCTGTTATAAAATTTTGAACGGTCTGTCACCCTGCTTTATTTAACAATATGTGTGTAGCTTGGTACATGCCACTATTTTCGTTCTTGTATTGAAGTTTATTCTCAAGCAGATATTAGTTGACAAACGTTATTTGAGATCCTATCTAGGAGCTTTGTTAAGGTTATGATCCTACGGTTATTATAGGAACGGAGTTATCTACTCAGCGATCCATGTTATTTATGGTCTGTTTTGATGTCCTGGCCGTGTTGTCGTACCTCTATCCCATCACAAAGGGGTTTCACTGAAGAATAATTGGATACAAATATTGTATCTTCTTACATACCAGCGACAGGTAGACTCATTTAAATACAAATGACATTGTTTGCTGTTGCTTTAGATGCAAAGATCACACCTTTGAGTACCTTTGATGTGCAATCTAATTTTTGCATGGCGAAAGCAAGGCTTTGAGCTCTTACACCCTTGATTACAACATCTCTTGGTTTTAAGGATTTCCATTTTTCAAAGAAGCTGAAAGGGTTACTTGAATTTTTGAACATTGTCGCCATCTCCTTCTCCCCTCTTCTGTATATTGTACAGCCTTGTCTACTCTTCATTTTGATAAATTTTGAAGAGGTTGAAATATGCTTAAGTTAACTGATTTTATCTTAATAATTTTATTGCTTTACATCTGATAGCAGAGAAGTGTTTATTTCTTTGTCCCTGGGGTTCCGTTTTCGTCAGTCCACTTGTGACAACTATTTGTCACGTTTTATTCCAATACCTTTCTGTGGCCTCTATCTCAAATACTTTGCTCTGGAAGCTATTTCTTATTGTCTGTTATACTTATTGACGTTATAGGACACATTCTGAAGTATAATTTATAATTTCTAAAGAGGTAACAAACGAATACTCGGCCAACTCTACTAGTACAGAGCGTATGTGTATGCTACTGCAGCTTTACTAGTTTACTTGAACGCAGTACATAACAGCACTAGCATCCAGCAAGCATATCAACGAAATGGTAAAAAAAAGGCCTCAAAATGACTTAATATATTAGGTCATCAGGTCACCAGTGGTATTAGGTCAACAAATGATTTCATTAAGTGATAAATGAATTATTAACATGAACTAATAACAATATAATTCATTATCTAATAAGATTTTCTATAGCATGGACGTATTTTCTTTTTCTTTATATTTTTTTTTGTTGTCTTTTGTGCTTAGACCAACGTATACCTATTCAAAGTTTAGAGCTTATTTATCATCAATAAATTTATAACAAAAAGGACTTCAACATAGTCTCCCCCGTAAGGCTCTGTAAAAAAAAATAAAAAGGATACGGGACCTCTTTAAGCACGATACAATGTGGCTATAATAAATATTAAGCTGAATTCTGGCTTGTGGGGACCCAACGCTTGTGCACAACAGATTAAAAGGGACTTTAATCGTTGATAGAAGGCTAACAAGCGTAGAAAAATAAAGAGGCTAGTCAGCTTTGTTCCATTCTCTTTTAGAAATCCACTTTCTAGAATTAGGACGAAGGTTCTTCTCAGCAGTAGCATTAAGGGTAACAGTGAGGGATGGGGGACATAGTCATAATCACGCTTATCCTGATCAACATGGACTTCGCCACAGATGAGACCAGCAGAAACGATACAATGGTCCATGTCCGAAAGTGAGCCACTATTACTCAGATTTTCTTCAAATTTGCACCATTGATACATATCATTAAAACTAGAAATACTGCAAAATTTTAGCTTCTAACTACTGCTCTTTCCAAAGTTATGACGTTTTGAAATTTTGGCCAAAATGCTCAAAATTCAACCGCAGCCGCCAATATGGATTTTCACTTGAAATTAAAATTTATATTACTCTGTACAGGAATGAGATATAAACACACGAAATTTGGTACCTGGCTATTTATGTGGGTGTAGAATTCATAAATGCAGTCAGAAATGATCTATTGTGTTTGCTTATATGTGATATTTACCTTTAAATTATTTTTTAGCATTTCTTTTCAAAACTCAGCATGGCGGATAAGATAAATGAAGGTTGCCAGTCGTCAAGACTTCCCTCTCGGTGTTTCCAGTGAGGCAGAATATGATATTCGTTCATCAGCTATTGATAAAATTTCAAATTGATAATGTAACTATCATGCAAATTCTAAAGCCATGCGAGTACACAACTACAAAGAAAGTTGTAACTATTGATATCAAATGGTAAAAAAATACAAGGTAAACAAATATATTGTTTTATCTAATCTAATACGACCTTCTGCCTCTCACTTGATTCTGAATCGTTGGGGTAATCATATACATATTTTTGAGTTTGTCTCACTAATAGTCGTATGCAACAAAAACTGGTTATAGTTGCATGCAACTATACCTAATAATGCCGATTACAAAAACTACTCAAAAATAAACTAAACAATACGCCTACAATTACAACACACATGGCTTTTACATCATTGCTTAAGCATACAACACATTTCAAAACGGATTACACAGTTTGAAAACAATTCTCTTGGTGAAATTCCGAAAGTGTCCAAGAATAGATCAGACGTCACTTGACATAAATGGGGTCTTACATTTGGGTCTGACGCTTATGTTGTACCGTATACAAGTAATGGATTCCTAGCTTTGTTATAATGTGTTAAAATCTTAAAACGTTTCCTACTTTTTAATACGATCCTCTACGATTTAACAGACGCTAAGCTGTGTATCATATAATAATGGAATCTTTTCAATGTTCTTACTGATATCACGATCAATTAAACCGGACATCACCAGGGTTTCCTTATCACGCATGTAAATGTCTGTAGAAGTACGACGGGTGATGAAAGCCGGTACACCACCGACGGCATTGGAATTATCAACCGCACTGATCTCAGTGGCCACTTTGGCAACGATGTTACTTTGGTCGTCGACTACCGGGGCTATATTTAATTTGATACCGAATTCCTTAAATTCTGTATTGGAAGATCCCAGGCTACCGGTGGTGACAATCGGGATTTCACCCCCCGCCAGGAATTCTGCTTCACCGCCACTTCTAGAACTGAGTTTGGGTTCGGCCAGGATTCCAATTATTAATTTTTTAATGGTTCGGAAAGCACAGAAGCATTGATTGGCTTCAAATATGCTGAAACATCACTTGAATTCGATAAATATTTCTTAAAATGCTCAGAAATAACTATACTTTGGACCAAATCGTTCCCCGCATTAGCAAAATGACGCCACATTCTATCAGCAATTTGGGTTCTGAAACCATCAGAGTTACATGATCTGAAAGTCTTTGACCATTCTTGCCTTCAGAGGATCCTCGGCGTCAGACCAACTGACAGAATGAGCAATGTAGATCTCTGTCAATCATGCTCCCAGCGCCTTGAATTTCGTCAGTTATCAAGAGACGCCGCCTGCGCTGGTACTGCCACCATGGACTGCCTAAGAATCCAGACCAAACCAAAGACATCAAGACAAAACCATACAGAAATCATCATTGGTCCATTGAAATCTAGAAAAATATCATCGAAATCATAACCAATGCATAGAAATCCAGGGGAACTCATAGAAACCATAACCCGATGAATTGATAAACATCAGGACCAACTCAAGAAGCCCAGATCAAACCATAGAAATCAAAACATCATGGCTAACCACTTAAAAAATCATTATCAATACATAAATATACCGACACATTCATAAAAATCAAGACCAAACTGTGGAAATTAAGGCCATCTTCTTGAAATCTGGACAAATTTATAAGAATTCAGACTAAATATTGTTGCTATAGCAACTGCTCTTCCCTTGACCTCCACCGGAAATATCTCCGTCAGAACTAACCAAGACACTAAAAGGAACAAAGAAAAGTATACTCTCTCTATTAGTAACGAGGAATGCTAACAGTACCCTTCGACAAGGTATTTCGTTTTTTAACAAGCTGAGTATAGAATGTGCTTGTAAAAAAAACGTAATAGGCTTTCGAACGTAAATATCTAAAAGTGATGTTTACTTAACGCCTTTATAAGTTTATTGCTCTTAACGCATTTATTGATTGATATCTTGTTCTTCACTGATAATGGACTCTTACGTTAACAGTGTTTAGTTTCCTGACAAACTAAAGCAGAGAAGTAAATGTTAACATCCAAACAGCATTACAGTAAATCAGATATGGTTGAATCAGAGAAAAATACAGTGTACATAAAACTGATCCTGGAAATGTGTCTTTTAATTTACGAATGATGCCCGGATTCCGCAAAATTTTTGCTCTAATCATCTCAATATGCTTCTTGAAAGACAGATTTCCATCCATTAAAATACCAAGAAATCTCACATATCTTTCCATGGGTCGACGTATTGGTCCATTAGATGTCTGAAGTACAGTAAACGATGGATATATCTATTTCGTCCTCGAAAATATCAGAAAGTATGATTTCAATTCATTCATAGTAAGGAAGTTGGAGTCAAACGTCTCAGAGCTCTTATTTTAAATCCCGACTGACATTAAGCCTCTGATTTTCCTTTTAATGGAATCTATTGATTCTTAGAATTTTGCTAGAGCTCAAGCCATATGAGCTCTTGGCTCTTGGCTCTTCCGACCTCGTCACAAGTGCCATATGAGCTGTTAGCTCTTGTTACTGTTGATTTAAGCTAATGCAAGACCTGCTATTTTAATGGATTTCCATGAATTTCGTTGAACTTTTCAGTCTTTTGCTTTATAAAAGCAGATTGTCAAAACGATTTGAGAAAAACCTGCAAATACATCTGATTAAATGTATATACATATATTGAACATACATGTAGCATCTGTATATTTTGAAATGTATGTAAAGAATTGATTTAAATATACATTTATTTATAATGGCATTGCTACCTGACATATGTATTTTCCGTTGTACATACTTACTTTATGTCTTTGTATTCAATGCTTTAGTAAGTACAGTTAAAATGCTGCTGAGCAACTACCCTGTTACCCGTTTCTGGCTCCTTCGGATGTAAGACCTTGGGCTTTTATACAGGTCTATCTTTAAATATAGGCAAAATACCGTTTTATATTATAGAGCAACTAAATACATTTGCAAGTTAAGGATTTTATCCAAAACAGTTTTTAGAAAACCTGCTTTTTTCTTTTAGATGATAGAAACCTTTCACATCGTATTCCATTACTGAAAAGTACCAAAAACTGTGCATGATCGAAACAGAAGCACGAAGATTGACTCCTATCTGTGTTATTAAAAAATGCACTGTACTTCATCTGAATCAGTCACCCAGAGCGCAGCGCACATTTGTCAGGGTCGAAAGACAGGCTAGAATAAACTTAAATTAAGACATCGATTTCTGCACATTGTAAGTTAATATACATTCAGCACAAAAGCTCGGACAAAGCTCGGACAAAGTAAAAAAAAAAGGTTTTTTTTTTACTTCACGTGGAAGCTGTGTGCTCTATATTTTCAATGTCCATACCTTTCATGCCGACCTTTGAAACTCAGCTATCACAGTTGCGGATAATAACATAACTTGTGGAAACACCCTTCTAAAAAGTTGCAAATAATGTGCAACATACCCAGGATGGGTATTTTAGGACCTTAAACGACCTAAGGAGCTAGTGTGGTGGTAAATATTTTAACAAAAGTAAACTATCGTACAAGTAAAACAAAAACGTAGGAAATTAGTACAACAATGTCATAATTTCCTCCAGTATTTGGAATGATGTGCTAGGAGCAAATCGTGATTTTGTTATGGAAAACAAAGCTTAACAAGGAATGCGAATATGAAGTATGGAAATCATTAAAATTGAAACATTTTTATTGACCCAGCATTCGATGTCTTTAATACATTATTTTCTAAAAGTAACTATTCCAAATCAGCAAGCCTTTGGAATTGTTTTTCCCTTTCGTTATTATTATCAGGGAGTAGCTATCTTCATGTCAATTACTGCATATAAAAAAATGGCAAAAAAGGCTAATAATGTTTCATAGTTGGCCAGTTTCTGACGAAGTTTACGGATCAGCAATTTTTTTTTACGAGTAATTAATTTTGTCTGGCTCTGCTAATAAACTAGAATGACCGTGGCTGGGAAAACAGCTTATGCTGCTGAACTCACGTAGGAAAACATTCCTTAATAGGGCGTATAAAATGAAAATCTTGTTAATTTTGGTTTTAATTTTGTTTTTGCATTGACAGATCACAGCTTTTGTTGCATTTTATCTGTGTTGGCTCCCCCTACTTTTTGCGGACGTTTTCCCAGTATAGCAGATTCAGATAACACCCATTGCCATAAAACATATCCCATATTTTGATTTAAACATGAAGTGAAACAGTCGTTTTAGTCAACAACGTATCCTCATAATAAATGTTTCCAATTTGAAATGATTTTGCACGTCTGTCGGTGATCTCAAAAATCAACACGTTCACGCCTCCGCAGGGTGTGCTAAGAACGTTTTGAAATTGGTCATTATAGACTACTAGGTAGAGACTGAAACTAACTGTATTCAATTGACATATTGTAAACTGGTACTACAAAATAGGGTACCATTTCTTCAAATATTGGGTTTAAAGAACTGTTGTAGCAATGGTAAATCCCTTACCAGACACTAATGAGAGGCAATTCGTGCATTAGGAACGAGGGGACAGATCTGAAGCTACCTGTACCCAAGAGCAATGGGGACAAATTAAACTTCAACAGCAGCAAACAAAAAGACCACGAAACAAACCCATTCAAACATTTAGCCTTAATAATTTATCGATATGTTGGTTAAAATATTTTTAAGATGTTCGTTAAACTGCTACTACGTCTGAGTTTGCGTGGTGCAAATGAAACTTTCTTGCATGAAAGCTAAAGACATGTTCTCATGTGAGTTACTTAGGTGAAGATGAACAGTGGCTTATACGTTCATGTTTTTTCAAATTTTGATGCATTATTGGAATAAAATCCTAGCGTTGATATCTCTAGCGTTAACAATTTGAGATTTTGATAATAATAATAATAATAATAATAATAATAATGATAATAATAACTTTTTTTAAACTCAATACCTTTATTGCTAATCTTCATGATACAACAACATTTCCTGCTGTTTTCTCCTGACATGGGACAGCAGGATTTGATATACAGGAGTGTTTAATTAGTATTTTTAAGAATACAATAGCAATGGATGTATTTTTTTTCCTTCTCATTGGTATACAATTTAGATAATCACATGACAGTCATATCTAAATGATCTTAATACACGCAATATTCATCGTACAAAATTAAATTAAATAAAAAATATTGGGTCATTTGAACAACTTTCCAACATATTCATAGGTTTTTTGAAAAGTTATCATTTGAAATGGCATACTTTCGCTGCTAAAATATGGTCAAATTTGGGTCGGGCTGACATATTTTTATTAAGAACAACAAAAAAGCCCCGAGATGAATTTTTATAGGCTTCACAATTTTCAACCAGGAGATGGTAAGCTATGTAAAACTGTTTGGATGAAAAAATTCACTGTCGGGAACTATTTTAAATTACCAAACAAAATTTTTGACCTAGCCATTTTCCCCGTTATTCTGACTCCAAACCATAACTGCAGAGACAAAAAATAGGGATAAGAGTCAATTTGCACAGTTCATGATTATAAAATGCCTCTTATGGTATTTTTACTGTGGGAAACCGAAAAAAGCACCCCCCAGATTTTAAAAATATCTGTTTAATTCCTTGAAAAAAAATGACCAGAAATCCCTGCCCACCGCCCCCTATATCCTTGTGAATAAGCGTTCCTGAAATTTTAGGGATTTTGTGTGTGTTAAGACAGTTTCTAAGTGAAGAGGGAGTTCAATACAAAAAAAAAAAAAATAACGGTGCAATAGATGCAGTAATAATGTCCTGTTGGCTGGTACCCCTACCAAATACACACATCTGCTACTATTTCTCTGCAAATTTTATTGTTTTTAAGAGATCAAGTAAGAAAATAATGTTCTATGAATAAAGTAAACTACATTTTAATCCTATTAGGGAAGGTACTCAATAGTTGCCATTGCCAGTGACATGCAGTTCTCAAAATCACATAATATGGAGAAAGTCAAAACCTGAATAATAAAAAACTTACTTCAAGAAGTATTTGTAAAAAGTAGTAAAAATCAACTTTCATCTTTGTCTTGTTGTGCTCATAATAGGTAGTTATAATTTACAAAGCAGTAAAATGAAAGTACAAAAAAATAAGAAAGAAAATAGTGCAACTACGAAAATAGTAAGCGTTGCAACGTTTGGCATAGAGGCAGGTAAAAGAACAAAACGTTACAGTTTTAGCGTTTTTTAACATCGACAATTTTTAGCTAACTTGGTAGAACACATCGCAGAAGCCGTAGTCACGGGTGCGAGCCCCCGTAGAACAGAGGATGCCGAGCAGTGCGTAACGGGTTTGAGTCTTGGTAGTTACATGTCTTCAGTTTCTTTAGCGTTTTTTAACATCGACAATTTTTAGCTAACTTGGTAGAACACATCGCAGAAGCGGTAGTCGCGGGTGCGAGCCCCCGTAGAACATAGGATGCCGAGCAGTGCGTAACGAGTTTGAGTCTTGGTAGTGACATATCTTCAGTTTCTTTAGCGTTTTTTAACATCGACAATTTTTAGCTAACTTGGTAGAACACATAAATAAATCTAATAGAACTGATTTAAGATAGGTCAGATCTTGTTCTCATACCTTTTTACATGATTTAGCATCTAAACCAATGTCACAATTACTACTACTTCTTGTTGTTTGCGATTTCTTCTATTGGGCGTGGTTATCTGAACGCTCCAAGGTAAATGCGTTTCTGAAAGCAATCCTACAAATTGAGAGTGCCCTAGGCTATTGGCTAACACATTTCTACTTTGATCTTACGGAGATATTTAAAGGTAAACTATTAGCAGAAGTTCTGATAAAGGCTAATATACCAATCTGCAGAGTTTCTCTCGGCTCTGACATAACTATTTAATTTAATTCGCTGTTGTTTGCGAAGTCGCCAGTAAACAAGTTACTTGCACTAGTAGGGAATTCACTACAATGGAAGCGAATCTGCACCGTACACAAACAAGTTAACAGACGCAGAATGATGCTTAAACTTGATATACATAACCATTTTGGCTACAATATCAAAACGGCAGTATGACGTGAGTAGGATACAGATACAATACACTAAATTATTGAGTAGGCTAAAGCTAGGTCAAGCGAGGTAACATGAGTGTAACGGGGGATGATACCATGAGTAAAGTGACGGGGTCACATAAGCAAACTCGAACTCGTAGTAGTCTGAAGTATAAATCCTGGTGATTAAGCGTGAGGTGTTGTCGTATGCTAAGCATCGGAAAGTTGAAGGAGGTTTTACGGTAAGTTTCTATTATACCATATTACTCATCTAGGAATACATATCTTTGTAATATGTTAATTATCATGAGAAGAGATCTTAACCCATGATTCACTAACCAGAGAAAATGCAAACCTTGTGATTTCTTTTGTATCACTCCTATTTAAATATGATATAATTAAGCGATGCTCGAAAACTATGTCTATTCATAGAAATACATGGGACGCTGTCCGGTTAAAGGATACAATACTCTCACAACTACTTCATAATACCATGATCATCGATGATAATGCATCATTATAATGGAAAATCTATTATTATCCCACATTATGCAATAGGTTTTATGAGCCGGTCTCCATTCCGGCTGACAGCGTCGAGCGGGCGGATCCAGAGCTGTGGCGGCAGCCGTCGCCAGGGTGCCCGAATTGATATGTGCTTGAGCGTCGGGGTCAGACCGGCGGCCTCGGCGAGACCGACGCCTTGGCTATCCATGCCTTGGCTTCCGTCGGTCACGACCCAGCAGATTGCCGGCCTTGTCTTGTTCTCACCGCTCATGGCGCCGGACTATTAACCCCTTGACCACAGGAGGCAAGCAAGGGCGCCAATGTGATGCCAGCCAAGTCATGTCGACTTGGCGCCTCGGCTCGGTCCAGGTAATATCCTTTCGTATTCAAGCCCGAAAGCGCAACATTGCCCACAACAAAAATGATGCCTTGAGAGCTTTCTTTGGCAGGCGGTAAAATTCATGAAGAGAATAGTTTCAAAGTAACTTAAACCGACAATTCAGGCTTGATTGAACTGAAACAAATAGATTTACTCATTGTTTCAAATGTCTACTAAAAGTTGCGTTTCCGAAGGGTAGGGACATATATAACTTCGTTGTTTTTCCTGTTTTTTTTATAACAATGTGCTTATTGTTGCATGCTCAGACCTTTAACAAAAGCCAGGTGCTTTTAGGTACGGCTATGTACTAGTTATCCCACGACAAGCATCATGCCTTGAAAGGTTTCCTTGGCAGGCGGTAAAATTTATAAAGAGAATTGTTCGAAAACTTCGCTATAGTTGACTTGTAAAAGCGAAAAGATCAAGCTTTAGGGAACTATTGGAGATGGGCATTCTTAACTTTTAAACTTTCAAGTACAAATATGAAATCGTCCGATAATACTAAAGCTGTTCTTGTTGTAGGCCAAGTTTTCGTCAGTCTGAAACTATCAAGCATAGTTTGGATGATAACCTGCACAACAAAAAAAAGCTGAAAGATTTCTTTAACTGCACATTTCAAACCATAGTTCTCTCGTTTTCTTTTTTTTCTTCTAGTTTTGTGGCAAGCATTTTGAGTTATTAGAATAAGAGTAAATAATGGATCATTCAACTCGATGGCTGTATGGAATACTCCACGTCATATTCTAGGAGGCAGCTAATGGAAAGATAAAAAGCATGTAACAATACATCATTGACTCACACCAAACTAAGTAATGTTTGTTAGAAATTAGTCTGTGCTAAAAGAGAGTCAACTAACGCACAGACTATACAACCGCTGATTAAACATAATTATCCTGCCAATTCTAAAAGTTGCTGAAAACTGAAAAGTTATTATTGAAAACTCGGCCAAGAACCATCGATACAGATCGTGCGGTTTTATTCCAAAGTTTTGGATCTATACAAATGTTTGGTGTTACTCCAACGTTATTGAAACAATGCAAATTCTGTGGTGTTATGTCAAATTTTTGGAACTTATAAATAATATTTCCTGCACACCTCCAAAACAAATCATTGAACTCAAGAAAGTATTTCTTTAGATTAGAGTTTATGAACCTACTTGAACTTACGCTTGCAATTGTCTTGTCTGGGCTCAAGTGTGTGTTGTGTGAACAGACATTCAAGCCAACAATTCAGCACCAGGAAGAACTTTAAAAATACCGAATGATTATCAATAATTAACACGTATTCTAATGTTATGAACGAAAACCTCCCTCCTGTGCTATGGGAGACCTCTGACAGTCTTATCTTGTTATCAACATGATACAGATCCTACTTCAGTGCTCTCCTAAATACCCCATTGATCTGATAAGGTACGCCAAGCTGTTCATATCTTCATCCTTCAGATTATGACGGAGTCTAGCATCTTTTTGCTTCTCATTACATAAATTACAGAGAGCTATACTGAATCAAGGTTTCCAACGAATATAGTAATTTGGTGCAAAGTACTGCGTATTCTACTGTTTAATTTCCGACAAACGTGTTACAGTTCAAACATAAATAATTCATAAAACTATTCTTATGCCACTGCAAAATTATACAGAGATCTTATCAAGAGATTCAAAAATAATAGACATGACCAAGATTCTACAATGGGCTTCAGCCAATTAAGATCGATTTGGGTAATTGTTGTAAACACTGCAAACTTACTGATGCATTCATGAACATGACAATCACTTAGTTCGTTTTTAGAGATATTTTCGTTAGTAGGAAATTGATGCCATCTAGCTAAAAAACCACCCGTACTACTAAACCATGGATCACATACTAGTTTTGATTCAGCTGTTTCAATACAAAGTCCTGCCTGACCCAAAAATTTTATTTTCACTATAATATGATTATTTTACAAGAGATTTAATATTTCTTGTAATTTTCATAATAGATATTGAAAATAATTTTCCTGTACTCCAACAGATCAGAATTTGCAGAATTAGAGCCATTTATTAGATATTTCAAAACTAAATGTACTACAAAAGTAGTGAATGTTTCAAAGATTATAAAAAATATAGAAAATGAAGTCGTCATTCCTGTAATGCTTATATATCGAAAAGGATTTTCCTTTGTGTCCGTCTACGCCCTCAAGATGTTTATATGCACAAACTATGTACTTTGCAGTGCGCAGGTTGCCTTTGAATATTTACACGATGGCGCAGAAAGCTCACGACGGAAGCAAGTCCTTGGAACCAGACTAAAACAACTTATAAAACTAATGCAATGTAAAATTAAATATATCTAAACTTTGAGTGACTCTGTCACCGAGACGCCTCCTCCAATAAGTCGAGCAAAAGTTTAAAAACCTTGATAGCTCTCCGACAAGGAAACGTATTGGCTTTTGAAAGAATTGCAGCGACAAAAAGTAAACAAAAAAAGCTAGGCTCGCATTAAAAACACGTTTTTAAATAATTTTCTTTCATTTTAATGAATTGCCTCGTTTCATAGGAATTTGTTGTCAGTCCTGGTTGAACTTCGCTGAGGTAAGGATGCTGGGATTGTTTTGAAAAACTGTTCATTTTAGTTTTATTGATTTTATATTCTTGTAAGTTGTTTCTTTTTATACATTTTTGTATTGCTGAGGACGGCCCTTGGGCATAGGGCCGAAATATTCATTCTAATTTGTTTCCCGCTGTCTTGAGAAATTCCCTATTGTTCTTCTTTGTTTTGGTGTTGGCCGGTAATGACTTCAAATATGGTGAAAATAAAGGTATCAAAGGCGATAAAGAAACAGTTATTGAGGACTGGGCGTTGAGGAACTGCCTTCAAAGATAACTATTGAGCAAACGTGATTAGCATCTAGTAGCTCTTGTTGCTATCCTTTAAACTATAGCCTTCTCAAAACAAATCTATCATGTAATGCTATCAGTTTATGGCAATAGCCACACAGCAGAGTGTGTTCTCTGCATTCCAATGTTAAATTTATCTTCAATAACTGCATCGGAATTACATACTTTTTATGATTAAACTCTATCAGGGAACAACTAGTAACAACCGACCAATTCAAGTTATGATCTATAAAACCGCACAGCTTTTCTTTAAAGACGAATTTCACTTTGTCACCAAGTAGACAGTGGGCAGTGATGCTGTTGATTATTTCTGTCCTCTTCGAAGATTCACTTTATTTCTTGTTACTAGGGTTGTTCTTTAAATAATGTAATTGTTGGTGTTGTTTATATATCTCCGACCTCAATTAATATCATAACAGCTTTGATATGCCTATTGATATGCCTACCTTTCGGTTTAGGCCCGTAGACATAGCAAGCTGTTATGGTCTAAGTACCCCAAAATATTCGATCAGTCCCCAAACCCACATGTCACGATGCAAACATTTATGGGCTTTACCTAAGCAATAGCAATATTAAGCTCCCTATCTGCATCTGTATCTGTATAATACTTGACTGGACCCTCTTGAATCTTGCTGGCAGCAGATACTACTCGCTACCCTTAGGAAACTACCCCAGTGTGTATCAATACACAATAGTAATTTTACAATTAATATCAGTCTCTCATTTAAGTCGTCTAACTCAGTGTTTTACAACTCCCTTAATTTATTTCAGAAGTCATTACTTGTTTTCTGGTAATGATTTGCACTACTTGGCATCTCAGCCTAAAAACGAGGATGGTGCTTAACCCTATTCCCGCCTTTTGGTAAAATTACCCCACCGCTCAAACTTTTTGCGATGTCTCAAAAACTATGTCAGATATCATCCTCAAATTTTTTGACTTTCAGTTAATTTCTTTTTTGCATATTTCTGTCCATATAATTTCAAAAAAAACGAGGTGAGCGTAACTGATCGAACCCCATTGAAACCCTCCTCAGTGCCGTTCTTCTGAATCGGTGTTACAAATCCCTGCTTCCAAATGTCAGGGTAGCATCCACTGTCTATGATCGTGCAGAAAATATCTGCCAATGGTATTTACGGATTACTATCGGTATTATAAGTTCTTGCTTTATTTACCACGATCATTTTGGAGCCGAAGGTTAATTAGTAAATATCAGGCAACAGCTATTGTTCTCTCAGTGGAAAAACTAAGTTCAAAATTAATTGATGATGCACCAATCCGTCTTGGTCCTCACAATCATCTTAATTACTTTTCCTCTTTTTATTAGTTAGCCTGTTTGGTGGTTTTTCTGTTTATTTAGGGTAGTTTCAATGTCGGGCCCACTGCTCACCAGGGGTGAGAGATTGCCACCTACGTCATTGTCGAATATATTCTGTTGCAGGCAAGGCAGTACAAATACCTCTTTACCCACATTAACAATTCAATATACGGGAAACGCAGATATTTTGTGGTAAGATGTATTTGCTACAAGTAGTAGATAGGTGTTATTTTAGTAAGTGAACTATGTGTAGTTACTCTAGAAATTTAAAGTGTCTTCCTATGAGGACAATATTTAGCCTTCGTAAAATAGTGTGTAGTTAATAAGGGTTTTCAAAGGTAATACGTTAAATTTTATATAATTAAAAGATCTTTACGTTTTCTGGAAAGAAAGCAAGTGAATAGTGACGATGGTCTCCTAATAATATCTAACTCTGAAGCAAATTTACGATCCAATAAGCCGCCTCAGCCTCGTTTTAGATTTTAATATGATAAAAGCACATTAAGAACTTTACAATGCAGAGGCGACGGTGGTTAAGTTCCTATCACGAAGACAAGAGTTTATGTGTGCAGCTTGCTGATGCTAAAAGGTATCTAAAACACAACCACTAAGAATATTTGCGTAGTTACCTTCCGTAGGGGCACTGTTTGCTGATATTGCACTTCTCGCTTCCTCCAATGGTCTTCTGGCGAGTTCAAATTAATTAATAGAGAACCTTATTTAAGAACAATTATTACGATCAAAAGTACTGCTAAGGGCAAAACTTCAGCTAACGGGAGAAGTGTAGGAAAAGGTTGTGAAAAAGCCCTTCATCGTAAGTAAGAAAACACTCACAGAAAAGAAGCCAGAAAATCAACTTCGAAGGAAAGCTTTCAAACCATTTCAAAGCTCATTTTGCTGCTAACCGAGTTCCACATGCTCCTGAGATAGACAAGCATGAAGGTTTTCGTTATTTAAAAATTTTCGAATGAATGTTGATCAGGAAACTCCAGCAAATAAAGAAATCCAACCAGTTTTAAAACATTTAAAATAAGACAAACGCAAAGAATGGGGAAATTTCTCATCCCCTTCACGAATAGAGTTAAAGCTCAAAATTATAAATGGATGGGAGAAAAAAAAAGTAATATGTACAGTAAAATATTAAGTACCGTATCCCGCAATGTATATGTTGCTTTCTATTGTTTTATATTGACGATATTAAGCGTTTTACAAGTCTGGTTTGGCCCCCAACTTTGAAACTCGCTCCGCGGTCGAAGATCTTACGAAACATTAATAATTGCTAAATGGGAGCCATCTCCCTCAAACTACCATGCTTTCTGTATGTTGCTCCCTAGCATTATGGGATATTTTTCCTGAACAAAAACATATCATATATTAAGTATATTATGAAGGTGAGACTGAGATGGTTTGGCCATGTGCATAGGAGGGACGAGGGATATATTGGATGGAGGATGCTGGAGATGGGAATATCGGATAGGAGAAAGAGAGGGAGGCCAAAGAGAAGATTCATGGATGTGGTGAGGGAGGACATGAGGGTGGTTGTCGTGAGGGAGGAGGAAGCAGACGATAGACAGGTGTGGAGACAAAGGATCAGCTGTGGCGACCCCTAAAAGGGAGAAGCCGAAAGAAAAAAAAGAAGAAGAAGACTATGGTATCGTGGCACTATATCTCTGCAAAAGGGTTCCTCACAAGTTCACTGAGTCGTACTTACCTTTTTCTCTTCTGGTGGAGGTACATTCGTTAGGACTTCGTTTGTCGTAGTCTAGTAATTGTTATTTGGATACTGTGATCCATTTTTAATATCGCTATTGATTCGAATACAATATCCAGTGACGGGCATCTCACAGTAACTTTTGTCATTCTAGCTTCCGTTGCGCCCGACTGCCGCCGCCCTTAAGCGGCCCACAGACGCGCAATAATCTTGACAGTAGTACTGATGAAGGTGTAAATTGATACATTATTGATCTTCTGTGGGCGATGATTGAAGCATTGAAAAGTTTCTTGACAAAATCAAAATCTGTAAATATTTATTGACGGTCCGTTGATAAATTTGAATTGTTCCCACCGTGGAGGTGTTAATAGAATTTTTGAGTGAAACTACCAAAAACTTTTTTTTAATCTAGAAGGGGAGACTCCTCAGCGATTAGTGTCACTATACGTGCCAATAAGATTTCTTCATTAGATTGGTTTTCACTCGGAAAAAGTGCTGCTGTCGGTAACTTAAATGTCTAGAGCTCAAGTGATAAATGCATCAAATTTTGGCACTAGTTGCATGTTACACTAACGATCGACGCGGATTCTTCCCTTGGGTTTCACTGAAAACAAAATGAGGCTATGAAACACCTTGTTAACACAAGGATATACATCAACATCAAATTCCTTGACAGCTACTTCAAACACAAAAGAAAGCAGAAGTCCTTCCCTCTTGACTGAACCCCTTAAGAACACTTTCTATTCGTTTTGAGTTTTAATGTTGCTCCTTAGATTCAGTTGAAAAAACTTGTTTGTTTGTTTTTATTTATTTATTTAATCACCTACATAAAATACAGTCGTTACGAACATATTTCAGAGGCTAAGGATTTATTTTGTTGAATTAAAGTTTTTCTAAGTTGATCAGGCACTTCCCTTTTCTGAAAATTCATATTTATAACCTTCCATATCTTATCTCTAACGTTGCAACCACCAAAGTGCTAAAACTCATTTACCTCGCTATCTTTACCTGATGGGTTATAATTGTCCGTTTTTCTTTTAATTTCTAACATCTCCCTGCAAGATTAACTGCTGGCTCTGAATCCACATTGACTCTCAGGAAGGATGTCTTCAGCTAGGGTTTGCAGTCGGAATTGCAGAATTTTTGCCAGTATTTTTCCTGCTACAGACAGAAGTGATATTCCTCTATGATTTTCACATTCTGCCTAGTCTCCTCTTCTTTTGTAGATGGTAACAATGGTCGCATCTTTAAAATCTTGAGGGACGTCTGCTGTTGTTGAGGGACGTCTGCTGTTGAGCGACACTGCGCTCTGGGTTCAGCGGAAGACTCAAGTGTTCCCTCCATCTCTCCATAATCTTGTGTTTGTCCGTGTGAAGCACGCTGCCATCAATACTCTTCACCGGGTCGAGGCAGGTTGGGCGTGGCCAATGCTCTTGATTCGCTATCGTCTCTAGGGTAATATCCTTCCAAACCTTAAGTACGAAAAAAGTATCAAGCAAAACGTAATGAAATATATACAAGACTATTACAAACTCTATATTGGCATTAGCATTAAGGCGAAAGAAATATTCGAATAACTGAAAGCCAAATATTTATGTCGAATCTGCCATAAACGTGAGACTTGTTTTAGAATAAACAAGCAGCTCCGGGCTCATGAAACGCGTCTGAAGAAAACAGAACGTTTAGTCTTCACGACCGCTTTCAGATGACATTGTAATATTAGGGCAAATGAGTGTAAACCTCAAAAGTGCAAGGCTATGCCTCACGTAGCCCTAAACCAAGTCTCTTAAAAATATACAGATTAAGTTGCCTTCTGCTCTATTGTAGAATTCTACTACAAATGTCATCAAGCAAAGATCTACAATATTCAAATATGATTTATTCACTTCTTTGCTTCTTCTTTGCATCCGATGGATTTACCATAATGTTTCCGGTAAGCGTTCAGGGTTTCTATTAAATTTTGAAGAAAAGGAAAAGCGTTGAAAGGAAGACATTTTTCAACAAAATTATTTCAATTTCAAGATCCTCTTGCCAATAATCTTGTCAGAGAACTTTTCTCTCCCGTAAACAAATCGTCTTAGCAATTTTCTTGGGGTAAAATTGGCATTTGCTCTGCTGTCTCTACACTTTAGTATACAAGATTTCCCAAAATTAATTGGGGGCGGGGGGCGAGAGTGTACTAAGCTTCCGGGAGTTGGAAAATTTCCAATATTTATAAATGGCCAGCCCCAATTTTATTAGAGACCACAGAGAACATCTTAACGCATTTACCCTAAATTACCTGCTGTAAATTTAGACACCTTTTATGTAATGATTTTATGATAACATGAGTTTCCTAACAGCACATTTTACAGAGGACATAGCATTCACAATTATTTTGGGATCAACAAACGTTTCAATGTTTTGGCGGGAAATTGGAAGTTCCTAGAAGTAACAATCGTCCCACCGTCAACAGCCAGGGGGGGTTTGGGAGGGGGGTGGCAAACGTTGGTAAGTTTTACATATGGGGCGGGTACAGCCTCTGCCCCCCTTATCTGCGTGCCTGCCCTCAAGGCTTTAAAATGAACTTCAAAGTAGCTAAATTGGTATAATTGGAAAACAACTTCACCACAAAAAGCGCACGGGATTACAATTAAAGGCATTGGATTCCTCAAGGACTTCTCATAAAACAATACAATAACCCTTCAAAGTAAAAGAGATTGGAGTGGTGTGACTTACCCATAGTACTGAGAGATAATAAAAAATATTCGCTGCGAAATTTCCAGATGAGTTTCAGCTCGTAGCCAGCCATTCAGCTGGATAAAAGTGTTAAAGTATTTGAAATTATCATGAAGTGTAATGAGCATGCCTGGAGTCGAGCATGCCTGGAGTCATTAAGGAAGTCCTCAAGAGAAGCTTACCCTTTCGCGAAGAAAGAAAAGAGCCACACAATACAATTCCAATAGCCTGAAGATTAGAGAAAATGTTATCAAAACGTGGCTCTCATAAAGGCAGAGACCCAGAGAATGATAAACTCTACCATCTATGGCAATGACTGAGTCCAAATGTGTTACAATATTTGAAATTATAATCAAGTTCTCAATCTTTAAAAGAACAACTTACGCGTTTTTCAATAACACGAGTGGCAGAAACGGTGTCGCTCTCGTGACTCTAAAGCTACCAAATACTTTGCATGCAAGTCCTCTCCATTATTTTCCAACACCAAAAAAAATTATATGTAAAGTAGGGATACGAAAGAGGCAAGCTATTGTGTTAGTGTTCCACTTATGAAAAATATATGACAAATTCCTGTGTCTGCCGAATACGTAGTCACATTTCCGCTCTGTAGGTTACATCTACTGAGAGTGCACGAAACGGGTCTTTGGTTAACTTATGAATCCGCTATTAAAAGTCATTTTTAAATTTTGTAGTATCAATCATGTATTCTAGGTTACGTCTGCTCGCACGCCTGACCACAGCTCCCAAAGAAGTTACCGCTCAGCTGATTAGAAGTAGGGCTCCTTTTAATTTTCGCCCCCCTTGGGTCGAAAATTAAAGGGAGGCGAAATTTGAAAGGAATAAGGTAAATTGAAACATAAAATCAGGCGAAATTAGGTGAAATCAGGTGAAATCAAGTGAAATCAGGTGAAATCAGGTGAAATCAAGTAACATCAGGTGAAATCAAGTGAAATCAGTCGAAATCAGGTGAAATCAGTCGAAATCAGGTGAAATCACAAATCTCGTACACCTTTTTTGAAGTGATTTATCCCTCGGAGATTTCTTGGTGTTTGTTGCTTCCAAGTCAGTCGACTCTTCAGGAGAATTATCTTGCTCTGGCATGCTGGGGATTTCAAAGTTGCTTTCAATGGACTAATCATTAGTTATAAATCTGAACTTTTTCATGGTAACGAACGGTTTGAACAAGGCATGGTCATCAATTAGAGGTTATATAATATCGTTCAGCTAGCAGCGAATCCTATCGGGCGATAGGCCTAGAAAAATCGTAGCGTGTATTCTTTTCTGAGGATCAGGGATAAATGTTATGACCATTACAAAATTCTAAGTCGCCCCACTCCCAAACAAAACTCCTTGAAGTTTTAGCACTATCCTCTCGCGGTAAGGTAAAGCAGGGCTGACTTAGCAAAGCTATGACTTTGTCGATATTAATTTGTGAAAAGAAATCACCGTCCCCTTTTTTCCAACTCTTTATCGATAGATTACAAATTATCATAGTTTTGATGTATGCTTCCAGATTTGTTGTAGTTATTGGGGTGGACTTTCATATTACATTTTGACATAAGTAGTGGAAACATTTCCCATTATCTAATACCTGCCCTTGCATATAAAACAAGAATTAGATAACAAGAGCAAAGGAGCCTTGTTTTTCAAAATGTATTTTAGTACTTTTCAGGTTTAATACTGTCATCACCTTTTTAATTTTGCAAAGTTTATAGTCAAATAAACAACATTTTAATTCATAGATTGTCAGTTTATTTGCTCCAGTTTGTAATTATATGCCTTTAATGTTAACCCTAACTTTTACCAGTGCTATTGATTCTGCATAACCTAAGCTACCATTAAACAATATATCTTGAGAACTTGAAGTACAGTAGAAGCTGGTATCTTTTCCATCAGACTCATTAGTCCTTATTGCTGGTGTTATTGTGATTCTCGAAGACCTCTCGTGACCAGAACTTCGTCGACCATTTGTGAAAGTCTTTAAATGAACTTAAAATGGTATCAACTAGCAACCATTGTTCTGGACTGACAAACTGCGATTTTCAGCAGCGAAAACAGGAAAGACCTCATGGCTTGGTACCGTCACAAAAGAGCTTTAGTTATGGCAACGATGATCCTTTCACTGTGTTTTATGGATTACCAAGTTTATTTTGCTATGGAAGACTCAATAATAACGTTTAGGCCACCCAAACCCCATACAAGCACTCTCTACCAAGTAGTTTGATGTTTTCGTAGCCTTTGGAGAAGGTCATGCTCTCCCACATTCAGCCTGACCAACGTCACGGATTCGAGCTGATTTAGCCATATGATTGGCTGGAGGAGGCAGCAGTAGCCTTAGTTTCATACCGTCTACGCTGGCCTTATTAAAACCGCCTGTCTTACGTCAGAGACAAGGACAATTGTTTTTAAGAACGGGGGACTACACTGTAATAATTTCGTTTTACTTTCTCAGCAAAGTTGTATCTGGAAAGCAAAAGGCTGACTTGAAAAATAAAATGTATTTACCCCCGTCTTTCTCAAGTCGATTCTTAAATATTTATACTACGAATCTAAAGTGTTTTTTGTTGGAAATTAGGCTGTTAATTGCGGGTAGGGAAAAAGGTATATTAGGTAAAGAGTATAGAGGACAGGATGATTTTTAATGTAACGAACTCCCACGAATTCGTCGCTTCATAAAAAAAATATATATGAGAAATCTTACCCTAATGCTAATAATGTTCCCCTGCCCTCAAAAACTTCTAGTTGCACCCTTGAAAAGGACATTTATAAACGACTGTGGACCTATCTGGGCAAGAGAACAATATGTGACAGAGTCCCTAACAGACACAACACCAACGTTTGAAGTTCGTCAAAGCAAGGTCTAAGTGTCCACCTCCTAAGTGTCCGCCTCCTAAGTGTCCACCTCCTAAGTGTCCACCTCCTAAGTGTCCACCTCCTAAGTATCGGCCCCCTTAGGGGTCCACCTCCTATTGTCCCCATCTTAAGTGTCCACCTCCTAAGTGTCCGCCTCCTAAGTGTCCGCCTCTTAAGTGTCCACCTCCAAAGTATCAAAATCCTAAGTATCCACCTCCTAAGTGTTCGCCTCCTACGTGTCCATCTCCTAAATGTCCGCCTCCTAAATGTCCGCCTTCTAAGTGTCCACCTCCTAAGTGTCCGCCTCCTAAGTGTCCACCTCCTAAGTGTCCACCTCCTAAGTGTCCACCTCCTTACTGTACAGACTTTGGTTCACAGCAGAAAATGGTTTCCTTGGCAAATAAAGCTGGATTTTTAGCATATTGTGTAAGTTGCTGTTATAAACAGGAGAGGTCACAAATGCAACTGGATTTTTGACCAGTTCCAGTATACTTGAATATCTCCTTTTTACATCAGCATTTTTGTGTTCTTCTTCAGTGGATGAAGAAAGAGAATTGCCATATCCATTCTTAGACAATTGTTTTGGAGAACACATTGCAGTTGGTTGAGATAGAGATAGGAAAATTTTCTGCAGATTCAATCATAGTGTGTTATATTCTTTTGCTGGATTTGGAGTTGGTAACCTTTGATCAGTTATTGGATGCGAAATTCCACATTTTTGTAGATAGGAGCTTGAAACTTCTACAATAAGGTTCTCTGATGCGCTGAATCTGATGGTGTGATTTTCGTTAAGACTATATGACTTTTAGGGGGTGTTTCTCCCTGTTTTCTAAACTGAGGCAAATTTTCTCAGGCTCGTAAATTTTGATGGGTATAACTGATCTTGATGAAACTTGTATATTTAAAATGAGCATTAAAATGCGATTCTTTTGATGTAACGAGTTTTGGTTACTATTGAGCCGGGTCGCTCCTTACTACAGTTTGTTACCACGAACTGTTTGATTAATTTCGTCCAAAAATAATATGGACTTTTTCGCATTTCGAAACTCTATCTTAATAACATAACGGTTTAAGTAAGTCAAATGAAGTCAGTTACAACACAATGGTGCAAATTTAACTTTATGAATATAAAAGAGGCACTTGCATTCGCTTTCGTGGAGGCCTTCAACACGTAAGTCACTATTTTAAAGAAAGCATTATGCATCCTAGGAGGTCGAGAATCAAACCGCAGTTTTCCCATGACATGAATCTAGAAATGAACAGAGCAGCTTCTATTAATTTCCAGCCAATCATATTCAAAACTGATGAATATTCTTCAGTGTGGCTGATTATGATAGCTAAACCACTTACTTATAGCAATTATTTTTCTTTAAAAATGAAATTTCTACCAGCAATTAAGCGTTTCGCCATACACTGATCAGAACAATCGTTTCGACGATAGTAAAGAAACGTTAAGCGAAGAATTTATAGACAACTTCACAAATAACGTGAGCATATGGGAGGTACTGGTTTTGAGAACAGAGGAAGAAGGATTTCCATGAAAAGAAGAGATACTACAAGTAATAGGAGGAAGTTATTAAGAAAGTACTAAATGAGAAATGAAAATGGTGAAGAATAAATCTGCGATTTTCTTCACACGTAACATCGCATTACAATCATATTATTTATATATGGTATAAAATCAAATCACAAATCAATTTTGATGCATATAATAGTAAAAAAGGAGTTCTATTATATCTTGTAGTACAGTTATTAAGTTTCGCGGTATTTGTTCAGCATCGACTGGAATTAAATTTGGCCTAAGGAAGCTCGTCAGGTAGTTTGAAAACTTCTTCAATTCACTTGCACTGCAATGTAATTTCTACCTAATACAATTTCTTGTGTTTCTGGGAAACGCGTTCTGATTCATTTGAAGGCATAACGCGAACACTGTTTTACTGAGCATGGAGACTGCAGTGAGTGGATGAAGTTTAAAAAAATTATTCTTGTACTTTAAGAACATACTACACTGAAATCCTAATTTTTGAATGCTTTTTTGGACTTAAAAACTAGTCCACTGCATCCTCGACCCTAGTTGTGTGGGCACAGGATGCCAGACTTGGAAATTGGTATAATCGACAATACTGTGAACATGATTAAGTATCCATACTACAATTGTGTAGTTTGAAAGGTGAATGTTTTGTCTCTCTTCACAATTGACCGTTCCCAAGTGTCGATCAAATTGCTTGCTAGGTAAAAAATATTTGGCTCCAAGTAATTTTTCCCGTAAATCTTACCAGCTATCCCAAAAGTCGGACATTTGCAGACAGCAATTACAGGGAATCGTACGGGGATGCGTGGGGTAAAATTAAAAACTTTGGCTCAGCTAACATTAGAACTGTTTACGTGGCTGCAGTGTCACTCAAGCAACCAAATGCCTCCTTCTTGCTAGTGGTGGGCATTTTAGGTGAATCTTACATCATCTAGGACTCTGGTGTAATTCACCATACATTTACTAGCAACCTTTTGTTATCAAACTTACTTCTGCTTAGTAATGCTCATTAACAATGTAATGTTACATGTTGGTGACTGCCTTCCTCCTACACATGTTTATTTGCAAAGAAAACCTAGAATCATCTAATAAAGGACTTCAAGAAATGAAAATTGGAGTATGCTTGACTTCATGTACACCCCATTTTGATGTCAGAAATACCATCTTATCATAGCGTGCTCCACATACCTAGATAGGAGTCTTGTGTAAGTGGGTAATGTCCTTGGTAGGCTCTGTCAAACAGTCAGAATGCAAACAAGTACGTCGGTACCAAGGTGGCAGGGGACGCTGCAACCTTTGTCTTGAGGAAAAACTCGCTTTGTTGAAAGCATTACCACAATAGCTTGCTTTCTTTTTTTCACTAATGGAGCTGAGGGGATTCGAACCCACAACCCATATATATATATACATGAGTACTCAGCAGACACATAGCATTTATTATATATATATCATGGAGTGGAGCATTACCACAATAGCTTGCTTTTCTTTTTTCACTAATGTAGCTGAGGGTATTCAAACCCACAACCCATTGGTTTGAAAACCAACACCTTAACCATTGGACCATCAATGCACATGGGCTTACACATTGTGGTAATGCTCCATTGGTTTGATCGTCTCGCTGCTGTTGGTTTTGCCCACTCTTTTTGACGGCACACCCTGGCTGAGCTTTGGTCGCTTGCGTCCGCTGCATACCAACGCTGCGATTTTTGCTTTTGCCGGAAATGGAATCTTTGCCGCGGTGTACTACAGCACACAGCGATTGTGCAAAGCGAGGATGTGGAGCGACGTGCTGAGCCGGCTGCATTTTTGGGGCTGGCAATCCATCATCGCCGCGGCCGTGGTGACGTTGCCTTTGGGCATCACACAAAGCAAAGAATACGCCGAGTTGGAATGGCCCATCGACTTGGCCATCGCGGCAGTTTGGATTCTGTTTTTCAGCGTCAACTTTTTCAACCAGGCTAAGGGTCTTTAAAGAAAGAGACATATTGATATCTTTTTTTTCCCTATTTTAAACTCAACTAACGTTTTGTCAAACTAAACTGTTGACATCTTGAGAGTTATAGGTAATATAAGCTAGATGCTACTAACTTTTCCACTATTTTTAACTATAGGTAGCATCTAGCTTATACTACCTATAACTCTGAAGATGTCAACAGTTTAGTTTGACAAAACGTTAGTTGAGTTTAAAATAGGAGGGAAAAATATGTCTCTTTCTTTAAAGATCCTTAGCGAGGCTGTCATTTTTATAAGCAGGTTATGTTTTCCGCCTGGCATTTCACTTGTTACAATTTTCCTAATTTTTTCTTTTGGTATAGAATTTGCTTTCTGTAAAGCAATTCTTCGCCAGGTAGGATTCATTGTTTTTCTCCAACCTTAAGGCTGACATTTCTTTCTCTGTACATTTTTGACACAATTGACACATGAACTTGTTTATTATAAGGTTGCTGCTTACCTAACAGCTGTAGTCCTGAAATATATGAACAAAAATAAATCCTTACATATTTGGAAGAATAGGAATAAAACAAAATTAAAAACCGAACACCAACCAACTGAAATTAAAACCTGAGAAAAACAAAAGGAAGACCATAGATAATTTTCTGTTTAAAAACTGAACACCATTTTACAAACTGAACACCAATTAAAAAGTAAAGCATAAATTTGCATAACTACGAAAGTCTTTAAAAATTCTCTTTCGATTAGTATAAATTTGAATGAAAGACTTGTCCGGTCGAATAATTATCGTGCAATCAATCCGGATGTAGATTTGCCAATGTTGACTGCTGCCATCTTCGTTTTCTGCAAGTATTCAAATACTTTTGGGAGGATACTGTAGTGTAACTGCAGAACGAGTTCGCTGTCTAGCTCAATCGTTATGTTCTGTCGATAGCCATTCTTTTTGCAATAGTTTGCAGATTATCTCCGTTTAAATTGCTTTTCACATGCTTGAGTAATTCGTTAAACTGCATCTGACTTGGCGTTTAAATAGTAAGGGCTAAACAGAGTTAAGCCCTTTAGCAGATCTAAAGGGTCGTTGCTAACAACTTGAAGAATTAGTCTTGGATGCTTTAATTTTTTAACTGGTATTTGATGATCGAGCTGCGATGTAGCGAGAATTAAGATTCCTAGAAAATATGTTTGTGACGTCACTTTATATTTTAAAGTTGCGGGTCAAAAACCTGAAGAAAACATCCTGTAAAATTCCGACTTATACACACATCATGATTTGACCAAAGTGTATACAAACTTGCACAAAGTGGATCTACAATGTTACTTGAATGTAAAAAGAAGTTATGGTTTCTCAACAATCTTTAATTAACCGTAAGTGGTTTCTAGTGGTTTGTTAATGATGACTAACTGAGAGAGTAAATGTCACATACAACGTTCACTGTGTATATTATGTATTTTTAATTGCTTTCCTTTAAATGTTGCTGTGATTTTGATAAATGTTCCTTTTAGGAGACAGCATTATGTATATTGTTTTAAGTATATAAGTACAACACGCTGTCAATTGTCATGAAACTTTACAGGATTATGGAGTGCAGTTTGTTATCCATTTGGCAGGTGGACAAGTAACTTTTGATAAGGCTGGAGACCTTCCCATGTAAACAAGCCTACATTTCCGATAACTTAAATGTACAAGTATGTCATCATGAGCACTAGTGACTTCCTTTTTGTGTTTTTACATTAACGTGCGACGGTGGAATCTGTGCCTTTGCATCAAGATCGCTTTCATCAGCCGAGCAAAAATACTCACAGATCGAAAAAGAAGCACTGGCCATTGCCTTCGCATGCAAGCATTTCCACCAATGTGTGTATGGACGGCCAGTCAAGGTTCTCTCCGATCACAAACCACTTGAATCCATCCTATCTCGAGGCATTTCAGTTGCCCCTCCACGACTGCAACGTCTGATGTTACAGATCCAGCCGTACAACTTGTCAGTTGAACACTTTCCCGGAACAAGCATCCCTGTGGCCGATGCTCTTTCACGCCTCCCACTCCCTGAGACGGACGCAGAATTCGAACGAGATTCTGAAGAGTTAAGTTTCTATTTAAACCTCTTAATAACACAAGCATTGGCAAAATATGAGTGGCCAGATTTTAACCCCAGATCCAAGCGATCATCGTGTCACGCTCCACCAACTGATCTATGATCGCTGTAATAGATCTCAGAAATAGATGAATGTCGACATAGCCAAAAGAATTCGTGTACCGTGGATATACGGATAGCATTCCTGTGAGTTTCCACAAGTAAAGGGCACTCGCATGCCACAGAACACATGCCACATGTCACATGCCACATGAAATGTCAAGAAATTGCTAAGAGGAAAGGCAATCTTTACAATATTAAAATACGAATTAAAAAGAAAAACCAGACAATACATGGAGCCCTTCAACTAATTTGGATTAAACATGACAAATTTCGCCGCGAATTTAATTTTGTATCCTGATGGTACTTGCTGTGTGCGGACTAACATACCCTGACAATGTCAATTTGAAAATGAGCTGGTATGTGATGAACAGAGGCTTCTTTACAAGAATATCCAATCAGGATTGTTACACCTTCCCGCCTCATTCTCAGTACTTTTTGAACTACTAAAGGGCCTAGACACAAGGCGGGAACGTCCTCAAAGCTTATTGGATTGAGGAAAACGAAAACTGTATTCGGTACATACTTTCTCATTGTGGATTTTTCTAACAGAAAGAGAGGACCTTCGTTTGAAGTAATTTACAAAACAGATGATTATTACATTTCAACTGCCTTAACTTGACACCAAAGTTTTCCTTCGGTGTGTTTTTCATATAACGTCATGACATCGGCACTTTCTCGTCCATCAAGCAAATGGCCAGTACAGTCTTGTGCGGAAGAGCATACTTTGCGTTTGGGTCATGCAGCATTTCTGAGGGTATCTGGGGATGAACGCAAACCTCGCACACAAAGACCCTTCCAATGACTAGGTTGAATGCTTTGCACTGACGTTTGAGTTAATAACTCGCGGCCTATGAAAGGAAGCGGCACCTCAAAATAATAGTGGGGTCTGAGAGATAACTAAAATTTTATCTATTTTATGAGGACGAGTAATACTAAACAGTTGGGAACTATTACATTGAGTATGTTTTAGTTAGGGTCAACTGAAAATGGGCTTTATATGACTTGTTTCAAATGTGCAACATGTGTAATGTACTGAAACATGGGTGCAAGCGATAGGTCGATAAATCTGTGAGAACGTATTGGCGGTCGTAGCTTGAAGCAGAGCGCATTGTGTACCATAATAACTTCTGCAATAGATTTACCTGGCGGAAATCATAATTAGTTATGAACAACAACACCTAGCAAAGAATATTGAAGACTTTATTTGAATATATAAAACGATCTATTGAATAACCAAGCTTTCGATGCATTACCACATCCTACTTGATTTTATTAAATGAAATGACAGTTTGTGATTGCGATTTTTATTTTTATTAAGCAAAGAAACCCAGTTGGTATAACTTTGTAATTAAGAAACATGATTCGAGGTCATGCTTATCAAAAACTTGTGCAATATTTGTGCCAGAAAAGGTATTTTAAGGCGTGACGTATTATTGAAAAGTCTATTTGTTCTTTTTCACTTACTTTATTCCCTTTACTACTTTGACAAAAATGTCTCAATTTTCTTGAACTTTCAATCCTGTTTGATGACTATCTTTGTGACGGAAAACAAAACATAGATCCTACGGAACATAAAGTCACTATTTTTAACAGTGCTCTCTGACTTGTTAGTGCGTTCAAATTAGGCTAATAAGGCATATTTGACAAAGTTTGCATACACTAGATGCGTACATTCCATGGTGCACAAAGGGTTCCAAATAGGCTAATAAGGCATCTTTGACATAGTTTGCATACACCAGATGCGTACATTCCATGGTGCACAAAGCGATCAAAATAGACCAATAAGGCATATTTTACATAGTTTGCATACACTAGATGCGTATATTCCATGGTGCACAAAGCGTTCAAAATTGGCTAATAACGCATAATTGACATAGTTTGTATACACTAGATGCGTACATTTCATGGTGCGAAAAGCAATCAAATTAAGCTGATAAGGCATATTTGACATAGTTTGCAAACTAATTAGTTAAGTTTGACAATACTTTTCGTGCGTAGAAGAGAAATATTAATGATCTGATGATTCCCAAAAACAATTACACATTTAATTGAAAGCTAGAGGTGCTTAGGGTGTTTCTGTTATATGTTTTCAGCTTCATTATTGAATCTTCATCCGCTTTACATTATGCACATTAACCAATTCAAACAGTCAGGTATTATTTTCACTGTCTTTAGTACTTTAAGATCATTAGAAAGGTCTTCGAATCAGCATGTTACCTTATTTCTCTGATGTCATTGAAATAATCACAATAAGTGATGAACCTGATGATAAAATTATCATTTCGATTTTTGGATTAGAAAATACCCTCCACTCTAAGCGTTTTCCAAGATTTCCGGTTTCCAAGATTTCTGGTTCCCCCCTCAAACCCTCTATGTCCCCGAATTCGATTCGAATTGAAAATGGAGCATCTGAGACATAAGATTCTTCTATATATCAAGTTTCATTAAGATCCGATTACCCATTCGTAAGATACCTCGATTTTCACGTTTCGCGCGAATTCAGATGTCCCATTCCAACTCCCCCCAATGTCACCGGATCTGGTCGGGATTTAAAATGGGATTTCTAGAGAAAAGATCCTTCTAAATATCAAACTTCATTAAGATCTGATCATCTGTTCGTAAGTTACAAATACCTCATTTTTTCTAATTTTTCCTAGATAGCGGGATTGAACCACACTTTTCGCAGAGCATACTATTTGTGATACGGTCAGTCAGTCGAGTTCCCCAAAAAATCTGTTGGCAATTTCTCTAGAAAAGATCTAGCAAATCTTCCTCTGTTTCCTCAGAGCACACACACATCACAATATTCTAACCTTGATTCACAAACTTATCTACCTAATCTTCCAAGCTGTTTTCAACTGTGAAAAAACACCCTGGACCGTGACTATTGTATTTTTAGCATCTTCATTGCACCCACCGTTATTACTAATAACACTACCAACGTAACTAAATCTGTCAAAATTGCATATAAGTAATTATAATTAAAAAAGAATTGATGACACCTGAATCCCTATTATACAGCCTTGTGTGTGGAATATGAAGACAAATCTTCCTTTTTATTCAAATTTTTGGTGAATAAAAGAACTTGTGAACTGAACTTAGACCTATACACGGTTTGTTACTACGAACCTTCAACTACCTGCTTCTGCTGGTCTGAAATCAGGAATTGTAGCAAGTGATTCTAAGACAGAGCTAATAACAGCTTTCCCTCCATGAATGTGAAACTCGCAGCAATCTTCACCAGTGAAACTTTTTGGACCTTAAAGAATATGAAACATAGAAAAGCTGATCGATGCGTAAAGGTAAAGGAATATAAAAGGTAAAAGAAAGAATATAAAAGGTACAAGCTTCATAGCTGGCTCAAATTTACATAACCTTCCGCAGAGTATTGCTTAAAGTCAGCAAGCACTTTTCTTAAAAGGTATAAATTTGTCCAAATCGATACGAGCTAGATGCAGCAGACGTCAAGTTAACAGGTGATAATTTCAAGATTCACCTCATATCTCGATCTTGTTAGGAGGAAGGGGGCTAGTTATTACAAAATATTTGAAATACCTGACTCTGTCTTCATGAGTTGTTCTACATAATACTGCTTATTTTGACCCTGTAAACTGCATTGAAGTTCTTTGACTGGTTGGCTACTTTCTGTGCAAGTGTGTGGTCTGTGGACATAATTTTAAATTGATGTGACGATCCTTATTAGCGTATTTTGAACGCTTTGTGCAGCATGGAATGTTCGCATCTAGTGTATGCAAACTATGTCAAATATACCTCATTAGAGTATTTTGAACACTTTGTGCACCATGGAATATACGCATCTAGTGTATGCAAACTATCTCAAATATGTCTTATTAGCGTATTTTGAACGCCTTTTGCACCATGGAATGTACGCATCTAGTGTATGCAAACTATGTCAAATATGGCTTATTAGCGTATTTTGAACGCCTTTTGCACCATGGAATGAACGCATCTAGTGTATGCAAACAATGTCAAATATGCCTTATTAGCCTATTTTTAACGCTTTGTGCACCATGGAATGTAAATATAGATTTTTTCCTTCTTATACTGGCCTCGGGATTTTGGTACCCTTTGAGCAAAAATTTTCGTTTTGCGCATTGCAGAAAACTCCACTTTGCTGTACCATACCGCAATGTTTTGTTATCATGGTTGCAGCGGTAGCAGCAACTTAGTAACGGACCAACCTCGGCCAATACTCAAAAGGATCAGTAGAACTTTCAGTCTCGTTTCTAATGGTTTTTTTCCTGATATTATGCGACTGATGGTTTGTAAAATCGACCCTAGTGAAAAAAAGTAAAACAAATAAACTAACATGCATCAGTAATCGCCCTTTTCAGAAATTAAATAAAAAAAAACTAATTTTTTTAACTGGGGTCTTTGATTGAGAGACTGCCACTATTAAAGTTTGCACTCCCCCCTCTGTATCATAGGAGGGTAAGTCTATGTCTTCCAAAAGATATCGTCTCAGTCTCTCTGCGAATGAATTTTACTTTGCAAATAAATGATATTTTCTTAAAATGCCTACCCCCTCTGACATCTTCCCCGTATCCATATATCAGGAACGGATAGGACAACAATTTAACACAACAATTCTTAAAGGACTCCTCTAATACAGTACAGTTTTGTAACAATGGGGACCATGGGGCTGGGGGCCAGGGCCCCATCACTGTTTTGCAGAAAAAGTCTGCAAGGTGTTGAAATAATTCTGCTTCATAAGCAGAGATCCTTTATGCTTGGTGAAGTGGAAACTTCTGATTTCTGACACGAGCTGGTAATTAATAAGTACCATATGCATAAAGACCACATCTTGGAGATAAGTTCTATGCTAAAAACACAAATTAATAAATGAATTTTGTAGAGTAGGCACATAAATTGCTTTATCGTGTTGTGCAAACCGCGAATTTGGCTTTCAAAGACGATATTTGGCTTTCAAAGACGATATTCGGGAGACGGAAGTGCCCCGAGCCACTGAAGTTGCTGTATCTTGGTGAAGATTTTTTGTTGGAATTAAAGGCGCTCAAAGACTTTGACGTCAAATATACAATTAAAGTAGGTGATCTCGGTTACACAAGCTTTTTTTTAACTTTAAATATTTCTTGCTATCGATTGGATCGATTGCTATATAGCTGTTGGATAATTTAACTTTTCTGTAAAGCCCAAGGAACATTTTAACGATACAAGTTTGAGTTTTAAGGGGGAACCTTTATTTATGAGACCAGCTCTTCATTGTCAACGCTAAATTGTAATTTCTTGTTTGTTGAGAACATGGAAACATCTTAAGAGGCTATTTTACTTATTATTTTAATGTTTGAAAATATCTTTCAGTATGCGGCGCTTAAGAAAAACGGTTTAAAAGAAATCCTCCCCTCTACTTGTGGACAAATTATGGATGCGGCGTATTGTACCCCGACTGGAATTCATTATACCCGTCAATACTTCAAACACATGCAGGCTATGGTGAAACTGTTTTAGTTTGTGGAAGGAGTTTCATATGCCAGGTTGTAATGTTATTAAACTACCTGTTCAACGGAGAAACAAAAAAAAATGCTTCTAGATTAAACCAATGAACAAAAAAACTTTTAACGTTTCTGCTCTGACATTACAAATTCGGCGTCAATCTTATCTCTTAGATGCTTTGGTTTGGTGCCCCCCTCCTTCCTCCTTCTATGAGCTCTGTTTCATGTGACTGTTTCTATTCTGACCGGCATAAGCCAATAATCGAAGTAAATTGTGATTCCTGAAATGTATGGTGACATTCGGGCGACCTGATCGCGATTGCAGAGGTGGTGCGCGACCTGCACCGCACCGACGATCAGCGCGAGCAGAGCTATTCCGAGCGTCAGCTTTACGAAGCCGCGCTGGAGCGTCTGACCCGCGAAGTGGCCGCTGTCAGCGGCGGTGACGAGGTCCAGGCGACCAAGCAGGTCGACGAAGTGCTGGTGTCACGCGCGGCGTAACCGCTCGCAGATCGAAAAAGAATGCACCGCGCCCCGTTCGGGCGCGGTTTTTCGTTGCGCTTTCAGACCAGAAGGCTGAACAGAATCGCAATTTCCGCGACCTGCTGGCAGGCGCCCAGGATATCGCCGGTCTGTCCGCCAATCTTGCGGTGCACTGATCAACGTCCCTAATCCCGCCATGGCATTCGTACCCATGTCCGCGACCAAGTCACCTGTCGCGAGATCAAACGAACGAAACATGCCGAGTCCATCCTGACGGTTAGCCCGATAGACCTCACCAAAAGCAGGTTCATACGACACCGCATGGTTGTTAAAGCCCGACACATTCGATTGCGTGTTCTTAATCGCTAGAAATTTTCTTAAGAGCACATCTTCGCGTTGCGCTTGATTCAGTGCGGGATAAAATAAGCGAATCAACGCATTGGGTGACGATACGTACTCTTCACGGGTCTCTTGATCGATTGAGGCGTACAGTCGCGTACGCAACCCATTCGCGTGAATTGTTATATTACCAAAATATGTGTACAGTTTGATAATTATTAAAGTTCGAAGTTCAGTTATGAAACAGAAAGTATAGTAGCATTGTTTAGGAGAGAAGGTGGAGGTGATGATGCTTAGTGCAAGGACGTCACGAGACTATGACGTCATAGAATAGTGACGTCATAACTTGATGACGTCACGACTTGATGGTGTCATGAGTTGTTAATGTTACAAATTGATGGTATGATGAAGCGATGACGTCATGTATCGATGATTTCATGATATGATGTCATAATGACGTCACGAAACGATTCTGCCACTGAAGTATTTTGGAGAGACAGAGCCTTTAAAATATTTTTCTTCAACGCTCAATGGCGCTATCGAAATGCTGAAATTCCAGCGTGCAGAACGCGTTCTCAATATGTTCAAATAGTGCAACTAATATAAATGGCACTATTGAAATGCTCATATTCCAGCGTGCAGAACGCATCCCCAATATTGTCAAATAGTGTAACTACGCTCAATGGCACTATTGAAATGCTCAAATTCCAGCGTGTAGAACTGATTCCCAATATGTTGAAATAGTGTAACTACGCTCAATAGCACTATTGAAATTTCCACATTCCCGCCTGCAGAACGCATTTCCAATTTGTCCAAAAAGAGTAACTAAGCTCAATGGCGCTATTGAAATGCTGACATTCTAGCGTATGATCGCTGGCAAAAATGGCGACATCCAGGGTATCGCCTTCACTCATAACCTGATCCGCGATATCTGTTACTTGCGGCGGACGGTTGCGGTTGAGAACGGTTAAGGTGAAACTTTCGCTGGCAGATAATTCCGGTACACCGTCATCAACAGCTATGATTTGGATGTTTTCATAGTCGCCAGCATCTTCAAAACCAGGCGTAATGGTGATGCTGCCACTGCCATCGCCGCTATCAACAAGGCTGGCGAAGGATGGTAAATTTACTGTCGAAAGCGAGATATTATTTTCATCGGGGTCGCTTGCTGAAATGAGGATTATTAGAGTTGTATTTTCTTCAATCGTTTGATCGGACAAATAAACGGTCGACTATTCAGAATTCACAATTTGATTGTGCAATTGGACCATTCTGTTGCTGTAAAGAGCCACATATATCATTATTTACAGTCAAATTATCCCGTCTTATACTTTATTCGAGCACTTATTATATGTTATAAAACCAGGTTAAAAAATGAGAAACTGTGCTCTTATAAAGGATTGACTTTTACTTAAAATACAAGTTGGCTTAAGTATATGCAACATTCTTACAATTTAAAAAAAATTAAGCATTAGACAAAGGTCTATCTTAGACAGCTAAAATATTATTTAATGTATTGTTTAAGATTTTCTGGTCCACATTTTACCCATTTATTTTTTTTCGATGCCATCGAAACCCTGCTCCGAGACGAAGGGCATACCAAAGAAACATACCTGAAACACGAGAAAGAATTGTCTCGATCATCTCTGCCGGGGGTCATCCCGATAAGCAAACAGCTGTTCTCTCCAAAGGAGGGGGGCGAAACCAAGGAGGCTCCACCAAAGGAGGTAGCTACCACCAAGACCCCGTCACCCGTTCCACCCGAAGACAAAGTTCGGCAGCAAAACGTGTCCGTAGAGAATTCTCTAGATGAGAAGCCGGAAGCTACACTAACTGCGACAACCCGATCTGCGGTATCATGAAGGGAACTAATACTCATACCTGTGCCATAGTGCGTTCACTGCCGCCGGGTATCAAATAGCTGTCAAAATTTGCACCTGTCATTGTCATCATAGAATTTCCGGGTCAGAACAAAAGAGGCGCCAGTAATCCAAGCGATGGTCAGAAACCAACAGAGAAAATTCGTTGGAAAAGAACAAAATTTTTTGTTACTTTCCAACGACTTTTGCTTTGGCATATGTCAATTAAATTTTAACTTTCATAGCCAAGTAGTAGCGTTCGCATGCAGGAAAAGCTGCCTTTAACGTTCCAGACACATGTCTGGCGACGGATTTTACTTCTATGTGAACCAGGCTTAAACCTTATCAGAAGATGGGATATTGCAACCTTGTGTTACTTTCATTTACCCTTTACTTTTTTTGTTGATCTATCTGATTATTATTATATATTTCATGATTTTAATATAACTCATGGTAGCCAGTGTGTAACTTGGGTGTCCTCCCTTTCGCAGTACAGTAGCAAGGAAAGTTGCAACTAAATTACATGTTGTCAAAGCAATATCTAGCGTCCTCTTAAATTCTTGCTTTTTAGGGGGGTCACAAATAAAATGTAAAAAGTGCATGGGCATTTTATTAACAGGAACTAATAGTTACAAATATATAATCTATAAATTTTTAGATTATTCTACATCAAAGTTGAAAGCAGTTTAAATATCATCTTTCTTACTGTGGTACTCTTTTAAAATTTTTTAGCCATTTTCATTTCTTAGTCATAGTCGCAAAGCTTTGCGATTACAACATAAAAAGCCACTAATGTCTAATAGCTGTTCCCTAGTTTCCCTGCACAAGCTATGATTCATTCCATCATATCAAACCTTATGATGTAATTTAATACCTGGGATCCTCGACTTACCTGTCAGACAATAATATCACTTCATAAACACCAAGCATGAATAGCACTTGAATGTTGCAAACAGCTCGTTGCGCAAATTGTATCTGAAAGAAATGATAGACAAAAATACTTGAATCCAAATAAAAAACAAAGCTTAACTTCCGTATTTCTCTCCCCTATTAACACATCTTAAGCGTACCATATTATAACTTCCGTTTGAATATTGAATTTCGGAATACATTTTGGTTCGCCATGCCTCCAAAAGTGCCAATTTTAAGTAATCAGATTCAATTTTCCATTTGAAGATTTTCTGTGACTTAAGCTTAAAGAATGACCTAAATACGTCATTCTTTAAGTTTTGTGATGTTGCAATAATATTGATTCTAGCATCTGCAATCAAAATTGCAAGTCAGCACGGACCCAGACCGTGGCGTATGCAGAATTTTCTGAAATGTGGGCTGTGTCAAAGCCTGAAGACTCCTTTACTTTTATTGGATTCAATAGGAATTTGCTTGTATATAGTCTTCTTGCTGTGGGGATGTTTACATTACACTTATCCTCATGTCCTGTATGGGTATTCTTAATGAATGCTGCCTCTAGTGTTCATGTAAAGTGGAGGCAATTTAATATACAATTTTTCAGATGCGTTGGAAAACACGTATTGCACGAAAATATTTTTCGTCTTTTAATCGTGCCTTTTCTGTGACTCAACTCAGTTTTAGCGGATGCTTATTGGTTTAAAAGTCCTTATCAGGCAATCCACATTCTGATTCGCACTTTGAAGAAACAAAAGCCAACACAGATAGGTAAATGTTTCGATTTACTCGATTGTGCTCTGCGGCGAGTGAGACCAAACGAGCTTTGAAGTATAAAGGCGATTTTGCCACTCCGTGAAATTTTGATACTTTTAATCACGACTGAGATAAATTTTTCAGGTAAGTCAGATCATGAATAGGACAATCCCCTTTTTTACTAGCAGTCGTAGGAGCGTCTATTTTTTTATGGCTTCTTTTTGGACTCGTTCCATGCATCGCTAGTTTTTTCGTTTCCATCTAGAACATACTTTAACTGGGATGATGCTCTCTTTGAGTGGCCACTCGTAATTGCAACTTTGGAAGAGTATCTTCGTTTTTAGAAGGACTTTAGCCATTTGAGATCAGCACGCTCTAAACTCCGCGTCGTTTGATAATTCCTTTGTTTGCCAATTCCTTGTTTGTCTAATTAGAAGTCCTTTTACTGCGTCTCCTTTTCTTCTTTTTCTATAAAAAGTTCATGACATGTCTAGGTACTTCCCGATATTGGTAATACACTAGAAGGTACTTAAACGGAGTAGTTAACGTTAAAAATACGAAATATTCATGTATTTCCATTTATATTAGGTAACTGCAGTCGGGAAGCAACTCTTCTTACCAAGTAGAATAGGTCAAAGTTTAACTTCAAAGTGAGGAGATGAGAATCATGCGAATCAAAGGGTCATGGGTGCCTACTACCAATTCTTAAGATATTTTGTAGCTTTCTTTATACACGTATCATGGACTTTTCATGGTCTATACATTGACCCTAAACATTTACAATAAGAGGCAGTTGATGCAATATATCCTTCTTGCAACCTTGCATCCCCCCATTTGAAATCTTGATGTTTCAACAACAAGGATATAGCTGTGATAGGTGCTATTTGTATGCTGCAAAATAACAAAGCACATAGCTGGCCAATAAAAACAATCAGTTTGTCAGTCAACATAGCACATAGCTAGTATACAAAATCTAAGGAATGGATATAACAAGGTATCCATCAAAATCAAGAGGGAAACAATGCCCCCTTCGGCCCTAGTAGTATCCCCTCAATTTTTTAAAGCAAGCCCATAGCCACTACTCTTTTCTTCCTTCAATGATCTAAGATGACGAAGAAGTTTAACGGTGATTCCCTCAAGACACAGGTGTTAACAATTTTCTTTGAGTGGAAGAACTTATTAAATTCTGTGATTGACCCAAACGGGGACGGCAAATCAAAGATGATAATCTGGGACCAACTGTGATGTAAAAAGTTGTTTGTTTGATTTAAGATTCCTCCACCACATGACTTGCTAGAATCAATGCGGCTTAACGACTGTTCATGTTCAAGAAATGGCTTAACATGTGTTTTAACTTGTGGAGGATTAATTGGTGTCGGTTGCTACGATACCATAATGGACACTGATGATAAGATTGAGGGAATAATAAGACAAGATGTTGAACGATCAACATTGATTCATGTTTTACGGCCTTTTTGGTAAACTTTACTGTAATAGTACGAGATTTAGCTTTTCGTACAGTTTGCATTATACAGACGCACATATTAATAAATCGATCCCACAACTGTGATATTCGCGACCAACATTTACGTGAACCTAAGAAGGTGCTTCTTGTAAAGGCTGCTAGCGGTTAGCTACCATTCTCGACAAATGTTGATATAGCTTGCGAAAAAGCACTGTACCCTACGAATGGTACACCAATTTCACACTTTCATAACCACACTTGTTCTACCAAAATCCTTGCTAAATGCTGAAATGGACCTAAAGTCTGATGTATTACAGGCATCGCTTCAGAGTAACGTTTTCAGTGTCATCTGAATACCCTCTCTCCTTCATTCATGGGTATATGATATCAAATCAGATAATTTCAAGACTCATCAGATAAATGCCGTGAGTATCAAAGGCAAGTATCTCAAGGATGTGAATGAAGCAAGTGCTTGTCTTAAGTCTTTAAATTTGTCTAATGTGGGCCAACTGCGGGATTATCAAGCAGCAGTTTTCGTTTTCCGCTGCGTGCATAATTTAGTCCCAAGTGTTTTTCCAGACAATTACCGAGCTAACAGTGATATTCATGAATATGATACGAGGAATAGTGATAAATTGGTGATTGAGCTTAAGAGTAGAACCAGATCAGGATTTCGATTGCGATTTCTTGGAATTGCAGTCTGGAATACTCTACCAGTGAGTATCAGGGCGGCTGAGCATTTAACCATTTTAAAAGCTGTAAACGCATGAACTGTCAGCTTAAGAAGCGCAGAAAAAATTCAATAAGTCAAATGTGCCGTGACATCTAGTCATTTGGCTATCAGTCAGCCATATCTGCCTGAAGGCTGAACCTCCGCTCATCTTGCTTGGCCGATGTTTGTTGTTGTTGTTGCAGATGTGCCCTGCTTTTGATCGTTGTTGTTGCTGCTACTGCTGCTGTTATTCTGTTATTCCTTTATTAGATTGAGACCATAATAGACTCTATTTCTCTTTTTATCAAATAGTTATGTCACACCAATTCATTAATTTGTAAAGCATCAAAGTTATAACATTCAAAAATTTTCGGGAGGAGTTCAGCTGACCTCGGATCAAGATGAGCGGCACAAATACCATCAAGGTCACAAGACTTTGACTTTAACCTTCGAAAAGATTTCACAATATTAGCTTTATCAACAGGCATAATATGTCTTTGGCTCACGCTATTAGGAAGAGCCTTAGCCACTAAAGCAGTAAAACGGCTGTGAACATAATAATTAATAGCGGAAAAGATGCGCGTATAATGTTTAATCCACGATAATCTTGGAATAATATCACTAGAAGAAGATTCTTCGAGTTACTGGACATTCAGAACATTTTGCCACTGTCTACCATTTGTCGAAAATTCAGCGCCCGAAAACCGAACTGCACGAAGATGACGCTAAAGCTTTTAATTGTTTTAAAAAGCAGAATTGTGGCAAAGAGTCAAACTTTAGTGTAAAGAGCGAGGGATTGCAGAGGGGACAATTTCATCCGATGAAATTCAAGATCCGATCACTCCTTCGTAAGTTAAAAATATCTCATTTTTTAATTTTTCAGAATTAACCCTCCCCCCAACCCCCCAAAAGAGATTGAATTCGTTGTTTTTATGTCAATCACGTATCTAGGACTTGTGCTTATTTTTCCCACTAAGTTTCATCCCGATCCGTCCACTCTAAGCATTTTCCAAGATTTTAGGTTTCCCCCTCCAATGTCACCTGATCCGGTCGGAATTTAAAGTAAGAGCTGAGAATAGACAATTTTCAGATGTCATTGCAGATTCAGATTTTATTGACATGTGAGAACGCGTGTGTGAGAATAGAAAGATTTTAGACGATTTTGTATATTTAGTATTTTCTCTTTGCGAGGTGGTACTTTTGGGCGGGAGTTACAATTCTCTTTAAGAACGTCGAGGCAGAAACTGTTTGGTCAGAATTTTGGGCTATCTTCGAAATTGGAAATTATTTATCATGAAGTTAAAATTAAGTTAAAATCAGCACATTGTTTTTCCTGCTTGAAAACTCTGAGAGTGTGTTGAGAATGAATATTGAAAAGATACCGGGGGGTTAATAACCGGGGGGTTATTGACACGGGTCTAGGAGGGGGTTAGTTGTTCTCCAATCACATTTGACTATTAAAAAGGGCACTAGCCCTTTCAATTTTTAATCAATCAACATTTTTTGAAGTTTCTACGACAGCAAATGGCCATCTCAAATTTCTATTGGATTTATTTCAGGAAAATAAAAGGTGTGGAGTCGGGTATCTACCCTCCCACCACTCTGAATCTCAAAATGGGCACTAAAACTTCGTATTACCAATCCAATGAGACCCCCGTAATCTATTTTATCACCTTTTTTTATAAACCATGTATGCCCCCCGGGGCATACCTTACAACCCTTGTCCTGAGGGCTGTAGACTATTAGAAAGGGTACTATTCCTTCAACTCGTGACTATCATCTTCAATATCGCCAATAATTTGCTCTAATATTGGGTGCGTGTTTCGAATATGTTCGATAAGAACTCGAACAAGAGGAGATAGCTCACCTTCGCATCGTATCGTTAAGCCATGGGAATCATAAACGTTATAAGGATCCCCCGCAAAAGCCGAGTATCCATTGCCTTGTCCATGTCTCCACTGGGCGATAAGGCCACTATTAGGAATTAAAAGAAAAAATAAAATTAAAGGTAAAAATCTAAACATCCTTATGTACCTAACTTTTTAAACTCACGCTATTTGCGATAACTAAAAGAAGAAAACCTTGATTACTATACAAATAAACTTTCGAGTTTATTGTGTTTCTGCTTTGAGCCTTCATCAGTGCCAGACATGTACACATTCTCAGCAGAAACATTGCAAGTATATATAATTCTCAAAGAGTGGAGCATTACCACGATAGCTTGCAATTAATGGGCTCTGACCAGGCGCGAACTCACGATCTCATGGTTACTAAACCAACACCTTAACCATTTGGACAGGCGCAAAAAGCTAAGGCAAAGGTTTTTAGTGTCAATCTTTTGGGAATTCTTCTCCAGTGAGTGGGTATGGGGAAATTAATTAAGGGTCATTCCATGTCAAAGTAGGCCACTTCAGAACAATTTGTAACCCACCCTCACCAAATTCCTTGAAACTTTCCCTTATTATGGTGAATAACACCAAGACCATTTTTAAATTGAATATCGTGATCAACGTAAAAAGTCATACTCCTAACAGATTATGAGTCCCGCGACCCAACCGGGATTTGTACCCACGACTACCATATCACTAGATCAACGCCTTCGGTGCTCTGTCACTTATCAATTTAGTTCCTGACTTTTTTTCCCAGCTTGATGCTGCGAGAAGAGTTTTCCATTAAAGAAGTGTTTCATAAGGTTCAGCAGTGTAAAACAAATATTTTACCAAAGTGAGGCTGGCTTTGTTGGCCGCATGCTTTTAGATTATTCGAAACCAGCATGTTTTACTTTCTATTCTCAAAACGGAGACTCAAAGACCAAAAACACCACTAAGCAATGTGACTCTGCCATAGGGCAGCACTTGCTTGAGAACTCAGACTGTGCCAAAATGTACACGGACGATCGCTTCCCTATTATAGGAAAGGTCAGGTCTGCATTTCATTTGGCCGTTCTGGAGTCAGTCCACCTAAAAGCAAGAAAACCTTTGCTATGCAGACGAAAAGAATTCGTTTCCTCGCTAGGCCTATTTAATTGATCTTGTTGCAAGGGACACTGATTGGTCCAAAAACACTAGCCATTCAGGCAGTCCAATTTCTGATTGGCTCCTTCAAAATACAGTAGGGTGTACTCTTTCACACATTCCATTTCGGTCATTCTCTTGAAGTTTGTAGAGAATGGGAGCTGTATACTAAAATTTATTGAGTTCAAGTTCGGTACCATGTTCGGTATCAATAATAAAATTTATTGAGTTCATTTTTGCAAGGTACTATTTTTTGCTCCTAGTTTAAATCGTTGAAATCATTATAAGAAAATATATTACTCGATGTGTATATTTTGATCGAAATTCCTTTTGTTAGTGTTTTCCTGGTTGCTCTTTACCTATAGCTCATTATCACAAGATTTTTTTTTTTATTCTGGAACACCCTATTCTTTTTTTATACTTTTTTTTCAAATACTTTATTTTTCAAATACTTATTTGACGGTTATCACACAGTTGATATAGCAATATTTGATGCTATTATAAATTATATACATATTATTATGAATAGAGAATTATTATATTTTTATACTAGCATCAAATCATCATAAATAAAGAGTTAAAAATGGCTCTGAAGCATGGGCACTCCGAAGAGCAGATGAAAATTTACAAGTTGTTTTCTAGGGAAATTGCCTACGGATTGTTCTGGATAATCATGTCTGTATTTTAAACAGTAGGTTGTACGAAAAATATGGTTCAATCCCGCTTTCTAGGGCTATAATGAAAGAAAGGTTGAAATGGCTAGGCCACGTTCTGTGGAAGAAGGATGACAGATTGCCGAAGATTGTCCTTTTTGGCCAACCGTCTGGAGCTATTGCCGAAAGGAAACAGATGAAAGTATGCAGGAGCCAGAGGAAGTGAAGGAAGAACAAGCAATTGAAGATCAAAAATACAAAACGTTAGACAAACTAGTTTAAAAGAGCTACGGTCGAGATAAGAGGCAGGGGTTCGAGGGAAAATCTGTCGGGGTACAAAATTCAGCTCTTAATTATATCAACTTACTTTAAAAAATAGACAGGGAGTTCGTAGTGTACGTATCATCCAAATTAAGACCAAGGATGGACATGAGCAGCTGCCTACAAGCATGGGACATTCGAAAATGTGGTTGCGCATGTGCAGGATGTTTAAACCGACCCCCTACTGACGAGCCATTTGATCTTGGTAGATATTTTGCATTTTTGTAAAGTTACATTCAAAATATATGTTTATTTGGATAGTATGAAACTGTCTTTTCACCCAATGCAAGATATAAGAAGATCAGTTATTCTTTTGCTCACAATGACCAGTGGCAATCTAAAGTTGTTTTATCTGGCAATTTATTATACTTTACTGTATGAGTAGCTTCAGATCTCGCAATTCTCAATAAGGTAAACGTGGACAAAATAAACTTTTCTTAGACTTTTATACCAATAATAATTACTTTTTCTCTTTGGATTCTGCAAACAAGAATCAGGAAAACATTCAGTTTTATGATTTGGGATTGCGTACAGCAATATTGTAGTAATTACATCAACTTGTGCGTGCCTAGCGTATCCTATGATGAGGAAAAATTCGTAATAACAAAATATGAATGGACTCTTCATATGGTGACACACAATAAGCAACGTACGAGAATATCATCACTGTAAACAGTCGTAGCTCTCCGTAACTCAGAAAGGGAATTTCCTTAGTTTCTGATAAGCAGAGTGGCCTCTCTCCCTCTTCATCTGTAAATAGTACTAGATTTTACGAACGTAAAGTTAATCATCATTCACTGTTAGTTGACCTTTTTATAACCAGCATGCTTAAAAGGTATAATGTTACCATACAATCATGCTAAGATGGGCATTGACTTAATACACATTTAGACCTATTACCAAACCCAGGTAATTGGTGGACATCTTGATATCAATATATTCATGATCAAAACCAGTGTGTCTATCTAGGGTAGTCGCAAAGTGTGGACTGTGAAAATATTTAAGATTAGAATAAAGGGAAGGTGTTGTGTTCAGTCCAGGGCTTTAATATATTATCCTGTATTCTTTGTCAAAAAGATGACGTCAATATCATGTGTACTGAAACAGTGCATGCAGACTTGTATTTATGTAAGTTTTGTGGTGAAATCAGTAAAAGAGAGAGAAGTTAACCTCTGCCTCTTGGTATGCTGTCCTTCATAGTAACCAATTGACTTATAGATCACCTTTTCCCATTCCTTAGTTGGATCAACCAATGAAAAAACTGGTTCAACAAACTTGAATTTTGTCAAAGACAGCATTGACAAACTGTTCAGTTTGTCAAAGACAAACTGAATTTTGTCAAAGAGTTTATTAGAAGATTAAAAAGTATCTTATAAGACATCCTGATGTATATTTGTTTATTGGAAGGCTTGTATTTTACGCGAGATCAGACTATATAGCACTTTTAATGTGCCCCAGTTGGTTCAACCAATGAAAAAACTGGTTCAACAAACTTGAATTTTGTCAAAGACAGCATTGACAAACTGTTCAGTTTGTCAAACACAAACTGAATTTTGTCAAAGACATTATCAGAAGATGAAAAGGTATCTTATCAGAAAAATCTTACTAAAGGAGTTTCGCGCGATACGATAAAAGAGTACATGACCGATTTCTTCGAGGCTTCTTCTCTTTGTGAGACCCGTAAATTGATTTTTAAAGGTTTTTCCAAATGAAGTCCAACCGAAGCACATAGGCGCCAATGCTACATTGAACTGTGCTTCGGATATTATTTCTTCACTTGTAAGGTGCGACTCCCAGAACATGAAGCTTCTGGACTTTGTTATCAAATGTCCCAGCGAAGTGCCAATTATCCCTGTTGATACCTTCAGTACCCTCAGTGCCAAGGTGAACTCTTGTCTTGAACAACTGCGCGACATTGCGTTCAAGGTTATTGAAGGACTTCAAAAAGCACATACCCCATGCATCGCGTACCAAGCGTGGCGGAACTGTGTGGGCAAACGTTGGGTTTCGAAATATGCACCCCGTGCCAGAAAGTGAGCGACCCCTTCAATAGAGGCCACTCTCTTAATCTTATATGTTTATTTCCAGGCATTTTAACTCTTTTAATAATGTGTCCATTGTAACGAGAACGATTGCCGGTTATAAAATCTCGATATTCATATTTTTCTTCGTTTATGACTTTTTCCGTTCCACTGTTTCGAAACAATTTGGCCCATAATGTTCTCCGTTTTTGATGTTACAAAAACAAGACAACAGGCCACTTCTAGTTTTGCCAAGGACTATGACTCTCAATTTTTCACTGAAGGTAGAAAAAAAAGAAGTAATTCTCAGGATCTAAGGGGAGGGAAGAAATTTTCGATTTTTACGAAAATACCGAATAGTATTATTCGAGATCTAGGGGGTAAGTAAAAATCAATGGGGGTAACTGCATCCCTATTAACACCATTGGTACTGCACTCTTTAAAGAAAATACCTTTAATTTCCGTTATCAGGAGGGACAAAAAGAAAAAAAGGAGAATACATCAGAAAAGCTCTAGCTATCAACAATCTATTTCCATACAATAATATATAAGAAAGACATCTATCCGGAAAATTGCATTTCCTAACCTGATAGAAAAAAATCACTATGACACATTATTTCTATTAATCTTAATAGAAAAGGGTGTTTTGAAAACAATTTTACAAGTATTTTTAAAAGGGCCTGAAACCTCTCGAAAATGGCGTTGGAGCAAAACAAACAGTACACGATGGTCTAAAACTATATACAGGATATATGCATAAAACTATGCATCAGTACCACTGATGCGTCCTCTATTTTTTTCATTTTTGTTTTGTTTTGTTTCTTCGCTAACAGGGCACTGGAACATCGTAGAGAGGTACTTCAGGGCTCATTTAAAGATAATTTTTAATTTTTTTTTTGTAATTTCGACTTGATAACGCCGCCATAAAGGTGCATATGGCACCCTAAAAATGCACTTTGTATGATACACAATCTATGCTAACCTACCCTTTCTGTAATTATAATTGAAACAATTCTTTTCTATATTGGATGGTCGAATGAAGAAAATGAAGAACAAATTCTCCCAGTTAACAAAAAAGGGCTTTACCGGATGCACGATTGTCGAAGGGGATCGACCAGACTTCATATGACTGCGCAATACAAGTCAAAATTACACAGAAAACAAACGTCACTTTATGAACGCTGCAAATGCGATTTTTATATTGTAATTATTAAAACGTCCGATTAAACTCTTCTTTTTAATTGTGATCTTCTTATATATTTTTCTCAGGATAATAAAGGGAAAATAAAAGTAAAAATAAAACTATTGCAATAATTGAATTAAAATCAAGTAGTTGTAGGCATCAAGCCAAGGCTAATTGTAGAAAAAGCCAAGACAGATAGTCCGATTGAGTGAGAGGCAAATCTGGCATAAGCTCTTATTAGGATTGTATAAAAATGATTTCAGTCCATTTGTTAATAGATAATTATATCTATCATCCAGATGGATGCCAGGAATGAATGTGTCATTCCTAGGGCAGAAGAACTAAGGTAGATAGTGAGGTAGATATACAGTTTTATGCAGTGAAATAAATTAGTTTTGAAAATAAAAGACTAGGAAGTTTTTTGATTAATATGTCTCATTGTTATGTGTCTTAAACCGTCTTCATCCAAACAAACGCAAACTTAGAAAGTGATAATTGAAACTGTAAAAGCAAGTTGGATGGCACCACAAAACTGGTAAAACATTTTCACATATACTTAGACTTCTATTCAGGCCATCTGGCAAGAAATCCCCCAAGATATGAAACGGCTATACGATTTTATCAGGCTCCGGTCCTTTCCTTGCCACCATAGGATCTATCTATTAAAATCAATCAAGAGATACAGGAGAAAACTTTGTCATTCTCACATCACGTTCAAGCCAAGTAAGCTACCTTTAATTACGCACATATAGTATTTTTATTCTCCAAGATCTAAAACGGATCCAAAATAATGTAAATACACAAACAAATTTTTATTTGTAAAAATGACATTTTTTTCCGAATATTGCACGTTCTCTGTATTTTTGGCCTTCCTAGGCAGGGAGTGGGGGATTGAAGTAGAATGTTTGTGTTTATGTAAAAGCTAGGAGATTTTTGAGTTGAGTTGATTTTTCTGGTTTTGGCAACCCTTATAGATTTTCTTATCGAAATTCGTTGTATTCTCTCGATTGTATCAGCTGGTACATGTTTTATTTATACCAAACTTTCAGCAAAATCTGGAAGTCAGTCATTGTTGTTTCTGTTTCCTGTTTAATAAATAAATTTGTATATAAAACTAAAAATAGGACTGGAATGAAAAGTTGAAAATTGTTTTTGCACTGTATGATCAAGGATAATTCTATTTTGCTGTGGTAAGCAAACTCTCTTTACATATAAAAAATAACAGTACAATTACTAATAACTTCAAAGAGGGTAAAAAGTTACACATAAAATGGGTTAATAATTGGGCACTGACTTGACTGGATAATTGCATGCTGTAAAATCCCCAAAAAAAGGCTTCACATATGTATCAAGATTCTTAATAAATGTCCTACTTTTGCCAGAAATCGCAAGAAACCATAGGGAAATTGAACATTTCACAAAATATGGGAGGGGGCCGGGCCCGAAGGCCCCTCCCCTGCGTACGTGCCAGCACCCATCAAAAGCTACAAACCTGAGAAAATGTGTCTGATTCCAAATCTTTGTTAGGGATGTATAGGGTTAATCATTATCACTTAACAAGTTAAAACAACCAAATGTCATTTCCCTTGGTACTTTGTACTTGGTACAACCGAAGTCCTTGGTACTTTGTCAGATATAAAAGTTTCACTGAATATTTAACGACACACAGAACTTCTTTGTGTCTTTGAATCTGTTTGAACACTCATCAGCTCAGAACGCGTATTCAAAGGAGTGGGGGGCCTATGGATCCACTCCCGAAGTTTCATGATTCGCTCAATGATTTTCAGTAATTCGCTTTTTTTGTTGTTTGACAAGCTTAAACCCTTAAAAGGTCTCTAGTTTCAAAAGAGTAAAATGGAATGAAGACAGTTAGTAAAGAGTTGCGTGAAAATATTAGAAGTAAGATAGGATATGATGATACACATATTGAAATTCTGTTAAGAGAGTTAGAAAAATATCAAAATGAAATCAAAGAATCAGAACCTCAAAAAATACAATTAGAAAATAATCAAAAGAAATTACAAAGTGAAGTTGAGAAATTGAGAGAGAAAGTAGAAACTGAGGCACCAAAAATTGACAAACTCAATCAATTAGAATCCAGGAAAAAAGAATTAGTAGCATATGCAAAAGAGGCAATTCATGAAATTCAGCAAGAAATAAGTGAAAATGAGCGTAAAATACGAGATTGTGAAGGATGTTTTGAGCAAAAACACAAATAAAAACGAAAACACAGAGGAGGAAGGAGCAAATGAAATAAATATAGAGCAGGAAACAAGGGCTAAGCTTGAACCAAAGGCTACCTGATCATTACAACAAATTTCATAATCCATCCAAAAAACACAAATAAAAACGAAAACACAGAGCAGAAAGCAGGAACCAAAGGCTACCTCATCATTACAATAAATTTCATAATCCATCCAAAAAACACAAATAAAAACAAAAACACTGAGCAGGAAGCAGGAACCAAGGGCTACCCCATCATTTCAATAAATTTCATAATCCATCCACAAAACATACATAAAAACGAAAACACTGAGCAGGATGCAGGAACCATCTTGGAAAACACTTAAAGCGGAGAGATTAGAATGAAACTTGTTGGGAGGAATAAAAACATGTCCAAGATACGTGACTTACATAACCGGACTGGATCCGCCCTCTTTGGTGGAGTTGGGGGAAGGGGGAGGGAGTAATTCGGAAAAATTAGAAAAAAATGAGGTATTTGTAACTTACAAACGGGTGATCAGATTTTAATGAAATTTGATATTTAGAAGGAACTCATGTTTCGGAGCTCTTATTTCAAATATCGACCAGATCTGTTGACATTGGGGGGAGTTAGAGGGGGAAATTGGAAATCTTGGAAAACGCTTAGAGAAATCAGAATGAAACTTGGTGGGTAGAAGCAGGGGTCATTTTGACAAAGGTGCAGAACTTTCCATTTACCCAGGTTGAAGTCAAGTGTCTATATTGCTAAGGTCTATATTGGAATTGTTGTGCTAAATGTTGACAATGGTCAAATTTTGTCACTCTGTTAGGGTCCATGACATGCCATAAGATAGTTTTGCTTCAGAGATGCAATTTAAGCCCACTTGGTAATAGTGACCACAAGATAGGAATGGGCTTTAATGACCATTATTCAGTTGTTTAAAGCTGACAGCACTGTACAACAGGAACTCCAGATAGAGTATATGAGATGGTTGGGTATAACAAGCATCCTCAGCCTCCTAGCAAGACACTCCTATGATGAGAGCAATACTGTTGTAAAAAAAAGAAAAAAAAATAGAATTGCCAATGACCAGGACTTATTCAAAATTAGAAGACAGCTTCTGAACCTTCAGGGCAAAGGCAACCAGATTGATTTCCAACATGTTCTAAGTCATAAAGGCAACAAGTATAATGATACTGCTGATTTACTAGCATCCAAGGGCTTCTTGTTAAACCCAAGTCCTCCCTCTGACCTCAATTTACGAAACATTACTAGGCAAAGATCTAATGTTAAGCACAGTAAATTGATTTTATCTCCCTTTCATGCTAGATTACATACAGTGCTATATTACCGCCTTCTTAATAGTTAATTATGTAATTGGAAGTTACATATTTTACCTTCAGAGGTAGGTACTTCAGAATACCTTCCCATGACATACCTTAGCCTTTAGACCCATACCTAAAGGTTTCATTTCCTAACATAACCCCTTTCCAAGATAGTCAAAAGTTACTAAAGTAGAATTTTACCACAAAAGGGTCTCCCCTTGGGTCTCTGATGGCTGTACACTTGGTGTGTGGTTTAATTTTAGCCTGGCTTATTTTAACTGTGCTTCCTTGAGAGTACCTTATCAACCCTTCTCTTCCTTTTGTAGCTGCTTAGTGCAGTGCCTGATTCTGATTGATTTTGCATGCCTTATGTAGGCTAGTTTACTACTGACTGAGCCCCCCCCCCTTTGATCACACCCGGAATATACGCCCCTGAATAAATCAGTGCCATAGCCAGACTATCTCTGTAGGGCATGCTTATTACCTACGGGCATATTTTAGGGCATGCTTCATACATTTAAGGTGTACAGGCCAGCCTGTTCACCACTTAACATAATTTTTGTGTAACCCCTCCTGAAACATTGGTGAACCATTTTAAAAAGCGGAGCGAAAAATGGGGGGAGGGCTCAACCCATATTTTAGCTACTAAACATTTAAAAATTGGCATCATTTCAACATAAAATCCAACATTTCCAAAATATTTGGGGGGGGGGGGGGAGGCAAGGGCAGACGCATATGAACTAGGGGATGCTATTTTATCTGATGAAATTTTTGTGATTTAATATACGGAATAAAGGTGTTAATAACAAGGTTAAAGATCAAAGGACTAATAATAATAATTATAATGACAATATACATGAGCTTTCCAAATTACATTGGCTCGTTACCTCCCCCAATGAATAAAGCAGATATAAACAAATAACAAAATAAAAGTGACAAGTCTAGGCAACCAAGCTATAAATATAGAAACAAGTAGGTTCTCCATGGTGGTGGTCTGCAATCTTGGCCCGTAAAGTGTTTCAAGGGGTCTGGAACCTATTAAGGATTGACTTGAGTTAAATGAGAACTCAAGCTCCTAGGGTATAGGGCAAAAAGGATCAGTAAAAGTGAAGGCTAGTCCGCCAAACTCTTCTGTTAATAATATATAGTTTATCCCACTGGCTAGACTGTGCAGGCTCGTCCGGCGGCTATTCTGTTAGTAATATATGGATTATCCCACTAGTTAGACTGTGAAGGCTCGTCCGGAGGCTCTTTTATTAGTCATATGTAGCCTATCCCACTGGCTAGACTGTGCGGGCTCGTCCAGCAAACTTTTCTTTAATAGGAATATATAGTTTATTCATCTGATTAGACCCTGTAGGCTCGTTTTGAAAACTTGCTGTTAGTAACATAAAGTTTATCACACTGGTTAGATACATTATGCTCGTCCGGCAGGCTATGCTAATAATGTGACCTTACGAGTCATTCACTAGACTAGAAGTCCTGGTGCTCTTAAGAGTTAACTTTGGAAAAAACAAATTTCCGAGTATATCAAAAGATATTATGTCCATCTAATCTTTTGAGCTAGTTACAATATCTAAGTCGATTTAAAAATTTGTTGGTTTAGTGGAGGAAATAGGTCCTTTCAATATATCTTTATTCTGACTTGTTGTTGACGATAGCTTGATGTTATAGATAAAAAAAAGAAGAAGAACTATTTTAAGAGAATATTTATGTTACAACTTAAGAGTATTCTTATGAAACAGAAATTAAATTTAAAAAAACATGTTTTTTCACCTGAAAGTAAGCAGCAACATTGATGAAGGGGGAAACAGAAATATTGTAAAACGCTTAGAGTGGAGAGATCGGGATGAAGCTTGATGGAAAGAATAAGCACAAGCTCTAGATACGTGATTACCATAACTAGAACGGATCCGTTCTCTTTGTAAGAGCTGGGGGGTGTTAATTTCGAAAAATGGAGGTATTTTTAACTGAAGAAGGGATGACCGGACCTTAATGAAATTTGACATTTAGAAGATGTCCATGTCTCAGCGCTCTTATCTCAAATCCCGACCAGATATGTTGACATTGGAGGGAGTTTGAAGGGGAAATCGGAAATCTTGGAAAACACTTAGAGTGGAGGAATCGGGATGAAGCTTGATGGGTAGGCCATCAGGAACACTTAGCCTTTGGATAGAAACGATTTTCAAAGTACAAAAGGCATCATGTATTAAAAATAAAGTAAAGCAAAACTTTCCTTGAACACAATTCCAAAGGAGCAAGCCCCAAAAGACAAGAAAATTTAGATGCAAAGCGCCTAGAAAAGGTTTACGTCAAATGTTTGTATTTTCTTGTATAATATCATATCTATAGCATACATACACAAATATACTTTTGTCTGTCCTTAGGTAGTGGACAGTGGTCTGGCTGGACAACGTGGACTAAATGTACCAAAAATCTAATTTGCAACTCAGGTACACGCGAAAGGAAGCGAGTTTGTAACGATCAACAAACAACTTTAAAAAATGTCTTAGTGTTTTATTATTATTGTGTGGAAATGCCAGCAAATGGAACAAAATGGATTTGTAGGTGTTTATCAGGAGTAGTTACGCATTTGAATGCGGTTTCTAAATTTACTGCAGAAAAAGGGCACATGTTCAAAGCCACACCTTTGCTAAAAATACCTTATAAGTTTCGTATTTGGTGTTAGTTAGTAAAAAGAAAATAACTGTACACTGAAACGAATCTGTATTAATAGCACAAAAACAAAATTTTCACATAAGTGGTTAATGCACAAAGAGATAGACTTTCAAACTTTAAACTTCGATTTTCTCTAAAGAGAACAAGTGTGACATGTCTTTTGCTGGGACAACAATTTTTTGGGGTCAACCCCTCTCTTCACCCTCATTACACACATGCGTGTTACTAAGATAAAAGGAAACTACTTGTATACTTTGAGTTTTAAGTCAAATCTAATCAGAATAGATCCGTCTAGGATTCCTTGGTTTCATTAGTTGATACAGCAATCATAACGTTGATGGCCATGTAAAATGGATCTAAATCAAAAATTTTAAAACTCACAACAATATGTTTTGATTTTGAACAACTGGCCCGTATTAATTTGACTTCCACTTGATAAATGAGTTTTCGAACGAAAAGTTGAGAGTTTAAGCCATTATTTCCTTGAAGGGGATTTTCTCTATTTGCAATATATCATTGCAATCTTTTACTATTTTCAAGGAGTGATTGTGAAGATATAGGAAAAATGAAACTGTTGAATTCAGTTTACTTAAAATTGCTACCAGTAGCAAATTAGAAAAGGATCAGAGCCATCAGATGTTTTATTTGAAATTTTGCGCCCCTAAATTAGCTCTGCGCGGTGGAAATGCCCCCTGGCGTCCAGCCTCGTTGCAAATCCTGGCTGATGGGCCATGAAACGGAGATCAGCACCGCTAGTAGGGACTGTAAAGTCCAACGCTGTCTTATTTACCTTTTTTGTTTAAAGCGGACAACACTTTCGAAGTAGTATTTCTCGGGTTCTACCAACAATTGAGATCCTGCACAAATTGACTTGATAAAGTCGTTTTCCCCAATTCGACCATCTGGGGGCTCAAGGGAAAGGAAAAAATAGAAAAAAGAAGGTATTTTTAACTAATGAGTCGGTAATCAAATCTTAATGAATTTTGATATTTAGAAGGACCTTGTGTCTCAGAGCTCTTATTTTAAATCCCAACCGGCATTGAGCCTCCTATTTTCCTTTTAAATCGGTCAATTGATTCTTAGAATTTTGCAAGAGCTCATACCATATGAGCTCTTACCTCTTCTGACCTCATCACAAGTGCCATATAAGCTCTTAGCTCTTGTTATGGTTTAGTCTGGATTTCTATGCACTGGTCAAGATTTATTGTCCGGGGTAAATTTTCACCAGCATTGAATCGTCCAGAGTACGTTTCGGTGGGAGGGGAATTTTTCCGTGGAAATGGAGCCAGATATCCTGACATTATCAAAAAACAATCGAAAATTTATTAAAAAATTTGTTTTTTCAAATGGAAGTAGGAAGCAACATTAAAACTTAAAACAAACAGAAATTATTACGTATATGAGGGGGGGTTGGCACCTCCTCAACACCTCACTCTTTACGCTAAAGTATAAATTTTGTCGCGATTCTCTGAAAACGACTCCAGAAATGCAAGAGTCTTTTAAATAGAACAATAAGTAACTTGTTTCTAAAGTGCCAAAAACTTTAGCGTTGTGCCCTTTCACTCGGTCGAGATCGGAGGCCACCACCGAGGGGGGAGGTTTCCCAATTGAGAGCGAGATTGGGAACGCCGAATCGGGAGATAGTAATCGTGACTCACGAAGATCTGCGTTCTCCCATTGTCGCGTGAGTTTGCTGGCAAGCTCCTGCGGGGATTTCATGTTTGCCGAGAGAGTTCCTCCAGGCGTTCCCAAGAGATCGAGGCTAGGCTCGCTTCTTTTCTGGGACGCTGCACGCAGATCACCCGATTGGTATGGCGCTTGAGCAGGCCGATCTCTTTGTTCGGAGTGACGAAGATGGGATGCAGTCCGAAGATGCGAAGGGCTTCGATGATGCGGCATGCTGCTCAGTAAAGACTGTATTGATACTTTCAGGTAAGCCCATAGCTGGGATTTTTTCCCCATTTGCAGCGACCGCTGCTTCGCTTGTGAATTGGCCGAGAGCACGTTTGAGATGAAAGTCTCCTCGTCGAAGGTAAAAGCTTCTTGTGGTGACATCTTGAGTCAACTCGCAGAGATGGTAGTAGATCCCTGCAAAGGTGGAGTCGAAAAACCATTGAGCATCATGTGCCTGGTCCGCAGGCATGTATCCTTTTTGAAAACGAGTGAGAAATTCAAGCTCAGTAGTTTTTTTTCCGTTGATTGGCGAAGGAACGTCATAATTGATCCAATAATTGAGAGCTTGATCTCCTCCAGCGCTTCGAGCGGATAGCGGTCCGACAGTGTGCGGAAGGGCGGCGCTTCGACGTGCTTGCTCACGTCGCTTTTGCCGATCGCGTGGCACGACGCGCAATTGAGTTCCACCAGCGCCTTGCCGTGTGCGGTTCCGGAATCCTGCGCTGCCGCGCTTGCAGCCGCAAACGCCATCGCCGCTACGGCAAGCAAACGGCACATGCTTTTCATTGAGACCATGCCGCCCTCGTCGATTGATGCAGGATAGGTCCGATTCCGCTGGCCGCCCTTGATCCGCATCAATCCGATTGTTGATGCGGTTCATCGAACCACCAATTTAATTGACGTGACATGTCAGTAATTCAATGAATCCTAAACCAAATGCATATGGAAAAAATCGGTCTTGAGAAAAAAATAAGCCTTTATCAACCAATTCCCAATAACTGAATTTACAGATTAAAGGATCAATAGTCTCAAATTATTAAGCTACTTATTATAAGAAGGCTGTGAGGATACTGACATTATTTGTAATGTCAGAAATCATTATTTCTTGAAAAAAAATAGGCACAGTACATTAAGAACTTTTTTTTCAGTGGAAGGACCCCCTCGGAGGTAGGTGAGACCAGTGATTCCACTATCCCTAAACTTCTACAAAAGAAAGGTGGGTTCTACCGAATCTTCTCAATAATTAACGCTAACAGGGCCGTTTAGACAGCAAACCTTTGTATTGTTTTATTGTAAACCGAAGACTGGCAGGATCAATACAATATACTAGGGTATATAGGAGTGCTGTTATTGATGTTAAAAATAAAGATCACCATCTAGTGTCTAGCCCGTGTCTAGGGTTAATATAAAGCTGAAATTTCGGAAGGATAACTACCTCCCAAGAAATTTTGATGTTGGTAGACTCCAGGATGAAAATTTGAGAGAAACTTTCCAGGAACAGTTGAATACTAAACTGGAGAGTATGAAATTTGACAATGTGGACCATGGATGGAATGATTTTAGGAAAACAATTTATGAATTTGCTGATGGTATTTTACGGAAGAAAATTAATGAAATATCATCAAATCGTATTTCGACATTTCTCTCATCCTCACAATCATTCATCAAATCTTCTTCATTATATCCATCATGACGAATCATCGTATTTTTTGATTTGATAAAATTGATCACCTGTCTTTGTGTAATGGATTTCCACCAATTCATCTTGGATTCTGTTTTATGAATAAACATCAAATGCTTATCTGTTAAAACCAACATTCCTTCTTTTCCGCCAATTGAAAAGAACTTTTTTCCTTCTCGCCACACAGAAACTAAATGTGCCTGAATCTTTTCTTCAGGTTCCATATTCGTTGAATTATTAGACTTTGTTAAAAACTAATACAATTAGCTTTTAAGTGCAAAATCAAAACCTATATTAGCTTGGCTTAATATTACAAAAGTCTTGGGAATCCTCTCTAAGGACCGGCAGATATTCAGAATGTCATCAGCATAAGAAACAACTGAGAGGTTGCGACCAAACAGGACGAAAGATGAGGGACACTGTGCTTGAGGATCTAGGACGTAATTAATAAAGATTGTTGGAAAAGAGATAGCTCCCTGCCTCGCACCTTTGCAAAAATCGACAAGTTCGTAACACGGTACGGAAGGACTGTATTTGTCGGGAGGCAGCTTAAGGTGAATTTTAAGCCTCGAGTACACGTCTCAGAAAGCGGTAATGACGGACGTATTCACTCCTCATTTTGGTCTTAGAGAAGCTACATACCTACCTAGTTGGAAGCCACATAGCCTACCTGCCTAGTTGGATAGCATAAGACATGCTAGAACACATTATTATCCACCTATTTAGGTGTTTATGCATTTCCTAATGGAATTAATTATCTAGCTAGTCAGATATTGTCACTAATTTGCAAAGATAATTTACTAATTGGCATAGATGGATAATATAAGAAAGGCTAGGACAAAATGTTATCCACCTAGTTAGATGTTCATGCTACACCTAAGGAAAATAATTCTCTTGCTCATTTGATATTATCACCAAACTAGCCTACTTAGAGAATTTATTGCCTGTCTAATTGGATAATATAAGAAAAGATGTTTCATTTTCCTTTAAGATGTTTTACTCAGAGAACCTTTATATCCTAAAGCTTTTTTGTCAACATTAGGATTCGAATGGATTTCCAACATTTTTATTTCAAAACATTAAGCTTTCAATCATTTTGATTTTGCTAAAACATTTTGCACGATAATCTATACAACGCTTGAAGAAATCTCTGTCTCGCATACTAGAATGATTAAGCTATTTATTGCGTGTTCCCATATGGTTGGAATAACTGACACACAGGTGGAAAATGAACCTGCATGTTAAATAATACTCTAGAGGATATTATAAAATAATATTGCGAGTTGATCTTGGCGTATTTTTTACTTTTAGAGTCTTATCTACATGCAACGGAGATCAGAATCGAAATGGGTACGACACACCTCAAATCACTTACTTGTCAACAAAATAGTGTCTTTGTGAAAGCGGCTTTCGTTTCCCCTTGACCAATCAATCCCATTTCCACCGGCATAAAGCTAGCTGGAATTTCAGCTCTCGTTATTCGCTCGCATTCCTATTCGCTATCATGAGTATTGCCAATGTGATCGCGGAGAAACTTGAGGAATGGGAACACTGGGCCATACGGCATTCGACAACGATTCGGCACTGGATTGTGCCGACGAACTGATCGCTGCAAAGTCGCCAGCCAACTTCATCAAAACCGTCGCCAAGGCTATTCGAAGTTCCGTTCGCGTCCAGGACGGCCACCGCCGCCCCTTCGCCCGCATACCCAAGCGCGATCGCCTCCCCGATGCCCGACCCGGACCCGGTGACGACCGCAACATGACCTTCCAACAACCCGCTCATTGCCTTGCTCCCCGATGGATTTCGTTTGCGGGCGAATGTTAGCAAACGGCCCGCCAATCGAAAGAGCGCCGTTGGCGCCGCATCCCCCGCGCGCTAGTTTCGAACCATGCCTGAAGGACAGACCGCGCCCATTCTGAACGTGCCGTCGAAGTTCGAGCGGCCGCCGCTGCTTGCCGAGGACATGACGCCGTTCAAGCTGGCGTCGGGGTTCGAGCCGGCGGGGGACCGGACGACACAAGGTTTCACTTGGACAATGCCTAGAAAAAGACGCAGTACTCTCAAGAACGTCCCTTGATGAGCTTTGGCTAAAGACGCAGGGAAGGTCATCGTGAAGAGGCATCGTTGCCACATTATGCGCCGATTGGCGTGGGCAGTCCTAAGTCTAAGTAAGTAAGAATGTTTTCCTGGGTAGAAAAAGGCTTGTTTTGTTTAATTTCCTGGTGATTTCAGATTTTCACGAAATGTGGGTAGAAGTCTGCACTTTTAGCAAAACCTGCAGAAGTTAGTTTTTTTACTGTTTTAAAAAGTAAATTTAAGAGAAAGAGTCAAACTTTAGGGAAATGAGCGGGACGTTTATTACATCATTTTATTATATATTTATAAATTGCTTAATCATTAGAACTATTGCATCTAGAATGTCTATTACAAGTTAAAGTGTCATAATGACTTCCATGATGACAAGATATCACGCTTGTTACCAAATGATGGCAATTTTAAACCATTCTCAGATATTTCACCCATATTCAAACAAGTGTATCTTGATTGTGCCATTGATCATTACTACAGTTTTCCTCATACCTATTCTTTACATAGTGAATGCCTTCATTTTTCAAACTGTTTTTGAAGGTTAGGGTCAGAGTGGGAAATTTAAGTACTGAAAGGCTGGCATAAAACCTTTCTCTCTTAAGACACTATTAGAAATGGGTAAAACCAAACTTGATGAAACTTATAGATTCAAAATCAAAATTCTTTTGATGTATTTATTAATATCAAAATTTCGTTTTTTTAGGGTTTTGGTTACTATTAAGCCGGGTCGCTCTTTACTATACGTTATCACGAACTGTTTGATAACATGAATCTCTCATTTTATTTGAGCTCAATAAATAATAAAACAAAATCTTCTATTTTTTTCTTCTATCTTCAGTCGGTTTGTGGTGGATTAATAAGATCAGCTGTAACAACCATATCCATACAGCATTCAAGTTGCAATGGCAAATTCAACATATGGTACCGACGAAAATGCTAAAAAGTGAATGAAATTTTTGCTCAAGCTTCTCAAAAGTCAAGCTGATACAACCTATTTGTCGTTTAATGTCGGTACATCAAACCGTCAAAGGTGCATAGATTTTCAACCCTCGCGCTCAGATTGTATCAGCCCACTTATCATCCATTAACGTATCAATAGTATTTCTTTTGTAACAATTCACAATCGGTCCCTATTAGCTTGATGTAGTTTCCAAAAGGTTTATTTTTCCATTTAACTGAGAAGAGGGGGAATGACGAGCTTGGTGATTGGCTATCCCAAATTCAATAAAGATTTGGTGTTGATAAGTTTGAAGTTTTTCTAATTGTGAATTTGTATAAAACTGCGGTTGATAGGAACATCTAAAAAACGAACGAAATTTGCATATTTATTTTTTTTTGGCTAAATGGCTTTCTCATAGTTTTGATCGGATGATTTTGAGAAAAAAAAGGAGCGGGGGATGAGGTCTAGTTGCCCTCCGGTTTTTCGGTTACTTAGAAAGCCAACTAGAACTTTTAATTTTTTACGAATGTTTTTATTAAGATATAGGTAACTTCTAAATTAGCTTACGTAAAAAACTTCTGTATTCTCATGTTTTTATTACGTAAATGAGGGGGTTCATCCCCTCGTCAGTACCTCGCTATTTACACTAAAGCTTAACTTTTGTCCCAATTTCTTAAGAATGGATCACAAAAGCCGTAGAATAAATAGTTGGGATTGAAATACAATGACATGTATTTTAAACAGACGTCTTTTTTGTTATATCCATAAAAAAGAACACGCAAAAAAACAACAACACATAACTATCAACATGCTAATCATGTTTAGTAGAAACAACTTCTTAGAACAAATAAATCTTTGATTAAATGCTGTACTATTTAAAAAGAAAAGACTTGTCGACCCTATATTTCTCTAAATCCAATTTTATAAAAGAGTATCAGAAATTGATAAAAACAAAACTTGTAAAATGTCAATCAACAATTTCTGAATCAAGCTGTTTAGTTGTCAATAAAACACAATCGTACCTAAGGAAATTTTAGGTTGCCAACGTTTCAAATATTATTTTTGGGGGCATCACTCATTTTCGTAGGCATGCCGAAATTAAATTTTATAAACAAAATCTTAAGAGCACTGACAATGAAGTAAAGTTGTGGAGAACAATAGATTAGTTTTGAATAGTAAATCAAATAAAAGTTGCTGCTTAAAGATAAAGTTATTAAGTTAAAAATTGGTGCTTGCTGCAAGGATTGGGTCAAATAAGCAATGGATAAGCATTATCGACACGTTACCTAATGTCTTTAAAGCTCATACTGTTGCCTCTTAAATTTTTAGACTTATTGAGAGCCCATGAACCAACAGAAATGGTTTAAGCAAAATCTGATTGCCCTTTTTGTCTTCGAGAGACTAAACAATCATCCGATACTTGATTTAGCAATAGTAACAATTATTTCGGTTAATTTTACAAGTAACCTAAAAGATTATTGCAAAACAAATTTATGGTGATTTCGAAAGAGCATGAAAACCCTCAAAAATGGCGTCACTTCAAAATAAGATTGCACCTTTGGATTCAGCATGGTCAAAGACCTTGTAGAGGGTAATTACAGGCGCACGCCCTGAAAAACAAGGAAAATCACTTTGCTGCCTAAGTAGCACTGATGCCTCGTTTTTCTACCCCGGCTAGCGGGTTAACAAAACATAATAGATGTATGTTTAATAGCTTATTTGAACGGAAATAAAAATGGCTAGTGCCTTTTTTTAGTAGAAAAGCTCGTATTCCTCCTCTCTGAGTGGGTAAGACGCTTGTTGTCTTAGACTCTGTGATAAATCCTTAAGTCCACTTTTGTGTTATGATTCGAGGTACTCGGGTCAGGTATCACCTCTAAGTGTTTGCTCTGTTTTAGAAGGGTCAACAGATCCTCGAAATAGTTACCTGAATTGTTATTGTTTCTTTGTTACAATTTTTTTTTCTTAATTTTTGAGTTTCCGACTTCATCTTGTATCCTATTCTCACTTCAAAGTGTCTGTTTATGTTACCTCCGCTTCTGTTGACCAAAAGAACAGATTCTTCGTTATTCTGTTTCAGTCTCATTAGTGCTTCTACCACTTCCACTTGCCACAGAGACCCAGCGAAAAGTGACACGCTCTTTGAAGATAATCGAGGAGAACATCATAACTTTCAATTTGAGAAAGCATCAATTGAAGAATTAGTAGAAATTATGAAGAATTTGAAGTCAAATGCTGCTGGTATTGACGGTTTGAATCTGAAAGCATTCAAAGCAGTTTCAGTAAGAAACCGTTATTTATCACCTTCTTCGAGAATGTTTTTTATCCTGTTTATGGCACACATACGATCTAAAGTTCACTAGAGCCATCTAGCATGAGATCAAAAATGACGACAATTCCGCAACACTTAACACTTTCAAGACATTTTTTTTGATGCTCCTAAAATTGATTCGCGTGCCTTGCGCAAAACCCGTGGCGCGTAGTCGTTGAGAAAGGTCTCCAGACCATCGCGCATCACTGGACCGGTGTATTCGCCGGCCATCGGAAAGGGGCCCTTGCCCACCACTTTGGTGGGTAAGCCCAGCTTGGCCAGCGTATGGCTGATGGCCTGTTCGAGGTATTCGGGCTGACCTTCTTCCACCACCAACAGCACCTTTTTGCGCGCGGCAAATTGTTCCAGCTCGCTGCGCACTAAGGGGTAGGTGACATTCAGTACGTAAATCGGAATTTGGGTTTTGCCGTAATAATCGGCAAGGCCCAGTTCGGCCAAAGCGCGCATGAGGGAGTTGTACAGGCCAGTGATGGAAGAGCGATACCAAAACACCAGTACCATTATCGCCAGCCAGTTACCCGTTACCGAATGGTACAAACTCATCAGTAACCCCACTGTGGCAGATGCATTACTCGACCGTTTATTGCACAACAGTCATCGAATTGAACTGGCTGGCGAATCGATGAGAAAACTAGACCAATCCGATCACTTAAGGTAAAACTGGCAGGGACGAAAAAGAAGATGAAAAAGTGATCGGATAAAACCGAAACGACCGATCGGATTCACCGAAATACGCAGCTTTTTATGTCTTACTATTTCATTGGTCATGTCATAGACAACGGCATATTAAACGAGCGCTTTATTATAGTTATGGTTGTAATCTCAAAGATCTTGTTTGTTTTTTTTTCAAAAAACTTGGTTCAACAAAATCTTTGGTAACGGTCGTTTATTACAAGACATTGGTTGTCATGGCCCAGTGGTGATGGTATTCTCCTTATGAACGCAAGGATAGAATAGAATAGGATTTATTGGCTAAAATAGCACAAAATCTATTATAAGTGCGTCAGAACAATTACAATGATAAAACAGATGTTAGAGGATAAACATAAAACAAAAAGTTAAACCAATTATTAAAATGGGAAACAAAACAGGGTATAAAAGAGTTTTTGTACCTCATGGTCAACATTTGGGGACACAAGTCAAGTTGGGTATTTGAAGCTGCTCTGGTCGACTTGGATCTTTATGGCGCCGATGGTTTGGACGTGGTGCGAGCGCTGCGCGCGAGCCAATCGCAACTGCCGGTACTGGCCATGTCAGCCGCCAGCAGCGAGGAAACGCGGGAGGCAGTACTTAACGCAGGCGGCACCGGATTTGTGCAAAAGCCCTTCGATTTTTCAAAACTGGTACAGACGCTCAAAATTGCGCTAGACGGAGGACAGGGTCATTAGCAGTCGCGACGATCTTTCCCCCATCACGCTGCGCAAGATTCGCGCCCTGCGTGAGGATTTTGTCGACAGCTTTGCCGAGCGTATTCCCAAGCTGAAGGCTTGGCGAGGCCAGGCTCGCCAAAGATCCTCCCCCTCTGGAATTGCTTACTAGGATGTGCTAGCCTCATTTCGCCACGGTGGCGTGAATATACATAGTCTTGGCTCAAACAAACGTAACATTTTCATTTTATCCTCCCAGAGATAACCAAATGCACAAAAGTGTCTGTTTTCTTCGTTTGTTTAAATTTGCAAGGAAATGTATTATGAAGTCAACATTTTTTCTTATTATTACTGCTGTAAGCAATGAAGCTTCTGCTGCATAATGCGTAATACTTATGGCTCTTTCGAAATTTGTTTTTGCTAATACCAAGATTTAAACTAATGGAATGTAGCATGCAGGTGCATCTAATAGAGCAAAAATCAATAAACGGATCTTCGGTACGGTTATGTGTGTTTTCTTCTTTAAATTAACAAATTTAGCTGAAGACAAGAGCACTTTTACAATTTGGATTGCAACCGAATTTGTCAATAGGTTTATTTTTGAGAAGCGATTGACAAGAATAACCATTTTGTTGTACATTTTATTATAAAAGATAATAGAGGAATGTCCAGAGTATCTGCCTTGTGGAGTTAAGTGTGTAGTACATGTAAAGTATCCTTTCTACGCCTGGAGTACTTAAAAGCGTTTCACAAGTACTGTAACATTAAAACCGCTTGTATGCCTTTCGTTAATTTTCTTGTCTGCACTCCCTGGTAACGCCTAGCTCGCTCGGTGGTTTCTCTCAGCAATCCAAGGTAATACTGTAGCACATAGCTCTTGAAAAAGATGCCTTTTTGTTCCAATGTTTCTCAAAAATCTCAAATAAGACAAAATAGGAGGAAGAATCAGGTGTACGTCCATCGAAAGAAAAAATCATTATAATCTTCATATGGAATGTCTGTTATGTATGGGATGATGGTATGTATGAAATATTTGTAGAATGTCTCTAGTTGTTGTAGCAATGGTCACTTTTAAATTTCCATTTCTGAGTGGAACGCGGCTCAAATAAAAATTAAGTATATGGCACTAAATAGGTAAAAGAAGCTAGGAGGATTGTCAAACCAATTATAAAACAAGATTTACGGAAAAAAAAAATCATATTTTGAACTAAGACAGATAGAATTTTTTTTTCGACGGCAATCGATAGCTCTTGATGAGCCGATCAAAGTATATGACATCCATTTTTTGGTACGAACATTCCTTCATGATATACCAGTTTGAAAGTTTCAAGGTGTTGAAAACTTCAGTAGTAAGGTACACACTGAAACGAAATCTAGGCCAATACAAATTGTGAGACATGTAGAGGATTTGTAAGCAACAGTTGGCTGTTAGGTAATAATCACCTTAGGCATTGAGGGGTTAGCAACTTTTGCTAGTTGGTGTATTTATTATTTGTTTCCAGTGTATCTGATGGTAAAACCAATTTGGCACAAGGTCGATCGCCTTGTCCGGCAGGAAGCGGTCGGTAATATAGCGATTCGACAGCGTCGCCGCCGCCACCAGCGCCGCATCGGCAATGCGCACGCCGTGGTGCAGCTCATACTTCTCCTTGATGCCGCGCAGGATCGAGACGGTGTCCTCCACCGTAGGCTCTGTCACCATCACCGGCTGGAACCGGCGGGCCAGGGCCGCGTCCTTCTCCACGTACTTGCGGTATTCGTCCAAGGTTGTGGCACCCACACAGTGCAGTTCACCGCGCGCCAACGCCGGCTTGATCAGGTTCGCCGCATCCATGGCGCCATCGGATTTGCCCGCGCCCACCAGGGTGTGCATCTAATCTAATCTTAGCTCGGGAACTGCTCAAGCAAGGATAATCAGAATGGGATGAAAAGCATTTTTCATAATTCCTCAAGAATGGAAGAGTCTGCTGACGTCTGTTGATTAATCAGTAAAATTGTCTTTTCAAATCTTTTGAAAAATAGTCGCTAAATAAAATGCTTGCAATTCCTAATTAACTACATTTGCTCCAATCATAAACGATTTCAGTAAAAATTATAACACTTTAACATAAGGGTAGGGGCTTAGGAGGGCCCAGCTCCCTCGTTTACGAAATGATATATGTTCGTTTAAACAATTTTTAAAGCTTACCGTAAGGATTGGGAGTTGGAGAGCACCAAACCAATTCAATCTCGATTTACATTTTAGTAGACTTTCAAGTGAATGCCCTAAATATTCATAAAACCCGAATATTTTTCCGGAATATATGTTATTTCTTCAATGAATATTGCTCTGCGATAGAAAAAAGTTGCCACTTCCGTGAGGTACGTCTACGGAAGGGTTAGTGTTTAGGAGGATCGAAAAATTTCCGCTTGAGACTCTTCTTGTGGCCAATGGGAGGCTATGGTTGAAGCAACACTTTACCTTCCAGAGTATTACAATCCAGCCTATCAGTTGTATGTTCAATGTAGTTCAAAGTCACTGTAATACATGCCAGGATGGAGATTCTTATAGCCTAGAAGTCAAGATTCTAGGACCTGTGCCAGGGCGTGACCGAGAACCCGCCGGCCCAGTGCCAATAGCAGGGCCAGTAGCCGACAGTTCATCGTCTTGACCTGAGGCAACCGCCGGCTGTGTGTCGGCGGTTGCCGCTTGCTTGCGAGTGAAGCCCAACAATGCGTGACCAGATGCGCCAGATCGCGTTGGCCACCGGCATTGCGCCGCGCCTGCTTGCGCTGATCGTCATCATGACGGTGGTGTGGATCGGCCTCCACATCGGCACCGACTTCAACTTCCTGACCGCGCGCAACCTCTTCAATCTGTCGGTGCAGTTTGCCACCGTCGGCATCATGGCCACCGGCATGGTGCTGGTGATCGTGGGACGTAAAGCCGAGGAAGAAATCGTGGGGGGGGGGGGGGGGTTAGTCTGTGTTCTCCTTCCAAAATATCGACATTTTTGCAATCTCTAGGTTTTTTGGGGGAGAAATTTCACAGTCAAAATTAACCCTGCTTCTGCAATTCTATTGGAGTACCTCCCGATCAAAACGAAATTCTTTAGATAAAAAAAAACTTTGTTGGGGGAAGTTTTTCTACAGAATTTGAATCAAGGTTCAGACAAGTGTCTTGAGAGCTTTGGCTGTGTGCCAAATTTTGAATATTTTACGACTCCCAATGTTTTTGGTAATTTCCCACGTGATTGTTCTCGTGTTTGTAATGAAGTACCTCCCAAGTCAATTTGTGCAGCTCTCTGACACGCCTACCAATTTTCGTCGTCCTAGCATGTCCAGAAGCACCAAACTCGCCAAAGCACTGAACCCTACCACCTAACTCCACCAAAGAGAGCGGATCCAGTCCAGTTACGTCAATCAGGTATCTACGATATTTATCAGCGTTTTCCAAGATTTCCGGTTCCCCCCCAGCTCTCCCAATGTCAAAAGATCTGGTTGGGATTTGAAATAAGAACTCTGAGACATGAGTTCCTTCTAAATATCAAATTCCATTAAGATCCGATCACCCGTTCTTAAGTTAAAAATACCTCAATTTTTCTGATTTTTCCGAATTAACAACCCCCAGCAATACTCTCTCACGTGGTTTGTTAACCTCTTTGTGATGTCTATCCATGACAGGTAAGAAGTGAAAAGGTGTAAATAGGATGAGGAATTAACTATTTTGTAATACAGAAATTTGTTACTTCTACCATACATACATTTGTCAAATGTGGACATCATGTATTCAACTAATATGTTTTGCCATAAACTGGTCATAGTCTTACATCAGTCAGCCTCTAATGTATTGGATCGATATTGCATCATAAAAAAATTCGTGATGGAAGACAGGAAGGCAATATTGGTGTGTGGAGACACCAATGAGAATTTACGCGCAAAATACATACCAAACTTTGATTTATGTTCGGTAAATGAGGTCTTTTTTCTTTTATTAAATAAAAAAACTTGTTTTTTTTAACTGAAAGTAAGGAGCGACATTAAACCTTAAAACGAACAGAAATTACTCCGTACATGAAATGGGTTGTCCCCTCCTCAGCGCCTCGCTCTTTACGCTTAAGTTTTTAATTGTTTTAAAAATTAGAATTGTGTCTAAGAGTCAAACTTTAGGGTAAAGAGCGAGGGACTGCGGAGGGGAAAACCCATTTCACATACGGAGTAATTTCTGTTCGTTTTAAGCTTTAATGTCGCTCCTTATTTTCAGCTAAAAAAAACTATTTTTTTATTTAATTTCTGAACGTTTTTGAATTAATGCATGTTTGATTCTTTCAATTCAGCAATTGCGCTGTGTTTATTTGTTTTTTCCGCACCATAATGTAATGTTTGGTTCAATAAAAGTAACAGGTGATTGTGTTGGATTCCTAAAAAGTCTTTGAGAGAACGTGGAAAGTTTAAAAGAAATTCTGATCTTTTCAACTATGCCTTGACTTTAACTTTGTTTATTATTTTCAATATTTATGTTTAACGTAATTATATTATGCTAATCACAATAATATTTCTCTTTTAACACGCTATAAACAACGAGAAAAAATGCAGTAAAGACGTACAAAAAGACAGAGAAAAAACGTTCGATAAAACCATGATATGGCTAAAATGTTGAAATAACAGACCCTTTCTCTTTGAGCCGCAAGCCTGTTTTCACGTTGTTCTTGTGACTCCTCGGCATGCTTTGTTTTGTTACTTTCTCTTTTAGCTGCAAGCCTTTTGGCATTATCTCTTTGAGCCGCTTCCTCTGCTGTTTCTTCTGCCATTGTAGAATATATACTAAAACTTCTCGCTCGATTTGATTCCTCGGCTGTTTCTTCTGCCATGGTATTTATATTCTCTTTATAGTATCTCTTTATATTTATAGAAAATATTCTCTTTGAAAAGCAATCCTTATATACTTATAATGACTTCATATACAAAGCCTTATATATTTATAATGACGTCATATACAAACATACAAAATACATTCATGAAAATACTTAAAGCGGAGAGATTAGGATGAAACTGGATGGGAAGAATAGAAACAAGTCTAAGATATGTGACTGTTATAACCGGACCGGATCCGCTGTCTCTGGTGGAGTTTAGGGGGGGGGGGAATTCAGAAAAATGAGGAATTTGTAACTTACGAACGGGTGACCAGATCTTAATGAAATTTGTTATTTAGAAAGGTCTTGTGCTTTAAAGCTCTTATTTTAAATTCCGACCAGATCCTGTGACATTGGGGGGAGTTGGAGGGGGAAATCGAAATTCTTGGAAAACGTGAAAATTAGGGTATTTTTATCTTACGAATAGGTGATTGGATCGTAATGAAACTTGATTAGAATGACCGCAATTAATGATGATTAAACACAGAAAAACGTCACAAATCCGAGCCTTTAATTATCATTTATTATAATCGTTCTACATAAAATGCACATTCGACATAAAATGACCGCAATTAATGATGAAGAAAAACGTCACAAATCCGAACCTTTAATTGTCGTTTATTATAATCAGTCGACATAGAACGCACATTCAACATAGAATGTCCGAAATTAATGATGATTAAACACAGAAAAACGTCACAAATCCGAACCTTTAATTGTCATTTATTATAATCACTTGACATAGAATACACATTCAACATAGAATGACCGCAATCAATGATGACGGAACACAGAAAAACCATGACTTTAAAACAACCCATGGATTTCAACGTTTTATTTAGACTGAAAACAGTCAACTTCATGTAATGAGCCAAATTTTCGTAGGCCTTGAAGATTCTAACTGATATTTAAATTACTCGTCCCAGTTAACGACAGTAAGTTGATGAGGACAATAGAAGCGTGATGAATCTCAAATAATTGGCAATCGTTATTCGCAATAGTTTTCCCTAGACAGGCATTAAAACCCATCTTCACTTCCATTAAATTTATAATCGCAAATAGTACCTCTTTGCCATTAAGGGTATCCCCTTGTATTTTAAACTTTTCCAGAAAAGGGCCTTTTCGTCTGATCACTAAAATTTTCCCTGCTAGGTACAACAACAAGCTTAGTACTAGTACTACGAGCTACTAGCTACTCCGAGGAAAAAAACAGAAGGGCAACTACAGAAATTCGTGCCAACATGGAAATCGAAAGAGGGAGAAAGTGTGAGTGACTCTGGTCTGATAGTACGCGCAAGACCTCCGTCCCGTCACCTGGTTGCGGTTAGCCGCCAAAAATTTGAGGTGAAAGCAAACGTTCACTTAATGAATTGTTATACTAAATATTTACTTTCTCTCATAATCCTTTCGGTCGTACATACTTCAAGCGAGAGCTCTATTTATCGCTATACGGTACAAAGTAGTGTGTGAGCGATAAAAAAGAGAGAAAGAGATCCCCTCAAACCCCTTATGTCCCCGGATCCGATTCGAAATGAAAATGGAGCATCTGAGTCATAAAATCTTTCTATATATCAAGTTCCACTGAAATCCAATCACCCATTCGTAAGACAAAGAAATCTCAATTTTCACGTTTTCCATAATTTCCAGTTTCCCCCTTCCAACTCCCCCAATGTCACAGGATCTGGTTGTGATTTAAAATAAGAGCTCTGAGACACGTGGTTCTAATATCAAATTTCAGTAAGATCTGATAACCCGTTAGTAAATTAGAAATATCTCATTTTTCTAATTTTTCCGAATTAACGGTCCTTCCAATCTCTCCCCCCCCAGATAGTCGAATCAGGTGATAATGATGATGCTGATGCTGATGCTGATGATACTGCTGCTACTGCTGCTGCTGCTGATGATGATGATATTGATGGTTATGATGCTTTTATCATAGTATATAAGATAGATGTTATAAAAAGTTGATTGCAAATATTTTACTACTTTACGTTTGCTGTGGATATACATACTATACAATAATGATTCTTCAATGCAGGTACATTTTATTGTATTTGATGAGGATCAACAAGGAGCAACCAGTTTTGAGTATTACAGTAGTTTTATAGCTGTTATTCAGGTCAGGTACAGTGCCTTATATAGTCAGGATACAGAAATACTCTTAGTAGGTGCAATATTAACTTTAATTCAACTGTGTTATAAGCTATATTGAACGAAAATGTTACGACAACTCTGGTGTAAGTTAGGAAAAGGATACACATTTTGTAATCAGGGAAAAACTTTGCAGCCGCCCTTTGTGACGGTAAAATCATTCAAATGGATTAATTATCAACTTCTTTTGAGTGAACTTCTTTGAATTACCAACTTCTTCATAAGAACTTTGTTTGCAAACTGGCTTGACATAACCTAATCTCATAGCTTCTTGAACTCAGAAATTATTCCTAATTCACCTGTGGGTGAATGGTACCGAATACAAACTGTCTCAAATGCAGGTTAGGAAGTTTCTTGTCTATCTAGACATCCTCCCGTCTAATTCGGCGCTTCGCTGACGCGGACATTGCGCGGGATCAGCGTCTGGAACACAAGATCGCCAAGGTTGTCGCGCGCGTCTATCTCGACCTGTTGCGAGAGGTTGTTGCGCGCATCATACATCGTCAGCACCACGCCTTCGATCCGCAGGCTCGGATTGGCGCTTTGCCGGACTTCGCGGATCGTCAGCATGAGCTGCGACAGACCTTCCAGCGCGAAGAATTCGCTTTGCAGCGGCACCAGAACGGAATGCGCGGCGACCATGGCATTGACAGTCAGCAGGTTGAGCGACGGCGGGCAATCGATCAGCACAAAATCGAAGCCGAATTGATCGATCGCGGTCTGGCGCAGGGACAGCCGGGCGATCACCATCGATCCCGTGGTCAAACCCTATTATGTCGAGGTGGCGCGGCCGGACCTGCATCATCCCTCGGGTGACTTCCAGCGCTTGAACGCGGCCTTGAAGCACGATTGGGGGATCGAGCTTCATGACACCGACCTCTATGTCCTGCGCCGCCTGCAGGAGGTGCTGCGCGACGGTGACTGGAAGGTGACGGCCGCGGTGCGCCACAGTCTTGGGCGCTATGACGAAATCGTCGGTCTCTGGCCCGGGCTGAAGGAGCGGCTCTATGGCCTGGCCGTGGATGTCGGCACGACCACGGTGTCTTGCCAGCTGGTCGATATGTCGTCCGGCGCCGTGAAAAGGATTTCGACGGCTAAATCTCACGGATCGATAAAGTGCATGTTTTGGTGAGGGGGGGGGGGGGGGGGGAGTTATAACTATATCATCCCCTTGTCTAAATATTGTTGCCCCCCCTCGTTTAGTCATTTGCTCATGTCAAATACTTGAATATAGCTTTCATAGTATAAGGTCAAGAAATCATACAGTACATCCCCCTTTTAAAATCTTTCTGCTTCGCCCCTCCCCTCATAGGGTGCCTAGTTGGCTCTTGCACGATTAAGAAAGGTTCTAGGACATTAACCCCCCTCACAATATCCCCCCGGATATTAACCCCCGTGAAAATATCCCCCTGGGCATTAACCCTCGAAATTGAATATAAAAAACGACTTTTTTCAACTGAAAGTAAGGAGCAATATTAAAACTTAAAACGAACAGAAATTACTCCGTATATGAAAGGGGCATTTCCTCCTCAACGCCTCGCTCTGTACGCTAAAGTTTTTTGCTGTTTTAAGAAGTAGAGTTAAGAGAAAGAGTCAAACTCTAGCGTAAAGAGCGGGGCGTTGAGGAAGAAAAGTTCCTTTCATATACGGTGCAATTTATATTCGTTCTAAGTTTTAATGTCGCTCCTTACTTCCAGTTGAAAAAACTTCTTTTTTTTTTTTAATTTTAAAATAAGGCCAATTTTCTCAGGCTCGCAACTTTTGATGGGTAAATCGACAATCAAGAGGTATGGATGATAGTGACGATTATTCATTTATTTGGAAACTGTTTAATGGCTGGGATTATATGATTGGAAGTGAAGAAACTGCTTTCAGTAAGAAATCATCTATTGCTCTCGGCTTTCGTGAAGCTCTTCTTGAGGAACTTGAAATCAAACAAGATAAATCGAAGTAAGTAGGTTTCATTTGCTTTGGTCTGGCTCAAAGGGCTGTCGAAATTCCCATAAAAATGTGTTGAATGCAGAGATACAAGTTATCGAAAATGAAAGGAGAGGGGCACGGCTTTTTTTTAATTTCTTTTTAATGAAGACCCAAAATCAGCATTGTGCAAAATCTAGAGAATGCGACGCACAAAATATTGTGATTACAATTTTGTCATGCAAGGTTGGCAATGTTTATGCTTGCACGTCATACTTGATTGTTTGTCTCACCTTCATGGACACAAACGAAAACAAACACTACGTTGCATGAAGAAATAACTGCGATGACAAACAGTTGAAAGGGTACTCTTAATGGTTATGAAGAAATGTAATCAACGAGTTTCTGTACGTAACATAAACAGTGATTGCAAAAGACAAAAATTGATAGTCCCAGGGCATCGTGAAACCCTTCGAGTAAAACTTCCAACTTGCGTAAAGCAAAGTGTTACTCGACCAGCTTACACAATCAAGATATAATGCGTTTGCTTGTACGCAGCTGTGTTGGCCTCAGGCGGCTTTGTGCTGCAGTAAGTTATTAGTAGTAGTAGTATTATCAAACAAAAAGATAAAATAAAATAAATCTTACCATTAAAGCTTTCGTTTGACAAACTTGGAACAGTTGAAGTGGAATCCCCACTAGAGACTTCAGCTACTCGATCAGTACGGGTTTCTTGCTCATCAGCTCCTGAGTCTAAAATTTGGGTTATATAGTCTATTTCTTGACTTATAGGAGGCTCAGTTATTTCATTATTGACAAAATTTCGTGCATCAATATTAGATTCCAAAATGTCAAATGCAGTAGGCCTATTGATGCTATCAAATTGGTTTCTGTCAATTCACATCCGTGATCATTCTTCTGGCAAAAAATACAAAATTCCACATTTTTGCAGATAGGAGCTTGAAACTCCACAGTATTAATCTGATACGCTGAATCTGATGGTGTGATTTTCATTAAGATTCTATGACTTTTAGGGAGGTTTCGTCCTCTTTTCGAAAATAAGGTAAATCATTTCAGTCTCGTAACTTTTGATGGGTAAGACCAAAATTGATGAAACTTATATATTTAAAATTAGCATAAAAATTCAATTCTTTTGATGCATCTATTGGTATCAAAGTTCCGTTTTTTAGTGTTTCGGTTATTATTGAGCCGGGTCGCTCCTTACTTACAGTTCGTTACTACGGTCGAGGAGGTTAAGTGTAGCTTTGACTTAAACATAGTTGTCTTTTAGCTGTCTACACACTGGCCAAACATCCTGAAAGAATATCATGGCTTTTTAGCGGTTCATGTGATGGCGAATTGAGAATATGGGATGTTGCAGCTAGAAAACACCTGAATACTATTCATGCGCACGATGGGTATATCAGAGGTAGTGTATTTTATTGCTAGAAATTTAAAATCCTGATCCTAATCAAAATTCCGTCAAAGATGTTTAAGATTGCTAGACAATAAAACTGAAAATTTATCCGGAAACGCGAGTGTAGATGGGTGCTAACTAAGAGGGGAGGTTAGAGTGAATTCTTGGGGGAGATAAAAAAAGTTAATATAGACTTGTGTATCTTGGCCTGTATTTATATTTGTTTGTTGTTTTATATTTATCTCGTCAGTTTGTTCATTTTTTTTCTTTATACTCTTCGCTTTTGGAGGTTAATAAAATTCTTGAATTTGAATTATGTAATGTTGCTCATATTGCTTGATATATATGGTGATGTTATGCTTGTACAATTTACAAAAACTTTTCTGTTTGACAAAATATTTCTTTTTTCAAACTAAGTTCACAACACTACTAGTTTCAATTATACGTTCGTCATTGTTGTCCAAATTTTGAGAGTCTGATTCTGATGTTAAATTGGTTATTCTAGATGCAGTACCCATACTTACAATGCCTTCCAGTTTCGAAGGTAAAAAAGTCAGACTGATAGGTCTGTAGTTGTTGGCATCTGTATGCTTTCCTTTTTTGAATACAGGAAACGCATTAGCAGATCTCCAATCTTTGGCAACTTCACTTGTATTTACAGATGTTGGCCAATGGGTAGGCTATCTAGTTTGCCATTTCTTTCAGGGGTTTTGGATGGATTCCATCAAAACCTTTTGTTTTAGTTACATTAAACCTAGATAACCTAGATAATTTGATGTCTTTTTTTATGCTCTTTATGAATATAATAATTGTTTCTATTGTAAATTCAAATTCAAGCACTTTGTGATCTCTTAAAAATGACAAATTATGTACTCAAAACTCAAAACACTGCAGTAGAAAATTACTCTTCTAAACCTATATATGAAATGGAGCCCACAGAGGAGCCTGTTCGGGGAGCCACCAATATGACTAAACTAGTAAACTAGGTCAGCATTCCCTGTTACGAGAAAGGACAAAGGGAATAGGAACAAAGTAAAATAGTTCTTTGTTTTAAATGGATTATACTTTGTACACTATTCAGATTGAAATTAAATGCTGAACTACCAATTTTTTACAATCCTAAGATTGTATTAATCTTTCTGTAAAATAGTACATAAAAAAATTCTTAATACAATAGCTTAATAGCTATAATATATAATTATCAGTTATTATCTGGACTTCCTTTTCCGTCAATATTTCACTTTATATTTGGGCTGTAACTAAGCTATATTGAAAATGGTTCTCAATGACAGAAGAAAGCAGCGGTACGCAATCATTATATACAATAATCACAAAATATATAATTTTAGTCACTACTTAAACAGTTCATTTTAACAAACTGTAAGTGACGCGGCTCAATAGTAAACGAAACTCTAAAAAACTGATTTTGATATCAATAGATATTTGAAAAGAATTGCTTTATCATGTTGATTCCAAATATGAAAGATTCTTTAAGTTTAGTGTTTACTATCAAAGGCTACGAGCCTGAGAAAAAGTGCCTGTTTTTCGAAATAGGCGGGAGTAAGGGATTAAAACAATTCCAAAACCTTAAAAAAGAAAACCAAAGGTTAGAATCTTGGTAAAAATCGTGGTTACAAACTGGACTTGCTGTAACAATCAAATATCTCTGAATTGAGTAAAAAGAGTATAATTTCTCTGAATTGAGTAATTTGAGTATAAAAAGACGTTAAATTGTGGAAAGAGCCAAAAACGGGTAATTGCAAAAATATTTCTATATATTTAAGCAAGGAATTACAACAATTAAAAACCTTATATGCAAAAGTTATTTGTAAAGTGCAAAAACATTTATGTTGTCTGAGCAATAATTTTAATGTTTTTAATCAAACTAGTAAAATACTTGAAAATTTTGGCTAGGGGAAGGGGGATGCGGGAGTGTCTATCGCGCGGAGCAACTCTTCCCCATTCGGCGAGAAGTCGCGATGAAAGTGGTCAAGCTCGGGATGAATAGCGAGACCGTCCTCTCACGGTTCGAAGCTGAAAAACAGGCCCTTGCCCGGATGGATCATGCGGGGATCGCTCGGGTTTATGACGGTGGAACCACGGAATCGGGGCGTCCGTATTTTGCCATGGAGTTGGTCCAGGGCGTTCGGATCACCACGTATGCAAACCGACATCAACTCTCCCTTCAGGGCCGGATTGAACTCTTGATTGAGGTCTGTCACGCCATCCAGCATGCGCATCAGAAAGGGATCATCCTCACCAGATCGTTAACCAACTGTCCGGTGCGCGCGGCCATGGTGAGGCCGAGATGGCCATGCCCGAAGGCAAGAAAAACATTGTCGATCCCCGGCGCGGCGCCGATGACCGGCTTGCTGTCGGGGATCGATGGACGATATCCCAGCCATTCGCGGGAAACCTCGCTTCCCAGACCCGGCAGCGCGGCCTTGGCGAGAGGCAGCATGTTTTTGATGCGGCGGAAATCGGGAGGCGCGTCGAGGCCGGCGAATTCCACGCCGGATGTGAGCCGCATCCCGTCGCGCATCGGGGCCAGAACGAAGCCGTGATCCCCGATCACCACGGGTCGCCGCAAACCCGGTCCGCTTTTTAACTTGGTTAATTCTAACACCATGTAGAAGTTTGATTGTTTATTATAACCCAAGCACCTACAAAAGAAAAAGCAATATGTACAAGCAAGCAATCAAGCAAGGAAGCAATCAATAAGGGCACACTATAAATAAGATACTAATGCAAGCAAAGCAAGGTGAGTATTCTTCAACTATTTTAGGCCCATTTTGCACAAAGATTTTGAGGGCTCATTACAGTTTTTGACACTCTTGGACTTAGCCAGGGCGAAACCAGATTCGCCGCCATTTGCTGATTTTTACTTTTGTTTTCTTGTTCGTACCACACCATAATCATATCTGTCGATAAGGAAAATCAATTTTTATTGTGGTATTGACCGCTTGTATTTATGTAAGGGATACGAAGGGTTAGTAACTCCAATAGTACACTGGGATAGGCCCCCGCTTGTTCCTACTGATATCATAATACTTTAATCCTCCCATTTCGTGACGATTGTAAAATATTTAGGATGACATTTAGCGGCTTTTGGCAAAAAATTGGAAGCTTTATTCTGATTTTCTTTTTTCTCGGCATATTTTTAGGGGTTTAGGATTAGTACAATTTATTGATGATTTAAGTTTGCAGTTTTGCAACTTTTAATTTGCAGTGGTGTAACTGTTGTTAATTTTATTACCTTCTTTTCACTGGCTTGACTGATTTGTATAAATTGACAGGTTACCGGTGTATAAAGCCCCAGCCAACAGCAAAAGACACCGAGATGGCGGAAGAAAAAAGAACCGATGCGGCGGCGGTCAGCACGCTGACCTTCAAGTTGATCGTGCTGATGAACCTGGTGGTCAAACCGTTCAACTCGACGTTTGGCGTCGACAACAATCTGTCGCTGCCAGAATGGCGCTGCATGATGTGGCTGGCAGCGCATCCAGACGCATCCGGGCAGGATACTGCCAACGGCACCGGCATGGACCGCATGCATGTGAGCCGGAGTCTTCGCTCGATGGAGGCGAAGCACTACACCACAAGACGCCCGGGTCGCGATGACCGCAAGAAATGGGAATGGTCCGTCCCCTAACGGGGTATTTGCGTTTAATTGCCTAGGTGCAAATATTCTCCTCAGTTTATAAATTATAAAATCAGGTACTTTGAAATCGCCTCAAGCAAGGGGTCTGTAGGTTTCTTCTGGGAATGTTGGCCTATTGGCCTTGCCACTGAGCCTCACTCTCTGATTCGCTTTCCGTAAATAGCGACTAAGACTACGCTGCCTTTCCATCATAAACAACAAGTGGAACACTGGGGATTTTTTTTTTTTTGTACAAAATAGTGAAATTCGAACTTCAAATGAAAATTTTGACCCTATATCCAAGGGCAATCCTCAGCAAAAAAAGGAAAGAAAATATAAAAGAAACTTACAAGATAGTCTCTTTTAAATATCACTTTTGGAGTAACCGAGAAATTTGTTTGATTAGGAGGGGAGGAATTTACGTTCTTCGAAAAATTGGTATTTTAGTTCTGAATATGAATAAATTTAATGTATAAAATAATGCAAACAACATGGTCGTGCCTCCCCCTATGATTCAGTATCTTACACACCATTTGCTGGGAAGGGTGGAAATTACCCCTAAAGGGGTAAAAAAAAGCTAAAATAACTTACCAACAAATTTTTCGTACAAATAATATCCAAAACGTTTAAGTTTTGAGAGAGGGAAGGGAACAGGTAGTACTGTTATTATTTGTAAACATTTTTTTGTCTTGTTGCTTTCCGGATCGTTATCGGATCGAAATCGTCGGCGCTTTCACGATGGGCAGCACGAAGGAAGGGGTCTGGATTGAGTCGATGGGCAACGTGGTCGATATTGAAGGCGATCCGCTGAAATATGCGCGCCTGGAAACCGAAGGCGGCTTCATCACCACGTTGGTTCCGCTGATCGAGCCGAATCCCAAGTACGAATTGGCGTTGGTGAAAGAAAAGCAGGTCAACGGAAAAACCTGTGACGTGGTGAACGTCAAACGCGAGCATGGATCCACCGTCACGATGTTCTTCAACCGAGAGACCAGTTTGATGGCCAAACATCAGATGATCGTCCGTTCGGCAGAACAAAACTACGGATGTAGAGGCGTTGTATTGCATAAATGTCGCACCCGGCGATCTTTTGCCAATGGTAGGCAGTTTGCCGGCAAACTCGTTTGACTCCGCAAAAAGTACTCAGGAATAGTGTCGGTTAAAGAAGACTTAACATGGATGGCGTCGACAGATCGTGCGTAACGGTTGGATCAGAACGGGGCGGATAGCTGCGATCGCCTGCTGCTTGGCAGCGTTGGCGACCGGTGCCGTTGCCCAGACGGCGTCCAATGTGCCCGCCAAAAAGAAAGGTCGGCCGCTGGTATCCGGCCAGGCGGAAGCCCGGGTTCAGGCCCGACGGGCCGTGCTGTTTCAGCACATGCTGGGTCAGCACTAAATCCAAAACTACAAAAAAGAAAAAGATGAAACGTAAAAAACTAGATATATTCTCTCCGTCATACCTGCAGAGTATGTATCTCTTAAAACCGCTAAGTCTGAAGGGTGATAAAAATCCAAAGCAGAGATACCAATTAAATCTTGTGGCATGTGGCCAAGAAGAGGGATACTTGCAGGGTCCACTTCGTTAAAATTAGAGGCGGAATTGTGGCGAAGACTGAACTTGCCAGTAGAAAATGTTTGATCCGAATCTATAAACAAAATAGCACATATATAGTCCCGGGTCCTATAGTACCACATAAATACTCCCGGGGTAAAGGCCCCTATATAGAACAGTGAGCATATCTCAAAATTTTGCTTCAATGTGCTTGGGACAATAGGGTCGTGGGAGAAGGCATAGTTATACTCCAATCACTTTCGAATATTGAAAAGGGCCCTGGCCCTTAAAATTTTTAATGGAATTAGCTGTTTACGAAGTTTCTATGACAACAAACGGCCATCTCAAAATTTCTACCAGATGCATTTTGCGAATGTACGAGGTGCGGGGAGGATCACTCCGAACGTTAAAAATTGGACTAAAACATCTGATTTCCAATCAAATGAGCCCCTTTTTGAGTTTTTACGACCATCCTTTCTATACATACCTTTTGTACCCCCAGAGCGTAACTTATAACCTTCATCCCGAGGGCCAGATGATGATAAAAATCTAGAATCGAAAGAATAATATAGAGTCCTATATATAAAAAGCCAACAGTATTGTTGGCTTTTTTATTGTTCTGTTATTGAGATATTTAGTTGCTATTTTACCTTTAAAGATCTAATAATAGCCTCTAATTCAAATACATAATCTCTTTTTGCAGTCGCAGGAGCAAACACAAAACCTTCAACAATTATATACCTGTCGTTAATTTTATCTTCAACGGCATAATTAATAAATGGTCCTGCCATAAACGCTTCTTTTACCTCCCAGGTACTTTTTGTTTCAAATGTTGGCTTATTATCTATTATGGTCTCATTTAAAAATGGTGTGTACGCTTCGTTATGATGATTTGTTAATAAATCATTTCCAAGTAATTAGCATAGTGACATCAATCTAAGTAATTCTTTTGTAAATGTTTATACGTACCCAATTCAATAATTGAATAACAACTAAGCTAATAAGTGAGGCAGTAATTGAAGTAAGTAATTTGGCGTATTGCTTAACAAAACCCTCCTCCGTCTTGAAAAAAACGATAACGATGGTTATCCTGTATATGATGACACCTAGCATTGCCATAACTAATGCAGCTCCCTAGAAAGAAAGAACAGAAATAAATCATTAATAAATATTTAAATGCTTTTAGTAGTATTTATATCAAAGGAAGAATGTCAAAGAGAGTGGGGCGGTATGCCTGGCGGAATCCCAAAAATAGCACAGAAGGGCTATCAGAGTTTGTTTGTCAATTTCGTGTTATGGGTAACCTTTTCTTGGATAATCATTGTTCACTTTCAGGATAATAGTTTTTCATGTCACGATAGATAACCTTACAAAAAGGCTATAAATTTATTCTTCAATTTTTGTGGAATTCTTTCTTCAAACGACGAGCTCAATTACAGAGTGAATATCGAAAACAACAGCCATGTCAAACAAAGATTTTTAAAAATCTTTATTTGAAATAAAAATATATACTTTTTTTAAATTTCATAATACGAAAGGAAGAATGCTGTTCTCGCGCTACTTTTGAAACTTTCGGCAATGCCTGAATTTGATGGGTATTCTGTGATTAAAGATCTTGAAGATAACAATACCTTAAGAAATTATAAAATAATTGTCTTTACTGCATCTACCATTACACAAGATGAATTAGATGATTTGGTAAATAGAGGAGTAACATCATACATTCTAAAACCAATAGACATCGATGTTTTACACAAAAAGCTTATCGATACTGCAAATTTGTAAAGATTTGGAGGGTAACTAATGCTTCCAATCAAAAACACATTATTCATTGTATCTGGAGTATCTAGTTTCATAATTTTTTACATGGGAATTGTGAATTTTCTAACATCAGTAGAAGAAAGTACAGGGATGATTCTGTTAAGACGTTTCAAGATATTTTTTACGACATTTCAAGAAGTTTTTAAGAAATTTTTCTTCAAGACGTTTCAAGACATTTTCTTCGAGGCGTTTTTCGAAATATTCCAAGAAGTTTTTAAGACATTTATCTTTAAGAGAGATTTTATCTCTCTTAAAGATATATTTTTCCTATTCTTCCAAATTTTTTTAAACAACTGTGAAAAAAAAAACAACCTGATCCTTAGCTATTCTACTTTAATAACTTTGCTCCTCCCACCATCTTTACTAATAATACTCCCAAGGTAAGTGAAGCTGCTTACCTGATCGATCTTTTTATTACCCGACGTCACCTTTTTATCTTCACTTATTTGTAGGACAGATAATGCCGATTCATAACTTACATATGTGTCTTAAAGAATAACTTCAAAGGCTCTTTTTTGTAGTGACTCAAATTGATCGTTAGGTAACTTGTCATTGACTTGAGCATACAGGACAAGCATACTTGGAAATTGGTCAGATGTATGTAGATAAGCCGACTTGAGTTGGGACACGGAAAAACCGAAACGACGTAGTAAGATAAGGTAGTAGGCCGTAGTAAGCCGTTTTAAGTTGGGACACAGGAAAACCGAGACAACGTAGTAAGATAAGTAAGATAAGGGTACGCATCGCCCCATTTTCCTTTTTAGTGATTATATCAACATGAGTAGTAAACGAGCGACTATATATAAATACTTTCTTTGCTGCCATTGCTTTTGTCCAATTTGTAGACTTATCAGTGCAAATAGCGATGGAACTGAATTTTAGCTATACGGAAAGCAAACCTGCAAAAAAGGCAATACATATACGTAGTCAATGCTTGAGGCGTTGGTTAAGTAATCATAAGGTCGTGATTTCAAATCTCCTCAGCCCACTAAAATTGTCGAATTATTGAGTTAATACTTTACTCTCAGAGAATTATATATAATTGCAATGTATCTGCTTAGAACATATATATATACATATATATATTCTAATTTAACATCACGCAATAGACGCCAGAAGAAAGAATAGATTTCCGAAAGCTTTGGTGTTCTAATCACTTTTTACTAAAACTCTATTGTACTAGACTCTGCTTGAATTTTTGTGAATCTCAGAGGTGGTCTTTTTTGTCACGTGTTTCCGAGCTTTTCGAAGTCTCTCAAGGCCATTTTCTCGCCAGGCTTTACGTCCCTCTTCGTATTTTCATATACCATGGCCTCTTTTCGTCTCCTCTTTATGACTGTTCGTCTTCTAACAATCTCTTCCAAGTGATTCATTACAATTTTCACTTTTACGGTAGAAGAAGCTCTAATCTTGCCTTTGTCGAATCATGCGACTCCGCGCACTCTGACTCGATATTACCCTTTCACTTGTTTACTTGCATTAAGTCAGGAAAGGTTGCCGGCATGATCGTAGGCCGATCTGTCCCCCATCGGCAATCCTGAGCCGCCGATCCCATTGGGGAAACACGCTCCGAGAGTTTACTTGAAAAACGTGCTCTGAATTTGAACAAGCAATTCGCCTTCGTTGTCCGATGGATCAATGTCGAACATCCTCAGGTGCAATCGTCCCGATTTCTTGGCGATGAACTCGTCACCGTCTTGAACCAAAAAGGGCCGGGCATCGGCCAATTCGGCCGGTGACGTGACGACGACCGCGATCAGCGACCCAAGCTTGATGCGATTGTCCGGTGGCCTCATTTCGTTGGGAATCTCGATTCCTTTGGGACCTGTTTCATATACTTGCCAAGTCCTGTTAACATGTTTCGAGCTTACTGCCAGTGATTTTAGAGCTTTTTAAGCAAATTATAGCTCTTTGAATATAGTGACCCTAAAATGAGACTTTGTCCAAGGCGCGCGCCTTGGCCAATTTTCCAAAAATTGGTCAAATCTTGACAACTATCAAAACCAATTGCAACATACTTGCCAAGTCCTGTTAACATGTTTGCAGCATACTGCCAGTGATTTTGGAGCTTTTTAAGCAAATTATAGGTCATTGAAGATAGTGACCCTAAAATGAGATTTTGTCCAAGGCGCGGGCCTTGGCCAAGTTTGCAAAGATTGGAGAATAAATTGACAACTATCAAAAAAAATAATGTTACTACTGTTGGTTTTTCAACCAATGATAGACACCAACTTTTAAGGGGAATATTTGACTCCATTTTTGACAGAGGGGATTTAAGTAGGTGTGACGAAGCAGAATGTTAAGCCTTTGGAAGAATGCCCCTCCTGGTCTCCAGTACAGAAAATTTTAAATTGAAGAACTAAAAAATCCCTCAACTACCATCACTGTTGTCTCTCCTAAAACCGCTAGATACCAAAGGTTGAAGTTATGGACCCACTTTTGGCAGCCGTATTGAAGGAAGACTTCAAGTATGGGAAACCGAGTGGAAGTTGTCCCTGGGGGGGGGGATTCTCCCCTCATCTCAAATTTGTGAGTTTTCATCCAATGGGAAAAATGACACTTTTTGATGCAATGCCTTCGAACTGAAATGCTTCAGACAACCAACATTTTATTTCTACTTTTGTTTCTGCATTGGGATTTAAGTTTTAAGCCAATGGGAAAAAAAGTTTTTTCGCCCTGCTTTGAGTCGAATTTTTTGGACCCTGTGTCCCAAATAATGTTTAGCTCCTCTTGTCTCGATTAAATTCCTCTTGGCTTTGGGACTTACAGGGGCAAATTTCTAACTGACCAGGAACAAAAATTTTATGGCCCAGTTCATTGCCTCCCAACCCCCTCCCCCCTCCCCTAGAAAGGTGTGATCCTCTTGGCCGGGAGAAGTCAGTATTATCACTTTCACTCTCGTCAAATTTCACTTCTTTTTTTAAGAGCTTTTCATCTTTCCGTTTCTTATCTAGAAATCTCATAGCTTTTGAAGTAATTTCATGTACAACGCAGCACAACCACGTGTTATCTACATATTCTTCAAAGTCATAGATGACAGTGTGTGACTTTTCGTTCTTCATCTTGGAAACACTTCCATCCTCATTAATGGAGTATCCAACTAAAAGAAGAAGGAAACATACAGCGAAATTCTTCGTTATCCGATACAATTGTGTGAATGCTTCTTCAAACATGGCCAAATTGGTTCCTTAAAAAAAGAAAGTTGCAGGCCTTTTATAACTCTGTGAATAGAATAATACTGTAAGGCACTATAACTAGTGTCAAAGATGCAGGGAGTTGGTGGTTTGCTGGTTTTTGAAAATATTGCAAAGGGAAATTTGGACTACCCCTACAGTACTGCCAAAGTGGCAAATTCACCCGTTTTACGTGGGATTAAATTCAGCTTTAGATATGAATAAGTTTAGATTTACATGTAGAGTTCAAAGATTTTATTTCACAATAGAAGGTCGTGCAATATACCCGTGCAAGATTTAGAGTTGGAAGTTTATTGAGTTGATTGGTTTCAGTCTTATAACCATCAAAAAATCATTCAATTCCTAACTATCTATGAATATTCTGGATAGCACTTAAGTGAAGTTAGGTTATTCCTAATAAAATATAACAAACATTATGATAAAATAACGCTTTAGAACAAAAATTATGTAAGCCTAAACCTAACATAACCTAACCCCCCCTCCCCTAATATGCGAATATATAGCCCAAATTAAACAAATCCACTGCATTGTGTCATTCGTCACTTGTTTCTGTAGCTATGACATTGGTTTTCTGATATGTATATATGATAAGCGTAATTCTTGAATGTGTTTCGAATAACCGACAAAAACAAAGATTTTACACGGGGGAACGAAAATTTCCTGGCATGATTAGAAAAACGGCCAGAAATTCAATAGAACCGTTTTTTTCAACTGAAAGTAAGAAAGCAAGGAGCAACACGGCTCAATAGTAACCGAAACTATAAAAAACGGAACTTTGGTATCAATAGGTATATCAAAAGAATTGGCTTATTATTCCAATTCCGAATATATAAGATTCATTAAGTTTAGTGCTACTCATCAAAAGCTACGAGCCTGTGAAAATTCGCCTGATTTTTAAAAAATATAGTTTTTGCTATCAGAAAGTATACAAACATTTTTTGGGAGGGGGAGGGTGAAATTTATGCTTGGAGGATTTTCTGTAGGGAGGGAAGTTTCCAGGGGCTGAACTTTCGAGTTGAAATTTTACACTAGGGGAATTTGCCAAAATTCCTACATGAAATTCTTTTTATAGAAAAATCTTTAGATTTCACTACTGTACAATCATTTAGAAATGTCTTTTTCATCACACCGTCAAGATGAATTTTAAATTACTGAAACCTCTTCCTTAGCAGAACAATTTCAAGATCAAACAGTTCGTGGTAGCGAATTATTTGCTCCTTACTATAAGTAAGGAGCAACACGGGTCAATAGTAACCGAGACTCTAAAAACGGAATTTTGATATAAATTAATGTGTCAAAAGAATTGGCTTATAATGCTGGTTCCAAATATATAAGGTTCATTAAGCTTATTGTTACCCATAAAACGCCAGGAGCCTGAGAAAATACTAAAAACTTTAGCGAGAAGAGCAAGGCATTGGCGTCCATGAACTCGACATCCAGGTGTGCTGCCTCACCCGCATCGGCAAGCGAATTCAGACCCTCTTTCAGACCACGCACCTGATCCATGAAGGTATGAAAAGCCGGATGGTAAGAGCTGATGAACAAGGCCCGGTTTCCATCCGCCAGCGCTGGCCCACGACCCAAACAAAATGACAGCGCAACAGTGGCCAGCAGAAGCGGCGCAACCGCTCTGAAGCACAGCCTCTTGATCATTGACCCCAATGCCCTCGGTAAAACAGAAACAGGCGGGACGCGCCCCGGGTCCTTTGCATACACTCTCGCCAAAAACTGCGCTGTGACAACGAACACAACCCACAGTAAATTCCTATCTACAAAATTGTGGAATTTTGTAGTTTTTGCCAGAAGAAAGATCACAGATGCGTTTTTTTTTTGTTTTTTTTTTATGGGTGTTGGGTGTTCGAATCGATACGGTTGTCCTAAAAAATTGAGAAAGGCCTCATTTGATTGGGAATTAAAAGTTTTAGTGCCCTTTTAAGTTACCAAGAAATCGGAGGCAACTAGGCCCCCTCCCACACCCCTTTTCTCAAAATTATCCGGTAAAAATTTTTAGATAGCCATTTTATTCAGCATATTAGAAAGGCCTGATAACTATACCTTTGGAAATATCATAACCCCCCACAGCTCCTGGCGAAAGGTCTAAGTTACACAAATTTTAAACGTCTGCCAGAGCTGGAAAATATGACGTTGAAAAAGTGCGCGAAATTTCGACTGTTGAATCTCAGGCCGGAACCAAAAAACCACAAATTGTGTCATTTATAAGCCTCCATGGGCACCAATCCTGCTTTTTCTGCAATCTCTGGAATCTTTATTAGTACCTTTAGATAATAAATATGATGTGGTCATTGGGGATTTTAATATAAACTTACTGAAATTTGAAGAAAACACTCTAACAACAGAACTTATTACTCTAATGACATCAAAATCACTGATTCCCTCATGTACAATCCAAACTCGTGTTTCACTCACTAGTGCAACTCTTATTGAAAACATATTCTTGGTTGGGGAAAAATGCTTCTTTTTTTATAGATGGACTAAGCGGTACCGGTAAAGCATTTGTTTATAAGACCTTGTGCCACATAGTGAATGGACACATAGTGAAGTACAATGTATGGCTTATACAGGAATAACAGCAACTTTATTGCCATTTGGACTAACAACACACAAAACCTTTGGCTTGGAAGTTCCACTTTCCTCAGATTATGTTTCCTGTATAAGACCTGGTTCAAGCAGAGGTTTAGAATTAGTTCAAGCGGATGTTTTCCTACTTGACGAAGCACCCATGCTTGCATCAGGTGTTGCGGTCCATTGCAAATCCAAACTTGCCATTTTGTGAGAAAATCTTAGCACTGCAGTTTATGCACAAAACTTAGGGTGTCATTATAAACAATGAACATTGTGACAATAAACAAGAAAAATCCAAAAATATTGATGCAGTAAACACAAAAAAGAAAGTTCATAATCTAAGTAACTAAAAAAACAGCAAATAGCATTGTGAACTCAGAAAATAGTTATGGTGTCCCTAGGCCAACCAATGGAAAACTTTCAAAATTTCAGAGAAAAAATAGAAAAGAATATGATTTATTGGCTAAAATAGCACACAAGCTAGCATAAGCATGTCAGAACAATTACAATGATAAAACAGATGTTAAGGGATAAACATAATTTCAAAGTTAAATCAATTATTGAAATGCATTTTGAAAGTATTTGAAAGATCAGATAAACCAAACCCCCAACCCCACTCATAAAACTTATGAATGATATTTTATTCCAAAACTTAAGCGAGCTAACGCCTGGCCTTCTCTGCATGGACCTATCCCTCCCCCAAACAAATTTTTAACAATATTTTATTCCAGTAAGTATGGCAAATCACCCCTGTCCCTCCATGGTGCGACCTCCCCCCCCCAAAAAAAAACAACTTATAAGCAATATTTTGTTCCAAAACTTATAGTAGCTAACCCTTGGTCCTCCATGGCCCAAGACCCCTATTTCCCCAAAAAATATCAATGATAAATCACGGGAACTGACCCCTAGTCCTCCCATCTTCACCGCCGTGATGTTTGGTCTGTTCTCCGGAGTCTTTTGGATGACATTCGCCTATGGCATTTATAAACGAACCAAAGGCGAGCCACCCCTTCCCGAATCAGCAGATCAACCATCTACCAGCAAGAAAAAACGAAAAAAGTCCAAAGGAAAACGGTAAATTCGTTGCTCGTATCTCGTAATTCTTGAAGAAATGTCTATTGCATTTTTTTGACGAGATACGCTTCACGAACGACGAGCGACGTTTTTTTTGATATCTCTAATTCATGTCCGCAGGGTCGACTTTGACCTCCATCATCATTCGTTCACGTCGGAGAACATCTGCAAAGTTTTCTTGCATGCTTTAACACTGCCTTTTAACTAATAATTAAAATAAAACAAACATTCATTTAATTATTTTTCCTTCTCTCTTTTCCCCCGTTTATAAAGGCTTCAATATATGGATCCGAAATATTCGGACTTTTATTAGAATATTCATAAAAGAAATCTCAACGTTCTCTGTTTTAAGTGAAAGTTTTACCATTATCATATTTTCATTTCATTCTAATAATAATTGCTATTGGATAACACCTTCCATACTAAGTCGCCTACACAGAGCCTATGGTTTTTATGGCACTTGGTAAATACCGAGTGACATATAGCGATCGCAAATTCCGTCAGTCTGTCTGTCGGTCCCGGTTTTCCTAGTTTAGGGCAGTACAGATAGAAATGGCAAAATGCGGAGATCTAAAGCTTTTTTGTAATGAATTTTCAATAAAGCAAGTACATTGTATCAGTTTGGCTGTTTGGCTTTGGGTGGGGCTTTAAGGCGGCTCTTTGAGGGGTCTATTCTGCATATTTTTTTTCTTCTACGATCGTAGCTTGGGCCTTATGCCCTGCAAAATGAACCTATCCTTTTTCCTGGTTACTTATAATGCTTCATAACATAAGAACATGAAAACGTTGAACATATGAGCATTGCCTTATTTTATGACGGGTTACATGAATTTTGTTTCCAAATTTTTATTACAGTGAAGTTTGATTTATAGATTATAATCGTAATTCAAAGAGCATGAATTTCATTTTCAGAACTAAAACAAGAGAAAAGGAAGCTGATAACTGAAAATGAACATGGAAGCTTGGCAATACCTTCCCAGAGTGATTTTTGGCTCTGTATTCATTTCTGTAAAAGTTTCATTTTCCTAACCTAACCCCTTTTTATGATAGCAAAAAGTAGATAAACTAGACTTTTATCAAAGCAATTAGTATATTTCAAAAGAATATAAAAAGGCATTAAGTAGTATGTTTGCCTCATTTTAGGTAAGTAGTCTAGACTGCCCTGCCTCAAATTTACAGTCCAAGTTTTGTGTTTCCTAAAATTTTTGCCGTGTATCACCTGTTTTAACCAAGATCAACAGAAATAAATTCCTAAAATAGTTTAAACTCAAAACGACCAAAAATTAGTATTAAAGAATAAATGGAACCAAAAACCAACATAAACTGAATAAACAATCATAGCAAACAACGATGCAACAGGTACTAACATAAATGAATAAATGAATCTTAAAACGAGTGAAAACCTAAATTGAATATGTAAATCAAGCTTAAAACGAATAAAAATCACTACAAATAAGAGTTTGGCTACTGACCCCTTCCCTAACAGTAAAAGTTGGAAGCGTGCTGCGTCATTGGTGCGTTACTGGAAACTAAATGTGTCTTGAACAGTCTTGGAAAACTGTCGAAGTTAACAGTTTTATTTGTTTGTTTATATGTAGTAATTTTTTTCAGGATTTCTTTATCTCTATATTATTTAAGTATATTTAAATGTTTTGCTCTTTAATTATTAATGTTTAACGAATTTTTGTCATTACGGTTTTTGAAATGCAAAAAATCTATGTAACATTTATAAGCTTTTTTCTACCTTATTTACAGTTCTTTTTGTCTGTTTCAATTCTTTTGATTTGTATTAGCTTATAGCTTACTTTCTTTAGCATTTTCTTTTTTTCTGATTCTAGTGCTCACCGTCACTGAGTTTTCTCAGTGACAATTCCAATCAGGAATTGGAATCAGTTTTTTTTTTATTCTGAGCACTGTTTTCAATGCGCTTTGAGAATCGAGTACCGCTGAGACTCAAATAATGAGGCGCCATCAGCCAGCCTTATTCTTGAGGAACGATGTCGGTGATTTTTATGTTAGTACATCTGAGAGGCGACGGTAGTAGTGTTAATTGTAGGAGTAACAGAAAACGTCGGTGGCAAAGGGTTGAATGTATATGCAATAAATGAAGACGATACTATGAAATGATGAAGGTTTTGTTTCTTGGATCATTAGTAGTGTTTCGTTTCCGTAAGACCAATAAGAAGACAATAACAACACCAATAATAACCCCTTTCGTGAATACTTCTCCTGCCGCCATCGTCGGTGATGATCATGGACCATCAGCACCATGCGTTGTTCGAACTCGAAGCCAATACGCTCAAGGTCGGTATCATGGACGAAGAACGCCGCACGACGGCGAATTTGCCGGCCTGTATCGGGTCGGCGAGGCAGCGCGTGGTGTTCATTAATACCGGCTTTCTGGACCGCACCGGTGACGAGATCCATACCAGTATGCAGGCCGGGCCGGTATTGCCGAAAGAGCGAATCAAGCAGCAGCCCTGGATTGCGGCCTACGAAGACTGGAATGTCGATGTCGGTATTCGCTGCGGACTGCCGGGGCACGGGCAGATTGGCAAGGGCATGTGGCCGAAGCCGGATGAGATGCGGCAAATGGTGAATAGCAAGCAGGCGCACCCTATTACGTATTTTTTCCTACAAAACGGCGGGCTCATGTTTTTTTTCACACTGGTTTGAATTAAGATATCCAGCTGCAGTGATGTTTTGCTTTAAGAACGAATTAATAAACAAAATGTTCTCTTAGTGAACGAGTTTTAAATATTACCCTTGGATGTTAATATTATAATTAAATATTTAAATAATTAAACTTTAAATTTGTGTAACTAATTGAAAATTGATGATAGATATCCTCTTTTGTTCCTTTTAAGAACTTGATTGTATTTAAGACGACACACCGCCAAAGTTATAAGGCACTTGTTAAATTTTATTAATTAATTAGTTTAATTTCATTAAGTTAATAAATCCTCCGACACGAAGTCTGTTCATAGCTTATTCTTCTAAAGTTGTGACCGAGGAACCTCACGCTTAATCCAAGGTTTTTGATGGTGATCTCTTAGTCCACCTTATAAAGCCACAAAGCTAGATGTTTGGCGAATATGCTACAGAAGAAATCTGCCAGTACATTCGTGAGCAGTTCACAAGTGAATCACAGCGAGTGGACGTCGTCTTTGACGTTTATAATCCGACTGATGGAAAACTTCTACACGGGAAAAGCGCGGCAAGGTTCTATATCGGACAAAGGTTGAAGAAATAACGCCAATTCTGAAAAACTAGACTATTTTTTTTTTTTTCAGTGTTCAGACAACAAGCAGTTAAAGGAGATCTCAGGGTCCTTAGATTAATATTCTTTTCACAGCTTAACGCCCTAATTGACTCATGGGAATAACAATTTTTATTCCTTTTCCAGGCTATCAATAATGTCTTTGACCTCTTAACTGAGGATTTTCTGACCTCATGGGGAGCGGAGTGGAGCAAACCCCGACAACGGACATAAGCATCCCTTCAGTTAGTTTTTGAGAGTCTTTAGGGCATTTTAATTCCTGGAACGTAAAGAGGGCGGACCAATGATTCCAGGCAACCAATGATGAATTTTGATTCTTAATTGAGTATTTATTCCTGGGCCCCCTGGGGAGTAGAGTTAAGCAAACCCCGACAGTTTAACTGATAAAAAGACTATTAGATCTCTATATTTTTTCCGCGAAATTTCTCCTGTGTATACCACTATGGGCTAGAAACAAAAGACTAATGTCAGACGACGGGTTAACTGAACCACTAACCGTGGCTGAGGAGCGTCGCGGTCGCTATTTTTCTAAGCCTGATAGGACAAACAGCCTCCATCCTGCTATGTGTTAGTAGAAATATTTGAATCTATTCTTTGTAATTTATATTTCTTTGTGAGTGTCTTCTTCTTTCTTTTGTTTTTATTTTTGTTTTTTTGTCTTCTCATCTACTTCATATTGAACCTTTGTGTGTTTTTTGGGCAATAAAGATATTGATTGATTGATTGAAAAAATCACTAGAAAGAGGGATAAATCACTTGGGATGGCAACCCTGGGTCTCATGCAGCAGGAGATCTATTGCAACCCGGATTACACGCACGATTATAATATTTTCTGCTTCCTGATTTATCTAATTGAGCGTTTCATGGAGATTGCTTATTCAAGAGAAATACGGCAGTTTTTGGCAATATTCGTGCAACTTCAAACATTGCGTTTTGCTTTAACATCCGCTAAAGGAAAATTACACTTACTGCTCAAGGTTTCTTAGGTTTGCTTGGTCTTTTTCATGTTTTAGTTTAGTTTATTGAACTATGCTCTTTTGTAAACTTTGTATTAGAAGCTTGGATTGTATTTCCAGAAAAATTTCAGGGTCTTTTCCGGACATTTCCGACCCAACCGGTCAATGATTTCTGCACCAACATAGGGCAAGCATAATGAAATCCCATTCTCGTGGCTTCGCTTCCGCGGTGCGGAATGCAACAAGACGGCCCGGCTTGGTCACGGTCCGCGCAATCGGCCGGCTTCTCCCTGTTGCGTTCACCATGGCAATCCTCGTATCGCACTCCACATCGGGTGCGGCATCGGCACAAGAGGTTCCTGAATTGAACCTCTCGACTCCCGAAGGTCGGCTTACAACCGGCATTCCAGAGGTCGTGCTCGTTCCGATCCGAAAAGGGAGCGTGCTAAATCAGACCAGTGGCTGGACACCCCCGGGCGGAGGGGGGTCGCCGGAGCCGGTGGTCGGAGCGGCGTCGACCGGTCGGCCGGGTCTGTCCCGGAGGTCACCGGTTCCGGGGGGGCGCCGCCGACCGGTGAGGGGGCCTCCGGGACGAGGACCGGCGTCTCGGGCCGCACGACGGGCGAGACCGCACCGAGAGGCGATCGCGGCGATGTCGCTTCGGCGGACGGGGCCGGAGGCTCCGAAGCCGGCGCCACCGTGGGAGTTCGGGGGAACACCGGCTGGAGCTCGCCGACGAGCGGTGAGCGGAGCAGGACGTCCGCGCCGAACGGGGGGCGAGTCCCGGCGGCCGGCGTCGGTGCTGGGACCGAGCTGAACAAGATGTCCTTGTGGATGTTTTTGATTAAGACATCCACAAATTTTAGCGGTTTCTTCTATACAGTAAAGAGAACTAAATATGAGATTCAGCCGAACAAGCTGTCTTTGTGGTTGTTTTGGATTAAGAAGCCCAGACGAGAGTGATTTCTTCTATACAGTAAAATAGAGCTAAATATGAAATTTAGCTGAACAAGATGTCTTTGTTATTGTTTTGGCTTTAAAAGCCCACAAACGATAATGGTTTCCTATACACAGTAAAGTAGAGCTAAATATGAGATTCAGCTGAACAAGATGTCATTGAGGTTTTTTTTGAATTAAAAGCCCGCAGGCGAGAGCTGTAATTTAGTGTTAACCATCAAAAGTTACGCGCCTGAGAAAATTTAAACACCTCTTAAAATTAAAGAAATCTTAATGAAAATGACACCATCAGATCCACCGTACCAGAGAACCCTACTTTAGAAGTTTCACACTCCTACCTCCAAAAATGTCGAACTTTCCTTTTTTTTGCCAGAAGGCAGATCACACATGCTTGTTTACAATTCTTTTTTTTTTCCAAGGGGTCATTGTATTAAAATAATGGTCATAAGAGATCTGGAGAGGTTGCATTCGAATGGAAATTAAAAGTTTTTGTGCTCTTTTTAATTGACCAAAAGGATTGAGGGCAACTGGACTCCCTCCTACGCCCATCTCCTCACAGGAGATTTGCCAACACATCCCCTGTATAATCTTCTCACTATTTAACGTGAAATGGAAATTGCGTCGGAGCGGACTCCATTATGGTATTTGCTCAGGCTCGGTTTTACTCTCAAGAACATAATGTTGAATTGATGCACCTTATATAATATTGCATGTGTTGTATCTCCGTCTCTCATTTTTCCTTTTACTTTGTTCTCACTATTTTTTTTTAAGTACTGCCTCCCTTTCTTCTTTGCGACTAATTTTCGGCTTATTTGATAAATGAATAATTATTTGTATTATAAACAATCAATTTTTTTCGTCTAGTTATTGAGTATTATAGAACTTATCATCCACCCTAAAACTGCTCGAGGAGGATAATCGAAATTCTTTCTATTATCCCTGGGCGTTGAACCTTAATGATGATGCGTCTTTTTCTGAAGCTAAAGAGGTGTAATGTTAATTGTGCTAGCATAATGTTTTAGTAGCCAAATGAACTAAAAATTAAAGCGATTCATCCTTTGTGACGGGACGAGTTGTTGAACTTTTAGCCATTTGAAATACTCCTAAAGCTGCCAGTGTCTGGCAACGGTGCCTGCACACGCAGCAAGCATGTCTGTACATGCCCGTTTGAAATGATTTTTTTTTCAAATAAGTGTAACAAAAACGTTTATTTATCTCTTGTGCAAGATTAATCTTTGTCATAAAACGAAACAAAACCAAGGATAAATTTAGAACAAAATCAAACGAAGCAAAAGCAAATTCACGCATACAGCATCAGCATATTAAAGACAGAGATAAAATAAACATAGATCCCAGCAATAAATACACGCAGCAAACCAAATTACTTAAATATTCATCAATTATTTGAAAGCTTGTCATAATCACTGCTTTAGTGCTAGCACCCATTCATATCGAGTAAGTTTTAACTTTGCGATTATGTTTTCCCATTCGCCTAGCAACTGAGGCTTCAGGGTCTTCTAATTCTTTTTTAACAACTATCTGTTAATTACTGTACTATGGAAGAACTCGGAGTAGATGTTTAGCAAACCGAGGGATTGTATATCAATATCTACCTTTACCCCCCCCCTCCCCACCACTTCCTTAGAGCTAACTCTGTATTTATCTGAAATCTCAGTGAGAGTTAGTTAGTAAAATGTGTGCTATGTGGCTTCTGCCCCCCTCCCTACCTATTAAACCTTTTGACTAGTTTAAACAAAATGAGAATTACAAAATTTGTAAATTGTTAAGGAGAGGGGGCGAAAAATTAGGCAAGGGAAGGGTCGGTTGTTTTCCAGTCTCTTCAACTCCCTCTCAACATACATTGAAAGTCTCAACCTAATACCAGCAGCCGTTGGTTAGATATTGCTGATATTCACTTTTCACAACCAGCAAACACATCGCAGTAGTAGTAGTAGTAGTAGTAGTAGTAGCAGTAGTAGTAGTAGTAGTAGCAGTAGTAGTAGCAGCAGTAGTAGTAGTAGCAGTAGTAGTAGTAATAGCAGTAGTAGTAGTAGTAACAGTAGTAGTAGTAGTAGTAGCAGTAGTAGTAGCAGTAGTAGTAGTAATAGCAGTAGTAGCAGTAGTAGTAGTAGTAGTAGTAGCAGTAGTAGTAGTAGTAATAGCAGTAGTAGTAGCAGCAGCAGTAGTAATAGGAGTAGTAGTAGTAATCGCAGTAGTAGTAGTAGTAGTAGTAGTAGTAGCAGTAGTAGTAGTAGTAGTAGCAGTAGTAGTAGCAGCAGTAGTTTGTTCCAAACTTCCGTTTTTTAGAATTTTGGTTACTATTGGCAAAGGCCACTCTTGTTTATATATTGTTCCAAACTTCCATTCTTTAGAATTTTGGTTACTATTGGCAAAGGAAATGCTGTATTAAAGTTCTTTAACACTAATTCTTTCATTATAACCACTAACTGATAAATTAAAACAGATATTTCTGACTTTATTTCTTTAACTTTTTATTTATAATTATTCCAAGTAGAATATTAAAAATCTCTGGGTAGGGAATTAATTAAGTCTTTGTATCGTCAATATATTAAACAAGAAAACTTTACTAAATCTAATTAATGATGACTTTCAGAAGTCAAATACCTTAAGCCGTTTGAAGATGCAATTTGAAGCCATTTTGTGCCGCAAAGCTGCAATTTTGTTCCAAATTTTAGCCAAATTCTGTTGAAACAAAATGCTCATGCAGCCAATTCGTTTAGAAGTTTCGGAAAAAGTCAAGACTTATTTCATTTTTGTATCAAATTTTGACGTGCTACCTTTTGTCCTCCAATTGCACTGAGTGCAAATCCTTTCATGATTTTGGTTTAAGCAAAATCTAATATTCCCACCTTTCTTCTAAAATGCTGGTGTTGGAGTAGAGAGTTTTAAGGGGGCCATGAGCTTAAGTTTTGTCTCCAGTCACACAGATTCAGATTCCTTTTGCACTGAGATGCATTTTTTTTTTCTCCAGGTCTGTGACTACAACATGACCCGGGCATTACTCAGTCAATTTTCTGGGACGGAAAGATCCTGGATCACTTTACTATTTAATTAAAAGAAAAAATCCCTTAAAATTAGTAATTAAGAGTTTTCATACCCACAAAGTCCTTTACAAAAACCCTCAATAATTCAAAAAGATACTGCTTCAAAAAAGTACAGTCAAAACAGTACTTCAGAAAAGTATTGCTGAGATACATACTTGACGCTATAGCCTAGTCCTTTGTAGTTTTTTTTTCTCCAGGTCTGTGACTACAACATGACCCGGGCATTACTCAGTCAATTTTCTGGGACGGAAAGATCCTGAGAGAACAGGAAACGACAAGTAGGTTGGGTAGAACTATTATGTTTTCTATTTCTTATTCTTTTTTGTTGAGGTTATTTTCAGAAGTATTAATTTTCACATAATTCTATTTCAGGGTCAGAAGGCCTTGACTTAACCCAGCGTCAATTTATGACTCGGGTTTAGAATTTTTTCTTCTTCTTTACTTTATACTATATCTGTTCACAAGGGCGTATTCATTTTTTTTGAGGGGGAGGGGGTACTAAAATACTTTACAAAATGCATTAAAAATTTGTTTATAAACATTTTTGCTACTTTTTTACGGGTTGAAAATTCTGGAGTGGGGAATCCAAAACTGGTGACCCCCCCCTGTTAAAATCTCTGCTGAGCTAGATCCTGCTAACACATTTTTTACGTTTCTTTTTACGGCCTTGAACTTCATTTCAAAAGATAAATATTGTTATTGTGCTGATATTATACTGAGATCACTTAACTCTTTGCATCCTGTTATACTAGTAAAATGAGGTCATGATAAATGACGGCATGTATAGTAGGTTATAATTATAAATGACGTCATGTTAAAGCAAATATGTTGAATATCCCCTTTGCATAACCATGATGACATCCTTTGTCATGACTCAAAAGTCGTGATCTCAGCATAATAGCAGCTGCACCGAAATTCATCATGTGTCATCAATATACAATTTTAGTTTCTATTATTCAATACTCACTCAATTTAGATCAATTAATCTACATAATTGATCAGTTGTAGTCATTATTTGCATACGGATGTTTTTGTTTCGGTTGAATGGAAGATATTGCCTTTCTACAGAGTAGCCTTCCAGGCTCTGTTTTAGGAGAAAAACCCTAATTCACATCATATATTGCATTCCCATTCATAATTTAGACTGTTCACTAATGAGCAGTGAATATGTATTTTATCATTATTTCTTGTTCTATTAGGAACTTTAGTACCTTCATTATATTTACTACTCAATTAAACTTCATTTTCAAATCCTAAAATAAAACATAAATCACTATGAAACAGAAATTTCTAATTTTCTCTCTTTCCAAGTATAATAATCGCTTAATTCGGAAATTCAATTTTAAACCCTTTAAGGACCCTCAAATATGGTAAATTTTTCTTATATTTTAGATACCACTCATATACCCGTGTTACCATCACCCGTTTCAACTGGTTTACGAGTAAATTGAATCGACTGTGACGACATCGAGAGCCAGAAAACACAAAAAATGTATATTCGGAATTGTTATATTCGCGATTGTTATATTCGGAAAGAGCATAAAAAAGGGCATCGAGTGGTATATTCACCTAAACACTATCTCAAATTTACCATGAAATCATTTATTTTCCTTTTAAGGTTTAATGTCGCTCTTTATTTTCATTTCAAACCGGAAAGATTCGCTCTCTTTGGGGGAGTTGAGGGAAGCTCTAGTACTTTGGTCAGTTCGAGAATAAGTACAAGTTATAGATACGTGATTGACATAAGCGGACCGGATCTGATCTCTTTGGGGGAATTGGAGGGATTTCTAGTGCTTTGGCGAGTTCTATGCTTCTTGACGTGGTAGGACAATGAAATAAAATTAAATCTTGGAACAACTCGAAGGCCACGTAAGGTTCTTTGAAAGAATAGGCGCGGCTGTCGAAAAGAAATGAAAAAATCGATGGAAACGGAATTTATTTTTACTGAAGTTAGAATAAAAGAAATATGATGAAAAAATTTCTGCTATTCATGTAAATGTGGTTGCCAAATGTGTTTTTCAAAATTGTTTTTTTGTACAAGAGACCTTTTTACACTTGTCAGTATGACGTCATATTTCAAGCTTAATAGCTTGGTTGTGTCGTTTGGCTTTATTTTTGGATGTTAATAGGTTTGTGATTTTTTTTTTCCTATTTTTCAATGACAAAATATGTTCTTTAAGCTTGAGGGACAGGTGCACTTTTGGCTAGCAAATATATTCCCATTACTTAACGTGTCTTTTAAGCTAGAAGCATAGCTGGAAAAATAGGTCTCAACGCAATATGTCACCTAAGCTAGGGGTATTAATAAACTCTTGGCAGGAAAATGTGTCTCAGTTACTGACATGGAAATTCACTTCCCTCATGATATATTACTCCATGGAAAGATAGTAGACGAAAATAGCGACGCAGACCACACTGCCTTTCCATAACAAACAAATACAAAGTAGAAACAATAGGGAAAATCTTTTCAAGACAGTGGAAACCAGTGCTGTGAGTATTTCGGCCCTATGTCCAAGGGCCGTCTTCTGCACAATACGAGAACAAGAGAGAAAAAATGTATATATAAATAAACTTACATTAAATTGTGAGAATTAAAACTAAATAATGTTTTTTAAAACTTTTTTAAAAACAGCCCTAGCATCCTTACTTCAACGAAGTTCAACTACGACTGACAAAAAGAATGAAGTGTTGTCCATTCAACCTACGCCAACACTGTTGAGGCGCTAAAGCGGGACATTCGTATCTTCACCGCCACAAACGCTTCCGTGTTTCTGTTACTGCTGGTCCTGTCCTTTGTAAAACCGCACGCCGTGGTCCATCTGTTTCTACCCGGCGTGCTGTTAGCTGTCGCCACCCTTGTGTGCAGTTACTTTTATGTCTTCGAACAGAACTGGCTGTTGACGATCATCTTCAACAACTACCTTGGCTTTGGCTATCACGCCTACCTCGCCATCGTCTTTTCCTTCTTGTGTGATATTGCGTTTAACCGCGGGCAGGTCACCACCACCATCATCGATGCCGTCCTGCATCTGTTTAAATAAACCGCTATGGGTAGCAGGCGGAAAAAAAGTCTTATTTGCGTAGAAAAAATCAACAGATTCACGTTTGGTTGAATAGTAAATTTTCACAAAAAAGAATCAAATCTTGGATTTTGCTATCAGGCGATTTTTTTATGTCGATATTATTTTTTTTGATGTAGGTACGAATGCTTTTCGCTTCTGAGGATGGAAACAATTTAAGAAAACTCTTTTTGTGGCTGTATTTCAGTAATTCATGGTTAATAACAAGAAATCTCTCCTTGCGCGCCGGATGATAGTACCAGGAAGAGTAGTCGTCGTTGTGATACGATTTATTTCTTTCTTTTTTCCAAAAATACAAGCACGGGGCTATATGGGAGGATATTTTCTTGGAGGAATAAGTCATGGGGGAAGCGAAATTCAATGAAAAGGCCGCAGAATTTTCTAGCATTATTATAAAAAAAAAAACAATGAAAAAATAAACATGAAAAAAAATTTTTAATTGAAAGTAAGGAGTAACATTAAAACTTCAGACGAAAAGAGATTATTACGCATATGAGGGGTTTTTCTCCTAAATACCTCGCTCTTGATGCTAAAGTATCTTTAGTAATTTCAACAAGTAATTTCAGTAATTTCAACACGGCCTTTCTGATTCAAGGGTAATTCTGAAAGAATTGGGACAAAACTTAAGCTTTAGCGTAAAGAGCGAAATACATCTTTTTGTGATTCTACAACACTATTATTGTAAAGGGTAGGGGAAGAAACTGCACCTTGCTGTATGCCTTTTTCTACAGGAACTACTACAGCCAAAATTTGTGGACCATCAATCATGGTCTCACGACACTATTTCCAAGTCGGATATCAGGAACGTCATCTGAGCTTTGAGCATCTGAGCTTTGTAATGACTTGGAGGATTTGAGAGAAGAAATTTTCAGGATTAGGGAAAGAGAAAAGGGATGGAGGGTAGAATTTTGAAGCGCAATTGTCAACTGTATAGTAAAATTGTAAGGAAGTATGATTGTGCGTCAATATATCAAATACAGCTTGAAGAATTTGTAGAAAAGTATTCCCCCTCCCCCCATTTTTATTATTGTGCACCGAAAAATAACTACGCACTTGTCTTGCTCCTTAGTTCGTAGATTACCCGAGGATTTATTTATTAACCCAGCCCAAAACTAATCCAGTAGAAAAGATAAAGCAAATAATGAAATTACAAATATACACTTAAATTGCTCTCACAGCAAAATTCAACGAAGAATCTATACAAAAAAGAGTGACCACACCCCGTCACGTTCGACCGTGACCCTTTCGCTGCCCTTCGCAATAAACTTTTTAAATTAAAAGGATAGCCAAGCAATCAAGACTATGAAGATTTTTTTTTCGTCGTTGTGCCAATTCACAAAAATCAAAATACAAACTAAATACTTAAATAAAATATAGTTACAATTTATTGTAACAACCAAGCCAAAGCTAATTGTGTGGTATAAAGAAGTTGCTTGACCAGTTTCTTGTGTCATGCTCGCATCTTTCGCGATGGAAATTGTGTAGTGTCTATTATATAACCGATAAGTGCGAAATGTTTTATTAACATCGAGCTAGGAAGAATAATTGGCACATTCAAAGAGGAGATGATACCAAAATTCGTCACCTCCAAACGAGCAGAATAATGACAGCCGCGTTTTCAGAGACCGGGGGCTTGAACACGGGTTGGACGCATGTGGTGCAGCAATCATTTTTAAACTGCAGGTTCTACGTCAAACATACCCCCCTTTTTTTCACCATAAAGTCTATCTTTGAAGAATTGGCAGTTTGCATCACAGGTTGGAAATGAGGTTAGCAGCTGGTTTTGTTTTAAATCAAGGGTTAAGCCCGTTTGCGTTCTATTCCCTTTTAAATATATCGTTTTGGTGATTCTTGTCCTAAGGAGTACAGCAAAGACAATGAGAGTACACTGAATCAATTGGGGAAGTAAAACTCTCCTAGAGTTAGATTATGCCAATGATTTAGGCATCATAGATGAAAATGATGGCACAATGAATGATTTTTTGAAAGTTTTTCATGTTCAGGGTACTATAATAGGTTTGAAAATTAATGTTATGACACCCATTCGTAAAATACCTCGATTTCACGTTTTTATAGAACTCCGGCTTCCCCCTCCAGCACCCGTCAATGTCACAGAGTCTGGTCGGGATTTAAAATGTGAGTTTTGAAGCACAAGATCCTTCTAGATATCAAATTTCATTAAGATCTGATCACCCGTTCGTAAGTTATAAATATTTCATTTTTTCTAATTTTTCTGAATTACTCCCCCCCCTCCAACTCCACCAAAGAGAGTGGATCTGGTCCAGTTATGTCAGTCACCTATCTAGGACTTGCTATTATTCTTTCCACCAAGTTTCATCCCGATCCATCCACTCTAAGCGTTTTTCAAGATTTTAGGTTCCTCCGACGCCGTTGCCAGATGGAACGAGTTACGGAAAGAAAAGCAGGAAAAACTTTATCTTGCAGAATCCGATTTTACCGGAAGGACCTTAACAGGGATTGACCTGAGTGACGCTAACTTAAGTGAAACCACATTAGTCAATACTAAGCTCAGAAATGCAAACCTGGAAAATGTTAGGGGTTTGCAATTGCGGAACCTTTCTGGCGCAGATTTAAGTGGGGCAAACCTACCTGAAGAGTTTTTTGCCGATGCCTTAATGAATATTGAAAAAATAACCATTAAAGTTGAGAAGCTTTTGTTCATTATTTTGGGCGCTTCCTTTTATTGGTGGATTGCAAGACTTTCTATGTCGTCCAGGTCAGAGATCTGTTGGCTGCAAATTTTCAATTCAAAGCCTGAAGACTGGCTTAGAATGTTGTCCATAGCAATGACGAACAGGAATGGGGTAGTCCCTGTTTGCCACCAGAAATTATCTTGAAGAAATGTGTATCCTAATATTCTGTGCGTACACAACATTCACTATCTTCACAGAGCACGATTATCATTTTGACTAGTTTATAAGGTAATCCGTAATAATTCAAAAATCTTTAGATCAACAGAATCGAATGCCTTTTCAAAATCAATCTATGTTGCCTTATCGTCTTATTCATTGGAACTTTCAACCATTAGGCTAAGAATGAAAATAAGATCAAAGCAAGGACTGAAATTAAAGTAGACATTCAAGATAATCATGGCAGATGGGGGAATTTGACCCCCCCCCCCAGTAAAAAAAAGCTCAAAAAGTTCCAAAGGTTAAAATCTTGTAATCTAAATAGCCAGAAGTCAAAACTAAAATCAGTTTTTTTTATTGTAGTTGTGTGTGGTAAGGTCAGATCGAGAATTTCCCTCTCCCATTGAAAGACTAAATATGTAATTAAAAGTTGATTTACTCGTTTATTTGTTTTATGCTCGCCATAAAATATATTTTTCTGTATTGAAATAAACTTTATTGACAATTAAACTACTCAGGTTTATTCGATATTACCGTAGTGATTTGAGGGTATCTAGCCTTGAAGTTTCTCTTAGGGCACATAAAACTTAAGAAGAAAAATATTTTTTTCAAAAGATTCCCAAAAAGACTAATTTTTCAATTCTACGGCCTCATCTCTTCTATGGCATCTTCATCAATTCTTTCACAAAATTGATCTAGGTTATAACTGCATAAATGAAAAAAAAAGCAGATGACTTGAAGAAAACGACTTTACTTTTTAGTCCAATTTGAAAACAATTTTTAAGTTTTTTTTTTCAACTTTTTGTCTTCCAATTTTATTATATAGAAATTAAATTTATTCTTAAGAATATACTTATACAGCTCAAATTTCAAACTACAATGCCTTCTCAGTTTCCAATCGGATTTTACTGGTGACCCCCCCCCTTAGAAAAATGGAGGAATTACGACCTAAAAATGATTTTTGGTGTTTCAGATGCTCCTTAAAAAAATAGTTGAAAAAAAAATGGGAAGTCTTTTTTCAGGGATGATTTTAAAGAATGGGGGTTGGGGTGGTGAAGATCCTCACATTTAGAAAAACGCTGAAAATGATACTAGAAACCAACATAAAATCTATACAATTTTTTGTCCATATGCATGTAAAGAGCGTTTTTAAAACTCTTAACTCGTAGAAATTGTCCTCTTTATAAGGGTGGCTCCCACTCATATAATTTAGTATTTACAGTAATTTGAACTTTATTTTAGTTGGGGGAGATGCATCCGCGCGTTCTTGAAGTCGGAAAAGGTGCCGGCGTGGTCGTAATGGAGGTGGGTGATGATCACGTCCTCAACCTTGCCGGCGTCGATGCCGATGAGGTCGAGGCCTTCCCTGGGCAGCCGGTCGATCTTCCGCCCGCGCATCTCCGCCACTTCGTGATTGAAGCCGGTGTCGATGACGAAGGTGCGCTCGGAATTGGTCGCGACCCAGATGAAGTAGTCGAGATGCTTCGACATGTCGTGCGGGTCGCCGCCGATGAAGTTTTCGCTCATCGGCCGGTTCAGGACCGAGCCGTATTTGATGGCGTAAAGCTCGTAGGTGTCGTTCATGGGATCGTTCCTGCCTTCAGCCCTGTATGGCACTTCCTACCTGAAGGGTCTAGAAAGGGAGATCAGTACCGCTGGTATGCACTGTAAAGTCCAATGCCGTATTCTTTCCCCTGTTTTTCGTAACTTGCAGTAGAGACAACTTGATTTTTCAATTTACCCTATAGGGTTTACTATACATATTGTTTATTTTAATCCTTCTTTTCATTTAGGGGCTCTGTAGGCCAAATTATCACAGCAGGGTTAGATGACCACTAAAGAAATAATTTTCTTCCTTATCAAACAGTTCGTGGTAACGAACTGTAGTAAGGAGCGACCCGGCTCAATAGTAAACGAAACTCTAAAAAACCGAATTTTGATACGGATCACCGGCGTGAAAGCCGCATGCCACATTCGCCGATTGCACAAGATCCAGCATCGCCGTGTCGTCGCCGATGTCGTAGGCGCCAAAACCCTCGCCCATGTCGGCGTTCAGATTGACCTTTGTCATTGTCCCGGTCTTTATCTCTCATGTTAAGGAAGGGGAGCCGAGCCACTGTCTCGGCCTTGATCCAGAGCCTAGCCCCATCGGAACGGCGCCGTCCATGGTAACCGATACGCAAGACGACAAGAATCACGGGCCAAGCGAGGCGATATTTCTCTCCGCCGGCGATACGGCGCTCGTGGTGCAGTATGGCGAGACCGTCGAGCCGGAGATAAACCGGCGCGTCCCTTGGCGCGGTATTGCTCCTCGATTTTCCATTCGATCGGCAGGCCATGACAATCCCAGCCCGGCACGTAATTCGCATCAAAGCCGCGCATCTGGAAAGAGCGGTTGATCATGTCCTTCAGGATTTTATTCAGCGCATGGCCAATATGCAGATTGCCGTTCGCGTATGGCGGGCCATCATGCAGGATGTATTTCGGGCGGCCTTCGGATTGCTCACGCAGTTTTTTATAAAGGTTCTGCTCGTCCCACTGAGCAATGATTTCCGGTTCTTTTTTTGGCAGGCCTGCCCGCATGGGGAAGTCTGTTTGGGGCAGAAACAGGGTTTTTGAATAGTCGCGTTCGGAGTTGTCCAGCCAGTGAGCCGTTTAGAAGCCCACGGACGATTCGCCTCACATGCAGCACAGGCCGACCAAACGAAACGATCCTCAGACGAATGTCAGGTTGTGACGTCTTTGACGGCCCTTGGCTGGCAGTCAAATCGGTTGCCACGGTGCAACCGTCAACATTGTTACGATAGATGTGGCTACGACGGCGCGCGAATCTGAAACGCCGTCCCAGAGTATCCCGATCGACCTGTACAACCCGTACGGCACGGCCAAACTGATTGCTGAAGCAGCTGCAAAAAACGACTGACAGTCAAATGAACTCCAGTGGCGAGAACAGAGAAACGGTCGTTTTAACGCACGGTCTGGGCGCTAGGCTAAACTCAAATATTCTTGGACTCAGTCTCTGGCGGATAGCCAAGTACGCGATCAGATTAGGACTACATTTTAATGCTCCAACTGGGCCATCCCTGGCCCTCCCGCGCTTCCGGCCCTGGGCGCTAGTCGCTGTAAAATGCAGTCCTAATCTGCTCGATTTTCGAGTCCTGCAGAATTACAAAATTTTCGTATAGGTGGAAATCATCATGATTAGCAAATCCAAAATCACCACATTGTTCGCGATCGTTTTGGGTCTATTTATTGTTTCAAGTAATGCGTTGGCTCAGCGGGGAAGAACGCCTGCTCCATTGCCCGAAGGTGAGGGGAAAGAATTGGTGCTCTGCCCGACACAGAGCACGGACACGAATTCCGCGCTGACGTGCCTGTTCGGCGAAATGGCTGCCCACCAGTCCGGTGGCACCGGTCACAAGAATCAGGTCACTGTCTGTCAGCTGCACGGGAAGCTCATTTCTGCAGGCCAATTGCCGAAAGTTCCAGGACCAGCATCCTACGCGAGGGAATGCTCCAAACAAGTTTTTCGGGGTGTTTCGCAGCTGTTTTCTGCAGCACAGTGGCAGCGACCGTCACGACCTGTTCCGACAGTTCCTCTGTCAGATCGGCGGATCCGGAGACCATGTACTGGCCGCACGGAAAGTCATCTCAGAAACGTGTCGACAATTCGGGCCGTGTTGATGACGAAAGCGATGTGAACTAAAGTAAGAATACTGTGTACAATAACCTGTGTGTTTAGAGCACTGTAGAGATTTAAATTTCTCTTCAGTTTTTTGGAGTTTGCGCAACATTAGTAGATTTCGCAACCTTCAGGAAGTTTCTAATATTCTTCATATAATATGACTAAGAATTTCCAGGACAAGAGCTCCAAGTGGCTAATCCTCTCCATAGATGGTGGAGGGTTTCGTGCTCGGATTACAGCACTTCGCCTCGGCTAACTATAGTTGACGGCTGGGTTACCACCGTTGGTGATTTATCAACAAATTCGGTGATTTTTCGGTGATTATCTTTAATTTGGTGATTGTACGACCTGATCATTACCGATTACAAAATGAATGAAATGGACGGGATGAAGTTTTTACAGCAACTTAAAGGCGATTACCCTTCAATGAAAGTGATTATGGTAACCGGTTTCGGCACCATTGAACACGCTGTGGAAGCGATGAAGTTGGGTGCGGTAAATTACATGACCAAGCCGATTAAGCCCAAGAAGTTAATCGATTTAGTAAAAAGCGTTTTGCAAGTTGATAATGGTGCAAACGGCAGCAATACAAAACAGCAGGCCAGCTTAAAGAAATATTACCATTTCCATCAATTGGTTGGTCAAAGCAAAGCGATGCAGCAGGTATATAAACGGATCAAAGAAGTTCCGCTGTGTGCAATCAATCAAATGGAAATGTCCAGTGTGGTCGACGCCATTCGTCCATATCTGCCGGAAAACCCCCCGTTATATGATCCCAGCGAAATCACTGATAGAAGTGCGCGGTTTATTGCTGCAGAACTTGTGCGTGAAAAGCTGTTTCGTTTGATCGGAGACGAAATACCCTATTCGACAAGTGTCGTTGTTGATCAGTTTACTGAGACAGATAAACTCATCACAATTTATGCGACAATTCTGATTGATAAGTCGAGACAAAAAGCCATCGTTATTGGCAAGAACGGCGAGAAGCTGAAATTAATCGCCAGCCAGGCCCGAAAGGAAATGGAGCAGCTGTTTTTGAGTTGAATCTTAGCTTTATTTTTGGTACATTATAAGGTCATGATCGGTTTCATTTTATATTAAGAATAATATCTGTTTTTTTTAACTTTTGGTTATCATTATAACTCGTGTTTTCTATTTAATAAAGGAATACACCCAAACGCGGCCGATTTGAAATCCTTTTAGTTAACCTGGAAATAATCTGAAAACGAGGTTGAACATTATGAGACGAAAGAGTGAAATACGATTGTTTGATATATGTTACTCTATAAACCTGTATCATGCCTCGTTTTGACAGTTCTGAATTCTCTGCCAAAAAACATTCTTTATTATAGCTTACACACCCAATTAAATAAGGAAGGCTTGAGGCATCATTGTTGTTGTTCCCTCAAGGAGTCTCGCTCTTGCACGTGCAAGTAACAAAAACTACCGCAAGTAAAACCAAGTGAGGTTGAGAGTTCCATAATGGGCACTTCGCTAATGAAGTGATAAGGTATCAACTGGACCCATTTCAAATACTTAAAACGCTACTAACTATTGTTGAGGTAGCTTAAAAGTTGAACACAGAGCAGTATACTGCTTTAACTTGACCGCCACAACAAAATATGTCCCTTACAACGACTAACAGCCATGTGTATTGGTTTAAATTTTTCAAGCCCTTGCTGTGACTTCTAAAATGGTATAACACACCAAACAAATAATAAGTCTTCTGTAAATGGTTAGCGCTGTGTAAAACAATAACGATATGCCTAAAACCATACAACATACTCTATAAAATAGAAAAGAAGAAGCTTACTTCTAAAAGAAGAAGAGGAAGCTTATTTTAAAAAGAAGAAGAGTTTCCGGATTTAGAAATAATCTTGAATGTCATAGATATTTTGTATTACTAGCACATTTTTCCTTTTTTTTTTTATTATTGTATGATAAACATGGGATGATATTTGTTAGTTTAATAGCATGACTTACCACATTTGTTTCTTCATTCAAGTTCAAGTCTTCATTATCACTGACTGCAAGCTCGAAGTTATCTGATTCTACAGGAGACGGCACTGGTGGAGTAATCCCTTGTTAAAATATATACAAACATTTTTACTCTTTACGCAATTTGATGTAATTTCATACTGTTTATTTTCAAAATATTTGACTATCAACAACGACATTGCTATTTAACGTTATCAAAACATTAAAATTATTGATTAGGCATAGTAAATACTTTTGTAGCTTACATAATATGTCTAGCTATTCTGAACTAAACTTAAATAAATTTTCAACTTTTTTCATGTCTTAAAAAGACACTGCTAATGGTTATAAGCAAAGAAATTCGGTAATGATGTTCTTCTATTTTAAAAAGGGATTACAGCAATTTCAAAACCTTAAAAAGAAAACCTTTTTGATCACAACCAGCTGCCGCGACCACCATAAATCGTGTCGTCGCCCAGGTCCCCGTCCAGGCTGTCGTCGCCCTCTTCGCCATAGAGAAGATCGCCGCCATCGCCATAGGTCCCGCCCAGGCGTCCACCGTCAACCGTGTCGTCCCCGCCGCCAGCCCAGATCGTGTCCGATCCCATCCCTCCAACAAGACTGTCGGGGGTGTTGTGCGATCGGAGCAGATCATCCTGGTCACCGCCGTCGGCGAACTGGAAGACGTTGCCGCCAGCGAGATCCAGGACATCATTGCCGCGACCACCATAAATCGTGTCGTCGCCCAGGTCCCCGTCCAGGCTGTCGTCGCCCTCTTCGCCATAGAGAAGACATTATCATCATCATTATCATCATCATCATAATAATAATAATAATAATCATCATCATCATCATTAGTATCATTCACATCATTATCATCATCATTATTAGCATTTCATCGTTATCGTCATCGTTATCATTACCATTATCATTATCATAATTATCATCATCATCATCATCATCGTTATCATTATTGTTATCGTTATTGTTATCGTTATCATTATCGTTATCATTTTCGTTATTGTTGTCATGATCATCATCATTATCATTATTATTGTTATTATCATCAACATTATCATCATCATTATCATTATAATTAGCATGATCATCATCATTACTAACATCTTTATCATTATCGTGTCCACTGTTTTTTCCAAACATTTTGATGGAATTTAGTGTAAGGCGTGGATGAATCTGTCCTTTTAGGGTTTTATTCTTGAAAATAACGTATCTGTTGGCCTAAATTCATCGCGACTACTGTAACCATATATCAGATAAGTGGGCTTTCCGCGCAAATCCTTTTGACATGACTCTCAAGACATGACTTTACATGAGTTACATGACTCTCGCGGGCCATAAGTGGTAGTTGTTAAATTTAGCCAGCGCAACATCAAACTGCTTGAAACACTACATAGTTAACAGTATCTTATTATCAGAAATCAATAGATACAGCAAAAAAACTTATCTTTTAGTAAGGGCCAAGCTTTAGGTTGATACATCAGAACTCAGGATACCTCAGGAACGGTAAAGGTATTTAGTTGAAAGTCTCAAGACATGTTGAGGTGGTAGATGAACCAAATCAAAAGACACTTTGAGCATCCAAGGTTGTCAAAAGGGTGTATCTGCGATATCTCTGGAAATTTCAAGGAAATTATGTTGAAACGTTCTTCACATTTTGAGAGTAATGGCTGGTTAATTTTCTCTTTTATAGCGTTAATAGGTCCAAAATTTTTAGACTTTCAGAAACGAATATCAATATATATTAAATTGTCAATCCACATTCATTTATTCTCGTCGGTAATCTTGGCTATTATAGTAATTTTATTGATAGTGTAGGTAAAAGCGCAATGGACGTTTTTCTTTTGTTCTCTCATAGGTGGATTCTTTTGGAGACATAACCCAGAACATCAATACAGTGAATGCCATAAATCCGGCATAAATAGGCCCGATGTTTTCCCAGCCCCAACCTTGGATGATGAACGGTACCAAAATCAGACTGAGGGCTGCGCCAGCATTCCCTGCGCCAAATACCCCCATTGCCATGCCTTGCTCATTACTTTTAAACCAACTGGAAACATAGCTGATGCCAATAGTGAAAGAGACTCCTGAAATGCCGAGTACCAGCCCAAATATGAGGTAGCTGGTAAAACTTTGTGCGTGGGGTAATAACAAAAGAGCTGAGACAAATGATTGTAACATTATTTCAAAAAAGGAATTACTCAATTAATCTAGTTAAGTACTAAGGATTTACTGAATTGTAAGAAGGAAGGGGCTGAAACTTTGTAGGTATATTTTGAATCTGTTATCAAATTTGTGTGGGAGTAAGTTCTCGTAATAGTCTTTGTATCTGTAACCAGTGTAGTGTATTGCCCATTATCTCGTTTTACTTGAATCTTGTAGCCGGTAATTGGTGAATTTCCATCCTCACTTGGTGCACTCCATGCAAGGTTAATCTGAGAAGAACCTACAGCGGTAGCTGTTAATTTTATTGGCGGAGAAGAAACTTTAACATCCACAGATGTAGAGGCATAAAACTGTCGCACGTGGAAAAAGTCTTTCATCAAAAGAAATGGTTATTTACTCTCATCTCTAGTGGGTTTTGTTAATACCAGCAGCCACCATATGTGCCAGGTTTACGAGGGTTATAAGAAGAAACTCAAGACACCTGTTCCATATCGCTTTTCACAGTGAAATTCAAGGGTGAACATATTCTTCATCTGAAATCTAAAGTGGCTTAAATTATGTTCCTATGTTCAAATGGTCATATGACGGTGGTTGATGACTGCTCTAAAAGGGGTGCCCCACAGAGAGGGTTCAAGTTTGTCCTTATTCGTTCATGAAAAGTTTTACAATTTTGAGCTACCTCAGGTGTACGTTTATGTTGGACCGGGGAGAAACCGCCCGTCTGGAAACCAGCGTACTTTTTACAGATCGCGGTATTGCCGAAATCAAAAAAGATCCGAATTATACCGATTTGCCCGACTGGATATCGAATACGACGAGATCCGGGGATAGAATTAACGATTACGCCAGGGCTATGTTTGCCAGTGGAAAACACTATCTGCCCTCCGATCAGCTTACGACGGGAAGAACGGCCTACGGTTCCAATAAAAACTTCATCTGCATCCGGTACGCCGAGATTCTATTGACGTATGCCGAAGCGCTGACTCAGGGAGCTTCCGGTTCGGGCATGACCGCAGACGAGGCGGTAAACGCCGTTCGACTTCAGCGATGCGCATTTCTAGGATTGTCTTTTTTGGAAAAAGGGAGGGGTTGAGTATTTTTTGTTTGTTTATTTTTTACATTCAGTTCTCGTTTTAGCTGTCTTGGCATAATTATGTTGCTTTCTAAGAAAATTGTCATTTCTTAGGCTTTGAGTGGTAGCTAACAGAATTTTATAATACCCCTTTATACTTTTGAATATCTTTGTCTTATCTGCCTGTAGAACTAGCACCATTATTTGGCATTTCAAGGACTTACAACAATCACAAGTTTTAAAGATTGGAATCCTCTTGGTTTCTCACAAGGTGCGAAAAAGAATAAAGTTTTGTTCATAATGCTATGAAAGATATACTAGCTGGGTCCTGGCGGATTCGCCACCGGGCGAATCCGCCATTGTCCCTTGTGTTCTAACTGCAGGCTGTGCTGGGTCCCAGCGGCTTCGCCGCTCATTCTCATTGTCCCTTGTGTTCTATCCAAAGACAGTGCTGGGTCCCGGCGGCTTCCGTAATTTCGGTAATTTTTGGCAATTAAGTGGTAATTTTATTACCATTTTACATTAAGGTTTTTTACTGTTTTAAAAAGTAGGATTGAGAGAAAGAGTCAAACTTTAGCATAAAGAGCGGGGCATTGAGGAGGGAACAGCTCCTTTCATATACGGAGTAATTTCTGTTCGTTTTAAGTTTTAATATTGCTAACGCTACGGATCGGACAACTCCGCCGCTCGCGAGCGCCTTGCGCACGAGCGCAAGGTCATCGTCGAGATGGGCTTCGTCTCGTACTTCCTGATCGTGTGGGACCTGATCCGATGGGCACGCGACCACGGTATTCCGGTCGGGCCCGGCCGCGGATCGGCAGCCGGCTCCATCGTCGCCTACGCGCTCGACATCACGCGCGTCGACCCGCTGAAGTACGACCTGCTGTTCGAGCGGTTCCTCAACAGCGCGCGGATCTCGATGCCCGACATCGACATCGACTTCTGCAAGGAGGGTCGCGAGCGCGTCCTGCAGTACACGCGCGAGCGCTACGGCAGCGAGAACGTCTAATCAGCTCTTCGCGGATGTGAAACAAATAAGGGCACAAGTGTGCCCTTATTTGTTATCATCTGTACATGGACCATAGCCTTCGTGGGTTGCTCAGGCAGCTATCACAAACACCTTCTGACATACATCTGCGGGATGCTGTTTATGCTGCTATCATCCGAAGCGGTGAAATGTCAAATGAAGCCATTCGATTTGGAAACAGCTTAGGGGCTGGTGCTAGTGGGCCTTTACTATCATTAGTGCTAAGTGCCATTGATCAATTTGATCTTGTTTCAGATTTTGATGATTTCGGTGATGAGGTTGGGAATAGTGAACAGCTTGAAAATCAAATCCAGCAGGCCGAAAACGCAGTTGCTGCAATCCGTTCCAGCCTTTCTTTCCGAACGCTTTCGGCTCGCGCCTCCCATGCTTAGCGCGTATGGAACCAGCGCCCTCCGCAATCTCGGCAAACGGAAATTTTTCTCCTCCTTGAACATCGTCGGGCTTGCTATTGGTATGGCGACCTGCCTGCTGATCTTTCAGTACGTGGCTCATGAAAGCAGCTACGATACCTTCCATGAGTATCATGACAACTTATACCGCGTAGTCGTTGATGGTGCGGTTCAAGGCAACGGTGAAACCCGAAACAGCAAAACATGGCTAGCCTTGGAGACCGCGATTCGGGAGCAGATTCCGAGCATTGACCAGAGCGTTCTTATGAGTGAAATGAAATTCGTGAAGTTCGCCTCGAAAGCTTCTCATGATAAGGAGATTATTTAGACGCATATTTGAATATCATTCATTTTTATGTGAATATATGGGAAGTTTTTATGCAATTTTGTAGACCAGAAATGGGTTTGCCTACTTTATCCGAAAAGAAAGCAAATCAAGTGTTAGCCAACTTAGACTTTTTTTTTCTTGTCAGGTGACATGCTATTCGACTGCCGAGGTGAAATCTAACTCCTGAGTAATTCTAGCAGAAGTCAGAAATTATTCAAAATAAAAGAAGTTAATGAGGGTTTTGAAACTACTACTACTTTTTACAACTTATAGCAGCAAGCCATTCGGCCGCAGGTCAGCGTGCCGCTGACCAACAACGACAAGATCTACGTCGGCCGCTGGATGATTCGCTGCCGGATCGAGAGCCCGACGACCAACCACTGGACCCGGGGCCACAAGACCGACCCGCGGGCCTTCCAGCTCAACGAGAACCTGCGCACGTACGAGGGTGAGCAGATCACCCTGGCGCTGCGCGCCGCGCTGCAGCGCTTCGAGCCCCACGAGCAGCCGAACATCCTCCGGCAGCTGGAGGCCTTCGCCGACGAGGGCCCGGTCCGCGAAGCGGTGGCCACAGAGATCGAGCGCCGAATCAACGTCCGCGAGGCCTGCTACCAGGCGATGATGTCGCTGTTTTTGGTATTTATTGTTGAATAGCAACAATGTGCACTTTTGGTTTTGGAATTTGTCCATACTATATTAGTTTAAATCGTTCTAATTTCTTTGTAGTTTCGGTATTACAAGCGTCCACTATATATTGTTATTTGTTATTTAGTAATTATAATAAAATATAATTGAGATGTCGTTTTTTGACTTTTTTTGTTTTCAAGATTGCTCATTTTACAAAATATGATACACATAATCATGTTGAATTTGTAAAGTATGTCTTTTTTTCTTTTTTTTTACTCATTTCTCCACGGCCTTACCGTATATATTCGACGGTCGTATAAAGTTGAAGGAGGGCATAAAGATTTGTTACCAGCAACAGTATGTTCTTTGACAAACTCTGATGCATTAAAGCAACAAAAAAAAGAAGAAAAAAAAAGCCGGAAATGAGGATATTAGGGGAAATGAGATTCAAAGAAATTAGCTTTGCATAAGTGTTGCAGATTAATGTAAATGGTCACTGTTGATGTCCTACCTGACCGCTAAAGGAGATTTTCCAGTTTCGTCTTAACTCTAATTTTCCAAAAGAGGAGATGTTGTAATCTATAGATTTTTTTTTCTTCAAGTTGGAACAAAGAAGTTACTATTTAAGAGTCGCTGTGTTACATTGGGATATGATGTAATCTTCCATGCCATTAAGGCAAAAGACTCTGTTTTCATAAAGGCCAAGTCTCTGACATGTACAACACAACACTTGCTACTGAGGCTGAGTCTGAGGCTGAGACGGCTGATCAGAAATTTGTGGAATATTGGCCTTAGCAGGCGGCTGAAAACGGCGTTCGCCTTTGTCACCCTTGCAGATATCTCTGCATCTAGATTTCCGTTTGAGCAGACAATTGAACCAAGGTAGGTGAACTGCTTGACTATCTCAACATCTTGGCCAAATACTTCTATAATTGTCAAGGGCTGCATGGTGTCTTGTCCACAGGCAATATTTTGATCTAGGTCCAGTTTACATTTAAACCACATTTTTCTGCAGCAGATGCTAGCATCTCCGGGGCAGTCTTGTGTGGGTAGACACCTAAAGGATCGTATTCTCTCCCTGAGCCTTTAAAAAACATAGGAAGGGGTATGTGACGGGTAGGAATTTATCGCTCTCTTAATTTATACTAAGCCCGAATAAGGGTTGTGCGGTGTAAACCTTTCTTTTTATTGCAGAAAAATGTTTCTGACATTTTTTTAATGCTTCATGTAACTAGACGAATTATCTTCATATTTCATAAAAATACATAAAATGAAGCTTAAGGCGCATCAGCTAATGTAAAAGACGGGTGGTGGGACATTTTGTAGTTGATGGAGGGGTCAAATGCCTTAAATAGTGTATTTTAATTCCCAGATATCCGTATTCTCATCGCGCATCGGCGATCGCAGCCGTGCCGCCCACGGGATACCAGATGCCTTCATCAGTTTGCATGTGGGCGATGCCGCACAAGACCGCGGGCGAAGCATAGGGCGATGATCCGACGTACTGGGTGAAATGGTCCATCATCTGGGCGACGCGATGATCCGAAACATAACGTCGAACCACCGACGCCACGCTGCGTCCCATCCGCAGTGAAAGCACGTCTTTTAGCGTTGACGCCGAAAACGATTGGCGAACGTCGATCGTATCAGCCAGTCCACCGACGCTGCGCCAAAAAAAGAACCGGTCGGAAACGTCGTGCAACTGCCGGCTCATTTCCAAAAAACGCTGATAGCCATGCCTGGACCGTGGATTCAGGTCTTCTTGCTCATCGCGCTCGACCTGGAACATGCTCATGTCCACCTCGACGCCGCGCTTGCGCAGGTTGAGGATGAACTTGGGGATGTTCCCGGTGGCCTCGTGGATGCCCTTGACCTTGCCCTTCTTGTTGAAGCCCATGTCCTTGAACTTGAAGATGTCCTGCATGGTCACGACGCCGCTCTCCATGCCCGTGACCTCGGTGATGGCGGTCACCTTGCGCGAGCCGTCGTGCTAGCGCGTCTGCTGAACGATCAGGTGGATCGCAGAGGCGATCCAGTCGCGGATCGAGCGCGAGGGCAGGTCGGTGCCGGCGAAGAGCACGAGGTATTTGAGCCGATTAGAAGTTGGGCAACAAAGTGCCTCGATTGACACGTTGGTTCGATTGGCGGAAGCATTGAAGGTCGAATTAGGAGAGTTATTTGATTTTGGTCATCACGGGACCGTAACAGAATTACGACAAATGTTGCGGAGGCAGATTCAGGAATGTGATGAGCAGCAATTAAGGCTAGTGGCTAAGATATTTCGAGCAGTTTTGCATTAACTAAAAACCATGCCGGTTTCCGACTCGGCTTAATCACTGGCTACCCACAAGCGGAGGACTTTCTGAATGGTTTGCATGATCCTTTCTTCCTCTTGGGCCATGCCAGACCTGTCATATGCTTGTTGCCAATGATTACTTTTAACGCTTTACTTTTTTTTTTTATTTTGCTTTTTCCTTGTGAGCTCAAAGAAAAAAAAAGAGGACAAAAGTTTTTTCGCTTGTCTGTATAATTTGGAGCTGTTTTGTGTAGCTCCTATTTCAAGAATGAAAGTTGCTCTAAGGCTATATTCTTGGTTGTACTGGGGTGGATCCAGAGGTCAGTTCTCGAAGATACTTTCTATAGTACTTGGAACAGACATTTTAGCTGCTCTTGTGCAAAGAGCGCTAACTCACAGGCAACATCCACATCCGACAGTAAACAGTCTGCTAGTTTGAGCACAAATGCAGAGGATAAGCCCTGATAACCCTAATGGGACCTAGTGAATAAAAAAGACTAAAAAACAAAATATTTCGTCTTCAAATCTGGAGAACCTCATCAATAAAGAAGAAGTTAAAATACAGAATAAACGACTAACTAGAATTTATTTGTTTGTTCCAAATTGTGTTTAAACTCCTATTCATAAAATTGAAGGTTTTTTTCTATAAGAGCAATTTTTTGCGGGTAAGTGATAGAATTACCCGCGGTTTATTGCTTAGAGGTATCTCTAAATAAACAGAGTGGTCTTTTTCCTTTGGATTAAATTTGCAGAAAGACTTGCATTCTATTTTATTCTGATAAAAATCAATCAACTTCTGTAGAGAAAACATTATTTTCTAAGACCTGACATACGATCACCCTGGAAAATGAGAAACATACCCCGTGATCTTTCTCCTGACAAAAAATACAGAATTCGACATCTTGCAGAATTCATATCTTGCAGATAGGAGCTTGAAACCTCTACAGTAGCAATATCTGATACACTAAATCTGATGGTGTGATTTTCATTGAGATTCTATGACTTTCAAGGGTGTTTCCTCCTTTTTTCAAAATAAGTCAAATATTCTCAGGCTTGTAACTTTTGATGGGAATGATTTAACTAGATGAAACTTATATATTTGAGGCTTTGATATATATATTAGTATCAAAATTCTTTTTTTTAAGAATTTGGTTACTATTGAGCCGCGTCTCTCCTTGGCAAAACCACCGACTACGCTTTTCGTGAACGCAGTGAAGTGGAAGATGATTTGGTCGCCCTGCGATTGAATTGGCGCCAATTCGGCTCCCTGCGGGCTCGCTTTGAACACGCGGACCGCTCGGGTAGCGAATACAATTTTAATCCGTACGAGCCGTTTTTCTCGTCATCGCTCCCGGGCTTTGCGGGCGAGTTTGCCGATGGGACAAGCCCGAGCAACCTGTCAGCGTTGCGTAAATACGATCTGGCCAGCCACGACCGCGACAGTTTGGATGTGCGCTGGCTGCGTCTCTTGGGATCACGGATGGACCTGGGCCTGGGCTTACGTTGGTCGGAGCGGGACTACGAAAATTTGCCTTATTTTTAAAAAAGGGGGAAACACCCCTCGAAAGTCATAGAATCTTAATGAAAATTACACCATCAGATTCAGAGACACCCTACTCTAGCGGTCCAAGCTCCTATCTGTAAAAATGTGCAATTTTGTATTTTTTTGCAAGAAGAAAGATCAGGGATTCGTGTTTATTTGTTGTTTGTTTTGTTTTTTTTTTTTTCCAGGGATGATCGTATTGACCCGTTGGTCCTAGAATGTCGCGAGAGGGCTCATTCTAAAGGATTAGAAGTTCCAGTACCCTTTTTAAGTGGCCAAAAATTGGAGGGTAACTAGGCCTCTTCCCACGCTCATTTTTCCCAAATAGTGGCGGTTTCTAACCAGTTCCTTGACGCCCTCGACGCTCGTCTGGTCGAAGCTTGACGCTGCCGATGTGTCCGAGCTCGACAACAGGAGTTGGGCCGCGCCGGCGACCTCGGCATAGCCGTCCGGAACCAGGGGGTTGGCCTCGTAATCCTTAATCTTGGAATGTGGGATAAGCGTCACCCGCAGTGGGTCGGTCCTGATGAAAAGGACGCCGAACTTGCGCTTCCCGATTACGTACATTCTCTTATCTGACATCTCACTTCTCCCTACTTGATGCCGGCCAAATTGAGGCCTTCGCGAAATTTCCTGTTGATCTCGCTTCTTGCGTCCGGCGCAAGGCGAACGATATTGACAGGTACGGATGTATCAGCTCTGCACCGCATTCAATCAGACGAAGGCTGGCATTTCTATGCGGGCACAGCCTTGACTGTCCATGTCCTCAATTCTGATGGCGCTTACACGCCCCTTCATCTGGGACCTGATCCCGAAGCCGGACAGATGTTCCAAGCATTCGTCCCTGCTGGCTGCTGGTTTGGTGCTTCGGTTGACGATCCCGAAGGCTATGCATTGGTCGGCTGCACAGTGGCTCCTGGGTTTGACTTTGCAGACTTCGAGATGGCAAACCGAACCGACCTCCTGCAAACGTATCCCGAACATCACGACCTCATCACGCGGCTCACCACAGCACCTTGATCTCGCTCCTTTTTTCTCAAAATCTTGGGATTAAAACTATGAAAAAGTCATTTAGCCCCAAAAAATCAATATGCAAATTTCGTTTTAATTATTCATGTGCGGAGAGCCAAGATCAAACCATGCATTAATTCAAAAACATCCAGAAATTAAACAAAAAAAAACAAGTTTTTTATAAATGAAAGTAAGGGGCGACATTAAAACTGAAAACGAACAGAAATTACTGTGTATTTGAAAGGGGCTTTTCCTCCTCAACGCCCCGCTCTTTACGCTAAAGTTTGACTTTTTTTTTCTTAACTCTACATTTTAAAACAGTAAAACTTTAGCGCAAAGAGCGGGGCGTTGAGGAGGCACTACTAAAACTAATACTAGTGCTATTTTGCTTATGCTACTACTGCTACTAAATATCTCCAACTATTACTTCATTTACAGCAACTTGTAAGGCTTACAGTATTAAGGTGAAAAGGGCGTCAAAAGGGTGTCAAAAGCGTAAATCGACAATATTTTTGGAACGGCTTAACGTGTTTAGGTGCATCTTCCGGGGCATCATGAAAGCAATGTTCAATTGACCAAAAGGCAATATGCATATACTACTACCGTCGTTAATACTGCTGCTACTACTGCTACTACTACTACTACTACTACTACTACTACTACTACTACTATTACTACTACTAATCCAACACTAACGCTGCAACCTATAGTTAAATTTTCCGTAAAACTGTTTATTGAAATATTAGCAAACATATATTTTTTTATTTCTATAGCCTCTCTCACTCACTGAGAACAACCTCTATCTTTAGAGAGAGCCATAGTCTCATCAATATTGTATAGAATGTTCTGGATGAATAAAAATATGTTTTGTAAAAGCCGAAGCAAAAGCTTCAGGAGGCTTTGATTGTAGAGTTTTTTTCTATAGAGTTACGATGCTCAATAAACCTATAAAGAGATAGTTGGCTAGTTCTATCAATATAAAACTTTCCGCAAAAACAAGAAATCTTATACACCTCACTTACTAAATTTCACCGGGTCAAATCCTCCCGATCTACTTTCCATAAATGTAAAAAAACCCTCAGCAAGAATCAGTCATAGTTTTCATTGGTTTATACTTATTTGCACTGTATTTCATCGATTATGTAATACTTAGGACAAGGCGAGTAAGCAAAACACAGAAAATTAAACAAAATCAAAACACATTTATGTATTGCCGTTTTTTGGTAGAAGAGGTTGCTATACCTCCGGCCGAGTGGATTGGTGCGCAGGATTTAGGATCCTTTGTCCGAGAGGGTGAGCGTTCGAATCCTAGTGTATCCAATTATTTAGCTTGGGACAGGGGTCAGTGGCGTGACTCTGTAAGCTCAGCCAGAGTTGACCCAGCTCTAAATGGGTACCTTCAGGTTTCTTCGATGCATTATCCCACACATAATCAAATTGAATGTCTTCACCACCTAATAATGATTGTAATGTTTCCGATGTCATCGATTCATCACCTAACGGTGCTTTAATCACTTTCACATCCGGAAGATCGGTCGCATACGATTTGAAGGGTTCTTGATCATCGTTACATGCATCATCTTGTAGAATAGTAATGGATGTAATTTTATCATTCGATGACAATGTCTTGGCTAATTGATATCCTAATTCACCATGTCCTCCACCCTTATTCTGTACAATCAATGCAGAACTCATAAACAAACCAGTGGATGAACTCTTACGACGACTGCTACTAGGTACTCCTGAATATGTTACTCAGTATGCTAGGTGATGAATTTATACTCACGTCTAAGAATAAGAATTTTTCATATATTCATAATTTGGGAAGTATGTCAAACCTAGATCATGTTATGCACACTTGATCAGTTACACCAAGTGAGGTTCTTGTTTCTGATTCAAATTTTACATCAGACCATTTTCTGTTGTTTTTCAATATTGATTTAAATTTTAGTGTTTCGCCTCCTCATGGAAGGCTTCAGAAGCATCCTTATTTTGTTTGTGATTGGAAACGTGCATCTATGAGTTCATTTCAGTCGACTTGTGATGAACTTGCTTCAAACATCCATGTTCCTTTTGATCTGCTGATGGTTAGGTGAAGATCCTCGAAAAACAAAATATAAATTTGTGAGAACTACAGAAAAATCGAAAAAAAAAGAAACATTAGCTCGATAAAATTGGAAAATCATTGAAATGCGTGCGCCAAAATTTGAAACAGCAATTCTTGTTATTTTAAAAGCATTATAAGCCATACCAGTTTCTTTCCAATATTTAAGAAATGATTTTACAGGTCATCCTAGGAAATTTACCTTTTTACCTTCCAAACGAGCGAAAAATGAATCAATAATACCTGCAATGCATTTCTGCCAACAGAAGTCAGTACCCAGTTGTCGGTTGAGAAAGCAATCGATAATAAAGTCACTGAAATAACCACAGCTATAGTGATTCAATTTATAATCTTTTTCCAAAATGAATTAAGGCCCTAGACGAATTTCCCAAAGTCATGACCTATCTAGATCGTTTTTTTTTTTTGCGAAAAATTTTTGTAATTACAAACAATCTTATCGAAAAAACAATAATTGTAAATATGTATAATTGGTCCCTTAGAATACAAATTACTATTGTAATTTTTATGCCACAATGCGTTGCATTCATGTAAAGCAATTAAGAATCCAAAACTCAGTTCACAGCTATCAAACAGATTTTTTTTAAAGCTTGAAATCAGCTGATTTGTTAACAAACAAATTAAGTTTCAAAACTCCTCCTACTTATACTCAAGGCTTTCATACCTACAATTTTTGCGTTTTTTTTTTTAAATTCGTTCATTTTTGGTATTTAATTAAAGCGTCATTAAGTCTCTTTCCAAAATCTTGTGCATCTCGCCCTAACTCAAAGTAATGTTAATACCCTAATCTTATTACAAGAAAAATAGCTTTCATCTTATTAATATTTATATCTTTGATAGTGCAGTTGTTTGGCTAAATGAAACTCATGTTAAATTCTTTGTTGGGTGGCTGAACTTGTGCCGCTATTATTCCTCGAGGGGTGCCCACTTTTCACCGTCTGCTTGACATATTGAAACCCCGCGTGTGCCAAACAGTTTTGCCGCTCTTGGTGCAATTCCACCATGCTTGGTTCACAAACGGCAAGTTTTTCCAAGGTTTTTTGTTTTTATGCTTTCAGGAAAGTCCAATAGTTTTTTCTCAAATAAAGTGGCTTACAAAAAGACATTCAACCTTACTCCTCTGATCTTAATACTCTCATTCTCTGATTTTTTTTTCCTTTTTTTTAATTTTTTCATTTCCACATACCTTTGTATTTTGTTTTACATTTACCGCTTGTCTTTGTGAACGCAGTTTTGACTTTATTAGACAACTATTAAATTTCGAATATTCTTTACTATTTTAAATGTCAACACTATTTTTACTAAATTACTTTGTTGACTGTTTTCCAGATATCTATCAAATTCTGTACATTCCGGTTAACTGAGCTATATGGCAATCTCTCGTCGCTTCGGGGTCAAATAATTTTGGGGGCGGACCCACAAGAGCGAAATCGATTTGTTTCGCAACAATCCAATCATTCAGAGCAAATTGAACGATTAGAAGTTCAGATTAAACGCTTAGCACAACAAGCTAGCTTCACTTCACCATTGTTCGATGATTTGTCCAAAGCGCTAAGAGATTTACGTGTCATTCAGTCGAATGTTTCAAATATCGCCAATTCGCCAGATAATCAACCGGCATTAAAAATGTTGTTGGAACAAGCAATTCCCTTAGCTGAAAAAATGTTGCTGAAGTTAGAGGAAATCGTGCAACTTGAGGTGGAAGTCATTCCTGCTACAACCTCCAAGCCTTGCTATTGGCGGGATTACGTCACTTATTATTTCAGTATGTCTATCTGCTAATTCCGTCATACCTTCTATCGTTTGGGTGTTTTTCTCTTTTGAGTATCTTGTCATATTTGGATAGGTATTTCCTAGAAATTGATCAATCACTTTTTTTCTATCACTTCCATCATCTTTGCTTTTACCTCCTCTGGGTCTTCAAACATTCTATAAGCTTTTAGCTCCAGCCATTTTAAACACGTATCTTTCAATTTGGTCCCGTATTTTTTGCAAGTTTCGTTGAGTCGCTTTCTTTCGCATATGAACCTTCTTTGAAAGTGCTCGGGGAGGCAGTTTTTAATAAAAAGAACATAATCGGTGGTAATTTTTCCTTCAATTAAAAAATATTCGCCCACCCGCATGCGTTTTATTTCAGAAACTCTTTACAATAGATATATTAAAAGTACATCCAAGTTGACCTTTGGCCAACTCCTCCTTTCTCTTTTACAGGCGATCGATAATTTTCGTATTTACTTTGCTAACTTCTTTGTTGAGCGAAGCTAAAATAACGAATTGAAATTTTGATTGACAGACATTCTTCAAATACATCATTTAAATTACCACTGGAAAATATATTATCCGGTAGTTCGATTTCATTAAAGTTATTTTTGGGAAGATTTCCATTCCCCGGTTATAGGGGAAATTTTCATGAAGTTGGGGGGAGGGGTAGTTTTCTAGGCAGAGGCTAAGAAATTACATTAATAAACAGGTTTTTTTTCAACTGACAGTAAGGAGCAACATAAGCTTAAAACTAACAGAAATTATTTCGTATATCTCATGTATGGGATAATTTGTGTTCGTTTTAAGCTTTATTGCTGCTCTTTACTTTTAGTTGAAAAACTTATTTTTTAAATTTAATTCAGTATAGCGCACTACCCATCTCGATATACGAAGATCTCTCTCCCTCCCTCTCTCTCTCCCCCTCTGTCTCTCCCCCTCTCTCTCTTTCTCTCTCTCTCTCTCTTTCTCTCTCTCTCTCTCTTTCAGCCAAAATCAAAACATGCGTAAGGTAAGGAGCGACATTAATTGAAAAATAAGGAGTGATATTAATACTTAAAACCAACAGAAATCGCTCCGTATATGAAAGGGGCTGTTCCCTCCTCAACACCTCACTCTTTACGCTAAAGTTTTTAACTTTTAAAAAAGTAAAGTTGAGAAAAAGAGTCAAACTTTAGTGTAAAGACAGGGCGTTGGGGAGGGATACACTATTAGAGCCATCTAGTCCAAGACCCCTATATAGGAAACTTACCACCCCTTAGCTTTAATAACGAGGAAATGAAATCGAGATGCTTGAAACAAAAACAAAAAACATGATAAAACTAAAGTGTTGCTGTCACTGAATTCTAGCAAGCTTCATGGGATTTAATCCAAAACAAAATATTGCGAAAAAACATTCCTGAATTAAATTAAGTTCAAAGCATGAATTAATGAATGTCATGGCAGGTAAAGTTCAAAACAGGTGCAATAATTCAGGATGAAAGTAAGCTTCATAGTTCAAATAATCCAAAATAGATGTTATTACTTTGAAGATTGAAGTGAGACTTTAGATTTAACCGATTAGAAAATTGTTCTTGTATAGATTAATATCTTTGTATTCTCTTTCTGTAGTCGTGTTGTAAAATACGAGACCTGGTGCTTAAACTCACACTCAGCCGCAGCAATCCACTGCCGGGCCCGGTGTGTGATTAAACTCCAGCGGGGTACCTTTCAACACTTGTCACAACCTCTGATCTCGATTTAAGTTTTAAGGGGTTACATTTAAGGACTCTGGTTTTGTCAGTTAATGTTGTAGCTTTGAATTATGGGTCTAAGAGTCGACAGAGCTTTCGTTCATTTGTCTTTCGGAAAGTAATTTTAAATAGCGATGAAGACTCAAGACAAAGCGAATTTCTTAAGACAATGGGAAACAAAATCGAATGAATATTTCGGCCCTATGTCCACGGACCGGAAAGTAATTTGCCTTTCAGAAAGTAATTTTAGTTTCATAAAGAAATCAAACCGTTCATAAAAACTATCTCAAAGTTGGACCCGGTTACACTGCCAACGATACCGATAACGATAACTATAAAAAAAATCCGTTGGCCCTTATTTCCATGATAGCTGTCACACTGCAAACGATACCGATAGGATACCTCCAACGATATCGTTTGGTGTCTCAACGATATCGTTGGGGAATCTATCTTCGAGCGGTTTTCTCAACGATACTCTAACGATCAAACCCGTGTAGCCAATTAGCGCATAGAAAACAGCAGAGATGAGTTCAAAATGGAGGACAACAGAGTCGAAGAGTCGATCATGGCTGTGGAAATGAATCAAGTCCTTTATGACAAAATGATAAAGAATTTGCAGATTCTAAAAAGCAAGGGGACATTTGGTTAAGGGCCTACCCATGGGCACTGTTTTGTCTCCTTTTTTGGCAAATTTTTACATGGATTTCATAGAACAAAAACGCCCTCTCTGGTTTCACTTCGTTGATGATATTCTTGCTGTTTGGGAACATGGTCAGGACTCTCTAAAAGATGTTTTGGCACATTTGAACTCTTTTGATTCGAATCTTCAATTCACAATAGAACTGGGAGATTCAGGAAAGCTCCCTTTCTTGGATGTTTTAATTATAAAAAATATTCCCAGCCTTGAATTTTCAATATATAGGAAGCCGACCCATAATGATCGGTATCTACATTTCTCGTCAAATCACCCCCCTTGTGTAAAAAGAGGGGCTACTCCTCTTTATATGCCATAATTTTCCCTTTATGTTCTCTTATCTTGAAAGTGAATCATCTTGCTAAAACGATACTTGCTCTTTCACTTCTAATTGCTTTTATTTTTCAGTCCATTTTTTGAAGTCAGTGATGGAATATTCTTAAACTACACATGGAAGAGAGAAAATATTGAAGCTTCCGTTGCTGCTGCGGGCATAAGATCATTTGACGTTTATGTTGGCATAGATATTTTTGGAAGGGGTACTTACGGAGGAGGAGGATGGGAAACTTGGCAGGTAGTTGTTTAAGTTTTTTATTTCTTTTGTATCCATATTACTATGATGCCTATAGGGTGTCACAAAGGTCTAGTTACACCATATTTTACAAATAATTTACGTCGTTTTGAAGACGATATAAATCTCACTCCATCCCACTCTGTCCTTTTATTGTATACTATGGACCAGAGTTCGTTCTTTACTAGGCTGCCTCCACGAGGGCAACCATGATATACAGAATACTAATCAAAAGAGCCCATTTTGCAAAAATGAGCTTTTTGATTGACCCCACTTTGCATGGACTAGATCGTAAGGAGCTCAGGCCTTTGGCCCTAGTTTTAACAAATGTATAGTCCTTACATGTAATTACTAATTCCTCAAAAAGAAAGGGAAAATCACTTTCAGAAAAATTTGCCCCGGAATTCCTATGCTCCCCAAGCAATCCCTATTACTACCCACTTTGGCATTAAAATCTCCTAGTAAAAACGCCATATTTCTGCCTACCCTGTCTATTTGCTCCTGTAACTGTAAGTAAAATTCATATAAGTAACTAGTGTCTTCGTCAGTCGGTTCAACAGGGGCATATACTACTATAACTGAAAACCTGAGCTTTTTAGTCACAATATGAGCAAGTAGTACTCTATTATTAATATCATCCACCCTAAACAAGACTTAGCAGTTTCCTTATTCATCATGAACCCTACTCCCTCTATGCAACCCATCATTCCTGGCTGAGTAAACAAATTCTATATTACCAAATTTCATGCTTCCTACCCCTAGGATAGGCGCAGGATTTTCTAGCATTATGTAAAAAGCAATGAAAAAAAATATGAAAAGTTTTTTCTACTGAAAGTGAGGAGTAGCATTACAACTTAAAACGAACAGAAATTATTACGCATATGAGGGGTTTACCTCTTCATAGTACCTCACTCTTTACGCTAAAGTATTTATAAGTAATTTCAACCATTTATTCTACGTCCTTTGTGATTCAGGTGTCATTCTTAAGGAATTGGGACAAAGTTTAAGCTTTAGTGTAAGGGCGAGGTATCGACGAGGGGTGAACTCCTCATATACGCAATAAAAACATACGAATATAGAAGTTCATTACATAAGTTAATTCGCAAGTTGCGTTTGTTCTTCCCGTATTTACCTTGTAGTGCGTTTGTTGATATATCAAAATCAAGGGAAACGTCTGCTGTTATCCATCCTGCGTCGAACGCGCAAACAAACTTCAAAATTACAGATGTCTTTGTAAAATGGTTAACTATATAATATAGTTACGGCACTGTGTTAGATCGTAACTACATAGAGAGTTATATCTTAATGGGAGTTGTTATTATTGTACCTGATTATTAACATTATTATCATTGTTATTATTATTAACTGTCTGTCTGTTGTTTTGGGGTTTGTTTGGTAGTGGGGTTTGTTTTTGTATTTTTCAAAAAATTTTTTCCTTGTTGTTTTCTTTTGTGTGTGTGGCTGTTAAAAAAACTTTTTGAAGTAGTTACAGTATGCAGTACTTCACTGTGATTACAAAAAAGGACGTAGCAGCGACAGGGAACAAGGGTAAAGGGGGCATGCCCCCTCAGATTTGCCAAATCTCAATTTTTCCGTGACCACTTTTCAGCTTTGTCAAAATTGAAATTGACTGAGAAAGACATTGTGTCACATTCACAGCAAGATAAGCATATCAACACGAAACAGCCCTTTCCAAACAATGACCAAAGGCACCTTAGTGGAATGTGAAAATATAAATTTGAACCCAGCCTACTCCCCCCCCCCCCCCCCCCCCCCCCTCCCCCCCCCCCCCCCCCTCCCCCGCACCGATAGTGTTTACCAAGTCCCAGGAGTACTGGTAGTAAAAGTGAAAAGAAACTAGCATCTGCTTGAAAAACAATTTTCTTTTGAAATATTTTCCTTTCTTTTTGCAAGTTAGGGCAAGCAAAAAGAAAGGAAAATATTTAATATACCTTTGAGATATATTAAATATTTCATGATTTATTTTCGAAACCAAGTGTAAATCCTTAATTGTCAAATCACCAACGCTCCATTTTATCTAGACACTTATTTGTTTAAACAAATTGTGTAGCACACAATTTTCATTGGATAAGCCCTTGGCTGCACTTTTTTATTTTTAGATTTTTGACAATGACTTGCAAATCTATAATTGTGGTGATAGATAGTTCCAGCCAACAAGAATAGAATGAAATAATTTCAACAAAGACCTCCGCTCAACCTAACCTCCATGAAAACGAGAAAATAACAAGTAAAAAATACAGATAATAATTCTCCTGACAAAAGTAACAAAAAACAAACCTTAAAAACGACCTCTAAAATAAAAGAGGCCTAAACAACAGTGAAGAGGCAACTTTGAAAGGCTATCCAAACATGGGAAATCCTATTATATAAAGCCTCTTGAAACGCTAATCGCTAAACGTTACGGTATTATTATATATAGGTTGTGAAATAGAAGTTTCTGAAGAACAATTTATAGAAGGACCAAAATTGATCAGTTCATTAGCTTTTGGTGCCACAATATTCTTCGAATGTTGCATTTGAGTTTGCCTCTAATATGGAGAATATTTGAATTTTTAACTTTATGACAAGAACAAGAGAAGCATGAATAGATAATTAACACGTAGTATGAGTCTTCTTCACCATTTTGTCCCGTTGTCAATAGGAATACGATTGCGAAATAGAGCCATATCTTTAAAAGCAGTTTCGAAAAGAAAGTCGAAAGTCGGCTTTGTAGCAAAAAAAATTTCATGTCAAAAATTATTTTTACGCATCTATTAATGAACTAAAAAGCAAGTTTTGTTTTCGGCAATCGGAAAAAAACTAATATATAATTACAGAAAAAGGGAAGAAGAATAAATAGATTGATTTAAAAGGAAAATCAAAGGCTTAATGCCGGTCGGGATTTAAAACAAGAGCTCTGTGACACGAGGTCCTTCTAAATATCAAAATGCAATAAAATCCGATCATCCACTTGTAAGTTAAAAATACCCCGTTTTTTCATCTCCCTTCAGCCCTCCAGATGGTCGAATCGGGGAAAAAGACTTTATCAAGTCAATTTGTGCAGGTCCCTGACACGCCTACCAATTTTCATCGTCCTAGCATGTCCAGAAGCACCAAACTCGCCAAATCACTGAAAGCCTCCCCCCAACTCCCCCAAAGAGAGCAAATACAGTAGGGTTACGTCAATAACGTATCCAGCACTTACTTTCTTCCTTTGTCGTCTTTTTATGCTGTTTTCGACTTTGCGATCCATTTCAAAGAATCAATTCATCAATTTCAGACTAATCGACTGCATGAGGTCCAAACAATAAAAATGACAATGATTTCGTTATAGAGTTAATATTCTTTATTTTTAATTGAGCGATCCCTATCTGCCTCCGTCTGACACTTTACCTCTTTACAACCATTCTCATAAAAAGAATTTCAAGCACCTGATTAGGGACTACCGACAGGATTTCAGCGCCCTTATCCATTTAGGGGCCTTTCTTCTATGAGAATCAACACATTAATAATTTTTTATATGTGCCAAATTTACCCAATCGAATCTCCAGCTCACAAGTGCATTTTTTATGACACTTGCAGCTTGCGTGCCGTTTACCAATCGCTTTTCTGTCTGTCTGTTGGTCGGTCGGGAGATCCACTGTTCTCGAGTTAGGGTACTTCCAGAAGTACTGGGACGATGAAACTTGGCGGGCATATCAGGTACCCAACCAAACTACCTAGAAATAGTCACTCCCTCGATCCGACCGCCGTGGGGGAGTAGAGGGATGGGGAATCTCTACAACTTTCAAACGGCTGATCAGATCTTAATGAAATTTAATATTTGGAAAGATCTCGTGTCTCAGACGTTACATTTCAAGCCCGGAATGCATCCGACAAACTTTGGGGGTGTACAGAAATAGAACAATTCCGGCAGGGTGTTGAAGTAGGGAAAGTCCCACACCGACTGAGTGCCCACATGCACAACATAAAGAATGGTGTCGGGTTGTACAGAGACAAGGGTTAGCAACACGATGGAGCTCACCCCAATGGCAATCTGCAAGGTGCGCATCGACCCTATCTTGTCATCCAATCGGCCGCCCAAGTACGCACCCAGCATGGCTGACGCACTACTGCACAAGCCGAAAATTAACAAAGTTGTTGTATCCCAACCAAATGTACCTGACGCATAGACCCCACCGAATGTGAGAACACCTACCATGCCGTCAATAAAGAACATACGCGCCAAGAGGTAGGGAAATGAAAGCTGAATATTATTGTTAATATTTAACAACAAAAATATTTGGCAATCAAAATTGGAAATCAAAACTTTTATCAATCTCTTAAAACCTTCTAAAAGAGAGGTATTTAAAGTAAAAGTAGAAAGCCTAATTAAAGCCTACAACAAGCACCAAGAAAGCCTTTTGACAGATATCACACTTTAAAATCACCAGAAATGCTGGCAATGAGAAAATGAAGCACAAACTGAACAGAAATTAAAATAAATGATTGCATCAAATTCAAGAATAAGAAATACTGATGTGGACAAACAAATAAGTCCTTAAACAAGCAACAATTAAAATGAGTAATAATTAGGTCAAACTTATTCTGCTCTGAATATAAATTGATTTCACAGAAATATCTAGGATTTAGGATGGTAAAAAGCAAATGGGTGCAGCGCAAGTATTCTCCTTATATTAATAAGGAGATAAATTTAAAAATCTATGCCAAGGGGTTCTATTTATTACAGCTTCTTTTCATTCATTTCACAAAATAACTGCACAACTATGTTTGTGTGACAAGCATTGAAGAAAGCATCGTACAAACAACTACAACATATAGGCGTTTACATTAATGGTTGTTGCACGTAAAAGCATCAATTACATGTTAATTTAATTCTAGAAAACATTTATGGAATTTATAGTCCTTAGAAAAAAATGGAATCATCTATACAGAAAATGAGAAAGCGGGTAAAATAAAGAATGAGTGTCGGTTGATTTGTATTGGGAGTTTCAATGATGATAAACATGTGCGAAATTTGGAAGTAATGTGTCAAGAGCTGCTGAATCAGAAAAACCGAGATATCATTACTTCAGGAAAAGGACTTGCAATAACTTGTTTGAGTATAATCTTCTTAAATGTTTATCCTGATCACTTCCAAGTTTCGAAAGTATCAGAGATGCTTTGTGTTGATCAATCTTTACAAACATATACTGATGTTTATTCTGTGAGGGCTGGGAATCTGTCAAATTTTATGACAGCCCTTGTTTTGAAACATTATAATTTAACTTCAACCACAAAGAACCCAACTGTAGAGGCTTCAGGCTCATATCTGCAAAATATTTTGTCCTTTTTGCAAGAAGAAAGATACATGGATGCTTATTTTTTCGTTTGTTTCTTTTTGTTTTTTGTTTTGTTTTTTCTTAGGGTTGATCTTAAAAATAGCGACGAAGACCACACTGCCTTTCCATAACAAACAAATACATAACAGAAACAATCGGGAATATCTTTTCAAGACAGTGGAAATCAGTTCTGTGAATATTTCGGTCATATGTCTAAGGGCCCTCTTCAGCACAATACGAGAACGAGAGAGAAAATATGTATATATAAATAAACTTACTCACTTAGGACTTAGGGGAATACTCCACAAATTAGAACTTGTTTTTCCCTATTAAGGGTAAAAATCTATTGGCAGGAAGCCAAAAATGGGACAGCACATTTTTTCCATGTTTTTTTCCAATTCTGCTCTCGTTCCTTTGGTTTCCTAATAATTATTTTATAGTCCAAAATTTCTAGGGCAGTCCTAACCCCGCTGCCAGTGCCCATGCACATTGCGCTTCATATATACAGGATATCTTCTAATTTCCATCAACAGCATGACCCATCTTTTTTGTCTAAAATCCCGTATGAATATTCCCTAATCTTACCGAGACATTTCTAATCTTTCTTCCTTAGTCTCCACTAACCTAACAAGACACATCTCCTTTTTTCGTGTCCAATGAAGCACAACATGTACGATGGCAAATTATTTTTAATTCACATAGTACTTTTCTACTGATAAAATAGTGCACTCGAATCAAATGGAGAGTTAGGCCTGTGTTTGCAGGGGAGGGACATTTTATATCCTTGATAGGCACTAATGAGTTTATGAAAAATAAAAGATTACTTAAAAAGTTGACACTAGGTATCTGAGGCTTTAAGGTATAAAGCGTCCAGGCCTGTGTGTAGGGGGTGGGACATTTTTATGCCCTTGATAGGCACTAATGAGTTTATGAAAAATAAAAGATTACTTAAAAAGTTGATATTAGGTATCTGAGGCTTTGAGGTATAAGGCGTCCACCAACCCTTCTCCATAATAGCTGAAGTTCTATTATATTAAACTGTACACAATTTTTTAAGCTTCAACCGAATCATCTGCTCATATGAAGTGTTAAAATAAATGTCCATGTTGCCGCTTGTTTTGTAGGTCTACCCGCACCTTTAGAAACGAATGCGCTACCGTACGGCATTGCTGCCTCTGTAACGGGGGTTCTATGTTAGTATAGTTTTTCGATAATTACAAATTAATTGACTATCTCACCTTTTTCACACAATAACGTTTGGCCTTCTTTTGGCTAGAATTGTTGTTTTGCACTACAAATCGGCTGAAGATATCGCTTTGCTAGGGAGACATTTTGGCTAAAATACAGCCTCCTGTTTGACATTTTGAAGATGTTGACAAATCTGGAGTCGATGTCCCGTGGTGAAGAGATGGTTTTTTTTGCTCTAACGAATATAGTTCCGAGTCAGAAGTATAACCTAAAATCGAAAGAAGGAAAAAGTACATCCAAGTGCGTAAAACGACAGTCTAGCATTATCCGGTTCTAATACGTCTTAGAATCGATCTATACATGAATAAAAACACTTTTTTGAATGTCATAGAAGACATTCATTTTATTCCCAAGTAAATGCACTTCCTCCTTTTGTATATTTTCTTTTCCCCCTTTCCAAAACTCACTAAAAATACCTGGATCTCAGCCCCCTCAATTCTGCTGGCTCCAGGAATTTTACGAGGAGTCATCCGACTTTGTTGTTATCTTGAGGTATTTTCTTTTTTCCTTAGCTGGCCTGAATGATGTGAGGATTTTTCTAGAAGGCCAGACAAAGAAAGGTGTCCTGTACAATGGTTTCATTCAGCACGTTCCAACAAGGTGGCTGACGCGGGTTCTGCTGTTTGCTGAGCGATTGATTTGTGGCCAGCACTCTTGGAGTATTTCTTGCATTGCGTGGCATAGAAGGAACATTTGAAGAATGTTGCGTCGTCTACGAAGTACCTCAAGATCGTAAGCTACCTAAAAATGAAAGATATGCTGGCAGAACTCGAATTTATGTATTCACGACGGCCCTCCAATTTTTTGGTCACTCAAAAAGGGCACTAGAACTTTTAAGTTTAGTTAGAATGAGCCCTTTCGCGACATTCTAGGACCAATGGCTAAATTCGATCACCCCTGGAAAAAAAACGCATTCTTGCTCTGTCTTCTGGCAAAAAATATAAAATTCCACATTTTTGTAGATTTCAAACGTGAGGTTCTCTGATACGTTGAATCTGATGGTGTGATTTTCGCTAAGATTCTATGACTTTCAGGGGGTGTTTTCCCCTATTTTGTAGAATAAGGCAAATTTTCTCAGGCTCGTAACTTTTGATGGATACGACTAAACTTGATGAATCTTATATATTTAAAATCAACCTATTGAATCCTGCTGTCCTATTGTAACGGTAATTTCCCTTCTAATGGTAAATTCTAATGGTACAAGATGGTTTAAGGGTTCAAGAGATCCTACGACGAAACAAGCACTCAAATGATTCAAATTGCCTTACGGCTTTCCACAATCTATTCCTTGACTTCGACGAACAACAAAAACACTAATAATCTCCTACACAATTAACATAACCTTCTCCTCCGTCCCCTTTAAATCGGTAAGTATCGATGTACATGAGAGAATATTGAATTTGTACAATAGATCTTAATTAACCAATGAAATCAGGACAAACACATAAGACAAAAGATGACGAATGAGCACAATTATAAATGACTGGGGTGGACAAAAATTCCAGAAGACCCAAAATTAACGTGAATGGTGCTGATAACCGCCGTGACTTCTCAAAACCACAACATGATTTGTAATTAATTGAAAAAGTAGATGAGTTTTAAATGTTTTCACTTTTTTTTACTTCGATAGATAAAAATTATTAAAACATATGGAATAAGTATCAGTATGTGTCTATTAAACTGACAATTCACGTTCATTTGTTGTTTTTTTTTTGCATTTTTTTTTCAATAAAGTACAAATTATGTTCTGGTCTTGATAAAGCATGGGGTTATAACCCCTACTTATGTTAATTTTTGCTTGTTTTGAATTTGACTCAGTCATTTATTCTAGGTCAGGCTCTTGGGTGTTCGCACTATTGCTTATGAGCCTGACAATTCAGTCTCTGTTTTGTAACGAACTACTTCTTTTTTTAATGATCCCTTTTAATTTTCTTTGAACTTTCCAAAAGAACTTTTCATTTAATGCTTGAAGCGACAAGACTGACTTTGAAAAAACGAACAAAAAAATGGAAAAGGATTATCTTTCATTTCAGAATGACAAACGATTTGCCATTTAGCTACGAAAATTGTTTTTAGTAGAACACAAAAAAATACACTGCTATCAGGGCAATCAATAACACTTCTCATGAGGACGTGTTGCATGGAAAACAGTACTTTCTTTTCCAACCAAAATTTATGCCCCGCTCCTGATTAGGACCCCCCCGTTTATCAATTTCAAGTAATTTTCCCAGTGCACAAAATGTAAATGTTGTCTGAAAACACTTGAAAAAATTCCCATGCAACATTTGACCCTGAAACAGTTGCCAATTAGTCAATTAGTACGATTTTGTCCTCATCTGTGTCATCCTTATTTAAGACTTTTACAAAATTCAGACTGAAGTTCAGACCTCCCTATTTATTTGGACCCTCCGGTTTATTAACTTTAGTTCCCCATTTATTTAGACCCCCCGTTTATCCGGCACTCCAGAGTAGGTGCAAAATAAAGAAAGTGGGCAGAAATCTCGTACGTTTTGTCACTATGTTTTAACAAAAACGTATGTTTTTCCATCAGTGCAGTAGATGTGTAATGTAAAGAGTTGTGATTGTGTTTATTAATAAAGTATCGTATCGTATAAATATTTTACCTATAACTAATCTAATAGATATTCAAGCTTTTCTGGCTGTCGGTAAATTGACGATCCTTTCTCTTAAGGTGTCTTTAGCCCATTTAGCTATTTTTTCCGAGGCGTATTTAGCCCACGAAGAAAATTTGACAATGACATTAGCTGGTGTCTAGTATTTTCGGTTTTTGGTATACTAGGTGTGTCACTGATTTCCTTAGCTTAATCAATAATTACGGTTACCAATTGTTACAGACTGATGAATTAATTTTATGGAAAGGCAGCTGCATTTGCTCTACTCCGGCAAAAACACATAATGGGAATGTGGGGGCCACTATATGCATCGCTTCTTCCATCGATTCTTCTGTTGCTTTGTGCAGGTCCGTAAATTACGCAGTAATTTTCAATCAGAGTAGACTGCAGTTGATTGCTATTGATAGGTTTTGGTGCTTGACAAACAAAAAAACTACAGTCAAGACAAAACTTGTTTTCACATTGAAATTCTTGACACTAACTGCGTCGGTGTAGACCAGGCCATTACTCCCCCATTTTCATTTTCACTCTGCACCATTTATTTCATGTGCATCATCCCAGATTTAGTTTTCGTCTTTATCTCTTTTTACTATTGTTAAAAACTCAGGACAGAAAAATAACAGTGCCCCGCCTTGAACAACAAAGGAAAGTCCCTTTTTGTATGGCTAGCACTGATGAGCTTTCTTTATTTCGCCACCGGCAGGGTACTGAAACATAATACGAAGCTGTTTTAGGGATCGTTCAAAAGCTAAGTTTTATATATAATAAGTTTTTCGTGATTTTCATGGCATTTGAGGGCCTTTAAACTTCCTCTGATGTGTCACAATATCTATTGTTTTGAGGAGGGCTCAAGGATAATAAGCGTTTTTGTTTTGGAATTAAGTTGAAACCACATTGAAATAGTAGTCAACTAGTGGAAAACATGGATAATTTAAGTCCGGCAATTACAAAAAGTAGCTCCAGTTTGTGGGTCAAAGCGCGTTAATGATGATGGGTAGGAAGGGATCGATTGCTCTTCAGAGCACTAAAGCAATAAAGCTTTAAAAATGTGCAAGTTAAGTATGACTGTTACAGTGACGACTTCACTCACATTTAGCACGTAAATATCCCAAAAATCTCCCTGTAAATTAATTACTTCAGCGTAGTAGTCAGAACTCACATCGCTGTCATTCTTTGTATCGTTTCCTGGACTTACCGGCCCAACGGGTGAAAAGTACACTCTGGGGAAAGGTTTGATGATAAAACCTTTTTTCAAATGGAAATAGCAAAGAGTAAGGCTTTTATTATAGTCACATTGTGTCGTACTTAAAGAGATCTGAAGAAGTAGCTGTTCCCCTGCGTCACTTTCAAGCCCAGACAAGAAGTTCAATCTGGAAGAATGACTCAGAGCTCAAAACTATAAAAAAATCGGACTAAATTATGGCTCAAAATATGGATAGCTTGCGGCCGCCCTTAAGGGGTAATGTTTTTGATGTTAAACAAAGAACGAAGCAGGATTTTAAACGTTATCTTCGAAGAGTTAAGTATAATGGTGCCAAATTTCCTAAGACTCCTAGCAAGTGGAAAATATCTTTAGTGTCGCGAAGTTCGATAGATCGCCTATGGCCGACCAAATCCCGAATGTATACAATCGCCTTTGACTCGTAAAGATTGTGCTAGAACTTTCAATATCGAATCAAGTGACCTTTACGACCACCCCTTCTACGACCACCCCTTCATTATGAAGGGCCAGAAAACAAAGAATACATAGAGACCACATCGTTTTTTGCTAAGTACCTCAAGGCGATTTGGCTTTATATTACCAAATAAGTTCATAGACAATATTACCAAATAATATTACCTAATATTACCAAATATATTACTAAATAAGTTCATAGACAATTATCTTGGTGATACACAAGAAAATCATTCTTATAGACAATAACGATTCTCCATTCTTTAAAAAGTTCATAGTCAATCTTTTATAATTGATGCAAACATGAATTTAAAATATATAAAAGAGGTACAAGAATTACAAATGTAAGATGTTTCAAAAGATTCATTGAGAGTCCATGTAAACTTAGTGAATTATATGGCTTTATTTTTTTTTTCACTGGAATTCATCAAAACAACTCTTTCCATGAATGAGCTGAAGTCGAGCCAAGATCACAAGTATCGTCAGAACTAACTGTAATTTAATCTAAATAATAGAAACTGAATTTTCTATTCACTTTCAGGTGTTGCATATCAATGAAAATAAAGTTTAAGACATATCAACTTCATTGGGCAATTGAATGCCTTGTAAGTTTCACGCCGATCAGAGACAAAGCCAATCTTTGCCCCGTAAAAGTTTCCTAAATCTATTTTTTGGCAACAACTGATAATTACCATCCTTCAAGACATCGCACTCGATAGTATAGTCGATAGTCGACTCGATATTCGATAGTAGTATAATTTGTTGGCCACCTACGACATGCTAAACGAAACAGATTTCCGTAAAGGCTAATCCAACATCTGTAAAAGTTTCCTAAATCTATTTTTTGGCAACAACTGATACTTGCCATCCTTCAAGACATCGTACTCGATAGTATAGTCGATAGTCGACTCGATACTCGATAGTAGTATAATTTGTTGGCCACCTACGACATGCTAAACGAAACAGATTTCCGTAAAGGCTAATCCAACATCTGAATTTCTCATGGATAGTAGCTGGATTCCACGGCATTATTTGAAAACGATCAGAAACTAAATAAAAAACAAATTTTTCAGCTGAAATTAGGGAGTAACGATAAATTTTAAAACGAAAGGAAACTATTTCGTATATGTAAGAGTCTTCCCCCTCCTCAATACCCCACTCTTTACTCTAAAGTTTGACCTTTTGTCCCAGTTCTTTAAGATCGACTCCTGAAACGTAAGGGTCGTTTCATTAGATTCAAAAGATTTTTTTTAAGTACTAAAAAACTTTGTTGCGAAGTGAGGAGGCGTGAGGACGGGGCAACCTCTTTCATATACGGAATAGTTTTTGTTCGTTTTAAGCAATATCCCCTCTTAGCTCATCTGAGTTAATAGTCACTTGAGATTTTTAATTTTCCTGCAATTGAGTGGGTGGAAGGAACTAGACATTCTTCATCTAATATGAGATATTCACTTTTTTTTTTATCTTGCCTATCAAATAATTTTCTTCATCAGACTATTGATAAGCCTACACGTCATAAAGCTGATCAGAGTCCCTCGCTGCTAGACCTCGTTAAATTGCATGATTTCGATTCCCTCATTCACAAAGATTATTTACCGCCAATTGCTAGTAGCGATCACTTAGTTATTCTGTCTGTTTTGTCTCTTAATATTCGTTTTCTTCTGCAAACTGGTACCGCCAATTGCTAATTTCATCTTCAAAATAACCCAATTGATGTTCTTAGTTTGATTCAGTAGGTCAGTCTAATAAATCACCATCAAATCCGTATTTTCTGTTAATAGTAAGTATGTATCGGATTTAGATCGAGTATCCAAACGAGATGGTAGTTTCTCTGTACTTCAGCTTAATGTTCGTGGTCTTTGTTCTTCTTTTATTAGTGGAAAAAGATTGTGTGTAGTGGACACCCTGAATTTACTGGTCTTTGAGAGACTTCTCTTGATTCGAAAAACGAGTCTCAATTGCATCTCCTTGGGTATAAGATGGAAAATTTGAATCGAAGTAGGATGATTAAAGGTGGCCTTGCTGTTCATGTTTATGATGCTTGTATTGGCATTACTAGCTAATTAATTCAATGCCCAAAATAAGTATTTTTTTAGGACATTGCCTACTAAATATGGTTGCCTCAAACATAGGAAATGTGTGTATGTACGACATATGTAAGACACTTGTTGTTGTGTAGACACAGTGTTGTTACTGTCCAGTGTGGTGCCTTTTAGAGAACAGATTATTCTTTATTTTATTTCATGTTTTCCCTTATCTAGGCCTAGCTATCTTAAAATCTTAACTGGTCCAGTTTTCAGAAGTAGCAGGCACATATGTATGCATTTATTTGAGGGGGAAGAGGTATCAAGTTTTTCGGAACAGCACAGGTAATGTATCATAAAATATTCGGAATATAAAGGTCCCCTTAGAAAAAAAAATACATTAAAAGAAAATAAAATCTCTTAGAGTATTACGTTACACTCACGTGTGCATCGTCATTGCGTAACATATCACGTGTTTACCCTCCTCAGTTACAAGTGGAAATACACCACGGTCCCCCTGAAGAAACAGGTCGTGTGAGTTGGTGTCTTCCTTAACAAAGGTAAACACTCTCTATTACGTAAGAACCAAAGAAATCTTGAAAAACGTGTTGAAATGTCTTGAAACGTCTTGAAAAACGTCTTGAAGAAAAATACCTTTTAAAACGTCTTGAAAAAATGTCTTAGAGGAAAATGTATTAACAAAGCTTCTGATCATGCAAATATTTTTCAGCCCTGACGAGCTCCAGTAGCTCCTTTCAATATTTCACTTTTGTTATTACACTGATATATTTTTTTCTTTTTCTTCTTGTTTGAATTGTTATGGAGACGCTTTCACACAATCTTACCACTAAAATCAAATTCCGGGGCCTGGTTTAGGTTGTTGCAGGTGAGTAAGAACTCCAGGTCCCACAATACCAAACAAAGGTCAGTCATGCCACACCACTACAGGACTTGATTATTTGCCCTTTTCTTCTTGTTTCGATTAGTATGGAAATCTGAAAAACTATAATAATACTCTCTCCCCTTCCTCGGTTGGGTGTTAATTGTATTAATCGATTGCCGTCGAAAAAAAAAATCTATCTATCCTAGTTCAAAAGTTGACTTTTTTGCCGCAGGCTAACTTTCTAACGTCACCACTTAGAAAGGAGTAAAGAGCAAGCTCTAATTTCTGTAGCAATGAGAGATCTTTTGAAGTTTAAGAGGCACGTCTGCTACCATTTCTCTACCGCAACCCCAAGTCCGAAAAAACGAATGATAAACTCAGCTGAAATCGCGAACAGAAATGGGTAGAAACAATAGATGGCAGCACTTTCGGACCCGTGGGAAAATGCCACTTTTTTGTTTCTCTAAATTTTTCTATTTGTCACTCAAATAAGATATGTTGGCCATGGGGCAGAGACCAGTGATGACCAACCCGCGGCCCGAGCATGCGGCTCACGATCGTTTTTTATGCGGCCCGTTAGACACTTATAAACACTTTCCTTTGGCCGGACTAAGGAACAGTTTAAAAGTCGGACAACCCCTGCATAATTTTCATCCTTTTTAATTACCTTAGCAACTTGCAGCCTATTACTGCGAGATTTCCATTTATCTCAAAGTTGCCCGTGCACGACTGAGTGTGCTGCTACTATGGTCGCCAGGCAAAATACTTCCCAAAGTTCTCAGTGCTGCTTTGAATAAAGTTGTAACTAAATTTTGATGTTGTGGGAGCAAGACCAGTTTTTCTCTGACTTCCTTTTAAATGGCTTTAGAGGCCAAATAAAGGTTTAGACTCAGGAGTTAATAATGCTATACTACTCTGGATACTCTCCAATTCCTTTTGACTCTATAAAAGTTCTATAACTTTCAATATACAATTGTATATGCTCCTTTCGAAGTTTCTACGAAAATTTTCCTAGGTACAAAAACATGTAAAAAAAACCCACAAATAATACACCGAGCCAACTCACTCTTTACTTAGGCAGCATTATGGCGCTACCAATGTTTATCCCAGAGGAACTTCATATGGAAGGGTTGGTCGTATAAACTTTGGAGGAGCCCAGTCGAATGGAAAACGTATGTTCTAGTGTTCTGTTTAAATGTCAAGTGATTTCACCATATCCGGTCGGGATTTAAAATAAGAGCTCTGAGATGTCCGATATCCTTCCAAACATCAAATTTAATGATGATCTGATCAACCGTTCGTAAGTTAAAAATACTTCATTTTTTCTATTTTTTTCCGAATTAACCCCCCCCCCAGATGGTCAAATTGGGAAAATGACTATTTCTAAGTTATTCTGGTCTGGTCCCTGATACGCCTGCCAAATTTCATCGTCCTACCTTACCTGGAAGTGCCTAAAGTAGCGAAACCGGGACCGACAGAATTTGCGATTGCTATATGTCACTTGGTTAATACCAAGTGTCATAAAAAAAAACATTTAAAGCTTTAAATTTTTGTCAATAAAAAAATTAAATCGGTTAAGCAAGGTAATTGAATATTTTAAGAGTAAGCTCAAATATCAAATCTCTAAGTAACCAAATATCGAAATTAGCTTGGAAATGGATTGTTTATCCTTCGTAGCTTTATATTGCTATTTTGTCAAGTTGCAGAGCTAAAGTTCTATACTGTTTACCTTATTTTCTTTTTTTTTATAAAGAAGAATAATTATTACTTTCGACTGAAGGTCGGTTTTACCTATTTTCCACACCTGCTTCTGTTAGTTTGTTGGTGCAACTCTGATCTTATATTTCAAATTTAAGACTACAGAATTCATATCCATAAATATGCATGTCCTTTTTGATGTTTCGATGGCGCCGTTACCTAGCAAGGTGAATAAGGCTCAAATAAAGAGATCTTCTCGTATTCAATTTGTATGAAAATATCACTAAGCAAAGTCAGGAAAACTAAGTCTTCGTCACTTATACCATTACTACAGGAAACTTGAAAAAACAGCACAAAAAAGCTAAAAACTGGGATGACAAGGGTCAGCTATCAATAGCGCCCACAGCGCCATCCAAATCCAAATTTAAGCACTTTTTGACTTAACCTAACTATAAATAATTTTGGTGCTAAGAAAACCTAGTATTATTCTGTAGAAAATGACCAAAAATGTGTAATGTAATTGAAAGTTTGGCTTCAAGGAAGAAGAATTATGTCTAAGCTGATTCAACGCTTTTAAATTGTTCTGTAAGCGAAAGCAATTCTCATCGGGAGTGTGACAATAGCTTATGGAAAGGATACTTCTAACGTGTAAACCGATCTGAGACCAACCGCGAAATTTTTTTGAACCGAAAATCGTCCCATTAGAACAGATGTAAGAGGGCAAGACAAATTGAGTTAAGATATATTTGTCAATGGGAATCATTTGTTAAGTTTCATTTATAGTATTGATGTACTAAACATACCCTGGACAAAAAATAATTAATAATAATAACGAAAATAATAATGAAACGAAAAATGAAAAAAACCAATTTTATTTGACAATTAAATAAAAAGTAGACGTAATTACCGCCGTCAATGATCTTCTAATTCCATGTTGTTTTGTTCTCCATTTTAATTTTTTAATAGTTGTGATTTTTGATGTTGCATATCTTGTAACTGCATATTTGTTTGTCCTTCCCTTACTTTTTGACTCGTTGCAATCCTCGCTACCACTTATATTCTAACCGCATATTTCTTTGCTCTTCATTTTCATTTTTTACTCGCTGTCACAAATTTTTCAAAGCCGTATATTTCTTTTTTCTTCATTTTCGCTTTTAATTCGTTCTGTTCCTTGCTGTTGGATGTCTTGCAACCGGACATTTCTTTACTATTCACTTTTGCTTTTGACTCGTTTTAATTCTCGTTGCAGACCCCCTACAAAAAATCTCCCCGTAGGGAATTCCCCCGTGATAATTCCTCCCACAGTCCCCCTGGATCGTTTTCGGCCTGATCGCCCTCCGATACCTTTTGACTTTTAAAAAGGGAACTAGAATTTTCAATTTCAAATCAAATGGACTTCCTCCGAAATTGATACAACCATCCCTAATATAATTTTTTTTTGTTAACAATGGGCAATTTGTATACCTTGCAGCCCTTGACCTGGGAGCTGTGGGGGTCTTGGTAACCCCGGGGGCATAGTTATTTGACCCTCAAGCTATTTTGAACCATATAACTGTTTCAAAGTTTTGATTTTTTACATTTGGGGAAAAGAGGCCATGATCCTGCCCGCCGACGCGCGCGGTGCCCACGGCGACGATGCCGCCATCGGGCAGGGCCGACACGTCGCTGAACCGGTCCCAGTCGTCGCCGACGTTCATCGACTGCTCCCAGACCACATTGCCGTCGCCGTCCAGGCGCACGATGCGGCCGTGCCAATCGCCCTCGATGTCGATGCTGCCGACCGCCACAAGGTCGCCGTTGGCCATCGTCGCGATACCGGTGAAGCGATCGTCGCCGGGCAGTGCCGTCGTCAATTCGAAGGCCGTGGCCGTCAGTGGTATGCAGACAAGCGCAGCGCCGACCGCGCCGGCGCAAAGAGACTCCCGAATTTGCATGCTTTCGCCCTTTATCTTTGATGATTTTGCCTTTTTAATTTTAAGTGTTGAACTTAATGCACTGATTTGAAATTTGTTTTCTTAACTTTTACTGGACATATAAAGCGAATTCGGCTCTATAGAGCTTGTGATAGCCTTTTGAAAATAAATATTATCTTATCTTACTAGGGCTGGAAACATTAGTCAAACAGTTATGTACGTATTATCACTTAAAGTCTTCTCAAACTGATTCACTGCTGTTGTAAATATGTCTGTGATAGCCTTCGTTGCATTTGCAGAAAGAGTAACCTTTCTTCACCATTTCCTGTAGCCAGTGTCATGGAACAAGCTACCTGAACGTTTCTTTGAACCATCGCGGCGCTTGATGTGTTCATGTGCAGCGACGCCAAGCCACAATTGGCCGTCGAGACCCTGCGCCAGAGCTTGAATCCGATGCGTACGGTCGTCACCGAGCATCTTCGGGGACAAAACATATGAGCGGCTGGATCGAGGAGACTCTGCACGAAGGCTTTCGTGCCGGGCTCAAGGCGGACCGGATCGTGTTCGACAGCCAGACCGAGCACCAGCATCTCGTGATCTTCGAGAATGCCACATTCGGTCGGGTGATGGCCTTGGACGGCGTGCTCCAGACCACCGAGCAGGACGAGTTCATCTATCACGAGATGCTCGCCCATACGCCGATCCTGGCACATGGCCAAGTTATTTAGAAGGATCTTGTGCTTTACAGCGTTTATTTTAAATTCCGAACAGATCCTGTGACATTGGGGGGAGTTGGAGGGGAAACCAGAATTCTTAGAAAACGTGAAAAGTGGAGTATTTTTATCTTACGAATAGGTGATCGGATCTTAATGAAACTTGATATATAGAAAGATTTTATGTATCAGTTTGCTCCATTTTCGGCTCGAGTTGGATCCGGGGACATAGGGGTTGGAGGAGGAAAACACAAATCTTGGAAAACACTTATAGTAGAGGGATCGGGATGAAACTTGATGGGAAGAATAAGCATAAATTCTAGATACGTGATTGACATAATCGGGACGGATCCGTCGTGCAACTCAACCACAGTAAAAATCAAGTTAAAATCTTTACATGTTCAACCTTGTTGGAATTGTTTGCTTTTTAAAGTCATGAAATAAATGACAGTTAAGATGATTCCTAAAAAATATCTGTTTTGTAGTCACAAAAACAAAGAAAATCAGACGTCGCAAACTCTTTTTTTATGTCTGTTAATAGGGGGTTCCCTTCGGATTGTCTCCTTCTACGGATCTAGGCGTTCACCCCCCCCTCCCTTTCGCATGAAAAAACCCTCCCTTGGAAAATACCCTTTGCGGAAAATAGGGTTTTCGTAATTTGAATATTTTATTTGAGTTCTGTTATTTTTTAGTTTAGTTGAGCTATCTAATCTTTTTAGTTTCTTTTCAAGATCAGTTGATTTAGAATCAAAATGCCTAGGGGCAAGTTGATCAACCATTTCACCTTTAAAATGAATAGTAATAAAACGAATTTATTTCCATATTTAGTTGTAACATATCTCATTCTTGTTATTGTGTATTTTTTCCAATGTCTGAATCTTCTTTCCTAATAGTTTGATTCAATCTCATTTCGCTTAAAAGTTTCTCCATTTATCAATAAATTATTTCATTCAACACATTTTCCAAATCATGCATTAACATATAATTTGCTATCAATCACTTGATCCGATGTATTTCCAGTCGCTCTGCTACCTAGAAAACCATATAATCCAGTAGAGTTGGTAAGATAGTTCACCTCTTTAAATAATGTGAAGAATAAAGTTTAGACTAGAGGACACTCATCGTTTAGAAGGTCAAATAAATAACACTATTGTACATGCATATGTAAGTTTCTTAATCCCAAAACAAAATTTTGACTTCGTCCAATACATTTATGCAGAATGTAGTGATTCAAAAGACTCATTTTCTACATGTTTCTTTTTCGTGTTTTAACAGCCTAACCGAGAGATAATAGAGGTGAGCACGAGTCTTAACTTAGCACACACGATGCATGGCAATGAAAATGCTTTTAATTGCTTTTTTATTGACTTGGAGATTTTAGTTCTATCAGTGTTCTCTGGAATATAATCTTCAGACATTTCCTGACCTTGTAGAGAAAAATTACGAGGACGGACTTTCATCTCTGTTGCCCTTAGAGAATAGTCGCCCCTCCACATCTCCCAGATGATTCCTCGATAATAATCGTTGTCCATCGGTTTGCGGTGATAAGCTCCGTTCAAATTGGCTTCAAAACAGCTAGAAAAGAGGATTTCCGTTAGAAAACAAGCCTTTTCTACTTTTTGGAAAGAAGAACGCTTTGGGCATCATGCAGGAAGTTGTAGAATTGGGTGCGACTTGAAAAGTCTTTGGAATTATCTGATAAAGAAATTGTCTAGTGGTATTGACTAATGACAAAGGAAGTGGACGCAGATTAAAAGCATAAGAATGGACATCCCCTCCTTTCCTTTTATCTTCTTAATATGTGGTGCATTTAGTACTTTCAAAACAGTATGATTTTGGTATGATAAGTAATGACTACCGCATGATTTAACACACGTACCTCAGGAATAAGCTAAGGTCACGGAGGATATCAATCTTCCATACAATTCCTTCGAACGCTATTTATTTAAAACTGCTAACAAATCAGGTTTGAAACTAATACACCAGGATTTGAGCTCCAGACTGTTCCAGGAAGATGTTGAAAAGGTACCAAAGAAATATGACTAAATTTTAATCAAAAATTAAATTCTAAGCAAATAGTGTCTGTCAAATACTGGTTCCTTTGGGGGTTTCTGTTTAAATTTGGTAGTCGAATTTGACATACAGACGCGCTATTGGAGGTTAATAATGAACAACTTCATCAATCGCTCGTCGGCGTGGTTATTCTCCCTCTCCCTCACTCGCACTTTTACCACCTCTCCTCCCACTACTTCTTTCAATTTTTTTCAGAGGTGGTCATTGAGTTGATCTGTGTAACCATCTCTCTCTTGCCCTTTTTCTTTCCTAAATTAGTTATTTCTTCAATAAATTTGCCACATAGGACCATGTCTATAAGCATGTATATATTTTACCCGCTTTTTTTAAGAAGAAAAAAAAAAATAAATAAAAATACTAGCAAGCAAATTTTCTCTTGAATTTTTATTAGATTTTTTTTTTCATTTACGTATTTTTTGTTCGTTACAGTGACTTTCCATGTAGGTTATTGCAGTTGTGGCATCATTTAGGTTGCGATTGGTCTTCCTAATTTTGATGAGTTGGCGGTGCCTGAAGCCACCATTGTTGGCCGTATAGTTTGACATGTACTATTAGTTATAATAATAAATTGTGAATTAAATGAGACAGTCACCCACGCAAAAGTGATTTCCCTCGCGCCTGAGCCCTAAAAAAACTATTTTTTTTTTTACAAATGCTCATTCAATTTCGAATGTTTTCGGAATTTTTATATTCTTTCCAGTTTCCGTGACTAAGACCCTTCTTTCTTTGTGGTTTTCTCTAAGAAATCACACTTAGCGTAAGACTTTTCACAGTAATCTAGTTTGTAGAAAAACCAAAAATGCCCTCTGACAAATTAAAATTCCACTGCATCAGTTATTTTGAATGTGAGCTTGCCCAAGTTTTTTTCACTTTTCCACATTCAGAAATTTTCAATTTGTATTTGAAAATACTTTTACCGATTTGCTTCTTGATTCTTTGATAACCCTGCAAATACTTTCAACCATATATCTGCCTAACCGCAGAGATTTTCTTTTCAATATTGCCGCAAAAAACATGGCAGCCATGTGAGTGTAGCCTTGGATAAAAAACTCGAGACGATTATTGAACAAAGCTATGCAGATTGTGTAAAAAGTTACAATCTACTACTAGATAGTGCCCATAATTATGACAAGACGCATGCTGCTGATTCTGGCGAGGGTGGCAGGATAAAAAGTCGTGCCAGTAAATTGCGCGATATTTACTTTAAGCTTAGAACCATTGATGATAAAGCTGCCAAAAAGTATCCGGACAAATTGAAGAAGGAAATACTTTTTACGATGCCTGAGCCTGAAATTGAGATTATTAATCTGGCTGATGGGAATAATTTGGACCCCAAACTTTTAACAAAAATTTTAGATAAAGAAGATTAAGAAATAAATCTACATGAGCTGTAAAAGAAAATCATCTTGGTGACAAAGTAACCCATCGAACGAATCGTCGCTTGGGCTTCGTCCTGGGTTTGTGCTTCAATGACGTCTTCGATTTCCTGCCCTTGGGCGTCCATCGCCTTGAATTGAAACGTTGGCATTCTATTGATCCGTTCTGAGTTACAGTTAAATCTGTCTGTTCGTGTAAGTTCAGTTTTGTCCGATTAGGCGTCGAGCACCGTTTCTCTAACGACTTCTTCCAGCGTGGTGGTTCCGTCGTAAACGAATTCCATGCCGGCGTCTCGTAAAGTGATCATGCCTTTTGAACTGGCAACCTTGCGCAGTTCATCGGCCGAAGCATTGGAGATGATCATGGCCCGAAGTTAGCCCGCGGGCGCTCCGGCCCGGCGCCAGCGCAGGATACGCCCGTCGATCAGCAGCAGCCCGAAGAGGATCGCCGCCATGCCCCAGAGGTGTTCGGCCAGCAGCTCCTCCTGCAGGATCCAGGTGCCCAGGACCAGCGCAGAAACCGGCGCGATCAGGGTCGGCAGCGTGGTATTGGTCGGCCCCACCTTGGGCAGCACCCAGTAGAAGGCGATGAAGGCCGCCGAGGTCAGCACAAAGCCGATCACGAAGAGCGAGGCCCAGGTCTCGGCCCGGGTGATATGCGGCAGGCCGTCGCTCCAGAGCGCGAGCGGCGCGATCGCCGCCGTGGCGCCGGTCATCGCAATTCCGCATCTTCGATGCTGACGCGCGATACGATATAGGCTGGCATTCGATCTACTCCGTTTCATTCAACATGGGTACATTGAGGCGGTGTTCCCGGGCGCAGGCGATGGCCGCCTCGTAACCGGCATCGGCATGGCGGATGACGCCGCTTGCCGGGTCGTTCCAAAGGGTTCGGGCGATAATCTCATCGGCCTCGGCGGACCCATCGGCAACCAGGGCGATGCCGGCATGCTGGGAAAAGCCCATGCCCATGCCGCCGCCGTGATGGAAGGAAACCCAGGTCGCACCATTGGCGGCGTTCAAAAGAGCATTGAGAATGGGCCAGTCGGAAATCGCATCGGAGCCGTCCTCGTCATGACATAATTTAATCCGAGTGCTGCAATACATATACCATCTATATCGAGCCATGACATAATTTAATCCGAGTGCTGCAATACATATACTATCTATATCGAGCCATGATATAATTTAATCTGATTACTGCAATATATATAGCCTACCACTTGATTTCTAAGGACATTCAAATAGCAAAAACTTTGAACAGGGTGGGATGAAGGAGGAGTGTCTGTCAGTGTGGTGGCCACAGGGATGCTTAATACTGCAACGAGTATAGTAGTAATAGTAGACAGAATAGACTAATTCAACCTAGGGATACTGCAGCTTAAAATAAACTCGAGAAGTGTGATCCGAAACCGAGGTTCCGCATTGCAGGATTCATCGACGATGATGCCGGCAAGCAGGGACACAAGATCTTTGGTGTCAATGTCTACCCGCGCGGCAAAATACCGGATCTGATCGCCAAGCGCGGCGTTTCCGATGTATTGCTCGCAATGCCCGGTGCCCCGCTGGAACAGCGTCGTGAGATCGTCGCAAGTCTTGCCGACCACAACGTGCGGGTCCGCTCACTCCCCGAGCTGTCCAAACTTGCCGTGGGCGAGGCGTCGGTCACGGATCTGCAAGACCTTCAGATAACCGATCTGCTGGATCGCAAGACCGTTGCCGATCTATCGGCGCTGGGACTTGGCGCCGGCGATTCCGTGCTTGCGTGGAACAGGCTTTAGTAGCAGTCATTGCGACTACGGGGTGGATTCAAGCTAACACCGCTTTAGGTCTTCTAAACGGCGAGGGACGAATCCTATGGCAACAATTGGTTATGGCAGGAGAAATTGTGTTTCCCATCGCACTCTATAAAGTCGGCGCATCGTTTATTAGTGAACATTACGCAGAAAACATCTCCGAAACCACTTGGAGGTTTCGGGCCCTCTGCCTCTTGGGAATACTATGTACAGGGCTCCTCATTGCGCCAGCCTTCCTTTCTTCCATTGGACCTTTCGAACTTCACTCTATACAGGGCAAGGTCATTAGCTTGTATTTTTTAGTCGCATTGGTGGTCACTCAAGAAAAAAAGGAACGAGGTTGCTGAGTGGTATGGAGGACTGAAGCATGGCTCTGCCAATGCCTGGGAGGAAATCAAAACCGGGTTTTCTAAAGCCTATGAAGCACTTGGAGACGCGGTGAGTAAAGCGGAGGAGGATATCTCCAAATGATAGCTGGCATTTGGACAACAGGTCTGCCCGTATCTGCAATTTAAGGACTGGATTCGTCCTCAAACGGGCTTTATTAGGATGTGTAAAAACCGGTTTGCTGGCAAGTTAAATGCCGGTCCTCCCCACCCATAAATCTCCAGCTAAATCCTTGTTATTGTTTAGTGAAGTCTTAGGGCTTCTACCCAATCCACTATGGGATCGCAGGAAACCGAAAGGCGGGACGATGGCACCTAGACTTATCGCGGCTCTGTTTTGCGCCCTAGTACTTGGCGTGGGCGGCGCAGCGAGGGCCGACGACACCGCGCGGCAGAAACTCTTTATCGAGCTTTACGAGGTCATGCGCTACGACAGCGTCCTGGCGCAAATGACGAACACGCTAGGCGCCTCGATAGAAACCGCGCTCCGCCAGAAATTTCCAAATATCGACCGGGAAACGTTGAAAGACGTGCGGGCCGTGGTCGAGGAAACTTATGCGGATCTCAAGCCGCAGATGGTGAAGTTCTCCGGCACCTTCATCGTGCAGAATTTCACCGAAGACGAGGCGAGAGCTTGCAGCGAGATGCCACGACCGAGCTTCTGAAGCGGGCCAAGTCCGGCTCGGACGCCGACCTGCATTTGTGTTGAGAATAACCTTCTCATTTTCAAAAAGAGAACCAATGTAAATCTTGCGCAGTTCCATTTAATAGTTAAATTGGAATGTACCATTCTTACGAGCTGAGATTCTTATATTGATAGCACCACACAAATCAGTCATACTTCCATATTCCTTGTATTGTAATTTGATGAGTGGATATTCACCCCAAGTTCATTGTTTCTATTTATTCCTTACTAATGAGTGACCAATCATGAGGTCTAAGTTTTATATCATATGCAATATCTTTTATCGTGGTTGGGGTGCAGGCCGTGCTTGGCCACCAGGCGAGAGATCACGCTGGCGAAATTGAAGGCCGTGTCGCGGTGCATTTCGAAGACTTCCTCGAAGGCCTTGCCGTCGATCTCGCCAGCCAGGCGTCCGTGCAGCATCGGGCCTTCCTGCGCGTCCTGACGCACCTCGTAGTGGAAGTCGATGCTGTAGCCGGGCTGACCATCCAGACCAGGCAGCCTGCTGCGATGCAGATGACCGGGTTCGAACATGCTTGCTCTCCTTATCGGTTGCGCTGGCACAGTACCGAGGAACGCGCCCGGACAGTCTAGACCGGGACCTGCAGCGCTGCCGCGCGACATTTCAGTGCTTCACGAACAGGCGGACAGGATGACCCTCATCATTCGTCAATTGCTCGACTTCGCGCGTCGACGTCCGTCGGAAAAAGCGGTCCTGAATGTCGAGCGCTTGGCTGCAACCACCTGCGAGCTTCTCGCGCCCGCCGCGAAGAAACAGCGGGTCGTCATCGAAACTTCCTCCCAGGCCGGACTGCCAGCCTTTGCACTCGGCAACGAGTCGGAGGTTCAACAGGTGCTGTCCAACTTGCTGATGAATGCCATTCACTCGATGCCCCGTGGCGGAACGGCTCGAATCGAAGTGTCTTGCGATGCAGTCGTCCCACCGAAGGAAGTGGGTGATCCGGTCGAATCGTACGTCCATTCAAATGCATTTAAATAGCAAAAAAGTTATCTACATTCAATAATAAAGCGTTTAATAATCAAATAATAATAAAACCAATAATAAAGTGTTGAAAAGCGGCATATTTTGCATGAAACGTCGGTCTATCTGGCTCCTGACTAGACCGCCAACTATGTTCGAAATTGTTTGGCCACACAAACTTAAAAACTTTTATAATAGATGAGACGGAGCCACAATTTAGGCTACAATGGACCTTTAAGTTGCACCATAGCACCCTGTTCAAAAAAAATTCCAGAAAGATTTTCCTCGCAGAAAATTTTCTAGAAGAAGGGGCAACCTAGAGCGCAAGAAAATCAGACTCAATTTCAGGGATTTACCCTTTTTCTTTTATTTTACTGATTTTAAATTTATTGTTTTTTTTATCTTTTTATTTTTTTTTTTTTAGAGTCGGAAGGCTGTTTGTCTATAGTCTACTTATTGTTGCTTGAAGAAGCTGCATTGAAACGAAACGCTTTTATTATGTAGTTGAGGAGGGATTCTATTATAGAGGAACAGCGTTCTTGAACCATTGATCCTGCCGCTTTTAGGTCCAAACCTCTCTAGAGGGTTTTTTTAGAGCATTTGGATGCTCTAAATGAAACATCTATATCTAAATGTTAATTTGATGCTATTTGGAACCATGGGGGCTCTAGGGGGCAGAAAAGATGGGAAGGGCTTATCCGTCTCGGCAGACATCCGCCTCGGCAGCAAGACGGTGTTTGAATACTTTCTCAAACCCCTGAAGGCCATTCGCAGCGCGGCCTTCTCGGAACAATGACCGGCGGGGAACTCTAACCGGGCGGGCGGCCTGATGGGATTAGGCTCCTGTTAGGCCGCTGCTGCCTTCGAGCCGGCCCGGACCGGCTCCGGAATATCCGTGCGGCTGCCTGAGTGCTGAAAGGGGACCTGAGCCGGCTTTTGCGCGCAAGGGAGGGACCCAAAAGCACATTGGCGGGTTGAGCCCTGCTCGCGTTATTAACGCCAGGCAATGCGCCCAGGCCATTGCCTGACTAAACTTCCGAATGTGTAAGCTAGTTTTAGTGTTTTTTTGACTCGTTTTAATCGTATTCCTGCAAAAAATTAATGTTGATGTTTCTTGCTGCAGTATTTTAAACAGGGCTGTCTAGAAATGTGTCCTCTATAAGGAGTCTAACTGGAAACTACATACTTATTGACGACATGACTGCCTGTCCATGGATTATTCTTTATGGTTGATTGTGCATGGCTATGCTGTTCGACCTATGTGGTTGTATGGATGAGTAGGGTTATGGCCTCGTTCAAGTGCTGGTCTATATTAGCCACTAATTTAGGAAAACAGTTTTTTTTTGTGTGTTTGTTCTGTTACATTGATGATTTCTCTTTTCATTATCTACGACACAACGCTCGGCTTTCGTCAGAAGAACGATCCCAACTGCAAGAAGATCCGCAGCGGCATCCAGGCGCCCCTGAAGGCCGCCTTCGCGCGCTACAAGGCCCGCAACAGCAGTTTCGAGCAGGCCGAGATGGCGTCCGGTGGCAACATCCACCAGCTGATCCTGGAGCTTGTCGAGGAACGGTAGCCTTTGGATGCTTTCCGCCGCGGGGCGTCGTTTACCCTAGGTCTCCACCCGTTCAGCCCAGCCGGCAAAAATGCGCTCCATGAAGACGACGGCGTAGTAGAGCACGATGCCCAGAAAGGCGAGGGCGATCAGCACCGCAAACATCAGCGGATAGTGTTGCCCCGGCCGGGTAGTACTTCAGCGCATAAACATCATCACATTCTTTAGCCTTTTCAATCTCACTGATTTCAGTATTGTCCGTGAGATAAAGCGTCATCAAAGGCTGAAAATCATACTCATCATTCAGGGCAGTCAGAATACGATCTTTATACTGTGTGGCGTCATCCACACTTGTCACAGGAGGCTTTAGGTTCGGCATGATGATGGCGCGGGCAAACTGCCGGGCCGTATCTTTCACCACGGCCTGCATGTGTTCACCATCACGCAGATGCAGGTGCAGATCATCCGGCTGGGTCAGGCTGATACTGGTCATGAATTAAAATCTCTTACTAAAATTCTTACTCTGACAACCCCCATGCCTTCTCAAGCCTGGAACATAATTTGCAATTCATTGAAAACAAATACGTTTAAAATGTTTTCACTTTGTTTTTACTTGTTTAAAATGTTTTTATTGGATATGTGAAGGGGGAAGTCTACCCCCTTTGCGCTCCAATTACACCACGAGTGTTTGGTGCCATTTTTAAGAGCAACAAGCGACTGGATGGCAAGCAGCCCCTCTCTTAAGCCCATTCATTTTCCAAGCAAATCCAGTCAAGGTTTTGAGACAGCCATTGATTATGCTTTAAAACTAAATGTTGGTTTAAAATAAATCAAAAGGCATTGTCCACATGATTGCCAATAAAACTATTCCTGTTACCACAACATCTGCAGCATATTCACTTAGCACACCAAAACAGCTTGAAACACACCTCCAAGATCAGACAAGAGAGTGCAGGTTGAATGGTCATACATCCATGTGCATCAATACACATGTATTAAGTGTAATGCAAAGGTGGATATCAACAATGTTTTAATAAACTTCTGGAGGAATTCAAGATTGATCAAAATATAAGATGTATTTACTGTGGGGAAATAAAATTTTGAGCTTTTAGTGGGACCATAAAAGGTAAAACAGTCCATGGTAACCAACAGTTTATACACATGCTACTAAAAGAAACTGTCTAGTGATTAAAATGGCCATTTGCAGCCACTTTGGGTAACCTGAACTTCAAAGATCCAGAGTCAGGGCTACTGTCATTGGCAAATAATTTGTTAAGCTAAAATCTTCAATGCTCTTACTGATACCAGTCACATAAAGAAGAAATAGCATTGGGCCCAAAATAGAGCCCTGTGGGACTCCAACTGACAGAGATATTGATGAGGAAGAAATATCATCTGTCATCATACTGATTTTGGTTTTTAGGCAAGAAATTACTAAGCTATTAACCACAATTATCAAGTTTAGTATACAATATTTTACAAGAAATAGTACTAAATGCCTTTTATTGTCTGTAAAAGTTGTAGCAGGAATATCACCTTTGTTGAGGGTGTCATGAACAAACTGGGATAGGCTACCGCACGATCCCCAACGCGAACCGCTTCAGCGGCTTCGGTCCTTGCAAGCCGCGCGGCACGGCGATCCTCGCCGAGGAGGGCGAAGACCCGGCCCTCTGCACGGACGTCGCCGGCCGGCCACGGATCGACGTGCACGAGGAGACCGCGACGATCATCTCAGAGATCCTTAGACACCATTTCGCGGCATCGAACTGAGATTCACCACGTTATCTTGACCTCCTCGATCAAGGGTGCAGTCCGAGTTGGGCAGGTTCATTTGCGAAGCCCCGGCCGCCGAAACCCATTCTGCGCCTTCTCCACCCTCTCACGCACCACGCACCCCTCGGCGTGGTCGTTTTTCATCAGCTGTCTGTCATCATTTGTTGATATTTCTTTGGCTTTAATGGAGAACCAAACTATGTGCCCATTGTTTAGATTACTGATATTGATTCAGTGTTGACCCTTTCAGACCTTTAAAATTACAAGAAAAACAAAGATAATATCATGACTTGGGATATACTGTGAAGTGGGTAAGGTCTGTCTGTAAGGTCTGTAGTTTACCTCTCTCGACTTGATTCTTCTGCCGGAAATAGCTTTGACGAAATTTATCCCTGTTTCGCTGTTTATTGGGTTTTAAGTAACTTACTTCGGCGTCCTTTTCTAAATTTATTTGAAGCAATTTTTTCCATGTTGGAAAATAATTATGAGCAAACCTACAGGAAGCTGTTTCAAACACTTGTGGGTCCCCGTAGCAGTGTTCCATTCGACAAGGTACGTTCGATCGCCTGTCAGATAGGTGTCCAGCAATGTGTCAGGCCCGGCCGAAAATTCTGTGAGCATGCGTTGAATGGACCAGTCATAACGCACCGCTGTCGGATAGCTTGCGGGTTTATCCGTCAGGGTGGTCAGCGCTGTCATGTACAAACGCTCTGGCCAATACGGCAGCGGTGCTGAGCCTGGCGGTGGTTCAATTCCAGGGATCAACTGCTGTATACGCGCCAGCAGCTGATCACGCGTGAAATCAGGTTTGGAGACCTGCATGGCGTGTTCAATATTGGGGGGAGTTGGAGGGGGAAACCGGAATTCTTGGAAAACATGAAAATTGGGGTATTTTTATCTTATGAATAGGTGATTGGATCTTAATGAAACTTGATATATAAGAAGGATCTTATGTCTCAGATGCTCGATTTTTTACTCGTATTGGATCTGGGGACATATGGGGTTGGAGGAAGGAAACAGAAATCTTGGAAAATGCTTAGAGTGGAGACATTGGGATGAAGCTAGATGGGAAGAATAAGCACAAGTTTTAAATACATGATTGACATAATTGGAACAGATCCATTCTCTATGGAGGAGCTGGGGGTGTTAATTTGGAAAAATTAGAAAAATTGAGGTATTAGTCGAAAAACCTAGCGTCTATGTCTTTTAGGATGATTTAATCCCGCGCAGTCCCTGGGGGAAGGGCTGCTAGTTATGAACTTTGCCCATTGTTTTCATATAGTATTGGTTATTGAGAAGTATACACACCTTTTCAAGAGAATTTTTTCTGTGGGAGGTTTCGGGGAGAGGAGGTTACGTGGGAGGATCTTTCCATGGAGAAAATGTTTATGGGGTAAGGACATTTCTACGAATAGGGTGTCGGATTTCTTAGTATAATCTAAGAAACCTATCAGAAATTAAAAAAAACGAGTTTTTTTCAACTGAAAGTAAGGATTAACACTAAAATTTAAAACAAACAGAAATTAGAACAGTGGGTTACAGAAGATTCTATTGCGTCGGTTGCCCTTTGTTTACGTGCTTGCGAATCTGTTCCCCGAACACTTACTTTAAGAGGTCTAGAAGCTAAATGCAAATTTGGAGATAACAAATGCCAAGAGGTTGTTGTCACAACTATCGAATCAAGGTCCAGTAATTGCAGAAGCCAAAAATAATGTCTCTACATACCGCCCTGCTTATCTGCAACTGCCATGGGGAGGTCCAATTTCGGAGACGTTTGAACAGAAGGTTAGTAAAGCTGCAAGTCACTACAATGGTGCTAGCTCCCCTCGAGTGACTGTCAAAACCCGTGTTTCCGTATTTGGCAATGCCTTGTAAAATTCGTTTAGAACTGACAAATATTTTTCATGTGAATGACGTCAGATTCATGTTATACATTTAAGGAGAAACTTAACATCATTTTCCCTTGGATAATCGTATCGTTTTTGGTGCCTATGACGCATACAAAATGGATGAATGACTGAAAAGCTAAAGCAAAGGCCTGGTACAAGTGACAGCTAAATTTGCGGCTGAAAGACAAGCGACGGGAGGATCACATCGCATCTTAAAACGAAAATGATGCTTAACGAGAGAGAATCACAACAAATCGTAAACTAAAAACTGAGTTATGTAACAAAATAATAAAAGCCAAAATAATAACTAGGGAAAAGTACATTTAGTCACTAATCAAACAGTTCGTGGTAACGACCTGTAGTAAGGAGCGACCCGGCTCAATAGTAACAAAAATTCTAAAAACTGGAATTTTGATATCAATAGCTACATCAAAAGAATCGCAATTGAATGCTAATTTTAAATATATAAGTTTAATCAACCATCAAAAGTTACGAGCCTCAGAAAATTTGCCTTATTTTAGAAAATAGGGAAAAACAACCCCCAAAAGTCATACAATCTTAATGAAAATCACACCATCAGATTCAGCGTATCAGACAACCCTATTGTAGAATTTTCAAGCTCCTATCTACAAAAATGTGGAATTTTGTATTTTTTGCAGGAAGGCAGATCACGGATGCTATTGTTTCATTTCTTTTTTATTGTTTTTATTCTGTGTATTCCAATCCCCATTATAGCTACCTTCAGGGAAGAGAGTTAACACTTCTCTAGGACCATTAGTGAAAAAGCTTCATGTTTAATAGTGGGGTGAGGGGGATTGTACAAGAATTATCTCGTTAATAGATCATATGGAAACAAAAGGAATGTAAAGAAGGTGGAGAAAGCATTAAAATATGAACTAAGGAGGTATAACGTATGGGTGAAATTGCCGAGGATCTGAAAGATGCAGCTAGACGGCGTAATAGTAAAATATTGTACTGGCATGTTAAAAAATTGAGAGGGAATAGTCAATCTGGACTTGTCCCAGTGCCGGCTGCATTAGCGCACGGGTCGCTTCTTCCGCCAATCGCGCTTGCTGAGATGGCGATGTATGCGTCGCTGTCGGGGACTGCGATGTCGAGGTGTAGGATATGTTAGACGAGTAATTTCTGGCTCCCTCGTAGCTGTTACCGGCGCTGTACCGATCTCCCGCGCTACCGTAGTGTCCTCCACTCCCACCCGGAGTTGTCCCTCGGGATCCACCCGGACTGAAGGCAGGAGGTGTTGCACTAGCCGCTTCTTTGATGGCCCGGGCAACCTCCATGACACGGAGTCTTGTGTGTTTGTGGTCGAGGATGAGTTCATAGGCACACCGTAGATCTCGCAGCAATTTTGGGGGTTGTATCCAGGAAGAAATTTGAGAGATGGATTCCCGATTAACAATGTCGGGAATGACAAAGTAGGAGGGTAGGGTGATGTTTGTATGGTTCGGGTTGCTATGACTGGTTTCTTACAAAGATAAGGAAAACTTGGTTGGGGAGAAAATCTAATTGTGTTTCGAGGGTGTAGCCTGCTTCTTGTAATTCACGCTGGATGATTTCGCTGGGGGTGTAGTGGCCGAACAAGTGTTGGAACCATCCCTCGCCATTGAAGTCGATGATGGCGATTCGTCCATTGGGTTGAAGGTCTTGTTTGAGGTTGGCCAGGTACGCCACTCGTTGTTCGAGATGATGATAGGTGTTGGTCAGGGCACCCTGCTCCACCTGCGCCGCGCAATCCTGCGCTCCAACCTTCACTGCACCATCCGCCAGACCGTGAACGACCTGGGCGATATGCAGACTGGAGGGAAACACCGCGACATCAATCCCGACAGGCAACTCCTGCCGGCACAGCCCTTCGATCAGCTCTGCGACGCTGGCGCGGGTACCGTGCATTTTCCAGTTACCGGCGACCAAGGGGCGACGCATGTTTTACCTCGTCGATCAAAGAGGGCGCAGATGTTACCCAAGAGCACCCTAGGTAGCAAGCTCAATCAAGCACAGACTTCGGCAACAATCTTAGCTAATTCATCAGCATAGCCACGGACGCTGTAAGTAAAAAATACCTCATTTTTTCTAATTTTTCCAATTTAACTGTCCCCCCATTCCCCTCTAGATGCTCGAATCGGGGAAACCGTAATTTCTAATTTAATCTGGTCTGGTTCCTGATACGCCTGCCGAATTTCAACGTCCTAGCTTACCTGGAAGTGCCTAAACTAGAAAAATTAGGACAGACAGAGCAACAGACTGACAAACAGAATTTGTGATTGCTAAATGTCACTTGGTAGATACCAAGAGCCATAAAAACTAGAGACTATATTCTCAGATTTTTGTTGGGGGGGGGACCCGTTTAAAATAGGCTTGAATCAATGACCCTGTAATTAAGGTTTTCATCAGCTGGTCGATAGTCATTTTGACATTGCCGGTAGATACGTTGATCAGAAAAATTCGAGAAATAAATAGTTCCTTGCGAGACATGGTACGCGCCTCCACCATATTCATGCACTCGGGTACGGACGTTGAAGGGGACTGGTGTGAGATCTCTTGTGCCGGTATCCGGTGATCGTCGAACGATCACGTTCCGACCTCCCTCGGTTGGACGACCTTCTATCCAATACAGATCTTGTCCCTCCACACAGAGCTGTCCGAGTTTGATGGCCTCAGATACAATCATTTCTGAAGTCAGGGGTGATTTCCAAGAACCGTATGGAGCAATCTGTGGCTGGGACATGTGATGAATATTGTGAATTACATAACTATATTAGCACAATTATTTTCCACTAATTATGGAGATTCCCTTCTTTAAATATAGTTCATTATCCCAATTGATCTACATTTGAAACATATTGGTTGGCAGTAGAATATGCAGCCAAGCTGTTCTGTAGCTGCTGTGAAGGTATTCCAAAGTACCAACCTCCACTCCTTCTCCCTCTAGAGGGCACCTACCTTTAAAAATCATTTTGTTCAAAAGTGAAGCCTTACAAAATAAATCTTCTGCTTAAATGAAGTAGAAAAAAAGCATTTTCAGCTTCACAACCTTGGTTTCAAAGATGTGTAAATTCATTTCCTAAATTTAGAAGAAAAAATACATTTGACAGGACTGCTAGAAGAAAATACTAACGAATTTAAATTTTTAATGCAAAATTCTTTATCTTTTTGTTGGTAAGTATTTGGCTGTCGTCTTTTTTTCGATTTTTTTCAAATTCTTCTATATTTATATATGCAGGATAATTATTATTCAACGGTACGTACATTATGAACATAATTCGAAAATACTCTATGGAATGGTGGAGATTGTACATTCATTTTCAATCCTCTTTCGAACCTGCTATATTCTCATGAAGGCCTATGGAGAGAAAGATTGCGCATAAGACCAACTTTTTAAGGATTCAAGTGGCATATTCCCACTCCCCATCTACACAAAGATCTGTCGGTCCTCCGCCGATATCTTCAGTGATGACGTTACCGCCAGTTAAGATAGCGATATCATTGAGCATATCTTTTCGACGATCCCCAAAACCTGGAGCTTTCACAGCGCAAACATTTAAAGTGCCGCGAAGTTTGTTAACAACCAAAGTGGCAAGAGCTTCGCCTTCAACTTCTTCGGCAATTATCAATAAAGGCTTACCGCCTTTAGCGATTTTTTCTAATACAGGAAGGAGGTCCTTCATGCTTGTGATTTTTTTCTCGTGAAGAAGGATATAACAATCTTCAAGAACGGCTTCCATTCTTTCGGAGTCGGTAACAAAATATGGAGATAAATAACCGCGATCGAATTGCATTCCTAAGCAGTAAATCGATGCTTGGAAAAAGTCGCTGATTTTGCCATCGTCAAGAATGCTTCGATTCACATGCCAAGAATTGGATGCGGTTTGGCCGGTGGAGATTGGGCTGAAATCGAACCTGGTATCCGCACGCAATGCGAAGAGCGAAACGTCCCGGTATTCGTCTATGACTTTGGGTAAGCCGTTGACGGATTCAAAATAAAATGCCGTTGATGAAACAAAAAAGCCGTGATCGAATCACGGCTTTTTTTGCAGAGCCTGATCGCTGATCAAGTCGAATTGATCAGCGAAACTTTCTTAACCTGCCCTAGCAATCGCGACAAGAACTCACAGTAATCGCGACAGAACGGAAATAATAATAATAATAATAGACAGAAGCTATCCCAGGAAAAGAGAAGCATAAGAGAGACGTACGATTATTTTAAAAAAAAAGACAACGAACGTTCGACGCGAACCGAAAAGAGCCGACGACAACAACAACAGAAACGGGACTGACCGTCCCAACAAAAAAAAAAACAATTCGACTATTATTATTAAAAAAGATCATTTCTACCTCTTGTAATTTCGTGAACGACCTGTTCATGATACAGATGAACATTTTACAAATGACGAAAAAAGAAGGAAACACAATGAAACAATGACAAGAAGAAAAAAAGGTGGAAACAAACACACATCCTTTTTCGTCGCTGCGCCATTATATCTTTTAGCATCGAAACTCCGTTTTTTAGAGTTTAGTTTACTATTGAGCCGGGTCGCTCCTTACTACAGTTCGTTACCACGAACTGTTTGATTACTAACAATCTTTCGAGCTTACGTCAGCGTACTGTTTGTGATATAAGCAAAAAGATTCAGATTGGCTATACAAAAACTGTTGCAAACAGAAGGAAGTGTAATAGACGTGCGCTGGCCAAACTTTATTCTACTTTTTGTGATTATTCTATCCTTTATGCTTCAGGTCTTTCCCCACTTCTTAATAATGGTAATTTAAAAAGATTTCGGATAAATTATTTAAAATTTTGCAAATTTCTTCTGTATCTTCCACCCAGTCGCACCCGGACGGCCTCGCCTTCCTTCCCGGCACTGCCGGGAGGCAGGGAGCGACTCTCGAGGGGGTCGGCGACGAGGTCGTAGAAGCGTCCGTCGTCGAAGAGCTTGAAGCGCTGAGTCCGGATGTAGCGTCCCAGACGCTTCGCCTCTCGTTGCCCGGCGAGTCGCTTCTCGAGCTTTCGAAGCGCGGCCTCGTTGCCGGGCTTCACCGGTGGCCGGGGATTGTAGTGGCAGAGAGACCAGGTTCGCTTCCCGGCTGACTTCTCGGTCAGCACCGGGACGAAGCTGACTCCGTCGACCGGGATCTCCGTACCGAGGTCCTGGCCCGCCAGCTCGGCCAGGCGGATTTATTTTAAATTTGCTAAATTCCTTTTGCATATGCCCCCTTGGACTAGTAACTCTTTTTTGCCTAAAAAATCTGAACTCATCTTCCCATCTACAATTATTGGTAAAAGAATAAAAGATTTTAAGCCTTCCGCCAATAAACTTAATCACGATTGGTCTTCTCTATTTTTAAGATCTTATTATTGGGATATGATTCTTGTGATATATGTCTTATGTGTTTTCTATCATGATTGCATTATGTTATGGATCTTTTGATTATGTTCATATGATTGTAAAAACCACTTATTTTTGTTCAGTGTACAAATTTTCTTCTCTTTTTCCCCTTATGTTATACTCCTTTATTTAAGAACTATGATTATATGCCAGAGGAAAAGTATGAAAAATAAACTCCAACTTACCATTCTCTGATAAATTGGGGCTTCGAAGTCGATTCCTCTATTTGCTGATCCTCTGCTATCAATTGCAACAACATTATAGCCACATGCAACAAGAGCGTTCATCCTTGGCTGCCACTTGCACTGCAAAAATAAATACTTACACGGCGAAAATAGAATACTTAAACTGCAAAAATAAATAGGAAAATACGAAATTCCACATTTTGTAGATAGGAGCTTGAAATATTTGCCATAGGGCTCTCTGGTACGCCGAATGCGATGGTGTGATTTTCTATGAATTTTAGGGGGTGTTTCCCGCGTTAATTCGTTTACACGTTAATTTTGTGTATTAAGGTAATTTTAATTTAGTATCGTTATATCTCACATCGTAACTTAAATTGCCGATACTGTTGGTCACAGCACCGATTTTGGGGAGAAATTAGAAGGGAAGTATAACATAAATATCAGAAGATATTACAACTACATAAAAAATTTATCAAAAATCAAAACCCAACCTTTAGTTGCTTTAAATATAATCGGTTTGCATAAAATATCGGTCACTCATTTGTTCCACTATCATGGTTGGCATTGTGCACCTCGCCACTTCTACAGAAACTTGAAAATCCACAGCCACGTGTATTCTTATATTCGGGAAAATAGAATTCAAATTATTTTCTGGCATTGAGAAGGCATAGAGGTTTTGAACCCTACTCAAGTTAATTCCTGCTCGTTTAGAGCTTGACTTGGTTATTTATTGTAATATCTGTTCGTTTTGTGTCTCATTTATTTATTGATGCGGATTTATGGTATTCTTACGCTTGGTAGATTATTTGATTCTATTTTTGCTCATTTTTGGTTTAAAGGAGGATTTTACTTTTCTTTGAAAAACTTATTGCGTGGAAATGTTTTTCTTAACTAATTATAAACAAGAGAATTTGGAGCTATATTGGAGTTTTGATTTAAATTTTGGAAGTAAGAATTAAAAGAATTAGTAAAAAATTAAAAGAATATCGCTCCTTATTTTCAGTTAAAAAAAACTTGTTTTTTATTTAATACCATCTTGAATCACCTCAAAAATTGAGCTAAATCTTAATTTACAAGTCCCAACTCAGTGTAAAAACAGGTTTGAGTCCTGGATACGGACTGACTTGATATATAATACGCACTAAGCGTCGACTCGGTGTGAAAAGAGCGATTCCGCGACTTAATAAAGCAACAAGTGCAGTACTGTATCGTACAAACAAGCTTGGACATCTTTATAATGGTTTGTTGTATGCTGCTGGGTTGTGTTTTTAATGTTCCCTTGTACCATTCTACCACCAGTTCTAAGAAACTTCCATTCCCCTTTTTTGATCTTGAAGAAATGTAGTCTGGGGCTAGTGTCAAACGGAACCTTCTGAAAAGTACCGCTGAAGCAAATAGAGATTTTTTTAATTCCATCGACGCTAATTTAATGACGACTAGTCCGACTTTCTGGTTTGACAGTAAGCGAAAAACATCTTTAATATCCGTCTGCATAAACCTGGTGTCTCTTACAATTTCATTTAAGCATCTAAGAATGTCCTCTTTTTGGCTAGAACCTCTTATCTCTGGGTCAAAATTGTAGGATCACATTACACCTTTTTTGATACGCCTTAAATCTATCCATTGTCTTTTATTCTTTGCAACTTCCATTTTTAGCTCACAAACTTTTGCAATTGAATTTAATCGCCAGAAGAAGGAAGAGATTCCGAAAGCTCGCATAGAGCCCAAATTTAGTTTTAATGTTATATATATATAGTTTCACCATTAAACATATAATATATATGTATATATATATATATATTATGCTAAAAACTGCGGCTAAAGGGCTATATAACTATTCAAAAACTAAAAAAAATGCCAAGAGGCTAGCTCACGTGTTTTCGGTTTGAAAACCTTTTCCAAGTGTATATAAAAATATATACATATGTTTATTTATTGATAGCCTATATAATTTTAATAAATATAAACAAGTGACCTCTTGATAGTATTATATATATAACATTAACATACTCGGTCTTGCTTATTCACAAAACTTAAAACGAAAAGAAATTATTACGTATGTGAGGTGTTACTCCTCCTCAACACCTCGCTCTTTACGCTAAAATTTGAATTTTGTGCCAGTCCTTTAAGAACGACTACTGAAACACCATTTTCGTTTAATTAGAACAATAAGAAGTTTAAAGTATTAAAAAACTCTAGCGTAAAGAGCGAGGTTTTTTGGAGGAGTAACCCCCTTATAAACGTAATAATTTCTATTCGTTTTAAGTTTTAATGTTACTCTTTACTTTCAGTTGAAAAAACTTATTTTTTTGTTTAATTTGAAACAGGGGCAGAGATGTGGCTAAAAAGAAAAAACACCAAAAAATCATGTTAATCCCTTGAACTTCCACGATCAGATGAACGGGGATCCACACCTACATCACTAATTGGATTTTCTGTTCTTGAAAATGTCAGATGGACAATAGCGGACTGGTCATTTCCACTGTCCTGTTTTTATTTTTATCCAGCAAAGTATTGACAGCGGGAACGATAGCAATAGGATCGTTAAATTTACGGTCGAACTTTAGTTTATTTATACAGCTAAAAAGCTCTTTACAAGAATAGCTTTCCTTCTACAACGGCACAACGGTAAGGAGTTAATGCTCATGGCCAGTTTCTGATGTCGTATCAAGACTTACACCACCTAGTACAGAGATAATTAACATACCAAATTTCATTGTCAGTGCGATGAGCCAAAATCAAAACATACATTAATTCAAAAACATTAAGAAAATCAACTGAAAAAGCAAGTTTTTTCAACTGAAAGTAAGGAGCGACATTAAAACTTAAACGAACAGAAATTATTCCGTATATGAAAGGGACAGTCCCCTCCTCAACGTCCCGCACTTTACGCTAAAGTTTTTTATTGTTTTAAAAAGCAGAACTGTGACAAAGAGTCAAACTTTAGCGTAAAGAATGGGACGTTGAGGAGGGGACAGCCCCTTTCATATATGGAATGATTTCTGTTCATTTTAAGTTTTAATGTCGCTCGTTATTTTCACTTGAATAAACTCGTTTTTTTTTTATTTGTGTAACGAACTGTAGTAAGGAGTGACCCGGCTCAATAGTAATCAAAACTCTTAAAAAACGGAATTTTGATAGCAATAGCTACACCAAAAGAATCGTATTTTAATACTGATTTTAAATATATAAGTTTCATCAAGTTAAGTCTTACCCATCAAAATATTACGAGCCTGAGAAAATTTGCCTTATTTTAGAAAATAGGGCGAAACGCTCCCTAAAAGTAATAGAATCTTAACGAAAATCACACCATCAGATTCAGCTTATCAGAAGGACGTTTTCAGGGGGATTTTTTGGTTGGGGGAGCGGTTGAGAAGAGGGGGATATGTTGGGGGAACTTTCTGGAGGAATTTTTCGGTATCAAAATTCAATTTTTAGAGTTTCGGTTACTATTGAGCCGTGTCGCTCCTTACTCCAGTCCGTTACCACGAACTGTTTGATTATAATGTACGGATCGGTAGAAATAGGGGTATATGGTGTCCTGGACTCGGTAAATTTAGTGTAGGGAAAGAAAACAGTAATGGTTACAGACGACTGCAATTTGTAGGTATTACAACCTAGTTATAATCAATGCCGTGTTTGATATTAAAATGGCCCGTAAATTAATGTTGTATTCACATGATGGTAAGACAGCTAACCTTATTGATTATTTTATTATAAACCAAAGAATGGCTGGATCGATACTAGGGTATATGAGAATGCTATACAACTGAGGCCTCAGTCTGTTGTATTTATTATTTGGCCACATAATGTACATTAAATATCGTAAGGGGTCTCTACAAAAAAAATGTCTGTTTATTTTTAAATCATAAAAATTAGTTTGATTTTGACCGCTTTATGTTTTTTGACTCCTTTTCCTTTATATTGCGCAATTAGATACCTGCCCTTGTTCAAATGTATTTTTTTTGTAGTGTCAAAAATTAATGGAATTTTTTCTTATGGTTTTTGTTTTCTAATTGTTTTGTAATGATCCTCAAGTTGTAAATATTTTCTATAATAACTATCATCGAATCCGTACCTAAACAAAAAAAGATAAAGGTTTACTTGGCGAGTATACTTATCTACATTTAAAAGCTATATTAAACCGATTCAGATTTTACAAAATAAAGCCTTCAGAATTCTGAAACTTTTTATTCCATCACCTAATGCACTTCCAAATAAGTCTCCTACAGCATCTTTATATACTTACCTAGATACAATTCCAGTTTCTCAGCAATTTACTTTTCGGGCAATTTTTTTCAAATTCAATTATGGTTTTAAGAAATTACTGCCATATTACCACAATCAAAGTTTGTTCTTCCAATCACAAGATTTGCATAATTATAACGCTCGACAGAAAAAAGCATCTACATTGACAAGTATAGTACTGAAGGATCTAAATTTGCTCCGTTTGTGTCGTAGTCGGCCTGGATCGACGCCCCGGCCGACGAGCCCGCGATCACACCGCCGCGCGCCAGCACATCGTGCATCAGCTTGTGGGCCTCGGTGTGCTGGTAGGAGTCGACGAAGTTCCACTGGCGACCGCCGCCGAAGAACAGGCCGCGCGCGCGCCGCAACGGACCGAGGATCTTCTCGTCCTGGTCCGCGGCCTGCAGCGCGTGCAGCAGCTGGCCCCGCAGCGCGTGGTTGAGCGCGTTGCGCTTCTCGGGCCGGTTCAGGGTGATGCGGCGGACGTGGGGCGCCGGATCGTCGACCTGGATCACGGTGTAGTCGTCGGCCGAGCGCGGCCAGCTCGGGGCGAGGCACCCATCAACAGTTACGATCCTCAAAAAATTTGTCCAATTTTTGAAAAAGGTGGGAAACACCCTAATTAATGACAAGTGATCTTAATTAAAATGACACCATCAGATTCAGCGTACCAGAGGACTCTACTGTAAAGGTTTCAAACTAATATGTATAAAAATATGGAATTTTTCTTTTTCTTTTTTTTTTGTTGAAGAAAGATCACAGATGCTTGTTTATTTGTTTGGTTTTTGTTTCTATTCCCAGGGGTGATCGTATCAAACCAGTTATCGCGGAAGATCGGGAGAGGGTCCATTTGATCGGAAGTCAAAAGTTCTAGTCACCCTTCTCAATGATCAAAATATTGCCCATTGTTACCCACCCAAAACCACAAATGTGAGAAAATTTGCCTGATTTCTTAAAAAGGGGAAAGACTCTTAGAAAAGCAAGCGATATTGCTGAAAATTCCTTTATTAGATACTTCATTCAGAGAACCCTACCATAGAGATTTCAAGTTCCAATCTTCAAATGTGGAATTTTGCTTTTTTTTCTGAAGAAACTTTGTCGATGCATTTAATTTTTTTTTCTTTCCAAGGGTGATTGTATCAAACCGGAGTTCAAAGATAATTGGGCGGGGGGCTGTATCAAACGTAAATTTAGAACTCTTTTTTAAGTGACCGTACAAATTTGGCCAGGGGAAAGTCTTGTTTTCTGCCAAAAGTTGAATCAGCGGTAGAACATAACATATCAATTACTATTACAATCATAGTCTCATAACACTTAATGTCCATTGTTTAAACAAAAAACAGGTGAACTGGACCATAGGGAGTGTCTCCACATTTTGAACGGACAGTATAGGACCCAAATTCCCTCTATATTGCCTATATTTCGAAATTGCCTACCTTTTTTTACCAGCTCACATGTCAAGATTATTTTCAGGCACATATTTCCAAATGAGAGAATCCACTTTTTGAGATGTTAGTTCATTTTCCAGTACTCACGAGCAAAGAGAAGTATGAAGATCACGTTACTATTAACGTATTACTATAACGTTGCCATTAGAGTTCTGGAAATGAAGTCTGTTTTAAAAACTAATCGAGCTATGATTTCAATGTAGCTTATCAATTGGAAACAGATTTATCAACTTTCTGACTTTCTTTGGTTTCCACAAGCTCTACTACTTTCCGGCTTTCCTTGTAAACACTACACAAACACAGCTGATATACTTAAGCTCGACTTCAGCGGGCCAAATATAGTTTTTCCCGTCCTCCTGTTAGCAATTTTTTGACTTCGCCTAATGCTTGTTTGTTCAGTCTTTTAATTGCATTATGATTCCTTGGCCATCAATTTGAGTTCTGTATCCTTTTCATCAAGTTTTTGTTCTAAGACTAGTAGCACCCAAGCTGCTTTAAGTAAAACAATACACTTTTAATACACTTTGAACACAGTGACATAAAATTTAAACACATCGGCACTTTGAAAACAGATTTGGTATGGCTGGCTTTGGCCCACATCTTAAAAGCCATCCTCCCATATTGTGAAGCCGATTTTACCGGCACTCGAAATCGTTATTTTGATATAGACTAGGCTATTAGTCTGGCAAATACCAAATGTCCATAAGATCCGTGAGAATATTGTATTCAAATTTGTACTATAGAATTCTTGAACTGGCAACCGGTTAAGAACTGGTTTCAAGTTAAAACATGTTATTTTGGTAAAGAAACTGATAATAGAAGTATAAAAGCCGCCTACCCCCTTGCGACAATCCGAGCGGCACGGTCAGCAAGGCGTGAAGCAGGCCGAAGAGACCGCCGCACAGGGCCGCGACGAGCAGCCCCGACCACAAATCACCGCCCTGATAGACGGTCATCCAGGCAACCATCGCGCCGAGGGTCATGATACCCTCGATGCCGAGGTTCAAGACGCCGGAGCGTTCACAGATGAGGGCGCCAAGCGTGCCGAATATAAGCGGTGTCGCTATGCGCAGCACGGCCCCCCACAGGCTGGCCGAAAACAGGATATCGATGGCTTCCATCATCGGCGCACCCGATAGGTTGGTAAGGGGCCGTCATTACAGTACGACTGGGAACCACTGCCCTATGCTTCCCCGAAATGTTCGCCCGACTTGTAAAGACGTATAAAATGAATATAAACATATTTTTCATGCGTTGTGTGAAGTTTTTTGTAACACCACCTCCCCCCCCACCGAAGAAATTCTGGATACGACCCTGTTGATACACAATAAAATACTGCCACGCTCTATTGAAAACAATTAATTATAAATCCATAATTTAGATGAAAGACTTACCCAATTCCAGCTCCAAGAATAAGAGACATAACATTCGTAATAGCGATTGTGTATAACACTTCTCTCGAGAAAAGGCCAACTTGTCCAACTTTTGCACCACGGATACTATAAGTTTTCTTTTTTACTGACCGGAATTTCCAATCAAAACAGTAGAAAAAGCTCTTTAAACACAAAGCTGGAAATAATATGCGGAACCAGCTGAATCGATAAATATGTGCCTGTCCGGTACAAGCAAAACTGTCTTCTAACATGAATTTATGTGAAATGTGAAATAGATTGTTTATATTAAATTACAGCTCTTTTTCAAAAGTCCTTTACGTATCAAAAGTGATCTTCGCCCCTTTATTAGATTTATTTCTGCATTCGAGAACAGCACTTGGCCAGATTTAATTGCTTAGATCTTTTGCTGAACTAATAAATTGTCCTAAATATTTTTTTTATGACCTGTTTCGCCATTCTGTCAACACTGACCGGAATCCAACCGGATATCACACTCGGCTGGTGTGGAACTACGCTGATAAGCGTAATCTTCATAATCAATCAATCCAAAGTAAAGTAAGCCAACTATTCGAAGATCTAAAAGTATTAATCCTAACGTCACGCCTATAAGAATTCCTAAGTTAAAAGATTTAAACATGCTGCATACATCTTAAATACAGTGAGGGAACCTTATACCAGTGTTTCTCAACGGAGAACCAGGGATCCCCTTAGGAGATTTTGGGAGTTTGAGGAGGGTAAACTGGAGACAAGGGGCACGAGGTAATCCGAAGTATACCACACAAACTCGACAAGATCTGGTGTTCAGATCTTCCCTCGTCACTAAAGCTTCAAACATTCTAAAGTTACGGGAGGGGAAAAGAGGAGTAGCCAAACTCCTATTCGTAGTAATTTTGTTCGTTTTAAGTTTGACTTGAACATTCAGCTTAATTTTTACTTGTTTTACGATTTATTTATTGTTTTGTGTTAGTACCTGCTATTTCTATGTTTTCAATGATCTTTTTTTATTTCTGTTCATTTTGGATTTTGGAAATTTATTTATTCCTTGAAAGTGATTTTTCGGCGTTTTTGAGTTTGAATATTGTTATTATTTCTTTTTTCTTCTTATTTGTGTGTTTAGTTGTGGTTTTTTTGTATGTGTGTTATGTTTTATAAACTTTTTTTTCCTTTTGTTGTATTTTTTTTTCAACTTATGGTCATCCATGTCCCAACCTCCAAGAGGCCCCAAAATACTCCTCCCCCAAGTTTTTGTCCCCTCCCCCTTTTTGGACTTAGATTTTTGTGACTAAGAATTTTTTGAACTCACAATTTTTGGGACTTCAAATTTTTGGGGACTTTTTTGAACTGGTGAACATGTTTTTTTTTTAAGCAGCTCCCCCCGTAGTACTCTATGGCTGGTCATCGATACTACCCAGTTCATTGTATGTTTTCAATCAGCATTTTTAGTACATGGAAGGATAAACGCTTGCAACATTTTTTTTTGTACATATTTTTTGATGGTTTATTTTTGGTTCAGTTTTGTACATTTTTTTTGATGGATGATACAATGAATTAGATTTGACAGTGCATTGGACTCTAATTTGTGTATAATTTGGGCTATATATTTGCGCATTAGGGGGGGGGGTAGGTTTCCACAATTCTATTTCTAAAGTATTATTTTATAACAAAGTTCTGTTATATTTCATTAGGATTAACCTAACTTCACTTCTTGGGTGTGTTTCCAATAGCCGACAACAATCAAAATCGTCAACATATCGATCTTTTAAGGAGGGTTCGAGTCCCCTCAAATCAAATGTTTACGCCAACATATGACTCGGGGAATCGAACAAACATTAGGTCCTATTATTTTTTCTATCTTTTTGAATCTGCCATTGAAATATGGTTCTCTACGCTTAAAATTTCCCAAACAACGATAGACCAATCACAATCTTACTTACAGTATTAGTCACTATTCTTTTCTGTATCTGCCTATTTTCTTTATCCCTAAAAGACATGTTAATTTTTGCTTGTTCTTTATACGCCTATCGGTTATTAAATTCAGCCTATGACCTATAAACTATTTCAGCTCTTCCAAAACTCATTTGATGTCTTTCTGCAACTTTTAGAATTTCAGTATTCCTTTGTCTGACAGCACATTGCATTGAAGTTGAGGGGTGGTTACCTTTACAATTGACAGATTTATATAACGATGTTTTATTTTATAGATGGTTGTTCTTCATTTGACACAGAATGTATTTATAACATATATGAAGCGGCTAAGCATATTAAGTTGAAACTTTCAGGGGGTTTGAATTTAAAATTAGTTTTTGTGCTTTTTAGTTAGGTTTTCTTATAAGCTTATTAAAGGAATGTTTCTAAAGTTTGTTTTTGTTTTTCGGCTTATAAATAAGATTTGGCTTGTTACTCAGACAACATTTTGAAAATTTTACACTAATTTTACTATAAGACTTTAGATGGGTGGGTACTGGGAATATTATTCAAATAGAATGCTGGAAAATCTGCTTGATGTTTAACCTTCTTTAGTTTGGCCTTATTCAAATAAATGCTTGAAAATATACATGATGTTTGGCCTTCTACTTTCCATTGTCTTACCGTTTTAATATGTCCTTGAAGTTCGTTCATATGTTCATCAGGACCACCAGATTCCGTTAACTTTAGAAACGTACCCCCTGTCTCCATTCGCGCCAAGGTCAAAGCCGAGAGGTCGGTAATGGTATTATCAACTTGAACACTTGAAAACTCTTCCAGGAGGCGAACATTGGGACTCAGTAGAAGCACACCATTTTCTACTTCCGTTCCTGATGATAATATAATACTTGTTGGAAGGTAAGACTTCCCACTGTGAGTCAAGCTAGTTACTGGGCGCGGCGCTTCAACTAGTTCGAGCACGTTCACTACCTGGGATTCACCTTTCTTCTTATGAGAATCCGAACAGTTCTTCAGAAAGGGGCTTTATTGATCATGAATTTAATTGGGAAAAATCCCTTCCCCTGTGTGTAAATATGTTGGCTAGGTATCGTCTTTCGTCCTGATGCAATTTCTTAGGGATACAAACTTTATTCAGTGACTCGTAAATTACGTTTATACATTTTTATTGCTTTCTTTTTTCGTTAAAAACGACAGGAACAGAAATGTATTTTACTCTATGTTCTAAACGGCAATGTAGTATATTTTGACAATTACTGCTTCCAGTTTGTCACAGCTTAAAGGCGCCTAATGCCAAAATTCTTACAAACTCTTTTAGTCCATTCCATCAAGTTTGAAACTCTCCTGTTTATCAGGACAGAGGCAATTCCGGAGGGGGTGGGGAGAAGGTCAGGTGTGGCAAGGGTGGGTAGTGCGCGTTGTACCAGGGCATTGCCGGCCAGGTCCCGCAGTAATTGCTGGGCAGGGGTCAGGGGTTGCTGGATAAGCCGGGTGTCATAGGATTCCAGGTTGGCCAGGGCCGCGGCGGCGGCCACTGCGTCGTCGAGATTACCCAGCTGGTCTACGAGTCCGAGAGCCAAAGCATCTTCACCGGACCAGACTCTGCCCCGGGCGATGGCATCAACTTCCTCGATAGTCATGCCACGGGACTCTGCCACCAGGCGGATGAAGCGGTTGTAACCATCCTCCAACTATCTTTGCAAATGGTATGTCCGTTTCAGGATTTAGTTTCTTCAAACGTTTTCATAGTTTATATTCAATGAAAAATTTTAGCAGTACCACTGAAGGTAATTTAATGCTAGCATCGATTTGTCATATTGGTTTTTTCCTTGTTTATTCCCGATTGAATTTTTGGCGTGTATTTGTATAGTGAAGTCATGATTGCTAACGAAATACCTTTTTAGAGATTTTAGACAAGGATTTAGCGACAAAAAGCCCTTTTCAGTTTGATTGAATATAAATACAAAACAACTTTTCCCAAATGGATTAAAGAGGTATAGTACAGAAAATGTAGAAAAATGAAGAAAAATAATGTAAAAATGAAGTCTTTAGTGGGTGTGATGGATTGAAGATGCGAGGTCCTGAATGTTTTTTTTTTTTTTTTGGTGGTTGAATGTCGGGTATTGACCTTGGTGGCTGAGCTCACGTAAGAAAATATGTATTAAGGCGTAGCGAGGCGGTTATTTAACTTAACAAACTCTGCTTCAGGTTTTGGTATATATATATATTGTTTATGGAAAAACCGCTTTCATAAAATTAACTTTATTTTTTTTTTTACAAAATTTATTCTATTCTCAGGAATGTTTTTATAGTTACTTGAATCATGTGTCGTTAGACCTCGTTGTATCTGTTTAAATCTTATTTAAAATCTAGTTGCTCTTTTTAGGGGACAAGGTTGGACCCTCTTAAAAAACTCATTGACCCTTTATAAAAAAAACCTAGCTACGCCCATAAAATAATTACAAACATATCAGCGCAAAGTTTTTATTTTTATTTTGTTTCTCTCTGTAGATATTTTAGTGCTTTTTGTTTATGGAAACAAATTATTAATTATAGATGTGATGTGATCCAGTCAACGAAATAAAATTTATTCAACAGTCTATGACTTCTGTTTTTGTTAAGGAAGGAGTTAAATTTAGTGCCTTGTTCCTTCAACAATAAGCTGTATATTTCGTTCCAAAGATTTTTATCTTACCCTAGATCTTTATGCCACCAGAGTCAGCAAGGGAATTATATATTTCCCTGTCTCTGTGTCTGTTTTTGTATGTTTTGTCTGACTTTGTGTGTGAGTTTTTTTGTCTCTCTCTCTCTCTCTGTGCCTGTCTGTTTGTCTGTGTGTTTGTCTGTCTCTGTGTCTGGCTTTGTGTGTTTGTGTGTCTGACTCTGTTTGTTTTTCTGTGTTTTTATCTCTTTCTTTCTTTCCGTGCCTGTGTATCTTACTATGTATTTACATGTCTCTGTGTCAGTCTTTGTGTATTTGTGTTTTTATGTGAGAATTTGTCTTTTTCTCTCCGTGCCTGTCTGTCTTTGTTTGTTTGTGTGTCGGACTGTGTATGTTTGTCATCTCTCTATCTCCGTCATAAAACCATTTTCTTTGGCAAACAATTCTATGGAAGCAAAATCATGAACAGATATATGACTATCATATCATTCTTTATTGATAAATTAAAATTGAGATTTGCGCTGTTAAACAGTGTGTCTGATAAATAGTTCTCGTCATATCTTATTTAGTTCCACTTAAGCCTAAAACTTACAAGTGATACTTCTGTTGATTATAAATTCAAAGACATCTTGCCAATAGATTACAAATGGCATCTTATAAGTGGATAAAGCTGTTCCATCAACTGTGGTTCAGAAAAATAGATAAAAATGAATAAAGTTAAAAGGTTAGTCAAAAAACAAAAAATTGGATAAAACAAAAAACTGGGCGGCCTGCAGCCAGACCACCAATGTGTCTGTCGAACCGGTCTTCTCCATCGCCGCCCGCGACAGCTCCGGCTCCCGGATGAACACGCCGAGGACGACGCGCATCAGCCCCAACGTTGCGGGGTCGGACGCGACCGCCGCCTTGACGTTGGCGAACGCTTCCAGCTGCGACTCCAGAGTGCGGGTTGGGTCCCACGGGATCTTCTTGAGCTCGGCCATGTCGGCCATGGACTTGCCGATGACCGCCTGGAAGAGGGCTTCTTTGCTGCCGAAATGATTGTAGACCGTGCGTTTGGAGGCGCCGGCGCGTTCCGCGATGCGGTCCATGCTCGTCGTCTCGTAGCCTGACTAGTAGTTGGCAAATCTTCAAATTGCCTTTGAAAGCAGCAAAATGTAAGGCTGTCCTATTTTCCGAGTCTAAGGAATTTACAGTGGCACCTTTTGAAAGTAGTAGATGACAAATCTCCAAATAGCCTTCCGAAGCAGCAAAAAGTAAGGGTATCCATTTTTCTGAGTTTAAGGCATCTACAGTGGCACCTTATGAAACTAGTAGTAAACCAATCTTCAAATTGCCTTCCAAAGCAGCAGCATGTAAAGCTGACCAGTTTTCCAAGTCTAAGGCATCTACAGTGGCACTTTTTGAAAGTAGTATTTGGCAAATCTCCAAATTGCCTTTGAAAGCAGCAAAATGTATATCATTGTTTTTGGCGTATTTAGAATTCCCATATTTTTTGCAAGTATATATCATGAGCACCAAAATTATGGTATCCACACTTCCCGTCCTTTATTTTATGCTGCGGTAGGGGCTACTAAAAGAACATCTTCACGTTGACTGCATCTGAGGGTTTCGACAACAATAACCTGAACATGCATGGTCATTAATGGCGGTAATCTCCAACCAAATACAACTGTTTCTATAGCTTTTATCCTGATTTTGTTTTGTGAAATTAAAAGTACTAGTAGAATTTTTAGCTAATTTTGTTTCCAATTTGGTGAATATTGACATTCACCGGTCAATGTCCGAAATATCTTTTTTCTTCAATTAAACATCATTATGTGTTCGATCTACGCAATTATTTCAAATAATGGCTTTTTAGCAAGAAATTTTCGGTGTGCTTCTGTGACATCCTAACTCTGATGATATCAGTAGGCTGTTTGAATGATGAATTTTCAAAAATAAGCCCAAGGAATCGTATATAGCGTTCAAGCAGGTGACGTATTAATGTCATTCTTATTGAAGTCCACATAATGAGAAAAATATTAAAGTTAGAATAATTGTTATTTGTTTTGATTAATCTTTTTTTTTAGGTAATTTGACACTGCAAGCAATATTGAAACCATTTCGCTTTCCTGCCCGTCGTTTTCCTGGTCGAGAATCCACTTTGGTACAACAATGATTCCATCATGCTAGCGAATACTACTCCTTCTCCCACCCTGTTTAAGCCTCTGCTTTTTCCCCCCGCATCAAATTGCCTTGCCTTTTTTCTTTCTCCTTTGACTACTCCCCCCCCCAAAAAAAAAAAATAATTAGCTTATATCCTTTATCACCACCACGCATATAAACTTTTTAATTCTTGCAGGTGCATCTATTATTATGTTATTGGGCAAGTCGAAGTATCGAAAACTTAATCAGTGATTTATTTACGCTTTTGAACTGGAAACATTCCGTTGTTTGTTTTGTGAACTTTTTTTCTATTATTAAAATGAAGTTAGCGAAATATCGATGACCCGATTTTTAAAAATATATAAAAAACATAGAATATATACAAACAAGTATACACAACAAGTACTAAGCATTTGTTGTATTATACCAGTCGCATTTCTAATCGACCTTGAGCTTTCGGCCTTTTTCTAAAATTTATTGATAAAAACTAAAGCAAAGTCCCAGATGTTGCTAAAGCCAGACTTTACTAGTACCGAGATTTAGCTAGTGATAGTTTAATCCAGTCAGATTCTTGTAGAATTTTTCTGCCAATCAAAAAATTCTATAAAAATCTGATTAACTTAAATTAGTGCAAGCTAAACCTCGGTGTTAGTAAAGTTTAATGTTAGTATACATAATAAAATGTGTGATTGTTTTGGCTCCACTCTTTGAGAATTATATGTAATTGAAATGAGATGAAAATATATATATATATATATATATATATATATATATATACATGTTTGTTTGTTTGTATGTCCATATGTATGTGTTTTGCCATTGAAAATATAATTAACTAAATGCGATATTGGCTCATTTTCAATAGAAAGTTATAGTAAGTAAACTAAAGTAAGTAATTGACCACTGAAAGGTTTACCCATTCGGTGATGTTATGCAATCAGTTTTTTCAAGGTTTTCCTCTCCCTCTTTTTCTCGGTACCCTTTCATGCATTATGGTGTTGGCTAAACTGACAGATTCGCGTTTACGAGTGACATTGTGTATATTACTAAGAGATATTTAAGAAGCATATGCATAGGAATAGGCTAAATCAAGTTCTAGAAACTAAAAAAAAATACTCAAAGAGCTAATTTGCATCAGCCTAAGCTAGCCTAGCCTAATAAAAAACAAAACTCTTATCGTCCATGCTCATTTCCCTGGAAATATTCCCCAGGCCTCGCGTATTAAAATCTTAAATTAAAAGAACACGACCCTCATGTTGTTTGTCTAAAAAAGTTCAGATAAATTTGTTTAGTTTCTCACTTACTTGCAGTTTATGGTTTTACAAAGCTTTCAATTCAGAATAGCGGATGTGATTTTTAACGACTCAGCAGAAATATTTCAAAGCAGTCACGTTTTACTTTCTATGAACTTTATGCACGATTTCATAGAATGAAAAGAGGGAGGAGGTAAGAGATGGAGGAGGGAGATTAAGATAGGTTTTGTGAAAGAGGGAGAGAGGAAACATAAAACTCCTGATAAAATATATATGAACTACTAACGTTTGATGCGCTGTCGGAAAATAAATTTATCTAATTGTGTAAGGGCCTTCATCAGTCAAAAATAATTATACAAATTTCTACGACAGAACATGATGGATTGTATCTCCATATTGTTTTTGATGATTCGGAAAGAAAATGATATGATAATTGATATGGTAAACAAGTAATAAATACAATTTTTCGAGTTATGTTTTCAATAAGGGGTTAGGGCTACGTTAGTTTAACCCCTAATGTGCAAATATATAGCCTAAATTATGTTATATAAACTGAAGTATTATATTTTCATCATATTTTGGTGTATTTCATTAGGATTAACTTCATTTTTCGAGTTTGTTCTGAGTAATACAGAAGTATTTTCTTCGGTACCAAGGATATTAAGCTGAAAATATTTTTTCCCTGGATTAATCTTAGGTCTGTTCATACCCGAAAACTACAATTTTTTAAGATTTTTCTTTTAGTTGTTTCAAAATTATCATATTTTTAGGGCAGTATAACATTTTCGTTAGCATTGCAGTATTGAACCGTGCAAAATAAACAGCAAAACTACCCCAGCCGCGGACGACCTACTTTCCGTTTTGCCCTAGGCGGTTGGCCAAAAAGAACAATCTTTGGTAATCTGTTATTCTTCATCCCCAGAACGTGCCCTAGCCATATCAACCTTTCTCTCACTATAGCCCTAGCAAGCAGGATTGAACCAAAAACCACAATTCCTGTACAGCCTACTGTTTGAAATACAGTCAGTCAGCCGGGCACCCAGAACAATCCGTAGGCAATTTCTGTGGAAAACATCTAGCAAATCTTCATCCGCTTTTCGGAGCACAGATAAACCAAACCAAAGTGTTGCAGGAGCAATACTTTAGGCAGGAATCTAAGGAAGGGATTAAAGACGTAGTGAAGTCTCTATCGCGCAGGCGAGGGTAAAACCGGGCGTTACGACTTGCTGGCATCGCCTGAGGGGAACGGCGGAACGTTACTACATCCTTAAAGGCGTCGGTCGGGTCGAAATAGGGGAGTTATCGCCTCAGGAAGTCAAGGCCGGCGACGTCGTGATTATACCCCCTATGGTTCGTCAGCGCATTGCCAACATCGGCTCGGATGATTTAGTCTTTTTAGCGATCTGTACGCCAAGGTTTTTGGAGGCGGTTTATGAAGATTTGTCGTAAGAAGAAAAAAACTTGATTTTCGATTATTTTGAGGTATTTGTTACGGATTGTCAAGTTTTTGAAAAAAAGCCCGGGCTGTAAAATTAAATTAGTCAAAAAAGAGCAATATCACTAAAACCTAATTATTCATAACAGCTACAAAAAAAGTTTTTCAAATGATATCATAGCTTAAAATGAGCAAATTGATCTGAAAATAATCCAGAGGAGATAAAGCAAATAGTAAGAATGATGAAGTCGAATTCGTTTGGGCACGATGGCCTTAATCTGTAAACATTTATTAAACAAAAAATTTATTTTTATTGAAAGTAAGGAGCGACATTAAAAGATAAAACGAACAGAAATTATTTCGTGTATGAAAGGGGCCTCTTCAACACCCCGCTCATTACGCAAAATTTTCAGCTTCTGTTCGTTTTAATTTTTAATGGTTCTTATTTAATAATACCTCTGATAATCTCCAGCAATAAATGTCTCTAGTGGGGATTGGTCTCCCACTTGGCTGGTCAATATTTAAAGGATTTTTGCAATTTCATCTGCCTCCAGCAATTTTTACATTTCCAGCAAGTTCTTATCAAAAGTTAACTAGGAATCAGTCATGATATGAAAACGCATGAAAATTTAGCCCACTTGAACCAGAAGAAATTCTATGATAAAATTTAGAAAGGTGTTCATTGGGGAAGGGTGATAAAATTGGATCGTTCTTATTTAATAATACCTCTGATAATCTCCAGCAATAAATGTCTCTAGTGGGGATTGGTCTCCCACTTGGCTGGTTTAGTTTGTTGTTACCCATCAAAAGCTACGAGCCTGAGAAAATTTGCCTGATTTTCGGAAAAAGGGGGGAAACATCCTCAAAAGTCAATTTTCTATACGAAAATTGCACCGTGAGGTTCAGCGTATCAGAAAGCGCTACTGTAGAAGTTTCAAGCTGCATTTTGCAAAAACGTGGAATTTTGCATTTTTTGTCAAAAGAAAAATCACGGATGCGTGTTCATTTATTTGTTTGTTTTTCCCATGAGTGATCGTGTCGAGTTAATGATCGTAGAAGATTGGGAGTTGGCTCCTTCGAACGTTTCTTCAAAGTCATCTGATCAAAATTTGGAGATAGTCATTTTGTTCAGAACTAATATTGAGGTAGACATCGACCGTGTAATAACTAGACATGGCGGGAGTGGAAATTGAGAAATAGACTTTTTCTTATAAAAGTGTGAATTCTGTAATTTAAGCGAAATATATCGAACTTTAAAACGTGGAAAGAAGAGCTCTGTTGTTATGAAAAGTAAAATTTTCATCAGTAAATTTTTGAGATTTCGTCAAAACAGTATTTTTGTTTCTTAGAAAACTATTTTCAAAAAGAAACAGTGATTACTTAATGCTTTTTTGCCTATGCTTAAAACCCTCGTTTTAAATGTTTTCTATGCATTTCTATCTGTTACATTACAACAAGAAAAAAAAATTCTGTTTTTCTAACGAAAGTCAGAGTGAGGTCAATGCTGTGAAAACTCAACGGACTGCAGCTAAACTAGCAAACAAACAAAAATCCATTTAATTTATAATTCATGAATTTGTTCATTAGCCTGTAAGACTTCTTTTGGGTGATGGATATGGGGTGGTGACCTTCGTTTGTTCTGTTCAAGTAAATATAGTTTTCACTTTTAATAGATTCCCTTTTATACATTGATTGCGCAGAGTAGAGAGACTCATGGCATCACTATAAACATTCGCTTTGGTTTTTTCTTCAGTTATTACCATCAGTGCTGGGAGATTTGTTTATAATGTGAGTTTCTTATTTATTTTTTGTGTGTGTGTGTTAAGTGATTTTTTTATTGGTGATTTCAACTGTGATGTGCTTAACCAGTTCACACATACTGACCTAGTCTTAGATTCTCTTCCAAATAATTATTGAATCGTGGAAAAAGACCTTAATCTCATTCATAATACTACATTCATAATAGTGGGACTTTATCTAATAATGATCATTGTATTTGCCCTATTGCTATATCTTGTTCGACAGTGAGTGTAGATGAAGATGAACGCGATTATGACCACTTAATCCTTGCCAATCAGAGCAGACTAGCCGTAATTTGGTATGCACAAATGCAAAGAAGTGGTATTACAAAAGGGATTGGTCGAGTGCTAATAATGTTTTATATAATACCACTGTCAGTTTAATTTAAATTTCAATTTATCTAAAGTAAAATTAGTTCTTGGCGTTCATCCCCGTAAAATATCCCCCTCATGGAAAACACCCCATAAGAAAATACCCCCGGAAAATGCCACTACCGAAAACCATCCCTAAAAATACCCAGTGGAAAATAACTCTCCGGAAAATACTCCCCATGGAAAATTGGGGCTTCCAATTTCGGAAATTTTATTTGAGTTTTTTTTTTTTTTTTTTTTTTTTTTTTTAGTTTGGTTGAAAAGTGTTAAGGAAAGTGAAAAAGAAGAAATTACATACCATTAGTATCTGAAATTCTTGTCTAAAAATAAATATCCTGAAATCCATTTTAACAATCATCTCACTTGTAAATTTACCTGATCTTCCCCTAATGGTCCTATATATAGCTTTAGGGTAAGATATCCAGTACTCAGATAACTTATCACTACTTTAATAGTTAAATCACTATAAAATCTTTATTATACCACATAGACAGCAGATTTTCACAATTGTTTAGTCTGAAATTTCTTAATAAGAATCTGATTACCCTAGCTTGAATATTTTATACATAAGCAATACTGAATATTTTAAAAACGCTCATAGTTGATACTAAAGCCTAATTTTGGACACACTTTTATGCTTGAGCCTAATCTCAGAAAATAAAGAGTCTCATTTTGGACCTAAGTCCAGAAAAATTTAAGATTTATACGTTATGAGCTGGGGGCGTATAAAGTATATATAGAAAGTGTGATCGTATAAACTTTGGAGGAGGGGGCTCATTGGATTCGAAATAAGAAGTCCTAGTTCTTTTCAAGACTCAGAGTGATCGGAGGGCGGATACCCACCACTACACGTTGTATTTTATCGAAATACATCTGATAGAAATTTTTAGATGGTCATTTTTTGTCGTAGAAACTTCGAATACAGCTCATTCAATTAGAAATTGAAAGGGGCAGTGCCGATTTTAATAGTCGAAAGAGATTGGAGGGCAACTAATCCCCTTCCTTCGCCCACCATTTCCCCAAACACACCCAGTCAAAATTTTGATTGGTCTCGGCTACCTTTTACTTTTTTCCTCATAAATTACTTTCAAAAATGCTTACTACTTTTTACTATTTAGCATGGCAAAATATAACCAAGACATTCTTTTTTACTGTCACCATTAACAATTTACTGCTACTCTAGTAAAAAAGGATTAACTAAGGCGTGAAGAACCTACTTTAATAGTTCGATGTAATTTTACTGCCAATTCGTTTGTGTGCTCACTATTACCGGTAACTGATGAATCAGCTGAAGTCACTATTTAATTAACTCCAACTTACGATTTATTAGCAAAAACAAAAATAGAATGTTGAAGTTTGCAAGAAACAACAAAAAACAAACAGAAGAATGAAGAATTATTTTTATTTTACTGAATATAGAATTTTTAACAAAACAATACATCATGTGACATCACGCACCTTTTGTTTTTTGAGACACAGATACTGTGGAAGCCCATACCCCGATGTGCTATTGGAATTGCTAATACCTTTAGTATAATCATCCCGAGAATAAGCATCCTAGTTCACGGGAATTTCTTGTCTGGTTTCCGAGAATTTCAAGAATGATGAGTCATCTGGTATTGCGTAATCATTCATGTTGTCAGTAAAACAATACAGAACATCGTGTGACAGCCCTCACATCTCGTCTTTTGAGATGGCAACTGAGTTAACAATATTTTTAGCTTCTTAGCAGTTTTCCTAGCCAAAATAGAGATTTTGGTACCTAAAGAAAGCTTAAATTTGGTTCATCTTGAGAAGTCATTTATTACTAGTTAATCCTGCCTTATTTCACTCTCTGATTGTTCCTTCGTCGTTTGGCTTCGATCAATCGATCTATTAAAAATCAATCGATCAATTAAAAAACGGGAATTTTAGATGTTCTTGTCGGTTATACGACCGAAGAGTGCAGAATATAATGAATTTTTTTCAGTTTGGGGGAGGGTTTGATGAACCTTGGAAACTATATTCTTTGAAATCCCTTGTCTGTTGGTAGCTCAAAGTTATTTTTTACAAAAAAAGCAATATATTACTTCACAAAACATATTATAGTTACGAGAAAACCATGCATCAAGGTTTTCATCAGATGTTTTCTGTTATCATCAGATTTTCAATAAGCAAAGAAGGATTTGGAGCATTTACTGTCACTGCAATATCATCTACAAAACTACAGAAGATATCTTCAGGAGGTAAACATATATGTAAATCATTAATCTAAATAAGGAATAATAAGGGCCATAGTAGAGACCCCTGAAATACACCAACATTATCTATAGAACTAGGGCCTGATACGTGGCCATTTACATCGACATGAATTTTTCAGCCATCCAAGTAAGATTTTAATTCAAGTCATTTACCTCTAATTCCTAAATTATTAATTTTTTTAAGTTAAATTAAACAATTAAAGAGCTCGAGATACACGGCCTTATTCAAGCTAAAGAACGACAATATTATTCAATGCGGGTGCATTTTGAGCCAGTTTTTAAACTAGAGATTTTTCCCAGATAAAAACTCATTTTGAGCTTTTTTTTTACGCTGACTTGCTTATATTGAAGAGTTCCAAAAAATCAATATTTTCAATACTGGGTATGTAGAACAACTCTGATAGATGTTTGTGCTCACCCGATCTCCCTTAATACATTTATTGGCGGTTCAGCCAAACCATTTTTCTTTTCATAATTTCAGTTTTTTTACATATGAAATGTTTGCCGATAAAATGCTGTCTTTTCTACAAAAATGCTAGCCTCACCATTTAGACCGGACAATCAAGGAACATTGGAGAGGGCACATGCAAGGTAAGAACACTTGTGGAAACATAGCCCAACCCCCGGAAGCACAAATAGGACATTTACTCTTACTTCTCATTGGGTTTGCTTGAGATCCGACAACCTCTTTTAGTGGACGTCCAAAAAAATCCTTGATAAATAAGGGTAGGTATTCTTCAAAGGTACAATAGAACGCTAACTCTTACTCCCCACCAAGTATTGAACAGATGCAACGACACTTTTTCCGTGTAACTCAAATCTAGGCTACAACTTCCACTAGGCCTAAACTATGCTTATGCAACCCGAAATGCACAACTAGGGCCCTATTCTAATCTTGGTTTGCAGACTTATCTCCCTGCTCTTCCAAACTTTTTTCCACCGTGAAAAAAATACCAAGAGCTTTGTCTATTCTAATTTTAATATATTCAGTGCTCCTTATCTGGTGGCCACTTACCAGATTATTTTTACCGAATTGTAGCTATTGCAAATTCAGTACATATCCCTACATAAGAAACAAACAACTATAAATTAATATAGATCTTTTTTTCTACCCCTTAACTATTAGAAAAACAAATTGAAACTGGAATATCAAAACCATTTAACTTGGACAATCATCACTTAAAACAGACTTTATGATCCATTACGATCACCAGGCTTTTCCAGCCCCTCCTGATTATTAGATTATGCTTTATGGACAAAAATTGAAAAAAATCGATAGCTTCACTTATCTTGGCTCACTTATAGACTATCGTGGAGGCTGTGCTCTATATGTAAAGAACAAAATCAATAGAGTCCAAACCATATTCTCTCAACCAGCCACCATTTGTGGAGCGAACTGAAGATTAGTTTGAAGATAAATTTTATGTCTATAAATCAGCTGTTAGATCTGTTCTCTAGTATACAGTTGAGACTTGGCCACTTGAGGATTTTATCCCCTAGCTATGAAAGTATTTGAATGCCACCTTTTACAAGAAATCCTGAAGGTTCGAATCTCAAAAGATGATGTGCGTCACCGCTGCAAGTTGCCTCAAATAAGAGTAGGGCAATCGTCTTCCTGTACCCTTTAAGGACAGGACATCATTTGAGCTTTACTGAAACCATATATTTTAAACAGTTTCTCTTTAATCGTTATAAATGAAAAAAAATCTAAACTTATCGAGACTTCTAGAATTAATATCATTGAATTTGAACAATCAACCTAATTTCAATGGTCTCATATACAGTAATTGTTATTCTTATTTTTAAACGCATTCGTTTCAAATATGTAGAAATAAATTGTTAAAGAATTTATTGATTCGTCAATACCAAATACTGTATTAGCAAACTATATAAATTGCTTCAAAAATAACCTTCTTAAATGCAATGAGTTCCATCAAGTTTAGTCCTACCAGTCAAAAGTTACGAGCCCGGGAAAATTTGCGTTATTTTAGAAAATAGTAGGAGAAAACACCACCTAAAAGTCAAAAAATCGTAACAAAGTTAACAGCGTATCAGAGAACCCTACTGGGGAAGTTTCAAGCTCCTATCTACAAAAATGTAGAATTTTGTAGTTTTTGCCAGAAGAAAGATCACAGATGCGTGTTTATTTGTTTGTTTGTTTTTTTCCCAAGGGTAATCGTATCGACCCAGTTGTCCTAGAATGTTGCGAGAGGGCTCATTCTAACGTAAATAAAAAGTTCTAGTGCCCTTTTTAAGTGACCAAAAAAATTGGATTGCTCGCGCTATACTGGGGCTGGAGCCGATCGAAAGCGGAGCGATTGTCTTCAAGGGCCAGGATATTTCCGAGGCTTCGGGAAGCGGGCTCAGGCAACTGAGAAAATCGATCCAGGTTGTTCTGCAGGACCCGTTCAGTGCGTTGAACCCGCGCCAGACGATCGGTTCGGCCATTGCCGAAGGCCTGATCATCCACGGCAGCGGTCGAAGGGAAGCCCGCAAGCGCACGGCTGAACTGCTCGAACTCACGGGGCTGACTCAACAGGCGGCGGATCGCTATCCGCACGAGTTCTCGGGAGGCCAACGGCAGAGGATCTGCATTGCTCGCGCGCTTGCCCTTGAACCTCTGTGTGTGTCTTTGTGTATTTTTTGTCTGTCTGTCCATGTGTCTATGTGGCTTTTTTCTGTCTGTCTGTGACTTTTTAAATGCCTGTCTATGTTTCTATGTGTCTGTCTGTATGTCTATGTGTCTTTTGTGTAAGTGTTAGTGTGTCGTTTGGCTCTTTCTATCTGTTTGTCTGTGTCATTTTTCTTTCTGTGTGTCTATGTGTCTGTCCATCTGTCTTTGTGTCATTGCGTTTTTTTCTGTCTATCTTTCTGTATGTCTATCTGTGCATATATATGTCTTTTTGTATGTCTGTCTGTTTGTCAATGTAAAAAATAAAAATAAAAAAAAAGACCATAAACATTTATATTAAAGTGTTTAGCTGGTAAAGTTTATTATAGATATGAAACAAAATATGTATGATTTCTTTTGTTACTCTAACAAGTAAGGCTGTTACCCTTCCTTTCAGTCCTCCTTAAGTGCATTATCGTTCACTCCTTAATTATTCCTGCTGGCTTGTCAAAGAGAAACTGAGTAATTAAGAGTAGGGTAACATAATACATTTTTTTTACTTATCTATTTTCCTTAATATGCAATTAAGATAATGCAGCAACTGAATGAAAAGGAATTTGCAAAAAAGGAGATGCACTTACTTATTAACGCAATAGCCTGCAATGTTTTCTCAAACAATTTTTTTGTATCACCAACAGTTAATCATATTGTGTTGAATAACTTTACCAAGGAATTTATTATTTATTATTTTTAAGAATCTACCTTATTTATTTTTTCTCAGTTGACTTCGAACAGCCGAAAATTGGTAAAAACGACATATTTTTTTGTTGATTAACATATAATTGGCTGATAATTACCTGAAATATGTCATTTCCATAGGCGTTAAAATTCTATAATGTAGGCTACGCCATTAAATTTAACGTCAATTCGTGCGTCATTTGATGTAATGTCATTTATTTGAAGGTTGCATATATCCGACTAGGCTGGTAATCTTCGTAAGTCAGTTCAAGCATGCTAAAGTCAATACTTTGACATTTAATAGAAGGCCTTTCATCAAGGGTAGCCAGATTGACTTTGTAAGAAAGAGAGATTAAAGAACTAGAGAGATTAAGGAAGAGAGATAAGTAAAGAACTTTTCATTTACTAAAGTTAATTCTTGGACGCTTCTTTTACCAATATTGATTAACACCATTCTTGTTAGATGCCTGGAAGTGGGCTATTACTTGCTCACGTATTGTTGTGTTTTCCTCGGTTAAGTGGTATTTATTCAGGCAATGTATCTATAGATAATACATATCGATTGTAGATGGGAATATATTTCTTCTCTGCCGAGGCTTTCTATTTCAAGGCGTTAGGTATGCATATATTTACGTTTATAGTAAATTAATGAGGAAACAGTAAACTTCATTTGGCAGAAAACTTTTACTTTTAAGACGAATAGTTACCATTCATGAATCAATGTCAGATGACAAATTTTTTTCACTAAGCAGTTTTTTTCTATACGTGATTTTTAACTTTGTGTTACTATGGGCTGTTGTTCGCGTCGCTCTTTACTAGGTTGCAGCTACCGCTGCAATCATGATTATACATTTAAGCGACGAATTCAAGATGAATAGATGATATTTCCTATAAAAAAAATGATGGTTTGTTTGGGATCACGACTGGCAAGGAACATCAGAATCAGTTAATCTACTGAATGAAATTTCATGTTTGTTTAATTTTGTATTCAATACTTTATTGTAACGAAGGAGCTTATCTGCGGTTGCTCGAAAGGTTCTTATGGATCAGTTTGTTTTGGCTCCACCTCATCTTTGCGGATTCTATACAAGTTAGTATAAAAGTAGAAATACCAGTTTTTAGAGTTTTGGTTACTGTTAGCAAGAACAGATCTTTACTTACTGTTCATTATCATGAGCGCACAGATAAAAACATAACGACTCTAATATATAGGAAACTAAACTGAGAAACAGAGTCATGACTTCTAAAAAAATCTTATGACTTGAAAATTCTTGCTGGCTGACATTTTCACACAAGAGAACCAGTGAGGTGAAACTTAACTTTTTGTTCTTTTTACTAGCTTACAATTTAACACCCAGCGTAGGTTTATGAGGCAAAAAATTTCGACTTCGAAATCTTTAATGTTGGAATTCAGAATCCTATGACTAAATAAGTCTGCATAAAACAAGCAAATGAGTGTTACACTAGAAATTTTTACACTAGATGAGAAAAATGTTCTTCCACTTAAAAAATTTAACTGAAAAATGCTTTGTCTGCTCAGCCGATAAGTATAACGCAACCAAATAAAATTTTAAATAACTGAGAATCACTGAGAATGCTTGGTATCAGAGTTTTAGCTTATCATTTCTATTTGATTGAATGTCAAGATAACACAAAAAAAATTTCCATGCAAATAGTTCTGAAAAAAAAATATTTTCGGTACTAAAACCGCCTAAACTTTCAACAGGCCAGAGCCTCATTTGTGCTAAATGAAAGTAGATAGAAATTACTCATAAATTTTTACTTTCAGCTACAGGAACAAATAGACAAGGTTCTAGGTGGAAACATGGTATTTTTATTAAGGGATCGTCGAACCCAGGTCAGTGGAAATAGGGATTGATGAGGGTTATACACTGAACAAAACATAATATTAAATTCATTCAGAGAAACACTGTGTTCGATTTGCTGTTATGAAGAACAGTGCACTTCTTCTCAACCCATTTCTCACGTAAAAATATTGCTACCCCTCCATAATCCCTACCATTACAAAACTTTTTCCTGTGGCTACATCATATCGACACCCGATTATATCGGGTTGTTGAAATCAGAAATAGAAGAGCAGATAACAGAGTATTCGTTTGGTGCATATGTTTCAATGTTCAAATATGTTCATATAATTCATTAATATGTTCAAATAATGTTCATATGTTCAATGTTCAAATATGTTTCATATGTTCAAATATGTTTCATATGTTTCAAATATATATAAAAATCGGGCATGCAATGGGAACTTGGCTAATATATAATTGGTGGCCTAGCATAACTTTTGAGCAATTGCAACTACATGATGCAAAATTGGGACATTTAGTTAAAAATAAGCTGTCTTGCTTGTCGTATAGTGCTACCAGTAAACGTTATATAACAAAATTCTGTTTTGGGGAGTTTAGAACCTAAATAAATGTAGAAGCTAAAGACCTAAAAACCTAAAGAACCTAGGGAAGAAGACAGGAAAATGAAGTCGAAATGAATTAAAAATGAAGAGGAAGAACCTAACGACGAAGACAGGAAAATGAAGTTAAATTTCTCAAGTTTAATGCTGCTCCTCAGGAAGCTGAGACACTGCTACATATTTTTTTTTTATTTAAACGAATACTAGAATAATGTACAGATAATAAAAGTAAAAAATATCAATCATTAGCAATGAGAACCAAAAAACTGTTGCAATGGAAGTAGTTGGTATTTGATGTGGTACATCAGTATGTTAAAAAGTACAGTTATGACAAAGAGGCAATCTTTGGCGTGAAAAATGAGTCGTTGAAGAGGGGACAGCCCCTTGCATACACAGAAATAATTTCCGTACGGTCTTAATGTCGCTCCTTACTTTCAGTTAAAAAAAACTTTTTTTTTTAAACTGAACATAATATATCTTATATATTTGGAATCAAACAGTTCGTGGTAACGAACTGTAGTAAGGAGCCTTAAAAACCTTATAACTAAGTCTTTGGGGACGACTTACTCCCCCACAGTCCCAGTGGGAGGGGCTAAGGTTACAAACTTTAACCAGTGCTTACATATAGTAATGGTTATTGGGAAGTGTACAGGCGTTTTCTGCATGATTCAAGCATCAACAGAAACAAATTAGTTTTTTTTTAGTACGTATTTGCGTTTATAGTCTCATGAAGTACTATAAGGTACTTATAGTACATCATAGTATTATAATACTATAAAGCATATAGTGCTCTTATAGTAATTAGATGTTAGAAGTACCCTTATGGTACCAAATGGCCTATTTTTTTAGTTTTTACTGTCATTTTCACTTGATTTTGGAAAATTGGCTCCAACTTTGCCCCACCCTTCAGGATTTTGACGAAATTACGCCAGTGGGAAGGGATCAAAAACTGCTTGCACCAACTTTCTTGGTTTCACAGAAAATTCGACTCCTGACGTAATTAATGTCTTTGGGAAACATAATATCTTTGGGGAAGAAAAGAGCATGGATTGGGGGGCTTGTTGCGCTCCAATCTTTTTGGTCATTTCAAAAAGGCATTAAAACTTTAAATTTCTATTTAAATGCACCCTTTTCCGATCTTCAGGGCCGCTAATTCAATATGATCAGCCCCAAAAGAAAAAATCATGTATCTGTGATCTTTCTCCTGGCAAAAAAAAAAATACAAGATTCCACATTTTTAAATATCAGAGCTTGAAAGTTCTGTAGTAGGGTTCTGTGATACGCTTAATCTGTGTAATGTTCATTAAGATTCGTTCACCTTTAAAGGGTTTTTCCCCCTTTCTTGAAAACTAGAAGCTACTTTAAGAGCATACGAATCCAAACAAAACGCACAGCGTAAAATGTTTAGTTAGATTTTGTGGAACGCTTCCAGTTGTGCTCTCTTGCACTTCCTTCAAACTACAAGATGGAAATAGCTAATCAAAATTCTGAAAGGAATTTTTGAAAGATGTTAGCTTTGTAACCTGCTTCCCAAATGAAACAAAATTTGTAATGGGTAATCACAAAAGAAAATGAAATATACGATTAAAGAATATTAAATCACTTATCGGCGTTGTCATGTAAGCATATATCCAAAAATGTTCATTACCAAGAAAATCAAAACAAAAATGCGTTTTGCCCCTGAACCCATTTGAGGTCTATTAGCGAATTCTGTTCACAAGACAGTGGGAAACAAATTAGAATGAATATTTCAGTCCTATGTCCAAGGACCGTCCTCAGCAAGACATAAACATATAAGAAGAAAAGACTGACAAAAGGTTAAAATCAAAACAACTAAAATGAAAAATTTTTCAAAACAGTCCCAGCATCCTTACTTCAGCGGAATTCAACTAGGACAGATTAATAAATTGTAATGAAACGAGGCAGTTCAATGAAATGAAAGAGAATGTTTTAAAAACACGTTATTAATGCTGCTCTTGCTTTTTTGGCTGCTGATCTTGTAGACCTTTTTTGACTCTCAGGCTCATTAACACAGGTTCTGTATTATGCCAGAAAAGGCAAAAAATATTTTTCCCCTGTCCACCTACTTGGAAAGGGGTGGTTGTAGAAACTTGGAAGGATGCTCACTTGATTGTAGAAGTTTTAGTGTCCTTAAAAGGGCCAAAAGTGATTGGAGGGCAGCCAGTTTCCCTCCCATATTCTTTTCTGGAACTCGCCTCCCCCTGTAAACCCCATAATAGTGGATCTAATTTTTTCTATAATTATTTTCTTTGGAAACATAAAAAAGGCTAATAAATATGACTCGGTGGTCAAAATCATCTCCAGAGCCCCAAGAGTGATGGCACTTAATTATATGAATGACTCAGTGTTCACATACAGGTTTTATAAGAAAGAGGGCAAAATTTACCCAGAACACCCTTGCATAATCTGTGCTATTCTGTTTTTGGCACTGGGGAACTTTGAGCTGATTTTCACATGAATTTCATACCCTTGATGCAAATTATGCATTAGTTTTGCTTAAGAGTTTCAATTGTAAAGTTAAATTATTTGAAATTAAGTCCATTAATTAAAGAAACAAATTAGACAAGGAATAGCTTTCACTAATTTTACATTTTTAAATATTTAAAACTAGTAAAATTCGTAGAAATTGTTGCAATAATGGTTATTCAATTGGAAAGAAAAGGGTAAGTCATCAATGAGGCCAACTAGTCTTTAAGCCCCCCGGATGTTTCTTTTCGGTGAGTAAGAAACTTTCCAGTTTGCGAAGGGACTTAGACCTTGCCAACTCTTCCACCTCAATCCAGAGGATCGTTCATATCATAACGGTTTAGAAATGAGGAATTTCTTTCGTGGAGCGGCATACTTAGTAAAAATTTTAAAATTTTGCATTAAATTAATTAAAATTAATTATAATTTGATTAAATTATAATTTAATTAATTAAATATATATATTTAATGTATAATTAATTAAATATATAATTAATTAAATAATTTAATTAGTTTAATATAATTAATTAAAATTTAATTATAATTTAATAAAAATTTTAAGTACTTGCAATAAGCTGAACGAAGCTTCAATTTTTCTGTCGACTCATGCATGCTGAACTAAAACATTCATTCATTCTATGTAATTTTGCTTCGTCTACTAGCCCCGAATTTCTACTCGTTTTGGGTTCCATTGATTTATTAAAGGTGATGTGTGGTAGTTTTACGTTTAAAAGATTACTTGACTTTATTTCTGCTCGTTTTTGGTTTAATGGAGCTCTTTACTTCTCTTTGAATTTTTTTTTTGTGTCAAAGTTTAGAAGTTAATTTCTTTTTGTTTTTTATTTGACAGTCATTGATAAAAAAAAAATTGTACTTTTTGTCTTTTTGGTTTTGTTCCTGTGAGAATCTATAGTTTGGCCTGCTATTTGTGTGTTGGTTTGTATGCTGGCTGATATAATTGCTGGGACACCAGCGACAATTTTGATAATGGCCCTTTTGTATTTTCATGGAATTTATTTTACTGGAATTATTTTGTATTTTAAAGTAATCTAACCGTACGCACAGCCCCCTAATTTGCAAATATAAAGCCCAAGTTATACAAGTCCAATGCATTCTGCCACCCGTTAGTCTTTGAGGCTATGAAACTGGTTTTCATAGATCGTACATTATCCTTATTATCCGTAGCAAATTATGCTTAGCATACTTTCATCGCCAGATCTATCATCAGGGCCTGTGCGGGTCATGTTAAATCTAAAGGTGTAGTTTTGGACCCTTTCAACTATGCTAAATAGCTATCATTTCAGACAAAAGGGCGTGGGGGGGGGGCTAGTTACCCTCCGATCTCTTTTGACTCTTAAAAATTGGACAAGAACTTTCACTTTCCAAACAAATTAGCCCTTACTGAAGTATACACGAGCATCCCTTCCGTAAGAACATATATTCTTCTCAGAATTTTTATCTGATGCATTTGAGGGAAAAGGGCGAGGAAGGGGGGTGGGGCTAGTTTCCACCCAATCCCTTTTAACTCTTAAAATGTGAGCTAGAACTTTCCCTTTCCAAACAAATAAGCCCTCTCTGAGCATCCCATCCATAGTAACCACTTATTAACCCAGGGCATAACTTGATACGCCTGCTCCCGGGCCTTTATTTGCATTTTTTTTTTCAAGTAAGGCCTCTCCCAACATTATACAACTTTTACGGTACGATTAATGTGGGGAATAAAAAGATGAAGTAATAAAAGGGAGCCATAGCAGTGACTTCTATTCCTTGTTGCTCAAGGTGGGGGGCTCTAATTACCCTCTGCAGGGTAGTGCCCATGTTAGTTCGAAGTGTGTATCTTACATTTTGACCTGAAACTATTTTTGAGGGGTTTCAAGATCTTTTTCAAAATTAGCGTAAGTTTGTCTCACTATAAATTTTTACCAATAGGATTAATCGAAATAATTACTATCATTCCTGAATCCACTACAAATAATAATTTTTGCTAGCTACAGTAAAGTTTTTCCAGACAACTACAAATTTAATGATCTCCCAAAAGACAACATTTGCTTTTCTGACAAAATACCCTACCCCCACATAATTCTGATCCCTAGATAATGAGGAGAAGGGGCCTTGCAATGCAGTTTTCCCAATATAGCCTATATTTCTATTTTGTCTCTTGATTTTTCACATTTATTGGTAATTGACAAGCTAGCTGAAGGCCTATTCTCTGCCTGTCAAAAGTATTGGCCAAGGCCAATCTGACAATAGAAAAAAAGTTTATATCAATTGGAAAACTGTTGAACCTATTTTTCAAGACAGAAAAATGCTCTTTGTCTATAATTTTACTCAAATAGGGTATGTTCAGTATCCCCATCTTGTTCAATATAGTTGAAAAGTTCAGTAACTATGCCTTTGGGATAAAATAACCCTCCAGAGCCCCAGAGGAAAAGGCTCTAAGTCATGAAATTTGTCCATTGTTTAATTATGTCTTTATTGCTGTGAAGTATACAGACATTTTTTAGGGAGGGGGAGGGGGAATTTACTGTATGGGGGTTTCCCCATGGGGAGGAAGTTTCTGGGGGTAAAGTTCACAGGGAAAATTTTACGCCAGGAGAATTTTCTAGAATTCCTGTGCGATAAATTCTTTTTACTTGTCTTACTTTGCCGACTCAATTTTACATGTTAGATGTTAAGGTGAAGTGCTCAAAGAAAATTAAGACGTGTACACATTTTACTTGTACATCTGTTTTACAAGTAAAATGTGTCATTAACTATTCAAAAGGAAATGGTATGCATACTTCTTTAAATTTCTTAATTACTTTTCTTTTCTTGATAATTTTGATCCTTGATAATTTTTAAGTAAAGCTAACAATATTCAGCAGAGCGTAGTTTATTTGTTAATATGTAATAACAGGACTTACATTTGGTAATCAATCCGTTTAATGCCCATACCATACGACTGGCCAAATTAAACATATTTGCACTTTTACAATTTATATAGATATAAGCAGGAACCGGATTCTTCCCCTTAGCAACTAATTGTTTTGTTCAAAAATGTGGGATTTTGTATTTTTTGCCAGAAGACAGATCACGGATGCGTGTATACTATTGTTGTTTTTTTTTTCGCAGGGGGGATTGTGCCTACCCAATTGTGCTAGAATGCTTTACTGTATTGCTTTACTTTTATTGCTACTGTGCGAATATGATAGCCATATGGACAGCTGGGCATCTAAGTATCTAGATTTTAAAGTCAGAAAAACGTTTTATATTTCTTTTCTTTCTTTTCATGGACTAATTGTTTGTAAAATTTCTTTCGAATAAGACAGTTTTAGTAGTGGTTAAATTCCTTTTTCCATTCATGTAAAAAAAACACGTAAAAAAATTATTTCTTTACAGTAGGATTTCCATCGCCTTTTTCTACGACCGATACCGCTAGAGAGACTATTGATTTTCCTATGAACAAAGGTTTCTTGGTATGCCGCCATTTTACGGAAAACAGAAATGCCATCTATTATTCTTCCAACGGGAACCGAGTAATTTTCTATTGTCCCCGGGGAAGGGGGGTATAAAACGGGTACTGGAATGGGATTCTCCATCAGTATTACATAAAATTTTGAACTTGACACATCATTTAAGAAAATGCATTCCTATACAAATTTAAAAAAGGATTGGACCTCGGCCTACATGCTGGTAAGTCTTTCTTTCTGTAACCTCCCCCCCCCCCCCCGAAAAAAAATGAGCATTCTTGTTTATTATTCAGATACTCTAACAAATAAACAATTCCCAATAGCTGTTTTTGGACCTTATTTTCACTCAAATATAAACTTGAACAGCATGAGATACGCCCTTTCGCCTTGGACTTGAGAACACATCAATAAGAAAATGGCTTTGTCCTCACCTTCTACTTTTGTCAGCCCATTTTTCATCTTTTCCTCCAGTCAATCATTAATCATTAGGGACAACTTCCATAAATTCTGTTGACTCGAGAAGAAAATGCGTCAGCCTAGGAGCAAAGTTATAATGGACTGTTCAGATTAAGTAGTTTCTTTGGGATCCATTTCTCATCAGACATTTTGGTTAAAATTTTTCATTCTTAGAGAAATCGTTGAAATTGAATTGTAAATATTACGGAGGGAGAAGTCTCAAAGTGGCTGTTTCTCATCATCTAGTTGCTCGAACTCAAAGCTGTATGGGAGATTTCAGAGGTGCTCTCCAAAATGAAAAAGAAACTTACACTATTTACAAACAACAGGTAAAGCTCCCCTTTAATTTTCAGTCTTTTTTGGCTCTATAGAACTTGCCCCTCTAGGTCTTGAAGATTGTAGATATACAAAATAATAGAGCACGCTTTGTGGCCTTTAGTATGTACACACACTTAGTGGTACTGTAGTACAACACTTAAAAACAAATACTTATTGACCCTCGTTCTCCTCGAGCGTTTTGCTCGAGTTGGGTTTGCTTTTTCTTTCTTTATCTATTTTTTCGTGTTTATTAAATTTTTGTGTTTACTTATTTTCGTGTTTACTTAAAAAGGGGAGGAGGGGAACCCCTCCTCCCCTTTTTAAGCGTTGCGAACCTTTTCGGGGGATTGATGTATTTCTTTTTATATCATGGATTTTGTCTAAATTATCTTATCATATATAGTGTAGAGCAAGCTCTTAACTATATTTTATTATAGGTTTGGTAAATTTTCTTTAAAAGACTTATTTGTGCGTCAGAATTTTAGCTGCTGAAATATTTGAAAGAAAATAATATTTTTAAAGAAAAATATTTTTCTACTAAAGGTATACGTAATATTTCTTTTATAGTTTGGTTCGGGTTTATAAGTAGTATGACCGTCATTGATTGACTCCAATGAAAAAAAAAAAAAAAAACAATGAGGAAAGGAGACAACGAGATGCAATTATGATTTTGGTAATATTTTACCTTCATAAGGTATAAATCATGTCCATTTCCTTTTATGTATGTACGCTTGATTATTGAAAATTTTTGTAAATAAGCCGAAATTATCTTATTCTAATTGTCTTTTACAACTGATATTTAGTATTCAAAGGCCAACTTTGTTCTATACTTTGTATTATATCAGGGTTGCGTAATAGTATAGTATCGTATTGCATCTCAGCGATTCTTTGTAATCTCTCTTTGAGTTTCCCGGTCGTTATTTATACTCCCTCTGTCCCAGTGTCCCGGTCGTCATTTGTGTCCCGGTTTCCCGGTCTGTAATTTCTCTTTGATTGTCCCGGTCGTAATTTATATTCCCTGTGTCCCGGTTGTCATTTGTGTCCCAGTGTCCCGATTCTAACATTGACACTTGGAATTTCTTTTTTCAGAAACTGGAATTTCTTTTTTTTTCTTTTTTCAGTTTTCTTTTTATTCTTTATTTTTCAGACGTAAATACATATCGCCGAACTTTTGTTTTATTACTAAAATCTGGTAGGCATTGAAGACCTTATCCAAGTCAAAATCCCAAACCCAATCATTTGGATTTAATTGTTTGCCGAAAAATATTATTAAATTAGAGGTACGGCTTCAATTATAGTACGATATAGCACGGTTTTCAATTTTATAATAGAGGCCACAAGGCTTCAATTTTCATTAAATTAAAAATTAAATCCCAAATGAGGCTGAAGAGTGAGAATGGGAGAGATGGTGGTTCAAGAATCCAGCTCAAGTTTAAAGTTACTTATCTTTAAAGTTCAACGTTTCTCTCTACTATTGTGTAAAAAGAAAAATCTTCAGTACAATTTTAGAATGATTATTACCTCCTAAACCCGTCTTCTGCACCTTTAATATTAAACTATCTCTTGTAAAAATTGGTTGCAAATCAGCTGAAAACGAACAGATATTACTAAATAATTGAACGAGGAAGCTTTCTGTCTTGTACCCCAATAATATTTTTTTTAAAACAGTTATTCTACGTACAAGCGGCGTTCATCTTCACGCGCGCTCTTCTTAACAGATCTGTCGATCAGCTGTAAATCTCGTTTCTGTATATCTGGTTAATATCGTGGGACAAGAGGATCTGTAGCTTGGCAATTCTCCTTTCTGCTATCATATTCCAGGTGCGGTGCAATAGCCACTAGTCCTTAGGTTTCTTGCGATACCCGAGGGTCTTTGGCACTGATTTGTTATAGATGTTCTTTATTTGTCCCCATATTACTTTTTGATCGTCGTAATGTGGTATATTTATTTATTTATTTATTTATTTATTTAATTCCAGGGTGATCTAAATAACAGGTCTGGACAACATGCAACCGGAGGTCAGAACCGGAGCCCATTTACTAAACGTACATGGTGTAGCAACAATGACCATAATTCCAGTAATCGTCCGTCATAGCACATCTAGGAGGCACATATCTTTTTTTACACATTACACAACGCTTCCGAGGCATGTTTGAGTTACAAATAGCAATACTTTTATATCAGATTATCCTTCTGAATAAAATACACGTTCACCCCCTAGACAAATCTCAACGAAAAAACAAATGCTGACCGATAAGCCCAATGGCCTCCAGTTCTTCTGTTTTCCGCGCGCGCCGGTTCGCGGCGCGCCTGATCGAACAATTTCCTTTTCGATAAACGGAGGGCCCCTGACCGGGGCTGGCCATCATGACCGCACGATTTCACAACACCTTGACGCGCCGCAAGGAGGTCTTTGAGCCCATCGATCCAAACCATGTCCGGCTCTATGTTTGCGGGCCCACGGTCTACGATTTTCCTCATATCGGCAACGCAAGACCGGCGGTGGTCTTTGATGTTTTGTACCGCTACTTGCGATACCAGTATCCCAGGGTCACCTATGTTCGGAACATCACCGACATAGACGACAAGATCAACGCCAGGGCCGCCGAGGCGGGAAAGACCATGAAATTACTTCGTATGTGAAAGGGGTTGCTTCCTCATCAACGCCCCGCTCTTTATGCTAAAGTTTGACTCTATCTCTTAACTCTACTTTTTCAAACAGTAAAAAACTTTAGCGTAAAGAGTGGGACGTTGATGAGGAAGCAGCCCCTTTCATATACGATTTAATTTCTGTTCGTTTTAAGTTTTAATGTCGCTGCTTACTTTCCGTTAAAAAAAATTGTTTTTCTTATTTATTTTCGGAACATTTTTTAAACAATGGACGTTTTGATTTTGGCTCTCCGCAGATGAATAATTAAAACAAAATTTGCATATTTATTTTTTGGCTAAATTGTTTTTTCATAATTTTGATACTTTCTCACACACCAGCAATGTGTGTACAATACCAGTTTATGTGATTTTCATTGCATGCTCAAAATTGTTATTGTGTTCATCCTTGGTTAAGGTAAATTCTGTGCATCAAATGTAGTTGACTTTGCAGGTGAGTATAATCTAATTACGTCCGTTTCATTTTCATGGTACATCTGTGCTCTCTTGTTTTCACTGAACATTGCTAATTTCCACCATATGTATTCCTTAGTGTCTAGTGATGACACTGTCTATGTGTTGCACAGAGTTGCCAATGCAGGGCCAGATGGACACATCTATGGCTTTGCTGACAACCTTTGGGAGTACACTCTGTACACACTCAACACCTTTAGAACAGTCTATATAATCTACAGTCTATATGATCAATAGTCTACATTTGATCGTAATAGCAAAAAAGGAATTTTGAGCTATACGCACCAATAAGACAACTGCAAGATTCGTGAATCGTTTTCTTTGCCTTAGGTTTGTCCAATGAGAAAGATGTATCTCTCCCTCTCTCTTTCTCCCTCTTTTCTTTCTTTTTCCCTCTCTCTCTTTCTTCCTATCCCCTCCTCTCTCCCTCTCGCTGTGTATTTTCCCCTCTTATTATATAGCTTGTATGATCTTTTTTTCTAAATTTCTTTTCCCAGTCAACAGTAAAATATTAAATTCAGATTTTATTAATGTAAAACCTAATTTATCTTTATTCAACTGTAAAGTCTATTTGGGAAAGATGATAAATACTTTTTATGTTATACGAATTTTAAAGTTAAATTACGTAATCGCATTTTCAGGTATTTCAAAAATACTTGGAATATTTATGTAAATTTCTTTCTTTAGCAGTAGCGGGGCACTTGGTGATCATAAGAGCGCCTAGCTGTGTAACCAAGCGAAGTTTTCAATTAAGGTTTTACTTCCCCCGTCCTATCAAGGCGAGTATGGATTGAAAACTGGTTTTGACATTACACAGTGATCTGCCATTTATGGTGGCATGGAGAAGGCACTCCCCACCCTTGAATTTAACTAAATTTGGAAACTTGCTCTTACATCCCCCCTACCATCTGAGAACACGAAATAATTTACAATTAACTGGATTTTTTTTAAAGAAAGTGTGTTGAAATCAGGGCCAGTTGTTCTTTTAAGGAGGATGTCTTCTATACTTTCTACATAAGTTCAAGTCCGCAGCGTTTATGGAAAGGAATAGGAATCTTATTCTCATATTCTAATGTCATATCCATGCCCTTTCGTCTTAAGTTCCAAGTTAGATATTTGGGACAGATATTACAGGATCTCTACTTATATTATCTGCCTTGTGAACAACTCAAGTGTGTTTTTGGCAGTTTCTGTCTTTTCAATAACTTATAAATTTTGGTAGTTACTGAGAGCTACATTTATTTTTGGTCATTCTTGGGTTGGTGGAGCTCTTAACCTTTCTTTGAACATCTCATCTTGTGGAATTTTTTTAGATTGATAGCTAAAAAAGAAGGGGAACTAGTAGAATGCCTTAGGAAAAACCATTGACGATAAGGAGACAGAACAGGATAATGATTCGGGTACTTGGGTACCACAGTTGGCTGGGCATCTCACCCATTGAAAGATTGAGGATAGGTTGAGGTCGTTAAGGCCCCCAAGGCCTCTGATCATTTGTTTTACCGGATGAGACTCTCGTCTCTTTTGCTTGAGTGCCAACTATCCTGAGGAAGACTTTGGGGGGAACCAGCTACTAGATGGTTCGATTAAAATGGCTATATCAAAATTTTGATCGGGACTCTCAGGGAGAAAAGGGGCTTGAAATGGGGCTAGTTCCCCTTCAATATTTTTGGATCATTTAAAAAGGGCACAAGAACTTTCAATTTCTGATCAAATAAGCCCTCTCAATCTTCTATCATCTCCGGTTAGATACAACCGCCCCTGGAGAAAAAGCAACAAACAAATAAACACACTTCCATGATCTTTCGTCTGTTAAAGTTGTCAAATTACACATTTGTTTATATAGGAGCTTCAAACTCTACAGTAGGGTTCTCTGATATTTTGGATCTGATTGTGGGATTTCTTATTCGCATCACTTGACTTTTTGGGGGTATTTTGAGTAATTTTAATGAAAAGCCTTTTCCAGGTTGTCATTCTATTCAAGGCATTTCCCTGATTTACTTGCTGTTAATTTTTTCTGTCTTCTTCTGTCTTTTTCCCCTTTCTCTTTTTTTCCTTTCTTCCTTCATCAGTTGAGTTTCTTTTGTATTGAGTAGCATGATATGAATGTGGTTTTAATTAGTTGAGGGTGATAACCTTGCTTGCCCTTACAAGCTTATTGCCTTCCTTGGCAGGCAAATGGTAACTAGTGTTTGTTTTCTTTTCTTAATAAATGTACATCTCAATACCTTAAATCACTGGTACTAGTATGTATATCACATATCTATTCTGCTATTATTGCTTTTTTGCGCCGGTTGCCCCAGGTGGTGAGCAGGACCTCATCGAGCTAATGGAAGGGGTAGAAGATATCCCAGGAACGGCGTTACATGAAGGTATGCCCTGGGGTGCGTGGCAAAGTTATCCAGAATACTTGGATTTCTTGGCGCAGCGAGAATATGCGCTAAACATCTCCTCATTAGTTGCTCATGGTGCAGTACGTAACTATGTGATGGGTGAGCGTGGTCGCACAAACCAGGCTGCAACCGAAGGCGACCTGTCCAAAATGTGCGACATCGTTGAAGAAGCGATTAGAGCTGGCGCGGTTGGCTTCTCCACTTCTCGAATTCTCGGACATAGATCGATTCAGGGTGACCAGCACGACGTATTTCTTGAATTAATTTGTTTTTTTTTGACAAATACATCTTATCGCTCGGGAAGTATAGTTTATGCAGAAATGCAGAAGATAGAATGGAATACGGAAGATAAAAGTAAAAATATGCAGAACATAAGGGATTGTTGCGATCAAGTGTACAGGAGAATCTACAAGTTAGCTCTTATTTACAGCTTATTTAGCTGATAATTGTTGCTAATAAAGTAGCTAATATTGATTAGCTTCCCATGCAGTCTGCTACTTTGTGCAAGTCTATTGCTTTGGGAAAATTTGAGAGCCTTAGAATGTCTTAGTTTGTCGCTTTTTTGGTACTTCCGGTCCTTCCCTCTCTGTAAAAAAAAAACACAACAAATATGTAAATGAACACGTTTCCGTGACTGTCGTTTTCTAGAAAAAAAAAAACAAACCATTAATTCTATGTCTTGGTTTGCAGAGGCTGAAACAATGAGCCTTTTTAATTTGAAGGTCTAAGTTTCATCAAGGCCATACGTCGTTTTACTCTGTTTTTGGTGCATATATTATTAATTTCTGAAGAGTAAGGTTAAATTTAATAAGTAGCACATCTATAGTAAAAAGAAGAATCTTTCCATGAATACGTTGTTTTTAATCTTGCTTTTTTTAAGCTTTAGATACTGCAGACGAAGATTGAATTCTGTATATAATTCATTGACTTGATTTGTGTATGCCATCCTCCTCTACTTTCTAATTTTTTAACAGAATCAGACAAAACACATGCAGGAGATGCATCACTTTGTTTGAATATCAGTTGTTTTCCCTCCGCACAGATTATATTTTGAACTGAAAGACCTGCATATTTTTGGTGATGAGGTCTCAGGTATTCTTTGAGAACTCCATCCATCATACACACTTTACCAGGATATGCGCCAGGACCACATCGGTCATCTAAAACACACATACCATTCAAAGCTGCAAATCCAGGTGCACACATTCCATTATAGGACATATGATGATGACCACCAGACATGTGACCTCCTTTCATTGTATTAGACATCATCATCATTGGACAGAACATGGAAAACCTACAGGTGAGAGTTGCTTAAAAGATAAGGCTCATGAGAATGGCTGGTTCCACCCTACTGTACATATATGGATGTATACAAAAAATGGTACGGTATTACTTCAACAACGTGGCGCTCACAAAGAAACCTTCCCCTCATTTTGGGATGTGTCTGTAGCAGGACATGTTATGGCTGGTGAATCTATTTTAGAAGCTGCCCTTAGGGAAGTAGACGAAGAAATTGGTTTGACCATAACCGAAGCATCTTTAACGCAAGTTGATGTACGTAAAAATGTAAATATTCATCCTAACGGAATCAATGACTGTGAATTTCAGCATGTGTTTTTATGGTCTAGGTGAAATCTAAAATAAACTCCACTTGGGTGACGTCTACTGTTTTCTGGATGAAGTCTGGAATAGACTGTGGCCCCTTAGAAAAATAAATGCTAGAAAAAATCGAAAAACATTTTTAGATTGCTAATTTTATATTCGTTTTTTAAATGCTCTTTAAAAATGTTTTAAATATTTTAAATAATAAGTATGATTTTTTTTCACGTTTTCACCAATTCATCCCCAGCCTTTCTAATCGTCTCATCTAGCCCTAAGGTATATAAAAAATAACTATAAAGCGATAGAACTATTGCTCATTAATGTGCAGCAAACATTAATGAATGACATTTTTTTCATTTCTTATCCTCTCGAATAATTTGCTGAATATTTGTTAAAAAATATCCTAAGCAAGTTGATGTGGGTATTAGCCAATGTTAGTTTAAATTATTACTAACAATTTCAAGTAGTAATAGTGGTTATTACTATTACCACTAAACACAACTCACTGAAGTGCCAAGATACCAGTGGTCAACACAGATGAACACGCTGTGCTGAACACAATCTGAACACAGCTGAACACGCTCCTCCTTAACCACAAGCAATGCAAAACTTCGCTCTTTGCCCCTGCCATGAAGTTTTAATTTCCTTTAAATACTCTTTTGTGAGGTCTTCCCACTCCGTTTGGTACGATCTGCTTTCTGTTCCGCCCCAGATTTTTTTTTTTTTTGCTTGAGGTTCCTTTTAGGCTGACCTTGTTTGATCTTTAAATTTTGGCATTATTTTACTGGATTGAAGTTTTTAATTTATTTTATTCAACTTTAGTTACAAAATCTTATGAATTAAACTAGTTTCATTTCTCGTCTTACATTCTGACTAAATCGACAGCGGTAACAGTGCATTTCAGCCCTTGATGTGGTCTTGCTATCCCCTATTATCGGTAGAGGGCTACTTCACCAAATTTTGAATATTAAAGCTCCACTTGATGGGCTTATTTAAACATAGGGGCTATTTTGTATCTTGTAAGGTGCATCTGAGTGTCTTAAGACTTTTTTGAAGACTTCTTGCTCTATGCTTGGCTAGTTTCTGTGTGAGCTGATGCTTTGCAAATATGCAAGCTTGGTTGGTTACTCCGTGTTTAGGCTGACTGCACTCCGTCCATAGTCAGAGCCAAAACTTGGATCTTTGACGAGGTAGCACTAAATCTGTCATTGATTCAATCTTTTTCGATTTGACCTTGTTAAATCTTTGACAAGTTAACAACTCCTGAACCAATGAAAACGTGACGAGAAGGCACTGCTGCAATTTCAGCACAACGAAGAACGTGCGTTGTTTCACTACAGTAAAAATTTTAGAGGGTTTTAGTGACGGCTATAAAGTCTAACTGGCAGCATCATGTGGGCTGCTTTCAGAGGTACTGAGGGTGGCAGCCCTACCCTTGTTTATGGTAATTTCATGATAATTTTAAGTTTGACTTGATCGTTCACTTTAAAAAATTTTTTGCGGATATATTTATTTATCAGTAGTGGCATACTTTTTCTTCATGCTTGACATGAATATTCGTTTTGATTTCGGTCTGTTCTTGGTTTCATTTATTAATTGATAGTAGCCTATGTTTCTTTTAAGTTTGAACTATTATATGGCATTATTTTTGCTAATGTTAGGCTTTAATACAATTTTTAATTTTCTTGGCAAGCTTCCTATTCAGGAAATATTTTTTGATTAATTATATATTTTGGTTTTGTTTAACATAGTTGTGGGGCCAATGCAGATCAACGTTTTACTTATAGAATCGAAAAAAGGCCGCTCAAAAGACCGACTTGGGAGCCCATAGACGCCAGTCTTACTATAGTTGGGGAAGAAGAAAGCTTGTTAAAGTTTTCAACAAATCGGAATATGATCTATCAAAACGCCGCTTCAACGCCCGTTGGGGGGGTAATTGGAGAGGTCGTTTATATAGAAGACGCCGAGGCGTTAGAGAAAGTGAATATGCAAGGCAAAATTATTTTTGCCGAAATGAATCCTTATAGATTGTATCAGGCGGCCATTGTTGAAGGCGGCGCTTTGGGTATTCTAACCTATGACGCTCCCGCTTATTTACGGCCCGGTGGCAATCGTAACCGCTGTGTCAAAGCCAAATGTGCGGTCCGTTCCCACCAAGTCGTTGTCGATGGTTTTGGGTACGCCGATGCAGTTGAGTCCCATCTCCTGCAAGCGGTTGGCGATAGAAAGCGTTCCGTCGCCCCCAATCACGACAATGACATCCAAGCCCAAGGCCTTGCAATTGGCAATCACCTTTGCAGAGACATCGGCTCCATCGCGTTTGTAATAGCTGAAGGGGTTGGCAATGTTGCTGGTGCCCAAGATGGTACCTCCTCGCGTAAGAATGCCACTAGCATCGCGGTAGCGCAGGGGACGCATACGCTGCTCAATCACGCCCAAGAACCCATCTTTCGTGGCTAGGGGCAAATCATCCCACGCTTCCATGTTTTTTCCCGGATTTCTCCAGGTACCTTTTTAGAGCTGGATTGACTCTGGCTGAGCTTACAGAGTCACACCATTAACCACCGTTCCAAAGCAAATAACCAGCGTTAGCCTATATAACCAGCGTATTATATAGGCCAAGCTGATTAGCTAAATCAGCCAACTATCAAATTTAAAAACTAAAAAAAACAACCGATAAAAGGGTTTGGCAGAAAGACTTTAGGCCTTCCATGAGAAAGATCAACATAAGTTAACGGAATATTTAACGTAAGGTAAGTCCACACAGGCAACTGCAGCTAGATGTAGAATTCTGATGCTGGTGCCGAAACATGAAATATTTTATATCCGATTGTCCGTCTTAGAATGTTCCCTCGATAGCATTTTGGTCTTCTCAGGGCCAAGATGTTGCTTTACACCCTAAAATTACAGAAAACGGCACTTTGCAGTGACTGAACTCTTTTGCTACTGAAAAATAACCCATAGAAATCAGTTTCAGACCGAACGAGGTCTCTTTCACAATTTTGCGACCACTAGTTGGATACGATCCCCTCTGAAAAAAAAAGGCAGCAAATAACTACGCCTGCGTGAAAAATATATTTTTGATTTTGTTTTTCGTGTATGAAGTTTCTGCTCCAAGGTGTACTGCTCAGTTGTGCTGAGTTGAGCATTCCCTCTCTTCATGGATCCAAACTCTTTGGTTTTGGATCTTCTTCAGCAGTAAAATACTATTAAAAAAATAAAAAATAAAAACTCAAACTACTCACTAACTGTATCATGCACACCGTTAGGTTTAGTTTTATAGTACTAAATTTAATCTAGATTCAGTACACTGTTAGCCTTAATTTTATAAGACAAAATGCTAATTAGCATGCAAAATAATTAAGTAGGCCTCTTCTGTTAGCCATAGGATTTCTCCATTAGGATTCCTTCATTCATTAAAAGCTAGTTCCGGGTCATAAATACCACCTCTCAAAGGAAGACTTCCATATCCGATATATATTAAACTCAGAAGACATTAACTGATGAGCAGGCTTGTCATTTACATAATGGCTGGTGATTGGTATAGCTCATACAGTGAAATACTCCACAAAAACGGAGATGCCGACCTGAAACAACGCCTTAACTTTGCCCTTAGCTTCCCCTGCCCTACCCTCGCTGAACCCAAAACACCGAAAACAAGCGAAGAAACAGCGCTCGCTGAATGAGGCTGTGCACACAATTCAAAAGACGATTTTCAATTCGGTTTTAGGTTTCATTTGACAGCGTCCATTTCATTTGCATAGAATGCCGAAATTTTTTTCGGCGGCGTTGTCACCATGAACCAGTTCACGATTTTCAACATCAAGCCTACCAACAGGTAGAATTGATCTTGATAAAATTTATATATTTGAAATCAGCATTAAAATGCAATTCTTTTGATGTTCCATTTTTTAGAGTTTCGGTTACTATTGAGCCGGGTCGCTCTTACTACAGTTCTAGAAACTGTAGAGGCTAGAAACTAGAAATATCGTATCAAACCTCAGATTTGATACAATGATTCCTAGAAAGCTTATGATCGACCTTCTGGGATAAAATTCGTAGCTTTGTGTTTTATTCAAAAGTTTCTGGAGAGGACTTTTGGACCTGCTAAATTTGATGGTAAAAATTTCATCAAGATAAGAATCAGAATTAGGGTTAACGCACACGAATAATACTAATGCTGCGATCGAAACACAAGGCAGCGCCGGCGTTGTCGTCGCGTCCGGCAACTCAGAAACAGCGATCGAAGTGGAGGCAGTCGCGGCAGCGGACACGACCGGGGCAGGCGATACCTTTGCCGGAGCGTTTATTGCCGCCGAGATGAGGGGTGAAACGGATCCGGTAGCCGCCGCCCGTCAGGCCGCCGCCGCGGCCGGAGAATTCCTGAAAGCGCGAAGCGCGGGAGGACAAGCATGAAAACGGCTTGGTATATCGGCTGTCCGGCCGATGCTGTCGGCGACCGGGCAATCCTGATCGGAGATCCGGATCGTATCGACCGGATCTCGTCACTGCTCGATGATGTCGAGTTCCTAAGTGCCGTAAAAATACCTAATTTTTTCTAATTTGTCCGAATTACCGAATTGTGCCCCCCTCCCAAAAAAAAACTCCCCCAAAGAGGGCAGATCCGGTTTAGGTATATCAATCACGTATCTAGGACCTGTGCTTATTCTTCCTACCAAGTTTCATCCCGATCTCTTCACTCTAAGCGTTGTACGAGATTTCTGGTTTCCCTTTCCCACTCCTCCCAATATCACTGGATTTGGTCGGGAATTAAAATAACAGCTCTGAGACACGAAAACCTTCTAAAAGTTAGATTTCATTAAGATCTGATCACCCATTCGTAAGATAAAAATAACCAATTTTTTCTAATTTTTCCAGCTTACAGTTCACTACCACGAACTGTTTGATCGAAGTATACAGTTTCTAAATAGTCAAACAGCAGTCCGCTTTCGTTTATAGTTGATTACAATTCAACCGCTAGGTGTCAGCGTGAAACCAAAATGTCAATAAAATAATATACTAACAAGAGATATTAACATATATTAGTTTAAATTGGGGTTTAAAAGCGAAAATTTTAATTTCAGACAAACAAAACTCTTATAAAATATTAGTTAGAATAACAATTAATTAAAAGAGAAAATTAAATGTCAAAATACTAATATTGGTAAGGTTTAACATTGATAAAAACCAGCATCTAACAAATTATATGTATTGTCTGTAGCCCTGGGTCCTTCTTGGTCACTACTTGGTTTTTTGTAATTGGCAATATTTTTCCTTCAACAACAGTCTAAAACCTATTACCTCCAACTTTTTACATATTAATACCTAAAAAACCCACCAATACAAATTAAACCGAAAGAATATTCATCTAACTATAATCTAGTACAATACTACGGTGCTTACTAGGCTATAATGTTCTCAAGGGTTGCTGCACCTCAAGGTAACCATGCAACACTGTTTTCAAGCAAGGCTCTGATTAGACAAATTCGTGAATGATCTGCTTTATCACCACTATGAGGCTACGCAAGCAGGGGCTCCCTTCCGGAGATAAGGAAAGAAGAAGGAGATTATGCTTGTTACTTCAAATAAGAAAAACTAATAATAAAATGAGATAAATAATTTATTGTTTTCTTTTGTTACTTTTACATGTAGTTCACTCGTGTGTTTGAATCAAATAGTTCGTGGTAAAGAACTGTAGTAAGGAGCGACCCGGCTCAATAGTAACCGAAACTGTAAAAAAAAGAATTTTAATACCAATAGTTACACAAAAAAAATCGCATTTTAATGCTGATTTTGAATATATAACTTTTATCAAGATTAGTCTTACCTATAAAAAGCTACGAGCCTGAGAAAATTTGCCTCATTTTAGAAACTAGGGGAAAACGCCCCCTAAAAGTTATACAATTTGAACGAAAATCATTTTTGATTAAAATTTAATATAGGTTCCAATTGAAAAAGTTGAAATTGTGGGAGCAGATTGCTCTCCTTCTGGGGACGTAATTCTAAGGTTTTTTTTTCAAGTAATACCAGCTGGCTTTATTAAGCAATAAAAATTTCATATGTTTTCAACATTGTAGCCCTCCCTGCCTTGAGACCTGGGTCTTTCCTCGCAGAACATTAGGAGGTTTGGTTGGTTGCCGAGGGAAGATCAAAAAAAAAAGAGAAAAAATCTATATTTTAAAAAGAGTCCCTCCACTTCCCGTCAGTACTGTCCAATCCGACAAGACGTATGCCATGATAAAATTGTCATTTTTATCACCAGGTCCCATCTTCGTAGGCGGCTCGGAGCTCGAAACGCTCATCCAACATGACCACATGATCGACATTCGGTGTCGCGACGAAGTTGCATCCCGCTCGCGGAGCCGCGAGCCATTCGCGGATTCGATCGACGGCGACGCCCATTGTCGCCACATCAATCGACACTCCGAAGAGCTCGACGCGATCGCCAGAGAGTGCGGTGTCAACCGGAGTGTCCGTGAGTGTACTGCTCATCGACGTTGTGCTCTGTATCTAGGTCGCTGTGGAGAGTTGCTGGCGAAAGGCCGGTAGTTTGGTTGGACGGGTTTGTTCCACGGATGTCGTGGCGAGCCCACGGCACATACCTGCCAGTGTGGAAGACCCGTCACTGACACGGCCCGGTTCACAGCGCTAGCAACATGGGCACTTATTATCTCTTTCTCTACTTTAGTTCGTTTTGGATCACTGGCTACACACGATTCCTCCTGACTTTTATCCCTCATCATTTCTTCGCTACACATCATATTCATATCTGAATTATCTAAATTTAAGGTGCTATCTAATTGCATATCACTCAACACAAATGATTCATCCACTTCATTCAGCGGCTGATGATTGATTTCCCCTGGTTCAAAAAGGATATTAAAATATGAGTCATGAGATGCACTCCGGTTATGGGTTCTGATTTCCACTGGCTGAGAATCATCTTCTTGTGTTACCACGCCAACGTCAACTTTTCATCTTCACTTATTCCTAGCCTAGGTGACTTAGTCTTCTCAACATTAATTTTCGAACCTATTCTAGCCCCCTGAACTCGCAAAACCTGTAGAAGTTCATTCATTTTGCTCACAATGTCATCTAGGATGCTTAAATCATCAGCATAATCTAAGTCCAGAAGAATTTTTCCTCCCCATTTGATTCTGTCGTCTCCCATTGCCTTTCCTGTGCTCCTTACGATAAAGTCCATCAAAACGATCCATATAAAGGGGGATAGAACACAACCCTGCTCAACTCCTGACTTAATAAAAAACCAGCTGCTAACCTCATTTCCTACCTTTACGGCAACAGTATAAAAAAATATAGTAATGATAGAATATCACAAAAAGTTTGACAGAAGTGGCGGTCGTAATCTAGAATCATTTATAGATAATGGTTTTGATTGAGATGCAAAGATTTTTGGAGGGCAGAGATTTAGTCGCAGCTATAAAAGCTAATAAATTGAATCTTGTGTAAGGCTTTTGAAAGATGGAGCAAATCCAAACTATGGTGAGTGTTTACACCATGCCGTTGAGGAAGGAAGAATTGATTTGTGTCTGGAATGCAACGAATGCAGATCCTAAAACACCGTTAATTACAGCTATAGACTACCCTTTGACTACCCGGCTCAGAAAAATGTGCCGATTCCGAATATGCAAAGATTTATCAGCTAGCTGAGTTGTTGTACTCAAAACTGCTTTTATTAAATTTCTTTATACCCAGTCGGTCTCTAAGACACTCGAAATCTATTAACTAGCTGGTTTTGTTCTACTTAAAAGTGCATTTATTGCATTTTTGACATTCAGCTTGCAGCAAAAACACACAAAATGTATCAACTATCTGTCTTGGTGTACACAAAAAGTGCTTTTATTAAATTTTTGATACTCAGTCAGCAACTAAAACACTCAGAACATACCAACTAGCATAGTTTGTTGCAGTCAAAAGTGAGTTTAATAAATTTTTTATACTCAGTCAGTAACAAAGACACTTGGAATTGACTTACTAGCTTTGATTCTTTTTGTTTTCCTTCTTAAGAGAAGGAACTCCTCAGGAAGAATTTTTTTTATGATCTGATAAACTCTGGTGCCTTTTTTATAAATCAGCACTGAAAACAAGAAAATTTTTCAAGATTGAATTGCTGCCATATTCTTTTTAATTTGGTACTGATTTGATAAATTGGTGCCAAAAAAGCTACATGTGTCTGGCCCTAAAAGGATGATATTCACTAGTAATGCAAAAGTATTACACAACAGAGCAAACTAAGATGGCAAAATACATTTGAAGCATATGCAACAGAAGATTGTAAAAAGAAAAAACAGAGTGATGAAAGACAGTTCTGGGTAAGGACCAGTGGTGTCCATAAGATATTGACGTTACGCCCTTTTGACAAGTTGCATACAGACGGCGTGTTGTAACTGAGGTTACCATCCCCCTGGATTTTCCTTGAGAATTTCCTTTTCATACCCTTAGGAATAGTCAAAATAGTAGTCAGAGCAGTAGTATTGATTCTGCTAGTTCTACCGTTATTATTCATTGATAATAGCAGTAGTATTTGTGGCAGCAGCAGTCTTAACATATTGCAATTTGGTCTGTAGAACATCACTTTCATGGAAATCACGCCATATTATTTAGTCTCAAAGAACCCTATTGTAGAAGTTTCAAATTCCTATATACGAAAGTATGGAATTTTGCTATTTCTGGTCGGAAGCACAAGGTTGCTAACGGTTGTACCCTGGTGGCAAACTATTGGTGTGGGCACTTGTTTACTAATTTTGAAAACCACACATGATTTCTAAGCAGGAAAAAATTAAAATCTTTAACCGCATGAGAACAGAAAAGATCTAATATTACAGAAGCAATAAAGAATTGACGCAAATTAATTCAAAGTCAGCCGAATGCTGCCCCCTCGTCCGGTGGCGGCGCGCCGGTGGCGTTACGATATTTCGGCGGTGGTCGACCAAGTGTCACGTCGGCGGCATTCGGTGCATGCGCAGGCGTGGTGCCTGAGTCTAAGCTGGATAATATAGAAGTGAAAAAAGATTTAGGATGCTCAAATTTTTTTGGTTACTTAAAAAGGCCACTAGAACTTGCAATTTTATTTAGGAACATTTGTATTAGTAATAAATATAGGCTACGTAACTTACAAAATAAACTTACGTAACGAGCTTCTATATTCGTGTATTTTTATTACGTAACTGAAGGATTCGCCCCCTCGTCAACACCTCGCTCTCGTTTTCTATTTAATTTTTGAACGTTTTTTAATTAATCCATGCTTTGATTTGGCTCACCACACACGAATAATTAAATTTAAATTTGCGTGTTAATTTTTTTTTATAAATCCTTTTCTCATGGTTTTGATCGGGCGATTTTGATAAAAAAAGGGGTGGGGGAGGAGGTTCTCGAGGAACGCCTCAGCCAACAGGCTGTAACGAATTTCCGCCTCGGCGAGCTCATCGCCTGCAGCCATCGCCGCAGTGAGCGTTTCATACTTGGCCATAGCCACCTTCCCAAACCGTCGGTTACCGCCCGACGTCGGCGTAGTGCGCCACAGCGGCGCAAGATCAGGAAAAGCGCGGATTCACAAACGTCTGGCGAACGGGAGCGACCTCCCGCACACCAGAAGACTTCTCACGGTTGCACTGCCGACACACGCCCTGGCAGTTATCCAACGCATCGGCCTCGGCCAGCGACCACCCCATGCGTTCGGCCTCATCAGACGAGACCACATGGTCAACCTCGAACGGCAAACCAAAAATTTTTATGTCTAGCCAAGAGCCCTATCCAGGTATTAGACAAGGGGAGGGATGGTGATGCAATTAAACTCCAAATGACTTAAAAATTTCAATGAATAAAAATTTTCTGAACTTAATTTAAAAAAAAATTATATTGTTTCGTTCAGAAGAGGAGATAAACTACTCTGTTACAGAAATAAGCTAAAAAAAAGCTTATTGAATTAAAAAAAATTATAGTGTTTCGTTCAGAAAAAGAGATAAACTACTCAGTTACAGAAATAAGCTAAAAAAAGAATGTAAAACAACAAAAGCAGCAAGCTTAATATTTAGGTAGGCTTAGATTGTCAATATCCTTGTGGATAGAAATTAATTAAAAAAACTTTTACTGCCAAATAAGTTTTCAAAGAATAGTAAAGAGCTCCATTAAACCACAAAAAGAGTAGAAATTAAGTCAAATAATCTTCTAAGCGTAAAACTTTCACAAGTCACCGTCAATAAAGAAATGAAACCCAAAACGAACAGAAATTACAAAAAATAGCCGACACAACCTCAAAATGAGCGAAAGTAACATGAGTAGTGCTGACACGCCCTTTGGCCTTCTCAAAACCAGTCCATAATTTGCACTTTACCGAAAAAAAACAAACAAAAACAGATGACCGTGGACTGTCAGTTTAACATGTATATACTGGTATTTATTCCTTAATGTTTTTGCAAGAACCCCTTGAAATTTGGAGATTTGTGGTTCCTGGCGATCCAGTTACTGTCAAATGATTTCTTCATTGTCCCTAATATTTTCACATACAAATAGTACTCAAATATCAGACACGCGAGTATCAATGCATGCGATAGCGCTAGATTTGTTCCCATTTGCGCATTTTTGTAAATGTTAAAGCGAATACAATTTTGACACGTTGTAGCTAAAACACCAACAAGGAAATTACTATTCTTTTGGCAATTTGATACCAGAGTCTACTTAGCCTTGTAACATTTCAGGGTACAGTAGACTTGAAGTCTTAAACCCGGAATAAGACGAAACGTTGTCAAAACTGTAGATGGGCCGATGGCGGGGAAACAATTCTAGAACAAGAACTTGCAGCAGGTGCAACTTATCGAATCGAACGGATTGGCACTGCCGGCGCCAACAGCAACTAGCCGGGAGCAGGCCAGGCCAGAATGTTGGACAGAAACAGCAAATTGCCAGGTAACGGGAAAGTAATATGAGAATACCGAGTTCAAAAACCACCTGGATTGCCACTGTACTGTGTCTTGGGCTGACGTTTACTCCGGCAGTTTTCGCCCAGCAGAATACCGATCCTGCGACGATGGAGGATTCTGAAAAAGCCTACAAAGACGGTGACTACAAGACAGCGATTTCGGTTCTCAAGGAACTGGCGGCACAATATTAGGAATCCGGATAAGCTAGTATTTGAGAAGAGAAATTCAGTGAAATCAGCCCATGTGTTTCGTCACGTGAGTGTGACCCTCCGGAATAGCCTCCCGGAGAGATTAGGGGCTCTCAATCAGTTTCTTCATTTAAATCGCAGGTCAAAAAGCTTCTCTTTGGTCGAGATACAGGTTGAAAGTGGGTCCCTTGTGAGGGTTTAGTTTTTCTTGTATATTTGTTTACATCTTATTGTTTTCGTGAATTAATCAATTACTTTAGCCATTATGCACACATGTTATTTGACCTTCTAGTTGTGGCTATGCTTGTTTAATTGCTTTTTATGTTTTGAGAAATGATTAATAAGAGATTACCGCTGCGCTTCAGAAAAAAGGCGTAGAGGTACAGACCTTTGCCTCCTATCTCTTGCACAATCCTGACGAGATCCAAACGGGTGGTGGCACACCGTACCGCGTCTATACGCCGTTTTGGCGCAAGCTCAAGCCAAACCTGGAAGTGCCCGAGCCGCTGTCTGAACCATCGTTTTCAGAAAGCCATCAACCCGATACATGGCCGAAAAGCAACGACTTGGAGGACCTAGACCTGTTGCCGAACATCGCATGGGACAAGGGTTTTTATGACGCATGGACACCCGGCGAAACAGGTGCTCAGGAGCGGCTTGCCTGCTTCTTGAGCGCGGGCATTAGCGCCTAATTATTGTTCGTTTTAAGTTTCAAATTCGCTCTTTACTTCCCTTGGATAAACTTTTTTTTTAAATTAATCTTTGCTCGTTTTTGATTAAAACTTTATCGACAATACTCTTACTAATGATAAACAATTAAGTGGAAAATTAAATGTTATTGAGCAGAATTAAAATTTTAATTTAACTACTGATGTATTTGTTTTCTCACAAATTTCCTTGACTCCTTATGACTTAGACACTTAGATATTCACCAGCGTCTAGTTTAAATCAGAAGTTCACACTGATCACACAGATCACACTGAATTATTTTTGTATAGCTCAAAAACGATAAAATGAATTTCCACATTGAAATCAGGAAGCCTCTGATTTTACTTTTAAAGCAATACATTGATTATTATAATTTTGATAGAGCTCATACCATTTGAGCTCTTGGCTCTTCCGACTTCGTCACAAGTGCCATATGAGCTCTTAGCTCTTGTTTATTTAATTGCAGATCGTTTTATAAATAATATCGGAAAGTCAATCTCCCCCTCTGCGGAAAATTTCGTCCCCCACGAGAAATTTTTCTATGGGAATATTCTCCCACGTAACTTAAATTAGCGATATTTACGGAACTAACTTTGTAAGACATAGTAACAGAACCGCCAAAGAGGTCGAAATTATTTTTATGAAAATGAAAATCACAAGCTCAAATGACCGAAATCTCACTCTCCCTCTGTGGCTGCGTCTGAGTGGCTTTTTGTTCGTCTCCCTCTCTGTACCTGTATGTCTAAACAGGTTTTTGCTTGTCTCCGTGGCTTTCTCTGTGTGTTTGTATGTCTGACTCTGTTTGTTTGTATCTGTTTTTGTCTGTCTCGATCTCTTTTTCTATGTCTGAGTTGTTTGCTTGTTTTTCTCTCTGTGTCTGTTTGTCTGAGCGGTTGTATGCTTGTCTTTGTTCGTCTTTGTGTGTCTGTTTTTGTGTTCGTATGTGTTTTAGTCTCTCTTGATCTCTGTGCTTGTGTGTGTGATCGGGTGTTTACTTATCTCTGTGTCTGTCTATGCGGTTTGAGACTAAATTTGATGAAACTTATATATTTAAAATCAGCATAAAAATACAACTACTGATGCACCGAGTCGCTATTGAACCGAGTCGCTCCTTACTATAGTTCGTTACCACGAACTGTTTGATAATCTTTTCAGGGAAAAAGAAAGTAATATTGTAAATCTTTTCAGTTTTCTCTTAAGAAATTGCACTTTAGCCTGCTATTTATATGCTGGAAATTTTTTTTAGCAATTTTAGTAAAATACATCCTTTTAAAACTCTGGTTACAAATAGTAGTTTTTAATTTAGTTTTATTTCTCCTCTAGTTGGCCTGAAAAAAAAAACTTTGATACTATTCGCAAAGATCTATCTAGAACGCAATTCTAGCTAGCCTCGCTGAAATTAAAATTCGTTGTTCGTAAAATTTACTGAGAAAGCTTACTCGTTTGATAAAGTTAATAAACATCGAGTTTTAAGATAGATCCATTCAAAGATCCGTACCAAAAATAGATCCGTACCAAAGTCGTTTTTAGGAAACAGGACTTTAGTACAGTCCTATATATTAAACAAAGCTTAAATATGAAAGTAAATAGTTTATTTTACAGTCTCGGACTTGATAGGTCAGAAAAAGAAGTACCAATATACGAGCACGTAATTTATTGTAATATCAGAGACTTTACCTTAAAAATGTGGACGTCGCTTTTATCATGGGAGACGTTTAATGACCATCTGTCGCCATTTTGACATGTATTCACATTAAAATAAAATAGCGTGACAAATTTTAACCAGAGGAATTTCGGTAAGTTACAAATATCCGAACAGTTTGTATTAATTTGACTTCTTGATTATATGCCGCAAAGGGGTTTGTGATTGGATTCTGACATGTAATTTATAGAAGAGATGATAAAAAGCTGTCACATTTCTGGTAATGCGTGCCAAGTGTCAGTATTCTTGTAGATCACTATTGAAAGCGCCATATTGAAGTCCTATCTTCAAGATAAAATAGAACAATACTAGATTCATGTAACTGTGACGTCAAACCGGGGGGGGGGGGGTCAGAGGGCCTGCGGTGAGGTAGGCGATGCGCCTGCCCTGCCCCTGCAACAGGTAGCCGAAGGTCGGCCTGGAGTGGGTCAGTGGCACGGCGGTGACAGTCAGCTCGCCCAGCTGGCGACGCTCGAAGGCCGCGAAGGGCTGGCTGAAATCGAGGATGCCGGGGTGCTTGTACAGGTCGGCCAGCCCCTCCGGGTCATCCGGGCCATGCACCGGGATCACCAGGCCCTGGCCCCAGCGCAGGTGCAGCAGCCCCTGGGCGTGGTCGGCGTGGTAATGCGTCTGCAGGATGCCGTCGAAGCTGTGCGGCGGGAAACGCTCGGTCAGGTCGCTCAGGCCGCTGTCGATCAGCCAGCGCTGCTTATTTCAAATTTTTTCAGGAAATAAACAAGAATATTCAAAGAGAAAATGAATTAATTAATGAACTGATAAAACTATAAAAGAATGGCAAAATAAAGACGCAGAGTACAATAAGATCCAGCAAGACCACAGAAATTGTTATTGTAAAATATGAACTAGCATTTTTTCTAGGAATGGTTTGTTATATGATTATTAAGATTTAATTCAGAAGAATATTCTATCTTGGATATATCTCACTTAAACAGGTTTCTCACCAGTGTGCACTCTTTGGTGCCTAATAAAACTGCTTGGATCAGAAAAATTCTTTACACATAGATCACACTTAAACGGTTTCTCACCAGTATGTAGGACAGAACAATTTCGGCTCATTTTAAGTTTTGATGTCGCTCCTTACTTTCAGTTAAAAAACTTGTTTTTTATTTAATCTGTGAACGTTTTTCAATTATCAGAGGTTCAAATTTGGCTCACTATTCATGAAACATTAGAACAGAATTTGCTTATTAATTTTGGCAAAATCACTCCCCCTTTAAAATTTCCTCTGGAAAGCTCACCTTCAGAAACTACCCTCCCAATGTGAAAATCTCCTAGCATAAAATTTATGTTTCAGCAGTCGCTCCTGAAGAATTGGAACAAAATTCGCATTTTAGCATAAATAGAGAAGTATTGAGGAGGGGACAAGGCACTTCATAAAAGCGTTGGGAACCGGCACCCGGGAACCAGGCGCCGCGGCGGTCACAGACGGGGCCCGTCACAGGCGAGACCCGTCAAAGAGGGAGCTTCAGTACGGCGAGTCCAACATCTCCCAGAGCACCTCTTCGACATCGGGTTCGACGGCACCGGTCAACCGCGCGACCGGTTCGCCACCCTCCTTGATGTGCGCGACGATGTCGCCGAGGTCCTCCTCCTTGACGTGGCTGTAGAAGACCCGATCGGGAAACAGCGTGACGTTGATCCCCGCCTCGCAGCCGCCGAAGCATGGGACGAGAAGTGCGCGGGAACGCTCATGGCACGGGTCGTGCCCGTATAACAAAATCACGAAATAGTCAATCCGTCTAGTCTTTCTGTTTGTCTAGTCAGTATGTCTGGCTTATCTGTCTGTTTCTTCTGTCTGTATGGCTGGTCTCTCGATATTTATTGTTTATTTGTCTGTCTGGTTTTTCCGTTAGTCTGGTCAATCTGTGCGTCTGGTCTGTTTTGTTTTTCTGGTCTTTATGTCCCTTTGTCTGTCCTCTTGTCTGTCTGTCCGTCTAATCCTTCTGTCTGTCTAGTCTGTATGGCTTTCTATTATCTTGTCTGTCTGTTCTCTTTGTCTGTCTGTTCGGTTTACCCGTCTGTTTTTCTGTCCGTCTCGTATTTCTGTCTGTGTAGTATGTCTGTTTGTCTACTTCGAAATAAATACAAATCCGGAGATTGCATGAGCCCAAAACCCCTGTTGCAAGGGCCATAAATGATGCATAATGTCAGTTCTTTACACATTAGTTTGTAATGGTAAAAAGGAGGACTTGTTTGATATTGGGTATGTGATGGGCTTGTAGCTTTCAGGGACTGGTCTCAAGGTAAAAAGAATTAAATATTTTGTAGTGTGAGACGCTGCGTATATCCAGATTATTGTGTACCTGCAATATCTTGAGTGGCTCGGGGTTTGATATTTAAGTATTTTTTTTTTCTGATGCACAAAAAGATTTTTGCATCCTAAGCTCTTATGGGACTTTTAGTCTCTGCACAGGTAAATTGCCGCAGCGCTTGGCTTGACGGCGGTTTGGCTATCGGGTTTGGCTATTGTGGCGCTCACATTCGAGTTGCCGTCGGTCCCTCAGCAGGTTGTCGTCAAACTCGGTCTGGCGACACTGCTTGCGATGGCTCTGACCGTCTTCGGCAAACGCTTCCGTGCTATTCTCGATGAGTCGCCGCAACCGCTTGCCGCGACGATCTCACTGCGCCAATCGAGCGAAATCGTGCTTGCGACAAGTCTCTCATTGACCTGCTGGGTCCCGGCGCTCCTCGTGACGAAAACTGCGTTCTTTCGGACCATGGATGTGTCCCACATCGCAGCGTGGACCTTTATCTTCTTTGGTCTGTTATGAAAAAAAAAAAAAAAAAAAAAAAAAAAAAAAAAAAAACTTACGACTGTGCGGGCGCATACAAATTACTTTTTAACTATTAATTAACTAAATACAGAGAAAGAAAAACACGAAAAAAAGATGACTCGTCAATCTTTTGTCAACTCATAATGATGAGAAAAAATAATAATAAAATAAGCAAATACTTCTTCAACTTACTTTTAAACGATTTTTCTCAGCCGCCTGAGTGATCTCCATAGTAGAGTTCCGCACCTAGGCCCCGGCAATTCATTAGGGATGCCGGCCCTGGTTCTACTTGGACGTGGACTGGTAGAATCACTAGCATGATTTGTTTCATAATGATGATAAGTGCCGGTTCCGTGGCTGTCGCAGCTCAGGCAGGGCTATGAAGACCCGACGGGCTGCTGGTACGCCAGCGCCTCCATGATGGGCTTCTTCTTCGAGGCGGGCCCCAGGCTTGGACTGCCGAGCCTGTATACGCGTCCCCTGACGGACGGGCGCCTGGGTGCCTGGCCGACCGGCTCACCCGAAGCGACGGCGGCGAACCCGAACCACCACCAAGACCTGGCACGAAACGAAGGCTTCGAAGCGGTACGGGAGTGTGCGACCGACTACAGCTACCGTCTAGGCGAAGTGGAAACCATGCTCAGGGAACAGGGCCCCATCTTCATGTACTGGTTCAAGCGGCAGGGCGCGACCCTCTCCCTAAATTTCAACAAGGTAAAAAAAGAAAAACAGTTAGATAGATCATTAAGGCAGACTTGCCGGATGAGGATCATTTGCGCCCTTTTGGCACTTGTGGCGCATTTTCACTTTTATACCGGCGCAACATTAAATCATCTGGTACCAGTGCATCAAGGTTGAAGCGGACGGAGAATAACTAGCTGATTCTTGACCAGAAGGTGCACTAAAGATTAATATTACTCAACGAACTGACGAACCATGCAAAAATTGTTAAAATTTGTTATATTGTGATTGATTTTCATTTGTGTGTCCACACTCAAATCAGTTTTTTCCCTTTGAAAGGAAATTTCGTTCCTTAGCTATTACTCCTAATACTATCACAACTAATGGTACTACAAAAGTTAAGGGTATAAGGTGAAGCTTTATGGGAATGATTAGGGTGGTGTTGACCTAAATCAAAACACACTATGAGCATGTAGATTGTCGAAAAAGTGCATCAGCAATGTCCTAATCGAATGTCCCCTGTAACCAGTCCCTGAAGTTTCAAATTAATACCATTAGCCTCAATTATAGCAGTAGTAGTATAAGCAGTATGCAAATAGTGCCGTTTGGTCATTTGAAAATCCGCCTCGAAATAATCTGGAAGTTTCATCTTAAAGTTCTAAGCTGTTTCTGAAACTATTACTTGGACCCTTTTGACATTATAAAGGCTAATTAAGTTAAATGTTACCCATCAAAACCTTAGATTAGAGCCGAACTAGAGCTATTGAAGAAGGTTGGGTTTGAAGAGAAAAGAGCTATATTAGTTGTTGTTTTTAGTGAAAGTAAGGGGTAAGACTTGTGTAAGGAAAATAAATAATTGTAAAGGCGTCAGTTTTTATTCAATATTGAAGAAGGTTGGGTTTGAAGAGAAAAGAGCTGTAGCAGTTGTAGTTTTTAGTGAAGGTAAGGGGTTAGGCTTGTGATTGGAAAATAAATAATTGTAGAGGCGTCAGTTTTTATTCAATATTGAAGAAGTTGGGTTTGAAGAGAAAAGATGCATTGTAGAATGAACGAGCTCCCGGGCGCAATGGGGTGCCACGTAGGTCACGACCGAGCGCCCGCGCAAGAAGCCGTGCGCGGCGTCGTGCGCAGGGACGTGCGCGAGGATCCCGTCGAGCAGCTTGCGCTGCACGTCCTTGAGCCGGGCCTTCGGCGCCTCGATCAGCCGGCGGGAGCCGTCGGCCTTTGGGTGCGAGCGGTAGTGGTAGTGGTGCCGTGGCCCCGGAACGGGGCGCCGGGTCTGAAAGCCGCGGCTGTCGGCGAACCAGTCCAGCTGGGAGATCGGCAGGTCCAAGTAGCGCGCGAGCTCGCGGACCGTCGGCAGCTGCGGGAGGAGGCGCAGGCGCGGACGCATGACCGTATAAACCCTTATTTATATTACTTGTATTAAACCCAGTTATAAACTCTTTTATAACCCACATTTGCATAGTGTGTTTTGATTCAGTTCATAAGACTGCCCTTGCTGTTCTCTGACAGTTTTACTAATGCTCTTAATAGTAGATAATAATAGTGTGGATAGTAGTAGAAGTAATATTAGTAGTACTAATAGTGATATAGTAGTAGTATTAGTATTAAGCAGTAACAGTATTCAAATTTGCCTTTTTAGGCTGGTTTAGTATCTCACTCTCATGCCCTGATAATTTCATTTTAATACCTTAAGCCGTTTATGAAATATTGCTGATACGTCCTGTTGATAATCTGCATGCTATCAGCCGGCTGCATTTTTCGCCTTCTAAAATACTTTCAGTAGCGCGATAACTGACTACATTTTTAAATTTAAAACCGGATCTATCAGCCGGCTGTATTTTTCGCCTCCTAAAATACTTTCAGTAGCGCGATAACTGACTACATTTTTAAATTTAGTCGGATCTATCAGCCGGCTGCATTTTTCGCCTTCTAAAATACTTTCAGTAGCGCGATAACTGACTACATTTTTAAATTTAAAGCCGGATCTATCAGCCGGCTGCATTTTTCGCCTTCTAAAATACTTTCAGTAGTGCGATAACTGACTACATTTTTAAATTTAAAGCCGGATATATCAGCCGGCTGTATAATCGTGTCCGTTTGGACCCAAGTAAACGTTTTCAAGGGGGAGTTAAAACTTCCGATTGTTCGCATTAATTTTTAAAGCACTAGTTGATTCCACATTATCCTTCTGTAGGAAGTTTAAGGCTCAGACCAATGTTTTAAGCTTTGTTTATACCCCAAAACTAGAAATATTTTGGTCATTTTCAAGAGCTCAAATTGTGCTTAAATTTGAATTTGCGACAGAAGTGATTATTACATTTGTAAAGAACATAAAAAACGACATCGAGTGGTATGTTCACTTTATTTGTAAATCAAAAACATGAATAGCAAATAATTTACCAAATATAGTACAGAGCTTCATGGTTTTCCCCGTGTCCTGGGTGATCGAGGTCGCACCGACGTTCGTCTCGTTGCCCGCGGCGTCACGAACGATCGCCGTGAGGCTGTGCGTGCCGTCCATCAGGTTCTCGGCGGTGACCGTCCCGGCGAGCTGGATGCTGCCGGGCGTCGCGATCGCGATCTCCCTCGTGCCGCCGCTCGGCGTGGTCGGCGTGTGCGCGGGGCAGGGGCAGTGGCCCGAGGCGCTCGGTGCTCTCGTCCTCTTCCTCTCGAACGTGTTCGCGCTGGTGATCGCGGGCAGCATCGTGTTCACGGTGGCAGGGTACGCGCGGGACCCCGGGTCATCGCCCACCGCCGATCGGCGCCGGGCCTATGCGATTAGAAGAAGGTCGCGATCAGTCTCATGGCTTCACCAGCGTTGCGGTTGCGATGGCGGCGATACCCTCTTCGCGGCCGGTAAAGCCGAGCCGTTCGGAGGTGGTCGCCTTGACCGAGACGCGGTCCGCCTCCAACCCCATGATCCGGCCCATCTCGGCCATCATGGCCGCCGCATGGGGGCCGATCTTGGGCTGCTCGCAGATCAGCGTCACGTCGATATTGGAGATGGTGTATCCCTTGGACGTGGCAAGTTCGACCGCGTGGCGCAGGAAGATTTCCGACGCGGCGCCTTTCCATTGCGGATCGCTGGGCGGGAAATGGCGACCGATGTCGCCCTCGGCCAGCGCCCAGTCTGATGCCCCTGTCAACATCTGCCCGGCTCGAGGTGCTAACATGGTTGATAAGAAGATACTATGGAAGGAAGAGAAGTAGAACAAACACTACCTTTTGTTTGTGAGTTCCTCTTTCGTAGGACACCTTTCTTTTCCGGTACCAACTCCCCTCAAATATCACTAAACAATAAATATACATCACTGGGTATAGGCGTGTTCGTGCTCTCGACCCGGTGTCTCGTGGAAGAGAGGTCAGTGCAAATGTGCTGTATTTAAAGATGTGGAACACACATGTGACACACCCAGAATACAGCTATAATAGACAACATTTAGTTGTGAACAGAATCCACACCTATACTTACTTCCTTCTGTAAATACTCTGTCGCCAACCTCTTTTCAATTCCGGTTACTTTAGAAAGTGTTGTTGGGGAATTTGAATTTTCCACTTCACCAATAATTTTATAAAATCTTTTCAAAACTTGAGCAAATTTGAAAGTAAAGGTGGTGTGAAGTGGCCGCTACCCTTTTGCATACTAATTTTGGCAGAAAAACGCTTTCACTTAATACCCTTTAAGTCATCACCCGCGCTTGGTGTGCTATCGGAAAACGATAAATAAAAAGGTTTATTCCCAATAAGTGTTTTTGGAATAATTAATGACTTTAAAAATTTTACGAATGACAATCGAATTGTTCAACTCATTTACGATTTATTTACATTCCTCTGTAGCAAGTCCTCTCACATAGCCTTCCAGTGGTAAAGTGCTGTTTAAATTGAATTTTAACAATTTGGAATATTCTTTGACCTTGCTGTCATTGAAATACTTCCGTTTTTACTTAATTTGGAAAGGAAACTTGCCTTAAAAAGGAAAGGCAAAAAGGCAAGCTTTCCTTTCTAAAATTAAGCATGAACAGGAAGATTTTCCCAAAGCCATGCACAGCGGTTTCTCTATCTCACTTACAATTGTTGCTATGCGACTGGCTCATTTGAAATGATATTTAAAGCTCCAGTCTGTTTACTGCAAACATTAAAAATTTAAGATTATGTAACCACTCAAAGCATCAATACCTCGCTCTTTACACCAAAACATGAATTTTGTCCCGATCCTTTAAGAAAGACCCCTGAATTACAAAGGCCGTCAAATAAATAATTGAAATTACTAAAAATAGTTTAGTGTAAAGAGTGAGGTATTGTAGAGTAGACAAACCCCCTTATATAAGTAACAATTTCTGTTCGTTTTAGGTTTCTGTTTGCTTGCTTCCAACTCTTTTTTTAAATAATGCTAGAAAATTCTGCGCTCCCTTCATCGAAATTCTCTTCCCTCATGATAAACTCCTCCATGGAATGATCTTCCCAAGTAATACTCCACCCCCTCAACGTGAAAAAGTACCCCCGAAAACGTCTGTGTGTCAAGATGATCAGAGGGAAACTAGCCCCACCCCCTTACGGTCCATTTTCCTGAAATACATCTGTTGGAAATTTTGAGATAGCTATTTGATCAAAAGCTGTCACAAGATCATATAACAAGGTAGTTATCTGTTATGGCCACCATACTTAGGTTCTTGGTCTGAAAGAATCAGTTTCTTTATGTAGTTTATTTCAGCTTAGCGTGAAAGAGGGTATATACACTACAATGTGGGTGTATTTTAGTGAAATATTCTAGTTTGTATTTTGTTTGAGTTAGGTTAGAAACCATTGAATATAATCCATTCTAGGGGACTTAATTTCTATAAATCTCCGTTGTGGCTTCCGTCTAAAAAATTGTTTGAAGGTGAAGAGCAATCATTGGAAGAAATCTACGCTCAATTGGAAGAAGACAAATCGCCTAAAGGTTTCCCGTTAAAAACGAAAATTGAAACTAGCAAAAAGAGCACATTCAAAGAGATAACAAGTCCAAACGTTGTTGCGATTCTAGAGGGACGAGATCCTGAACTGAAAAATGAATATGTGGCTTATTCAGCTCACCACGACCACATTGGTATTGCTAAAACAGTAAAGAAAGACAAAATTAACAACGGGGCGCTCGATAATGCCAGCGGTACAGCGGTAATGTTGGAAACGGCCAGATTGCTGAGTCAGCAACCCGTTAAGCCGAAGCGCGGCTTAAAGTGTAAATTATGTAAGGCTGTTGAGTTGGTAGTTTCATCTTTAAACTGAAATATGTATTTTATTGTCAACTATGGAAGGGGCTTAATTCTTCAAGGGAATATATTTCTATGTATTCCTTAAACTCACGATTATGAGTATAGATGCGTAGAGATATGAGAAACTGTTGAGTTAGAGTCGTTAGTTTTAAGCTGAGTCCCAATAGCTGAGCTTTAATGTATCAGAGGCAATGCTCTAGCGCTGCCTTTAGTTAAGAGTCATAATCCTTTAGTATGTATATTCTGCTTTTTCTTCCATTTTTATGGCACTTGGTATTAAACAAGTGACATATAGTGATCGCACATCAGGGGTCTCCAAACTATGGCCCATGGGCCAGATGTAGGCCTAAAGGCCCTCTCATCTAGTCTCTTAAGACCTGAAACAGTTGGCTTTCACACATACCATGTATGACACAGCTAATGGAGAGGATATATCCAATGACTTGAAAAAAACATTAGCTGATTATAACTTGGTGTGGACTGACTTCAGTTGCTTGACTGTTGACAGAGGAAAGAACATGAGTGGCATAAAGAAATAGTGGCTGAACAAATGAAGTAAATGTGTAATGAAAAACACATTCCACAAGCTGTGTTTCTGTACTGTATTATTAACTAAAAAGTTTTGTGTTCTAAATATATAGACATTAGGAAAATTCTTCAAGGGCTATTTTTAGGGAGACAGGTGGATGTTTGTCCGAAGGTTATCTAGATGATGGGCAAAGAGAATGGTATTAGAATAATAAAATAATAGCTAAATAGTCGAAAAAGGTGGACTATCAAATATTTGATCAAAAATACATCTAGGAGGAAAAGAAAACTGAATAATGATAGGAATATGACTTTGCGCAAGGGTTGACTCACCAACTATTGACTTTTGTCGGCTGAGGATGAACACAAAGCTAAAATTTGACAGAAGACAGTAAAATTACTGTAAGATTTGTAAATTTTACTGTAAACCTAAAATTAATTTTAATCCACAAGATATCTAAGAACGAAACCTGAATTGACGGAAAACGCAAAACACAGAAAATGGTTTGTTTGCAGATTCGATCGTTGCCGCGCTGTGATTATTGTGGATACGATTGCTTCTGACCGCTTCCGCTTCGACAATTGGTTCTGGATATCCATCGAGATGGATTAACGTTATTTCGCGAACAGCCGGTTGCCACGGACGAGCACTGGGAAGCTACCGTCGAATATTCTTAAATTAGATATATGTTGAATCACGCAGCGATCGGCCCAATAGCCATTCATTACCCCGAGAAAGTCGAAACGAACGATGACCTCAATCGTGAGTTTCCTGAATGGGGCATCGATTTGATTTATTCGATGACCGGCATTGGGAGTGTCCTGATTATCAGATTATTTTTAACGCTAATTTATCCGCATTTAACCTCGACCTGTCGAGATAATTTAAATAAAATTGAGATTTAATACGTTTAAATCCTGTTTGCTATTTGTTTGGATTGTGGTTTTTGAAAGAAATAAAACAATGTACGGAAATTACCTTGATTAAAGCTTGCTAAATTACTTTGAAATTAATACCTTGTGGACACATATATAAAGCTACTTACACCAAATAAGGTTAATGTTAAGGGGCTATCTGCTCACTGCCACTGATACTGCCACTTTTTCTGCAACGTGAAACACACTTCCGCCAGTTTTATCTGGCCCTGGGCAGAACAGACCATGAGATTTTAAATATTAATATTTGTTTTATAATTGGCTAAAATAAACGTCTCTAAGTTAACAAGGAAAATGAGTACCAATTTTATTTTTTGAGAACAGCTACTACTTTGACTACTAGCCCTGAAAATCCATTATTTTCCTTTCACTGAACCAATTTACCATAAAAAGATTGAAGTTCAACCAATTTGAAGTTATGTCACATGTCTTAGCTTAATGCTTGGCAATTTCATATATTCTAACATAATCTATTGCGTACTGTTAAATAAAAGATCATTAGCAATGAAAGGCAGGGTTTCACCCAAAGGGGTAAAAAATTACTAAAAAAAATATACTCACTAAAAAAACGTATCGCCGACTCCGGCTCGATCCAGTCCGCGTTCATCGCCGGCTACAACCGCAAGAAGAAGCTGACCGAGCTGATCGAGGGCACGATCAAGGACTACCGCGACAACTACACCGCGGGGTTCGCGCTGTTCGTCTACCTGTGGTCGTGGCAGGGCGAGCAGGGGAAGGAGTTCGTGTACCGCGACCGCTTCAAGCGCTTTCAAAAGGGAGCGCGCGGCGGTCGCAAGAAGGCGCTCGCGTGGTTCGTCGAGAACTTCGCCGACGGCGCAGACGGTCGACCGGCGGACTTCGACGCGTTCGTCAAAGAGTTCGGCGACTTCCTCCAGGGCTTCTACTGGAAGAGTCGCGCCCAAAATTACTTTTCGCATCTTTATGAAGAGAATAGAACAAAATCCTTGCTTCCTTCTTGTATTATCCTGATTTGGTAACCTGGGTTTATCCTCTGATCGGTGAAAATTGGTTATCGGTGATCTAATCGAAAAATTAACTCTATTTTATACGGTATTTGGAAGCAATGGATTTGGTTGTTTAACGATGGAATTTAGCACATTGTGTGTATAAATTGCAGTATTTGCTTTTAAATAAGTCGGAACAAACATGAAAAAATAAAAAATAAATAAAAAGCAGACGAACTTTCAGAATTTCTGAAGTCGTAGTAATATGATAGCAACAACAGTAGCAAGTAATACGATAATCATTTATAGTACGCTACCGGTGTTTCATACAAGAATCGAGCTCGATCCAAATAATGCTGCTCTGGAAGGCGGCCTGCCTCAGCGGCTTGTTCAAATGCCACCTGAAACCAGTCGTGGTTGGGCTTAGGGTAGATATTGTTTAGGTCAAGATGTTCGCCATCTTCTAAAGCATCAGTGCCCCATGCTGCTACGAGCGCTGCATGAGAACCGTAGCGTTGCCGCAGCCAACCCGAAAACTGTCGTTCTAGCATAGCTCGGTATGTGGGCGTCTGAGCAAGCACTCGCTCGACAGCGCTCCAAAAGATGTTGTCTTCGTTCTGAAGCTCTACAAAGATGAGCGCAGGGTCATCTCAGCGACAATTTAATTAGAAGAGGAAGCTTTTTTTAAAAGTGCTAACAGCTTCAGCGTAAAAAGCAAGGTATTGTTGAGGGGGCAACCTTCATATACGGAATAAATTGGCTAAATTCAATAAACAAATTTTGTTTTAATTTTGCATATACGGTTGGCCAAATTAAAACATGCAGTTTAAAAACGTTCAGAAATTAAATTAAAAAAACAAGTATTTTTTTAATTGAAAATAAGAGCGACATTAAAACTTAAAACGAACAGAAATGATTCCGTATATGAAAGGCTTCCGTATATTGCTTTAAAAAGAAGAGCTATGACAAAGAGTCAAACTGTAGCGTAAAGAGTGAGACAGATTAGATTAGTCAAATCCAGCGCGTTCTTACATCAATCAAAAGAAGAGACTTGGGGCTACACGAATAGGATTTTTGATTTTAAAAAAGGATTTTGGTTTCGACTGGGAGGCACACCTCCTCAGGGAGGCATTGACTAATCCATCGGTAAGCGCGAGTATTAGCCAGGATTAAAAAAAAAAAAAAAATGAAATTAAAACTACAAAGTCATGCGAAATATCTTAACCCTTTTGGGACTGCGGCGTTTACTGGCCCCGGCTTAACAAACAATAGATGGAATGAGAAATCTGTAGTTTAGGTAATTTGTGCCTAAATAATAGTTTAATAGGTAAAATACCAATTTGTAAAGGATAAAAAAACACTTCTCCCAATCGGCAATAGGTAGCAAAAATTCAGGTTAAAACATTCTTTTTCCTACAAAAAAATCTCCGACTCGCAAGTTTGTTTCAAAAAAGGCAGGTAAAAGTAACAGAGCGACAGAAACACAAAAAAAGGAGCTAGTTAGTGCCCTCTATATTTGTGGCAATTTGTGTTTATTTTAGATTCGACTTCATTTGTCTTTGTAATTTAAGTTTGAAAGGTGGCATTTCTTCCTTTATAGTAATTTCTCTTCTTTTTAGGTTTGACACCTTAATTAAGCAAATTATTGCTCGTTTTAATGCTAAATTTGCACAGTACTTTTCATGGAAGGAAAAAAAAATGAAAATAGATATAACAACACAGCGTTTTTCATCCAAATAGAGGACTATCCCAACGATATGGGACAGAGGGATAGAGGACTATCCCAAATAGAGGACTATCCCAACGCAAAAATAGAGGACTATCCCAAGAATCAATTGTTGGGATAGTTGGACTATCCCAACAATCAATCAGCTTAATGTAAATGACTCTGCAATTTTTGGTGTACAATAAGCAATTGTAATTACTGGACTGTGCCCAAAGCACTTATTTAAACCTATTGCAACTGATTATTTGCTGACTTTGCCTCAGAGCTCAATAAATTAAAATTCATATTTATATGTATATTTATAAATCAATATTCAATAACAAAGTAGTAGATGCCAATGATGTTGGAACTGCATTGACAAGATGGCCACAAATTGCACTGCGAGCACTCAGGTTTTTGAAGATCCCATGGAAGACCTAAGCGGGACTATAATGATGTCATTTTAGCACGAGGTTGATGGCATCACATGGGAGAAAACTGGTATTCAATAGAATGACCAGGGCTTAGAGCGGCAGCAATAGCTACAGTTGTTGGAGTATTTCTTCATTTTTGTAGGCTTTGATATTGAGCATTGTTCTCTGTTAAATGTGATGCTAACGGATTTTTTCCTCTGCTTCCGTCAGGGAGAAGAATCCCGCAGAATCCATCATTTCCAATATGAAGCGAGCAACCAGTTCACGGAGACTGTTCGGTGTCGGCTCGCGTGACGTAATCGAGCCCGTACTGTCCTGTAGAGGCGAAATAATATCCCTGCGAGAGGAATCGTACACTGTCGTAGGTGGAATCTGTTGTTTTTCCGATGATTTTGGAATCAAAGGACTCTCCGCCGAGCGTTTAGCCAAGCTACTTTTCCGGAAACCGGAAATGATACCTCGTAGACTTCGTGAACTTGCCGTGGTGGTGTCGTTGAAGGTCGGCGCTGGGCTGTCATTAGTCTTGCGGACGAGGTCCATGACATCAGGTTGGTTTGTTGTCTCTCTTGGACTGTTTGTATTGGGAACATTTGCCCAAACTCTGACAAAAAACATTCACTGTTATTAAACTGCTGAGGCTCAAGGAAATTCAAAAGTGAAAATAATTCACTAATATTATTCTGCAACGGTGTACCAGAGAGAAGAACTCGATGCTCGGTGTTCAACAGTCTCAAACCTTCCAGTAATTTACAATTCTTGTTTTTCAGTCTATGAGCTTCGTCAATAACACACAATCTCCATGGGAAACTTCTCAGTTCAACACAATCAGTAATAATAACTTCAAAAGTAGTGATTAAAACGTGAAACTTAAAAGCATCCTTCACTCTTTTCCCATTTTCATCCTTAAAATACAGCTCATATTCAGTAATCATATTTCTACGCATTTTTTCATATATTTTACTACTGTCGTATTTTCTTTGATACCTCCATATATTCTGTACTGTTCGTCTGTATGGCCTGGTACTAGTCCTTCAATACTTGGCCAAATACGTGGTCTACAGAATAATGCTATTCAGTAAGTTTATAGAATATTGAATGGAATTTGATGAGTTCAATATATAGTTATTTTAATACACTGCACGCAGCTGGATTGCGTGATTTTCATACACTGGGTTTTATGTACAAGATCGTAATGGGTTGCAAGTTTTAATTCTGACTGCTTTACAGGAGTATTTCGTGAGAGGCCTAACGGACACGAGGAGATATTGAAGTTCCTCGTTTAGTTTCATCACCCATTTATAAGTTAAAAATACATGATTTTTTCTAATTTTTCTGAATTACTGAATTAGGTCTCCCCGTCAACTCCCCCAAAGAGAGCAGATCTGGTCTGGTTATGTCAATCATGTTCCTAGGACTTGTGCTTAATCTTCCTACCAAGTGTCATACCTATCTCTCCACTTTAAGGGTTTTCCAAGATTTCCAGTCCCCCCTCCCCCCAATGACACTGGATCTGGTCAGGATCTAAAACAAGAGGATTCACAAGGAACTTCTAAATATCAAATTTCATTAAGATCTGATCACTTGTTCATAAGTTAAAAATACCTTATTTTTCTAACTTTTCCAAATTATCACACCATAAGTTCTCCAACTTCTTAGAATTCTTTTTAATGATCATTTTTACGAAAACATATTGTTTTATCCTCTGATAAGAACAGGTTTTTCTCTCAAGAAAAATGCCAAGAATCTTTCAATTTCTACACAGTGTTTTCCAAAATAATGTTGTTAAGCGACGAAATGATCTTTTTTTGAAATTGTCAACTTATTCAAGTTATTATTTTCAGATGATCCTTCAAAGCAGTATAATCCAGATAATTCAATCAGGATTCTTAATAATGATCTGAAGTTGCCTGCTTTCTTTTGAGTAGTTTCATTAATCTGTAAGATTCCCAAGTCTTTGTGTCCACATAATCCTGACCTTTTTGGTCTTTTCTCCTATTTTCTAAAATGAGGGAAATTGTTCTCAGGCTCGTGACTTTTGATAGGTAAGACTAATCTTGATGAAAGTTATATATTTATAATCAGCATTAAAATGCATCTTTTTTATGTAACGATTGGTATCAAAATTCCATTTTTTAGAGTTTCGGTTACTATTGAGCCGGGTCACTCCTTACTACAGTTCGTTACCACGAACTGTTTGCTTTTGACTATTAATATTAAAATGGCCATATTTCCTGGCAATTTTGCATATTTGCTCAGAATAATAATTCTTAGCCAAGAAACCGTCTGTGTTTCATTGTTGTTAATGTCATTTATAATCAAATTTACTTGGGGGAATAGTAAAATGTAATATTGGTTGTGTATTTCATGATGAATAAATTTTATCTTATCTACCTCAGAAACTGTTATTCTCCGGCATTTCGGCGCTAGTTGAGCGAAAATTAATGTTTTGAGGCACAAATTTGAGGAACGGGGTACTTTGCTGTGGAATTGCGAATTTTTTTGAACTAACGTTGTAGGGAGAAGCTACAGCTACAACCTAGTAGCTGAACCACGGCCCATAGTAGCCGAAATCTAAAGGTGTGACTTGCTAAAAGATAACAAACCGTGAATTAGTCTAGTAAGAGATTCACCCGGATAGTTCCACCGTTTACTCAAGCCAAATTAATCAATCACTTGCCTTGTTAGTCCGCCTAGGTCATCTATTTCTAAAACTACTAGACACCGACATTATATTTTCTGCATATAACATACTTCACCGTCGGTCCAGTTTTTTGCTCATTCACCAGTTCTTCAGGGACTTCATGTATGTGATCACCTGTGTGCCTCTTCGGGAATGATTTACTAGCTAGGACATGTGCACATATCTTGCTCTTGTGGGAAAATGAGGCTGTTATTCTCGTATAGACTGTCTTCTGTCACCTCGACTATAAATCAAGGCAGATTGACACGGTATCTGTTGAAGAGATTTCGTCATTGATTAAATTCTTAATGCTTTGGACAGCAGCTCGTATGAGTGTTTATGGAATTCCATGCAGGTCATTCGCAATTTACACGGAGTCTTTGACTTATACCATATTGATCTTGCCGAAGAGTATGTCTATCAACTCGTTTTTTTCTCAAATGCAAGCGACTCTGTAAAGCTTCAGGTCGCCATACTGAAGGCAAAAAATGAAAAGCATACAAGCGCTAATATTTGGGATGAAATGGAACATAGAGCTATTACGAAAGAATTGTTTCTTTTGCCAGCTTTGCTGGAACTGCAACTAAATCAGGAAAACGAAAAAGGTTTGGAGAAGGCCCTTCAATTACTTCAGTATATGGACGGGAGGTTTGAAGATATGCAAATGGAATTTGTGCCCTATTTACGTTCTTATCTTAATGCTTGATTAACTAAATTGATATACTTGATTTTTCATGAAATTAAATTTAGTGATGTATAATTGCTTATCAGCTATTGTAGAGAATGGGAAACAGGTCATTGTGCAGGCGGGTGGGGATGCAAGATGCCTAAAAGAGCACATTTCATTGATCAAATTGTATTACTTTTCATTAGCCTGAAATAAACACAAACAGGGGAGAGGGGGAATTAATCTCTTGTCTCACTGCCTTTAAGAAAAGCTATTTAAGAAAGCTTTTTACCCAATTTTGACATTATACTCCGATTCAAAATACCCCTTTAATCCCTCTAGATGCTTGGTTGATTTTTCTAACAAATCCCCACTCCTGAGCCAACTCCTGCACCAACTCCTGCACCTTCGCCAGGGCCAACACCATCTCCCACTCCTGAGCCAACACCATCACCTACCTTAGGACCAACACCATCACCTACCTCAGGACCAACACCATCGCCCACTCCTGAGCCCACTCCATCACCTACCTCTGGACCAACACCGTCACCCACTCCAGGGCCAACGCCATCTCCCACTCCTGAGCCCACTCCATCACCTACCTCAGGACCGACACCATCACCCACCCCAGGACCAACGCCATCTCCCACTCCTGAGCCTACATCAGCTCCAACTCCTGGCCCTACACCCTCACCTACACCAGGACCAACCCAAGCAACTACATTGTAGCTGTAGTTTAATTGAATTATTAATTGGTATTTTGGTTAGGTTGGAATAGGTGGTCTAAGGTAGTCTGATTGCCTATTCTTCAGTCATTGGCAAATCCCAAATTGTCATTTTAACATCCATGGTCAGACGCTATTTCCTATAAAAAAAAAATTGTAAACTGAAATGAATTTCACCCCACTATCTGAAAAACTGGTATTATCTTTATTTTATTAGAACTAATTAAACTTCACTTCTCAACAGAACTTGAGTGTGGTGGCTATAAGACACAAGTACACATTCTTTGTTTTTTAAGTTTGAATAGAATGCGTGTAAATGAAAGTTTTTGAACTCTACAAGTTAACTTGATCTTATGTAATTTTAACATTTGTTTTGCTTCTTTAAACTCAATCAAAATACCCCACTCCCACTAAAAAAAAAATCACGAAAGAGTAACTGTGACGCAAAAGCACGCATATAATTTTCCTTTGTTTATGTCCCCCTAAACGCGTAGCCCCTACCATTACCACAAAGCCTTGGGGATTTGCTTATAGTTACTTATGATTTTTACGCAATTAATCTCCTTTTTAAATTTCCCTTCCCTCGGAATAATTTTTTTGAACCCAATGTTTTAAGAAATTGCCCCGTGTTAAGAATTGCAGATCTAGAGCCTAAATTATGGCTTGAAGGATAGCGTTTGAATTAGTCGAGACTGTGCTTAAAGTTCAAACTGGGCAATAATAAAGTGTACTAGTATTTCGATTGTCCATGATAAGCAAATTTTAATCACGACTTGGCATCAGTCCAAAAACAATTAAGCGAAAAAGGTATATCCACAGAGAAGTTCAGGATAAACACAATTATGAAATGATCCGCACTGGCTGAATGAATGCAATGAGAATAAATAATAGCTTATCTTTGAGTGGGGCAAGTAATCTAGTGATTTACAAGTAATTGCAAGTAATCCAAATATTTCAATGCACGACTCAGATGATAGTAGTACTGAATATTAACTCAGAGCTGAAATCCATAAATAATCCTTAAGCCGTAATATTGTAGAAAAAAACATTGCATGCATTCAAGTTGTCAAAAGTTTTCAATATCTAAGGAACAGCTTAAGGTATTAAGTTGAAACTTGCAGAGCGTGTTAGACTAACCAAAAGACATTGTTTGCATGCTACTACTGCTGATATTGCTAGAGCTACTGTTACAATAACTATAACTATTACTGCAACACCAAGTACCTATGATGAGACTAAAACTGTAACTAGTTGTGACTGCAGCAACTAGCAACTGAGACTACCAGCAGCAGCAACTAGTTCTGACAGTAACTTTTACTATTTTTGACTAAACTACTAGTAACAACAGCTACATGCAACCGCGACTACTTGTCGCTGTAGATTGGTTCTGAAGTCTTGCATAATTTGTATTTTACCGAAAGGTGTGACTATAATTTTACCCAGGCATCAAAGTCTGCTAAGACTAATTAAGAAGCAGTAAATGTGTTTTAAAATTGAGCAAATTAAAATCGAACAATTTGAAAATATAGCATGCAAGAGAAACGTTGGACAATGTTTTTAGATTTGGTAAACTCATAATTTCTAAGGCTTAATTACCTCATCATGAGTAATAAAAATCAAGGATTTAAAAATTAGCTAGTTCAAATTTTAGGTTTGTAATAACTTAATTTGAGAGGCTGTGTTTAACTTAATTGAGCGTAGGAAGCTGTTGCAGCCCCAGGAAGCCATTGTAGAAATTAGAAATTAAAAAGTTAAAACATTTTAAATGTATTTTTTTTATTTAAATTTTATAATAAATAACCGAGTCAAACTCAGAACGAGCAAAAATTAACATGAGTGAGGTTGACAACCCCCATGCCTTTTCAAGACCAGAGCATAATTTGCACTTTGTAGAAAATGAAATATATTTAAAATGTTTTCACTTTGTTTTTAAATCTTTACTATTTTTTACTAGACAAGGGGAAGTCCCCCCTTGCCGTTCAATTACAGCGCGAGAGTCTGGTGCCCTTTTTAAGAGTAACAAGAGACTGGAGGGCAAGCAGCCCTTCTCTCAAGCCCATTCATTTTCCCAACAAAAAAAACTTGAATTTTGTATTCAAAATTTCCAAAACTCTTCCTTTTGTATTGAGTATATATGATTTTGTCGTATCTATCATTCTGAGTCCGTTACTTTATTTTGGTATTATCAGAGCAACTACGGGACAATGATACAGAATTACGTAAAAAAATAAACATATAAAACCATAAAAAAACTAAAAAGAAAAAAGAAAACGATCAAACCAAATAAAAAAACAGTCAAGCTAAAAATTATTTTTGTTACAGAAATCTATTTACTTTATTTGGAAAAAAAACTTGAATTTTGTATTCAAAATTTCCAAAACTCTTCCTTTTGTATTGAGTATATATGATTTTGTCGTATCAACCAGCAGGTCAACCGAGGCCCCCTGCCCCACCACGCGTGCCAGGTCGTCGCGCGGAACCGGCGAGGCGCTGGCAAACAGCACCGCCTCGATCCGCCGCATCCATTCCCGCCAGCGCAGCTCCGGCGGCAAGTCGGCCAACTCGCGGTCAAGTTCAGGTTCGGGGCGATCCTTGGCCATTGCTCAAACCCCATAGAGCCGGAATGTATCGCGGCCCGTCAACTCCCGCACTGCGCCGAGCTCGACCAGCCTGTCGCAGAGCCGCCGCGCGGCGCGGTCCGGCAAGGGTAGGGCCGAAGGCGCCACGGCATCACGGGTCAGGAAGATCCCGACGGCCTCCCCCGCCGGTCCTCGTCGGCTACACCAACGCCGGCAAGTCGACCCTCATGAACCGCCTGACCGAGGCCGAGGTCTTCGTCGCGGATCAGCTCTTCGCGACCCTGGATCCGACCACGCGTAAAATTCAGGTGCCCGGGCTTCACGATGTGGTGCTGGCCGATACGGTAGGTTTTGTGAGCCTGTTGCCGCACGCGTTGGTGGAGGCATTTAAGGCGACGTTGGAAGAGGTGGCCAAGGCTGACCTGCTTGTCCATGTGGTAGATGTTTCTGATCCGGTCCGCGAAGAACGGATCGAGCAGGTACAGTCGGTGCTGAATGAGATTGGCGCCGGTTCTGTACCGCAGATACTGGTCATAGCGTCAGCAGCTCGTCTGGTCGATCGAGTCCACCGACGAGAACAACAACCCCGTGGTCCGCCCCGGCCCGACCGCCGTGGCGCTCACCGAGTGTGCCGAGCGCATCCACTCGGAGTTCCCCGACGAGACGAAGGTCATCGTCAGCGCGGACCCGGAGATCGAGTTCGAGCACCTCGTGGGCACGATGGACGCCCTGCGAGGCACCGAGACCGAGCCCTTGTTCCCCGACGTCATGCTCTCGGCGGGTGTGAGGTAGCGGTGGCCGAAGAGAAGCAACAGCCCGCCTCGATGGCGGAGGTGAAGCGGATCATCCGCAAGAAGCTTCGCCGGCAGCCCGAGCACAGCCCTCAAGCCCAGGCTATCAAACCCGCCAAAGAGCCAGCTTACTATTACACCAAAATCAAATCTCAACTAGAGAGGCCAATCACAAAGCGGCAGAAAAGAAACTGGGATTATCAATATGAAATGTATCCGGAACGTTCATCATCTTATAAATATGACTCGTCGTCATTTTATAATCCAACAAAAGCCCCTTCTTATCGTTACGAGCCGAATTACTACTTCGAAACTTTTACACCTTACGACTCAGTCAAAAGACGAAGACAAAAGGATTACTACACAACCTCGTCATCTTCATCGCGTCCATCATCGAAAAAGAAACGTAAATATTTGAAGTATGACTCCGACTTCGATGTTAAGTAACAGACGATCGTTGGGAGCATTCATAAAAACCATTCACAAAAGCAGAAGAAATCAGGTTAAAAGGGCAGAGCATCTTAAAATTTCGGGTGATAATTTTGCTCTCAAGGTGTGACATCTCTGAACTTAAAGATGCAATTAGCTCAGCAGCGATATAAAGATCATCATGATGTACCTACCCCTATAAAAATTTGAAAAAAAGGAAAGATTAAACATTTATTTGCAGGTATATTAAACCGGATACAGGTTTTTTTTTTTTCTCCAAAAATTGTCTGATATCTGCAGGCTTACTGATCATTTTGATCTGAACAATTTGGGCATAAACTACTACCACTAAAAACACACGCCAGTCCTTTTAAATCAATCCATCGATTCTTAGAATTTTGCTAGAGCTATATGAGCTCTTAGCTCTTCTGACCTCGTCACAAGTGCCATATGAGCTCTTAGCTCTTGTTCATTAATATTAACTAAATGGTAAAGAATGTTTTTTGAAGGTGTTGTGTTTTAAAATTCACTTTGACAAAAGTGAGCTAGTTTTTACTGGCTAGTTTTTACTTTTACTCTAGTTGTTACAGCTAGATTTTACTGGCTAGTTTTTACAGTGGGAATGCTTTGGTTTTTTACGATGCGTCTACTGACTTGGGTGGTCATACTTTCGTTTGGCTATGTTTTGTAGCAAATCACGCATGTTTTAATTTCAAATTGGCTGCATAATTATGTTCCAAGAGCTTTTTTTTCATTGAGTACAAAAAGCAATTATTAACACAAGACTAGACTTTAGACGTTAGACAAGATGCTGCCATGTTTGTCTAGTTTTAAACTTGTTGCCAACCAAATTTCTTGCACGCTTCCCTTTAAATGGGCAATACAACCACAACTAAAAACTTGAAAAATAAATGCATGTTCCTTAATAGTATAATCATCGCTGCCATTATTTTTGTTACTATTAGAATATTTTATTACCGTAACAACATAAATACCCACAAAGACAATCATTTTTGTCAGTAAAAATATCCATATGTAAGCAAGAAAGGTCTAGCACCCTGAACTCGCAAAACCTCTTAAAATTCCTTCATTTTGCTCACACTTTCATCTAATTCATTTAAATCATCAGCATAATCTAAGTGCAAGAGAGTTTTTCCTCTTCATTTGATTCCGTGGTTTCCAATTGCCTTTCCTGTGCTCCTTAAGAACTGATTGGTTTTCAACTCATTGATTACCTAATAATGTCCCCTTATTAGTGTTCAGACCCTGTTCGGGTCGAAAGTGTGGTTCTATGGCAGAAATAGTCACAAATAACACCTTGCAGTGGCACTATCTATTTTCTTACTTAAAAAGGGTACTCAAAATCTTCCGTCCAAATGAGCCTTTAACACCCAACGGATGAAGTTTATGTTAATGTAGCAAAAATTTTGTTTTAAGGAATATTTGTTACGTTTTTACGAGTTGGACCAAATCTAGGGGGTTTGATCCAAACCCCCCTCCCCCGCTTAGATTCAGCTTCTTCTGTAGGCGATTTCTTATTTCCTTAGATGGAAGAAAAAATTGTATAAAATAAAATATCCGGTGGGAGAGCAAAGGATTTGTCTTCAGAGGCTTTAAATAACAGGGACAGCAAAACTGAAATCGTATTTACTCAGCCATGTATATGTATATAAAGTCATGTATATCTATTTACACCTATATATATCTTAAAAGCTTAAGAAAACTGGGAGTTCAATTTTTAATGGTTAAACCCCTAAAAGTGTATTGCCCCCCCCCCCCGCCTCCCATGTGCTACCAAAATTTGAAAGTACCTCCTGCCTTCAAAGAAGTACAATCGAGGACTATCAACGCGTGTAAAATGCACAATAAACTTCCAATAAAGAGTTCTAACTTGGTTACAAGGTATAAAACGAAAATGTTAGCAGTGTGGAAAAAAAGCATAAACATATTTGTTGTTATTGTTTTGGTTCATGTATTTACATGCAAGTTGATTTAGGAGGACTGTTGTCAGCCTATTATTTTTTGTGTCTCCCAAGATTATTTCATCTCTCCTATAATTGTCTATTTTATCTTTCCGGTCGTCCATTGTAGGGTGGATTTTGACTTCTGTTGTCCTATTAGTTTCTGTACAGTTGTGTGGAACTTCCTTGGATCACTGGCTGACAACTTAGCGAAAATTTGGTGTCCATCCAGACGCCTAGCTTGCTTTAGTAGTTTGACTGCTATGTTTCTCTTCTGTTTATATTCGTCAGAGTGTGGCTTTGTCTCATAAAGCCTGTATCGCTCTTCCATTGCCTCTTTAATTGTTGGGGTAACCCATGGTTTATTCTGTGCCCTAATTTTATCGCTTTTCAGAGAAGAATCGTTCATACTCTCGAATCGTTTGTTCATAGATGAGTTGGTCATGCTGTTTGCGTCTGTTTTCGAAAAAGACGAAAGCTATACAAAGAATTGTTTTCGAACACAATTTTCTGGCACATAAGGCTGGCCTCTACCCCCTTCTTTACTGGACCTAAAATTTTATTCCTATCGCCTTAAGAATCAAATTATGAAGCTTAAAATGAAAGTAAATGTTTCTTACTTTTTGAAAGTAAAAGCTTAAAATGAAAGTAAAATGAAAGTAAATGAAAGTAAATGAAAGTAAAAGTAAAATGGTTCAAAATAAAATAATGGTGTCTCTTTTATTTTGGTATTTATATTTCATTTTCACTGTTGACTTGTTTTCTTCTATTCTGTGTAAATATGCTGGATATTTTCCTTCCCCCCCCCCCCTTCGCACCCCCATACCCGCCCTCCCGCCACAAGAAAAAGTTCTGAGCATGGCCATTGGGATTATATATCAATTTCAACCTTCCCCTCCCCTCGTCTCTCCCTTAGAGCTAATTCTGTATCTGTCTGAGAGTTGGGTTGTTTTGGTGTTAAATTGCACCCTTTGAGGCTCCTTCTCTCTCTCTAACTACAAAACAATCAGAGAACATTGTAGAAGTTTAAAGCCCTTATATGCAAATGTTTGGAATTGTACAAACAACAAGGAATTTACCTAAGACAGTGAATTTTTTTTAGACCTTCAAAATATTTTGGCTCTATATCCAAGAGCCGTCCACAGTAGATTACGTATATAAATATGATAAAATCTTGCTTTATTGGGATCTGATGATGAAAGCTGGGGATGGAATTTAGTTGACAATGATTTATTTCATAGTGGTGAGGTGCAGGGGAATTATCCCCAGTTCAACAATCCTCCCAAATATCAGGTATGTATATTATAAATGGTAAACTAAGCTTAAGATTTGTAGAAACTCAATTACAGGAAGATTTTTGAAGCAATGCATACCTTCAAGGCTATACTTTGGATTTTTGTTTAAAAAATAATGACATGTAACTTCCTGATCATTCAGAAACTTGGTCAAGGATGTTCAAAAGATCGTTTTACTGGCATATTTTAGCTTTAATCCATTTACCAAAGGAAATGGCTCTCTGACAGTTTTATTATTGAAAAAGTGTTATTTTCTCCTTGGCCAAAAACATTAAAAGTTTCAGAAAATAACCGAAGGTTCAGAGGTTTCCCTTTCAAAGCTGCCAGCCTATCCCCCCTCCACAAGCTTAGACTTGAAATAAAAATAGTCGAAAAGATCCTCGTGCCTGCAAGTCTGCGTGGCAAAGAGCCTGAGCTACTGATGAATTATGAAAGCTTGCCATCCTTCGAGTAAACTTACATTGAGTATGTATATCTGAGCAGAAATAACTGGGGCAACAATAATGAGGAACACACGATGGAAAAACACCCGAAAATAAATAATCAATTTTTTTTACACTAGTCGTCCTTATTGTTGGGGGTTTGCTGGGGAGACTGAGGATTTTCCAATAATTTATTTTCCCTAAGTACTTGGTGCTGCGATGGTAATATTATTTTACGTATTGCGTATTACGATAGCTTTACGTACGTATAAATAAATATAAATGGGGAGCTGATATCCTTGTTGTAACAATTGATAAATGTTTGTTTCGTTTTTTTTCAACTTCCGGTTGGCAGTGGCGTAGTTTCGTAATCAAGTGAAAATGACAATGAAAACTAAAAAATGATCCATATATTACTATAAAGGCAAAGATATACTAAAGGAAATTGACCTATTTCTCTCGATAGTTAAATTATGCAGGCTTATCTTAGTTTTATATGGATTTTTCTTTTTTTGTCGCCATCTTCATAATTATTTACGAACAACGCACTCTATAAGCACGTTTTTGTTGTCGGTGTAATTGAATGGAGCTTCCAGAATTTCTTCTCTATGCTCCAATTATTACAGACGTTTCAATTGGGTGTGTTGGATTAGAAATGATTTTCTTCCGCTCTTTTTTCAACAATTTTAATTCAGGATTGCTGTCAAACTAAGCGTAAAACTGTACGTCAAACTTGGTGTTTATAACATCTTGTAAATGTCAAGGGGTTAATCAGCCTTGTTACTGGATAGAAAATTGTGGCTCTCTTATAAACGATCCGACATTACTAACAAAATAACACTCCCTCCAACTCCCCCAACGTCGCCGGATCCGGTCGGGATTTCAAATAAGAGCTCTGAGATAGGATATCCTTGTAAATATCAAATTTCATTAAGATCAGATCACCTGTTCATTAGTGAAAAATATCTCATTTTTTCCAATTTTTCCGAATTGACCGTCCCCTAACTTAACCGCCCCCCCCCCCCGATGGTTGAGTCGGGGAAACGACTACGTCTAATCTAATTGGGTCTGGTTTATGATACGCCTGCCAAATTTCATCGTCCTAGCTTATCTGGAAGTGCCTAAACTAGCAAAACCGGGACAGACTGACAGACCGACCGACAGAATCTGCGATCGCTATATATCACTTATCACTCCTTCGTAAGTTAAAGATGCGTCATTTTTTCTAATTTTTCAGAATTACCCCCCCCAAATAGAGCGGATACCTTCCAATTACGTCAATCATGTATCTAATACTTCTGCTTATTTTTCGCACCAAGTTTCATCCTGATCCCTCCGATCTAAGCGTTTTCCATGATTTTAGATTCTCCCACCCCAAACTCCCCCAAATGTCACCAGATCCAATCGAGATTTAAAATAAGAGCTTTGAGACACGATATCCATCCAAATATCAAATTTCATTGAGATCCGATCACCCGTTCGTAAGTTAAAAATACCTCATTTTTTGTAATTTTTCAGAATCAACCCAACCCCCCCAGTAAAAACGTTTAAACGCAAACTCTATACAAAAACAAAGTATAAAGAAAAGAAAAAATTATATGTCCAATGTTCAGCTTTTATTTATCATAAATTAAGCAATGAAGAGCAAATGTTCAATCACGTGCTGGTACAACGACCGCTGATATTTCTTCCAAATAATAGAGGTGAATATTTTAGTGGTATCATTCCAGTTTTACTATACGAAGGAAAGGAATTCTTTATTTTATCCACTGATTTTATTGCTAAATGTTTTCTTTTTATCTCGTGGTGTTGACTTTGAAATAGTTGACTACTTGTTATTCTGGATTTGCATCTTTGCCGTAAAAAAAAAAAAGGAAAAAACTAGCAAGGCGGTTATGTGGGGGAACTTTCCATGAAGGAATTTGTCATAGGGGAAGAAAATTTCCATGAAGGGGCGCAGGATTTTTAGCATTTTTTCAAGAACAATGAAAAAATAAATATGAAAAAGTTTTTTCAACTGAAAGTACGGAGCAGCATTAAAACTTAAAACGAACAGAAATTATTATGCATTTGAGGGGTTCACCTCCTCCTAATATCTCGCTCTTTACGCTAAAGTAATTTTATTAATTTCTACTATTTACTCTACGGCCTCTGTGTTTCAGGGGTCATTCTTAAGGAATTGGGACAAATTTCAAGCTTTAGTGTAAAGAGCGAGGTATTGACGATTGGGGGGTCATTTAAAAATTAATTGTTATTTCTTATCCTTTTTAATAAGTTTGAGTTGATAAAGCTGTCAAAAAGTGCCATATGGTACCCTAACAGCGCAATTTGTGTGAAATTTCTGGAATGGAAATAATAGAAAGCTAATTATGGGCTCGTTTATAAATTATTTTTTATATTTAATCGCTTCTCTTTTATAAACTAGGCTCAATAAGGCAATCATAAAGTTCCATAAGGCACCCAAAAGTGGCATTTTGACTATTTTTTTCTATTTTTTTTTAAATGAAAATAAAAAAAAAAAAAAAACATCTTGTCCAATGAAAAAACTCAAAAGACGAATATCGTAAAAAATTCCCCCATTGCTGCTATATTTTTTTTTTTGTAACTAGGAAGTTTTTCCTAGTCGCAATCCTTTTCTCGTCGCAATTCTCACTTCAAAATATAAATCCTAGGTCATGATATCTATGTATTTATTCTTCTGACTCATAGCTCTTATAATCTCTTTAAAAATAAATAAAATAAAACATTGGTGTGTTTGTGCTTGTTTATTGAACACTACTGCATATCAAACAGTCTGTGGTAACGAACTGTTGTAAGGAGTGACCCGGACCCACTTCTTTTTTATCAAAATCCCCGATCAAAACTATAACAAAGCCATTCAGCCAAAAAAGAATAAATATGAAAATTTCGTTTTAATTATTCCTCGCTCGCTGACGCGTGACTACAACCCGCGTGGCGCGGTCTGTTCCGGCAACCCATCGGGGTTCGGATCGCGCGTCGGATGGGTGCTGTCGGACTCCGGTTCGTCGTCCAGTTGTGCGAGGATGTAGACCGCAAGGGCTGCGATGGCAATGATTCTGCCTTTGAGTATCTGCAGAGGCTCAGCGTGATATTCAAAGGCGTCGCCGTCCAAGGTTGTGCTGCCGTAAAAGTAGCGGTTTGTGCGCACTTTAGCCCAGGCGGAATAAATTCCGAGGGTCAGGATGCTCAGCGTCAGGTTGACGATCCAGATCCGGAAGTACTCTGAACCTTCACCGTTGAACACCAAGCGAATTATGCTCTGGCCTTTGGAAGGCATAGGGGTTTTGAGCCCTACTCATGTTAATTTCTGCTTGTTTTGAGTTTGAATCGGTAAGTTATTGTAATTCCTGTTTGTTTGGGTTTCACTTATTTATCGACGCTGACGTGGGGTAGTTTTATGCTTGGTAGATTATTTGTTTTTATTTTTGCTCATTTTTGGTTTAATTGAGTTCTTTACTTTTCTTTGAAAAAATTATTTTGTGAAAAATTTTGTTTTAATTAATTTCTGTTCAATTTTATATTGAAATAATCTTTTCAAGGAAAAAGATAATAATAGTTTAAATATTTTCGGATTTTCTTTGAGAATTTTTAGTTTGGAAGAACACTAAGTCACTAAGGCTAGGAATAAGTGAAGATGAACAGGTGACATTAGGTAATGAAAAGATTGATCAGGTTAGGAGCTTCAGTTAACTTGGTAGTATTATTAGTAAAGATGGTGGGAGCAATGAAGATGTTAAAAGTAGAATAGCTAAGGCTCAAGGCGTTTTTTCACAGTTAAAAAAAAGTTTGGAAGAACAGAAAGATAAGTCTGCAAACCAAGATTAGAATAATGGAAGCTATAGTGATGGCAGTGGTCAAATATGGTTCTGAAGCATGGGCACTCCAAAGAGCAGATGAAAATTTACTAGATGTTCTCTAGAGAAATTGTCTATGGATTGTTCTGGCGGTTTGAAAAGCTTGAACCACTACTAATTTGTCCCAAATTATTCTCTACTAATTCAAAGTCTTCTTATATTTTGCGAGAAACCTTTTACAGTTATGAAAACCAATTTTTCAAGCTTAAATCTGCTAGTTTAAAAAAGAATGCCTTAACTCTTGACTTTGATTGGTCACTCAAATGTTCTGTGCTTTCGAATTGAACGATGCTCAAATAGAGAAATTATGAAAGGCATGTATAAATGTTACTGTAGCCATGCGTAATTTAGGTTTTGTCGACGAAAGTGTGTAGTCTGGGTGTTAGCTGGCTCCGAAGTAGTAATGGCCTAGTGCTCTATTTATCTTAAACTAGAGCAGTCTCGAATTTATGTCTTCATAAATTATATTTGCTTTCCTTAAATAAACAGCAAAAACTTTTTCCTCTCTATGAAAATAACTATAAGTTTCGAATTAAATGAAAGAACCCCCTAATCTGGAAAAAAGGGGTAAGAAGTTTCTTTACTACCGAAAGATGAAGCCGACAATAAGCAACGCTCTCATTAAAAATTCTCATAAAGAAAGATAACGATCAAAAATGAGATTTTTAGAGGTCAAATGAAAATACTGAACCGAGACAGAAAAAAGAAGTCTCGAATTTATGTCTTCATAAATTATATTTGCTTTCCTTAAATAAACAGCAAAAACTTTTTCCTCTCTATGAAACCCTACTGTAGAAATTTCAAGCTCATATTCACAAAAATGTGGAATTTTGTATTTTTTGCCAGAAGACTGCATGGATGCTTGTTGATTTGTTTTTTGTTTTTCTTTCCCCTGGGGTTATCGTATGGACCCACTGGTAATAGAATTTTGCGAGAAAGCTCATTCTAAAGGAAATAAAGTTCTAATGCTAAAGTTCTAAAGTTCTAAGTTCTAAGTCTAACTAGAGGGCACCTAGGCCCCCTCCCACGCTCTTTTTCTCCCAAAGTCACCTGATCAAAATTTCAAGATAGCCATTTTGCTCAGCATAGTCCTAAATCCTAATAATTATGTCATTTGGGACGACTCAATCTCATTCAATGCTTTTCCTATGCCCCGCCTCCTAAAATAAATTTCTATATATTTAAGAATTGTTGTCAGGTGTAACGTAAAACACCAAAATGGACGGTTTATACGGATAACGCGTTGGAAGCCGTTCTCTCGCCAGACGTTTGTGCCAAATAGGGATTGATTTAACTAGAATAATAATAGCCAAATAAAGTAATTTATTAAGTCTTATCAGATGTGAAATACTGGTAGAATTTAGTAAGAAGAGTTATGACTCAATTAACCCCTTAGAAGCAGATCAAGCATTAATAGCTCACTCGAATAAAATAATAAAAACAAAACATTGAAAGAGTATGGAAAGAATGAAGATCAACCGTGATCTGCCTTCTGGCAAAAATAAAAAAATTCCACATTTTTTGTAGATAAGAGCTTGAAACTCCTACAATATGGTTCTCTGATACGCTGAATATGATGATGTGATTTTCGTTAAGATTCTATGACTTTTAAGGGGTGTTTTCCCCTATTTTCTAAAATAAGGCAAATTTTCTCAGGCTCGTAACTTTTGATGGGTAAGACAAAACGTGATGAAACTCATATATTTAAATGCAATTCTTCTGATATAGCTATTAGTATCGAAATTCAATTTTTTTGAGTTTTGGTTGCTATTGAGCCGGGTCGCTCCTTACTACAGTTTGTTAAAACAAACTGTTTGATACAAATCTTCCCACATAGTCACGGCGAATGACCAAACGTCACTTTTTGTGGTATATTTTCGCTAAAATAAGATCAATTTCTTCAATACACAAATTATCATCTGGTTGTATAAGTAACCTACGCAAGAGGGGCAAAGAAGTCTCTTAGACTTTGTATTCTTCCTCCCAATTCCTTAACTCTATGGTTTTCCTAATATCCACGTCTACTTTTCTTATTATTCTTCCCTCTTGAAATAATAGCCCACTCTCTGAGATAAGCTTAGTGATAAATGGAAGCACAGAGGATCTAGGTATCTAGCATTACTGTGAACAGAAAAAAAAGGAAGAATTGGGGACCACTTTTAACTTTTGCAGGCAGAGTTATGATGCATACGATATTTGATGACGAGATATATTTGTACAAAATACCTATTGATTTCAGCAATAACAAAAACGTCATCTGTGGCTTTGAGGGTTGTAGGGGGTAGTAGCTCAACTCTTATTTGTGGTAATTTTTCTTGTTCTAAGCTTGTCTAGACCAATTTATATTTGTTATGGGTTTCAGTGATTCATTCCCAGAAATTTTGCTGAAACATTTTACGTTTTTTTTCCACTTGCTGTGAATTTACCTCGTTTTTCTTCATTGTCACATGTTGTCTCTTTTTGTCATACTTAGCCAAAATGGTCTTTGAAATTATTTAATTCATAATGACTAAAAAATTGGGATAGATATTGGACGGAGGGTAGGTCCTTTTGGAAAATCCATTGTCCCGTCCCCTTTCAAAAATTCATAAGAGCTATTCAATAGCTATTTTTGAAAAAAAAAGTATGTTAATGCTCCCATCTCATTGATAGCATTCATCTCCACTATCTGATGAAGAACCTAAGCCCATGGGTAGGCTACTAGATGTTGTAACACGGAGTGGCAAGAAAAAAACTTTTCTAGATAATTTGTGGAGCACTGTTTTGAGGAAAATCAAGTTTTTTTCTTATGTTTTAACTTCTGTATGGGGTTCCTGTATCCGAAGCCAAGGGATATAAAGACCTTAAAGGTTTGATTCAATCAACAATAATTGATTATTGACCAAGGGTTGTATACGGTTAAACCATCACCAAATACATAACCATTATACCAATCTTGGATATCTTGTTTATTGTATTTAGTATTGCGAATGCTTAGTAAATTAGTGGTTTCTTGTTCACTAAAACCAAAATATTGTGCATACTTTTTATTAAGTAAAGAATACACTTTCAAGTTATTAAGACCCGAAAATAAACTTTCTTTCGCTACTCGGACTATGCCAGTTAATACCGCCTTAAATAATGAACTATTGTCCTTTAAGGCTGCAGATAGCATGTTGCGAATAAAATCTACCGCTTCGTCGTAATAGCCTCTAATATAAGCTTCCTGGATTGGGTTAAGAGGGGCCCATATCCAGATAGTCAAGGGGCATGGGATATATAATAATTTTTTCTCCACATTATTAGGAGGGGGGCGATTGCCCCCCCCCCCCAAGCAACGCCATTGGGGGCTTAATTAGGGTTTTCCTAAAATCTTTATGTACTTCCCCTTTTTAAAAACATTTTCATAATCTTCAGTAACTTATTTCTAACGCCATAGCCACCATATTTAAGAAATTCACTTACCATACAATCAGTACCTGGAGCCTTTATTATTTTTTGTTCTTTTAGTACTTCAAATGAATCTTCCTTCACATTCAAGTTGCACAAAATTTTTTCATTCTCCTCTATATATTTTCCTGGCCTTCCATAAAATTACTTGCTCCAAGGAGTGTCCAATTAAACAGTTCGTGGTAACGAGCTCTAAGTAAGGAGCTTACTCCTTACTTACAAAGTAAGGGGCTTAGTTACAAAAACTCTAAAAAAAGAACTTTGACACCAATAGATACATCAAAAGAATCAAATTTGTGTGCTGATTTCAAATATGATGGTTTCATTACGTTTAGTCTCACCCTTCAAAGGCTATAAGCCGGAGGAAAATCGCCATATTCTCGAAAAGAGAGGAGAAACCCCCAAGTTACCATTATTTTAATTTTTGATTTGCTTATAAGCACCTTTTTGGGTACAGCAGCCGAGCTTGTGTGCCACTGAAAAATTTGGGATATATAGACACAGTATGGAACAAAATTGAAAAACACTATGCGCAGCACGTTGTCAAGCAGACGCATCAGAGATGCTTCAAGAATGGTTGATGGTATGTAGTAAGCTGAAACTTTCGGCATATGTTGAGGGAATCTTGAAGAAACCAAAGGTGCTATGTGCATACTGCTACTAAAGCTGCTGTAACTATTGCTACTACGCAAGCTAAGGGTATTGAGGTGAAGCTTTTAAGGGATACTTAGGCGGATGTTGAACTAAATCAAAACAAACCATGAGCATGTGGACTTTCAAAAAGGTGACAAAGCAACATCTGAAGAACAACTTATATTATTAATTGTGTTTTAGTTGCTGACTGAGTATCCAGAGTTTAATGAAAGCACTTTTGAGTACAACAACCTCAGCTAAATGATAAATTTTGTTTGTTTTACATGCAGTGTGGGTACCAGAAATCTAGTAAATGCACTTTTGACTACAACAAAATCAGCTAGTTGATGGATTCTGAATGTTTTAGTTACCGAGTGGATATAAGTTTTTTTTTTAAATAAAAGCAGTTATGAGTACAACAAACTCCGCTAGTTGATAAATCCTGTGTGTTTTACTGGCTGACTAAGTACCAAAAACTTAATGAAAGTACTTTGGAGTTCAACAAAATCAGTTAGTTGATAAATTTCATGTGCTTCACGCTTGTATAAGAATTCTGGTGAATTCCCCTAGTTTAAAATTTCACCTGAAAAATTTACCACCTGGGAACTTGTCTCCCCATAGAAAATTATTCCCGCGGTTGGATCATTTTGAGAAAGAAGGGGCATGGGAGAGGGCCTAGTTGCCCTCCATTTTTTGGTACTTAAAAAGGAATTTAGAACTTTTGAGTTCTGTTCGAATGAGCGCTCTCACGATATTCTATGGCCACTGGGTCGATGCGATCAACCCAGGGGAAATAGCAACAAATAAAAATAAAACCATGATCTTTTTTCTGGAAATAAGAAAACAAACAAACAGGTTCTTCCAACTGAAAGTAAGGAGCAACATTATGTCCCGTGGCAGTGTCAGCCATGTGCCGGTCTATGTCAGCGAGGTTCTTCGCGCCGCGCTGGTCCTCGATGCCTCCGCTGTCATCCTGTGCCACAACCATCCGTCCGGCGATCCCCAGCCAAGCCAGGCCGATATCGACATGACCCGGAAGATCGTTGACGCCTGCCAAGTGATGGAGATCACCGTCCACGATCATCTCATCGTCGGTTATGGTCGGGAGAAAGCCGCGTTCAGCATGCGGGCGGCGGGCCTCCTCGGCGCGTGAGGCCAGATCATCGACGCTGGGGTTGACGGAAATGGCGGATGCGATGCGGACGTGCGCTTGCGAGACAGTCGCAGCAACCTAAGTAACAAATGAATTAACCTATGAAAGTTGTTGTTTCCTACAACCTTGAATAGCCTTGAATTTGGGATTCCTTATTATTGCTTGTGTTCTAAAAAAAAAAAAAAAATAAGAGTATAAACAGCAACAGCATTTAAAATTATTTGAGAATATGGCAACCTTAATTTTATTTTTGGATTTTTGGTAGCTTGGTTTTGTAACGCTTGATGAGAATTATGATTTATAATACTTCTTTTTGGTAAATTATGTTCGTTTTAAGTTTTAATGGACCATTCATTTTAGTTTCTGTTCATTTACTGATTAATAGTAATTTCTTTCTTATTTAAGATTGACATGGTATTTTTTATAGATAAAAAACAAGTTTTTTTTTTAACTGAAAGTAAGCAGCGACATTAAAACTTAAAATAAATATAAACTATTATGTATAAGAGAGGGAACAACGCCTCGCTCTTTGCGCTAAAATTTGACTCTGTCGCATATCTACTTTTTATGGCACTTAGTATCTTCCAAGTGACATATAGCAATCGCAAATTCTCTCTGTCTGTCCCGGTTTTGCTACTTGAGGCACTTCCAGGTAAGACAGGACGATGAAATTTCGCAGGCGTAACAGGAACCAGACTAGATTAAATTAGAAATTTTCATTTCCCCGATTCGGCCATCTGGGGGGGGGGGAAGTGAGGGGACGGTTAAATCGAACTTGACCGTCACCCGGTCGCGGGGCGCGTCCTCGGGGTTCGCGCCCGCCAGCCGCCGGCCCGGGAACACCCGCCATGCGGGGATCCGGCTCCAGAGCGGCATGCCGGGATCCCGGTCGAGCGCGTCGGAATCGTCCGCGGCGTTGCCCTTGCCCTCGAATTCGACCTTCTCGACGCCCAGCACGGTCAGCGCCACGCGCTTTTCCTGGGGCTGGTCGGGCCAGAACCGGCTCTTGAGCGTGAAATCGAGGGTCACGTCGCGCTGGGCCGCGCTGGGCTCGACGCCCTCCAGCCACAATCGCAGCATCAGGCGCAGGCAGAGGACCAAAAACGCAATCGGCGCGAGCAGAAGAACAGGCCCACCAGGATGGTCATAATCGCTTCCATCAGTCGCGCGACCTTTCTTCAAGCGCCAGGGCAATCGATGTAATCGCACCTACGACGACGAGATAAACACCGATGTCGAACAGCAGCACCGTGGACAGCGCAAGCGTGTCGTTGAACAACGGCACATAAACCCAAAGGCCGGTCATGAAGGGAACACCGGCAAAGATCGACAATATGCCGGCGATCGTGCCGATCATCAGACCGAATCCCGCGATGCCCATCGGGTGAAAATACAGCGCCCGGCGAACGGGCGAGACACCACATGCGATGCCGTAGATCGCAAAGGCCGAAGCGGCGATCAGTCCGCCTCCCTCAAAATTTCCCCATCACACCCTTAACCTTAAAAGTGCGAGTAATATAGTAGTAGTAGTAGTAGTAGGAACAATAGCAGCATTCTATTAGTAGCGGCAGTAATTCTACTAGCAGTAAGTAATTATTGTGAATTGGTCAGTTGAACATCCTCTCATAAAGCCCTGGAAGTTTAGCCTGATACGATAATCTATTCCAAATAAATGTTTTGATACGTCCTTTCGCAGTATGAAGGTATACAGTTTTTTTTATTTAATTCAACTTTATCCTCAACAATTTCTCAAATTTTCATTTCAATATCCTCAGCCTTGGTAGTTCTCGCTATAGATGCTGCAGTTGTATTATTCCACGGAAAATGGCTTAGATGATTGGATATCAGTGACAATTTACCACGGACAATTACCGTTGGCATCTCAATACGTACACTGGGTTTATAAAGAAACACAGAAGACAGAATATAAGAATTTTGTTTGGAAAGTCTGGCAAATTTCCTTAGTGTAAAATTTTCAATGAAAAGTTCGTCCCCGAAAAACTCGTTCCATAGAAAAGATTCGTCCCACGAAAAATCTCACTGGTGGAAAATTCAGGCCCCCCACCACCAAAAATTATGGGATGGATCCAGGATTGCTGCACTAGAGCCTATCTTGTAAAATGTTTGATTCACTACACGGATGCTGCCAGAGGCTGAAAACGGTAAAGAAGCCCTGAGAGTTTTGAATCATAACAATCTTAGAAATCCTGATATAAAGAAGGACTGAATGTCTTTTAAAGAAAAATATTAGAAAAATACTGGGGTAAACAAGCGCTGACCCTCGTAGGTTTTTAAACATAGCACCCAAGGAAATCCTGATGTATCTTAGGTTTTTTAAAGAATCTATTAGGTAAACTCCAGGGAAATCTTGATTTAACGGGCACCCCGAAGGCTCTTTAAGGATTCTCTACTATGTAACATGCAAAAGTATACATTCCCTTTGACATAACAGACATCTGCGTCTCTTAGAAAACATTCCCTATGACGTAACATGCAAATACTTGCTGTCATTTTAAATTGTTCTCAAAACCTGCTCAAAAGAGATCATTACTATGAAACATCGAATGACAAAACTTTTGCTCAAATTGAGCATCTTTATCAGCAGAGACCCTTATTAAAGTGGCATTATCAGTTTTGAAAATAGAAGGAAACCAAAAAAGTGAAGTTTTTTTACCTCATTAGAAAAATGAAAAAAAACCTTGTCTCCTACATTTTTGTGAATTGGTGCTCCTGTTTTTCAGGGTTTTCTTTCTATTTCTCAAAAAGAGGAAATATGTTTGTGCTATAAGCATTTTACATGTAATAATTGCAGTATTATTTCTGTACTTTCATTAAAACTATTTGAAAAATTTATGCAAACACATAATTACTGGACCTTTCAACTAAGCTGAACAATATTGCTATCTCAAAATTTTGATTGGATTTCTTGGCGGAATGATGGACGGTGGGGGTCTGGTTGCCCTCTTATCACTTCCGACTTTTAAAAGGGGCACTAGATATTGCAATTTCTAATCGAATGAGCCCCATTCAAAGTTTCTACGACAACTCCTTCTATACGAAGTGCCCTGGTTACTCACTTTCTATAAGAACCTTATATGCCCCTAGGGTATTACTTACAACCCTTGCCCTGAGGGATTTGGGGGGATTTTAATCCTCAAAGACTTATTTTTGGATCTTTCAACTATGCTGAACAAAATGGCTATGTCCCTTCATAGCCATAATCCTTAAAAGCCCCCGAAAGTTGATGTAACAGATCTTCATCTTCAATTTTTTTTATATTAACCATTTAAAATAAACTCCTTTCCGTCATTTTATACCGAACGTTAAGTCAAAATCTACTTGACTATTTTTACAAGTAATACATATAATAAATATACCGAACGTTCGGTATATTTATTTAACCTGAAATTTAAAAGGAGTTAGTTATGTCACGTTTAAGTCTTATTAATTCTGATAACGCAGTAGGTAAACAAAAAGAGCTTCTGGATGCTTTAGCAGAAAAATTCGGGAAAGTGCCCGCAATCATGCAATCTTTTGTAAATTCTCCGGCAATAAAAAAACTAGTTCGCTTGGTTTTGGTACGCGTACGTACAGGAAACCGACGTTCACCGAACAATACATTACATGGAATTTGTTCTGCGCGAAATAAACGCAGGGTGGCTCTCGTCAAATGACTGATCAACAGAGCAAGGAAAATATGTTCCCCTTAGTACGTGGACGCGGAAATGGCGATCATAAAATCGTTCTTCTTGTGAAACAGCTACTCTGAAACAGTGATGAACTCTATGATACGACCTGAAAGCGTGGATACTGTCCCTACTTATAGGACGAGATGCTGTCCCGTTTATTTAAGGCTGCAATGGCAAGGAAGATTGTCGGAGGTCTTTGAAGAAAGAAAATTTTTTGAATTGCATTCTAGACGCATCAAGCAGATTTAGTGCGTGATGGTGGTCATAAATACTTTTTAGCTGCTTTGCAAGATCCTACAGTTCCGGTAAGTCAATTTCATATTATCCTCCTTTTTTTGGATGTTGTATATACGGCTACTCCAGGGGTTGATCGCTTAGCGCCGTCTGGTGTACTTTTCCGAGAATCACTTGTTTCACCACGCGTGGTGCACTTCCACCACGCCTTGCCTCTTTGTACTCCGCATGTTCTGACTGGCATGGCGCGGGCCATCTAGTGTGCGTGCTTTTTTTTAGAGTGAGTGACTCCTTAACTTTTTGTTTCATTTATTCATTTCCCAAAGGTTTCTGAGGTTGTGGAAAAAAAATGTGTAACTTATGGGAACTTGAGATCACTACTTGCAGATACGAGACTGAAGTTACTATTTGTGATCACACAACATATAAAAGTTGCACACATTGCTTCATAAATGTGTTCCAATTTCAATCACAATCAAAGGAATTCTCAGCTAGTTGATTAAAAATCTCAGGATAATAGTGCACTGTAGACGTCAAAAGTAAGACACAATGAAGCATATTTCACAAATGGTGTTTGATTTCCACCAAATATTTGAGCGTCATAAAATGCCAAACAGAATAAAATAGTGGTGAATGGACAGAGACAAAGAGGGGAGAGACATTCCCCCTAGTGAAAAAAATAGATTACTATGTGTCTTTCCAAATTTTGGTAAAATAATGTTTTGATAAGACGTACTCAATGTCTTGCACATAATGTTATGTTTTCTCTATAAACCCTTAGCTACACCAGTTTTCTTTTGAATAGACAAATATGTGTTACTTTTTGGCCTAAGCTTTGATTGGGTAGCAAGAAAATTTCATTTATTGTTGACTATCGTTGTATTGTTTGTCTTATTGTTGTTTTTTCTTTTCTGTTTTGTTTGCTTAAAAGATTGGGGTATTCCAAGCTGGGGGGAGGGTGGTGTGGGTGGTACGTGATGAATCCTAGTTTGAAGGTAATTTGAATTTGCCCGACATATGTAGATCTATATGTCTATATAGATCTATATGTAGATATATAGATCTATATGCAGATCTATATGTAAATCTATATGTAAAAAAGTTATTTTTCATACACTCACTTTCCGCAAGAAATCTAGTTTTAGCTTTTCAAAGGACTCTTGTTATCGTCACTACTTTTGTCCTTTAGAATTCATGGAAATCAACTGAAGCATAGAAAATTCAGAGCCAAATAAAACTTTTGAAAACATCACTTGGGAATATTAAAAGCATCAGATTAGAAGCAAATAGCCTTTAGTATAGCAGAAATTGTTTCAGATTTGAGTTTATTGTTCATCTTAAATTACGTTCGGCCTCGATTTCAAGGACCGGGGTGTTATAAGTTTCAAAACATTAAGAAGGGGGGGGGGGGCGTACGATTATTTGGCACTCGAGACTACATTTGCATGGGCGTCAGCAGAGGGCCCCAAAGTGAGACAAATGCTCCCTCTGAAGTTCTGAACAAAGGCAACATTGGTCAAAAACTGCTAATTCTAGCCATTAACAGTAGTTTTGCCCACCGCCTTCTCCCTGCAAAATCCTGCCGACGCTCATGTACATTTATACAAGTAATCATCGTATTTTTAGGGGTCCTTGGAGCCGGGGGGGGGGGGAACACAGACATTAAAGTGCCCTATTTCAATTTTTTACAAAATCGCAATTATTACGTCGTCATTAGTAACAGAGAAGTTCTCAAATTTTATTGGACTTGAATTTGGTTTAGTTTTGTTCTCTGGAATTTTTGAAATATTGAAAAAATCACGTTTTCGAAAGCTATCTGTTTCTAATGGAACATAAGGGAAGGCAAGTGGTCGCAACCTCTTGTTTTAGCGTTTTGTTGTTCAATTATCACCAATCTTGGAATCTATGTAACAATTGCACCAAAATATGTACAAATAAACGATGCAGTATCAGACAACCAAAAGTGTTCCCAACCGGGAAATTAGGGTGTTTCACAGACCTAAAATTTTCCACATGCTTTGTAGCAGACGATCACTTCTGTTTTGCAGATGGGTCCCCAAAGGCCAAACATGTGAAGCACTATTTTCTCAAATTGTCTTTAATATTCTCTGCAGAAGGTATTTAAAAGTTTCAGAAACAAGTAGTTATAAAGATGGGACTGAAACTGTAAATTAATAGTTTAGATAGATAGCAGCACAAATGTTTGCCAAATAGCTACTAAATTCTACCAAAGTTTGTCTCAGAGGCCTGTTCAGGTCGAGGCAACTCCTGTTTCACGCGTAATATTGAACGGTTGTCTGAAAAAGTTACACTCAAACACCCAGTTCTGATGCCTAAATATCTCTGAATACGACTTCAAATTCTGTTAATCAGGAAGCTTCTTTTGTTACCATATTTACCATAAATATGTTCAAATAGTGTAACTACGCTCAATGGCACTATTGAAATGCTCACATTCCAGGGGGGGGCTTTGGGGGGCTGCGAAGCACCCCACAAACTAGGTGTTGGGGTGGCGCGAAGCAACACCCCAACAGCTAGTACTATATAGAAACAATGGGTGGATTTTCATAAAATTATAGAATTGCAGAATTTGTGCTCGCTATTTTTATCTCGTTCTAATGACGGATGGTTCAAAATGGTTCTAATGATGTACATCTGTTTTATTCTGACGCCATTTTAGGTGTCATTCTATTTGTCTCTTATTTGTCTCATGAAGGATGTTATTACGTAGTTTAGGTTCACAGGCTCCCAACCAGGACATCCCGTCGCCGGTGTTGCACGACGGAGTCCTGTACTTGGTCGGGCAAACAGGTCTGGTGTCGTGCTTGTCGACCGAGAACGGCAGTGCGCTCCACCGCGGGCGGTTGGCCGGGCGCACCGGCAAGGTCTACGCGTCGCCGGTGGCCGCCGGCGGGCGCCTCTACGTGACCAGTCAGGAGAAGGGTGTGTTCGTGTACGCACTCGATCCGGAGCTCGAGCTGCTGGCGCGCAACGAGTTGGCGGATTTGGAAGTCTACTCCATTCGATACAAACCAGGAGACGAAGCGGGGTGTAACAATCCTTTTCAGGCACAGCGTCCCAAGGTCCTCGGCGTCACGATTGACCATAACCGATCTGACAGGGTTGATAATGGTGGTGGGTGAAGAGTGTAACTTGCTTAAGAACTAGTCTTGCTCTTAGCCTCAACTCAGCATTGATCGAGGCTGCAGCCCTCTTACCCTTCATCTCCTGACGCTGAAGTTTAACTGTTCATCACAATATTTTATTAATGAATGTTCTAACAGAAAAACAATGGGATGGAAAGTTTAAATCTTTTATCCCAGAGTTTTGAGAATGAGCGAATGAATTGTTGGCATTTACTTTACAAGGTTCAGTTGAAATGCTGTGAAGGGCTATGAGATTGCATATGCAGCCATGTAAAAGACTTCCTTTAAAACAGTTAAAACTACTACTGCTGTTTGTATTAATATTACTAAGGCTAATCATTCTAATGGGAAACTCTTCAGTTATTGTTTAGGGAAATGTTGGGCTAAATCGAAACAAATTGTGTGCATGCAGGTTATCAACAAGACGTATCAGCGATATCTCATAAGCGACTTAAAGTATTAAGTTGAACCTATCAAGGCATGAGGAGGGGCTGTTGGGATAGACCAATAAGGCACGGTATGAATACTATTAATGATTTGACTAATACTACTACTGCTATCACTAATGCTGCTTCCATTACTTCTATTGTTACTTCTGCTATTGTGCCTACTACTATTACCAATGCTAAGGACATTAGTTAAACTTCCATCTAAGCAACGATTTGTTACACTTTTTTTGCTTTTCTCTCTTGTGACAAATATTCAACTAGAATACGACAAATTTCGCAGTCGTTGGCATGGGAAGAACTGAAGAAGTTTAGTAGAAATCGATCAAAAGTGACAAGACATTTTCCTCGTCTATCACAATGACGAATCAAAGTGAAATTATTCTCATTGAAAAATACAATATCATTGCTCGACAATTGACTATCTATGGTGGAATTCTTCTCTTCATTCTTTGTCTTTTTGGTACATTGATGAATATTCTCACATTTGCACAACCAACTTATCAACGTCGTGCATCATCTTTCTATCTTCTCTTTGCATCGATATGTGAGCTCAAATATTAATACAAAATTTAAGTATCAACTAAAAAAAATTACAGGTGCAATGTAAACACAATCTTTGTTCATTTTTCAATTTCGTGTAATATTCTTTATTTTATTGAGTATTTTCGCTTTTTTTTAAATTTATATTCTCAATGAGGTTAGATTTTAGCTTTTTTTTTAATTTCTTATTTTATGAATAATGCAGATAATATTTAAACTGAATAGAGCTCTCCACTTAAAGAACGCATTTAGTCTTTCTAAGGACACTATTTTGCAAGTGAGAAGGCACAAACATTATTTTTATGGCCTGAAATTGTGTCATCTTGTACTTCAGTTTTAGAACAAAATGGGACGATGAAAATTGGTAGGCGTGTAAGGGAGTCGCACAAATTGACTTGATAGTCGTTTTCCCCGATTCGACCATCTGGGGGGCTGAAGGGACAGGAAAAATTAGAAAAATTGAGGTGTTTTTGAACTTACGAGTGGGTGATCGGATCTTAATGAATTTTGATATTTAGAAGGACCTCGTGACTCAGAGCACTTATTTTAAATCCTGAGAGAGAGAGAGGCTCCTGGACAATATAGAGAAAAATTATAACGGAATATTTTTTTTTATTTTCCCCATGGGGGGATCTTATGGAGCCAATGGTTCTAGATACTCGGGAGAGGGCTCATTCAAATGAAAACCAAAACTATTGAGAACGCTCATGAACTGCCCCCGAGATTACGTTTGGCTAACAGCAAATAGACAAGTCCACCCAGAATTGAGCCGGTGAACCATCCGTAAGTATAGAACCAGCTCAGCGCATCAATCTTGAACGACAATACCGTCAGCGCTACAGGAATCACGAACGCAAGCATGCCGGCGATATTCCAGGCCGGATAGGCGCCGTCATCCTTGTACAGTGACAGCAGATCGTAGGACTGATCCTTAACTAAAAAATAGTCAACAATTGTTGGGTTTTTTTTTCAAATTCTCTAGTACAGGTCCCTTACAATGGTTACTTTTTTTTATTTAGATAACCTTATTACAAAGGGGTAGGGTCGCTCTTTACTCTACAGCTTAAGCTTTGTCCCAATTCTTTAAGAATGACCCCTGAATCAGAAAGGCCATAGAATAAATTGTTGAAATTACTAAATATACTTTAACATAAAGAGCGAGGTATTTATGAGGAGAAGAATCCCTCATATACGTAATAATCTCTGTTCGTTTTAAGTTTTAATGCCACTCCTTACTTTCAATTGAAAAAACTTTTCATGTTTATTTTTTCAATGTCTCTTTTTTTTATAGTAATGCTAGAAAATCTCGCGCCCTTTTTATTTAATTTCTCTTCCCCAAAGACATATTTATCCAAGGAAAGATCCTCCCACATATCACCCATAAAGTCATCGCATTCTTCTTGGGTAGAATTCTAGACAAGCTACTTTTGGCTATCTTGGAAAGGGGTTACGTTAGGAAAATGAAACTTTCAGTAATAAATAGGGTGCCAAAAACATACTCCGGTAGATTATTGCCAAGCTACTATATCAACCCTATTCTGATTTTTAAGCCATTTAGAACATTAAGCCATATAATTTTTGTTTTCTACATTTAGGAAATGTTGTTGCAGATCTACGAAACTTCATTAATTAGGAATGAGCAAAGCTGTGAAGCTGAAAATACTTTTCTTGTAATTCATGCAAGTAGAAGATCTATTTTGCAAGGTTTCACTTTTATAACGCATATATTTTTAAAGGTGGAAATTCAACAAATATGCAGTTTATTGGTATGCAAGCTCTACGTGTTAAAGGAAACGTCCCAGCGGATAAACTCTTAACAGTAGAGTGTGATAAACACCTTCGATTATTAAACTTGGAAGATTTTAAATGTGAGAAAGGCTCCAATTACATTCATCACCCCGAATATGAAATTTGATATTTTCCGTCATGGGTGCTTGAGAAGATACCAGATAAGTAAAAATGTATCAGACCCAAAGTTGTGCTACTTCTAGCACCAAAAGTGCAAGATTGAGTGAATCACATCATGCGACCTGAGGTTAAAGACGGAGCTATTAAAGGAAGGAAACTGAATGTGAATGTGTTTGTGGTAAAGAACTTTAAGGCTTTAGCGTAAGGAGCGAGAACCAAGGAAGTGCAACCTCTCTCATATTAGGAATAGTTTCTGTTCATTTCAAGTTTTAGTATTGCTCCTTACTCAAAAGGCAAGCAATTTTTCTCTGAAGCCTGAATACTAGGTGGACGCTTACGTAGCCAGCCGGGCAATTTAATCAAAGGTTTGAGGGTCTTCAGAACTTTTGCGGGTTTCTATGGCACTTGGTATCTACCAAGTGACATATAGCGATCGCAAATTCGGTCGGTCTGTCTGTCTCTCTATCCAGATTTTGCTAGTTTAGGCACTTCCAGGTTAGCTAGGACGATGAAATTTGACAGGCAATTTATTCTTTAGTAAGGTGGGAGCTGAGTTTTGTTTGTGTTTCTTTCCAGAATTTAAAAAGTTATTGTGCAATGAGAAAGTCATGCTTAGGAAGAATGAATTTTGAATTAAATCACCAGATTATTGTCTTTAAAATCCTATATATTTTTGATGTTTTCAAACTTAAAGGGCAAAAATAATTGTCATTCAAAATTACTGGAGAGTGAGCAGGACACTCACAGGGAAGGCCTGGACTGGGCGTCATCTTCTCCACCGCCCCTTTCCTCTAGAATAAAAAAGAATATAACAAAAGGGGCAGATTTTTGTCATAGTTTGGATAATTATGACACTCTTCATGCAAAAGATATCCGTAGGAATCATGGGAATGCGAGGAATAAGAACAGCCTCACCCTCGGAAGGCCCTGTCAAGATTGTTGTCTCTATTATTCGTAAAGCCGCAAGCCTGGTTTCGCGTTGCTCTAGTGATTCCTCGACACGCCCTCTTTTTTACTATCTCTGTCAGTTGCAAGCCTGGTTTTGCGTTGCTCTGGTAGTTCCTCGAAACGCCTTTGTTGACGTAAAGCCGCAAGCCTGGTTTCGCGTTGCTCTTATGATTCCTCGACACGCCCTCTTTTTTTACTATCTATATTTTTTACTATAGCTGCTAGCCTGGTTTTGCGTTGCTCTGGTGGTTCCTCGACACGCCTTCGTTGAAGAATATTCTTGTTTGCTATATGACCTTAAGTACCTCCAACACTTACCTCTAACTCTTATCTCTAACATTTACCATAAATTTAACCATCTTTTGAGATCGGTGCATATATATTTACTTGTCACAGTAATAAATAATAATGTAAGCTTCTAACAAAATCTTAACTTAAAGATGCCTTGTCTTATCTTAAAGATGCCTGTTGGCGATGCATTTTTGTTGATAGAACTGCTTAAGCGTGATGATCCTGCAGTTTTTTTCCGTCTTAGCTAAATCCACATATGTAAATACGTCAACAAAGGCAGTGACATGGCAGTTTTTGGCTTGAAATCCGAAATCAGTGATATCGATCTATTTTGTGTGCTTTTCAATTTTCATGTCATCATTAGTGTGGAAACAAATTCATGGGTGTATTCATAAATTCCAGTATGGTAGGCTCCACAGGTGTCGTACTACAATCTACCTAGTACAGATGTTTGACTGTGTCCTCCAGTGGCATGAAAAAGGTAGATGTTTTGTTGACATTTGTGCAGTGGATTTCAGAAAGGCCTTTGATCTAATCTGTCGCCTGACTGCAGGCATGAATCTCCAGGAAATGGGTGCCAAATGATGCACCCTTGACCTTGTACTTGACTTCTTAACTGGCTGAAAACAAAAAGTCTTTGCACTCCATGAAAACAATTTGGATTCATCATGGTCTGTAAAAGACCAAAAATGAATAAATTCAAAAACGAAAGAACAAAGTCTTGAGAATTTCGGGTTCTTTAAAGTCGGATGTTGATAAGACCAAGTTGCTAGGAATAAATCGGGATGAAGAGGTAATATACGTAATGAGAAAATCGATCAAATTATATTCACCCCCCCCCCCCAGATATCATTAAGTGGTTTTTTATAGATTTGTGTGAAGAAATACTTTATTAATGTTTTAGTTGAAGAAACTGGAAAACAACACCCTTTTCTCCCGATTTGTAATATCCGGAAAATAATCGAAAATCGGGAAATAATCGGGAAATAATATTTCCCGATTATGTATACTTCCTTAATGATGTAAACCTGTTGCAGATATACTATACGTTTTAGGTCGGGTTTTTGTTTGTTGTTACTTTTTCCTCGTTTGGAGTTGAGTTTGTTATTTTGTTGTTTTGCTTTTCTTTCTGGTCAATCAATATTTGAATAACTAGAATTCTTTGAATTTTTTTGATTTGCTTTAGTAGTTAATTTAATCATTTTACCATGAATATTGCGTGTATTAAAATAATTTAGATATGCCTGTAAAGTGATTATCTAAATTGTATGTCAATGAGAAGGAAAAATACATGCAAAGCTTAAAAAAATTATTATGAACGAGGCTACGTAGCTACCGTAACGTCGTTTATTGAGTGACCGTCCTGGATTACTTCAAAGAGGGTAAAAAGTTAGACAGAAAATGAGTTAATAATTGGGCAGTGACTTGACCCGATAATTGCATGCTGTAAAATCCAAAAAAAAAGGGCTTCACACCTGTATCTAGATTCTTAATATATGTCCTACTTTTGCCAGAAATCCCAAGAAACCATGGGGAAATTAAACATTTCACAAAATTTCGGGGGGGCCCGGGCCCGAAGCCCTCCCCCCCTGCGTACGTGCCAGGCTGAAGTTTACATTGCCTACTACTACCATCTCACTACAGTATCAGGCCACCAGTAATCTATACAGCTGCACACACTCCTAATCCATACCAATCTAATTAAAGCTTCCTTAAAAATATAACAAGCTTTCATTTTTTTTTCTTCAAAACAAAATCTGGACTGACATATTTATCATCAAGAACCAGTTGTAGTTTGCTGATGCACAGACTACTGTCTAATCACAGAAAAGTGATTTTAAAACAACACAAGAATTCAGTAGCCTCTTAGGCTCTATAACAGTTAGATGTCACCTAAGAATGGCAGCCAAGAGCTCAGTATCACCTCTCTCTTGTGTTAATTTTAGCTTATCACTCATCAGTTGCTTTCTGTTCAGGGCTTTCACTAGGTTATCCCTGAACTTTTGGGAATTTTTCTGTAAATCTCAGTGTCTCCCCTCCCCCCTTAAAACATTACATAGGTATCATAGTTCCAAACTGCATAAGAACTTGCCCGTCAGAGAGACAAATTAAAAGGTACATTTGCAAAGTGATAAAAAAAAATCGAAAAAGGAGAGAATCCATCTTAAACCGTCAGATTAGAGTCTCAGATAAAACCCAAAATAAAATACCAGCAAAATATTAGATAAACCAGACTATGTGAACCAGCTGCAAAACCACAAAAAAAACACTACGGCTGCAGTAAAATATGCGTTATGATTGCAACGGTACTTACCCTCCAAGGTTTCTGCTCCCTCCCCTTACAATTGAAAAATATACTTATTTTGTATTATCGATTCCGTCATCCTGAAGAAGAAACCTCCAAGACCCTAATTTTCAGAATTTATCCTGCCCCCCAGCTCCCCCAAAGAGAGCGGATCCGTTCCGGTTATGTCAATCACGTATATAGGACTTGTGCTTATTTTTACCACCACGTTTCATCCTGATCCCTCTACTCTAGGCGCTTTCAAAGATTTTAGGTTCCCCCCAGCTCCCCCAAAGTTGTCAGGTCCGGTCCGGATTTAAAATAAGAGGTCTAAGACAAGATATCCTTCCAAATATCAAATTTCATTAAGATCCTATCACTCCTTCGTAAGTTAAAAATAATCCATTTTTTCTAATTTTTCAGAATTAACCATCCCCCCCAGCTCCCCCCAAGAGAACGGATCCGTTCCGGAATAATTTTAGACAAGTATTCAAAACACTCGTCCAGTTTAAAAAAAAAAAAAAGAAAGATTCCCCACAGTTTCAGGGGCATAGCTACAGTATTTTTTATTCCGGAGGGGAAGCAAGAGGGGGTGCTATTGAAGTAGGCACTATTCAAGCCGTAGCGGAGAAAAGTAACAATTTTACATACGCACTACTTTGTGAATTTAGAAACAGTAAGCAGGGCATTATAAACAATAAACAAGCATTAAATAATCATAAATGTAAGCGCTGGTGCATGGCTTTTGCTTAAATTGTCAGCAATGATCTGCGACAGACGACAATAGTATAGCAAAACAAGCTTTCGGGTGGGCGAAGTACTTTGTTACAGTTTAATTGGAAGTGAGTAACAAGAATTTAGCCTCGGTGCCCTTGCTTTGCATTTTATGCCAGTTTCTAGTTCCTGTTATAAATAAGACACTTTATTTCTCTATTTGCGGTCAGGCCCAGTTGGAAACAGCAAACAAGCAAAGAAGTAGGCTAAATCTTTCTCAACATTATAATCTAGGTGCGGGTATTCATTGTACCAGTTTCTAACAAACCGCCACTGATGTTTGAAACTCTGGGATTGGTTATTTCCGTTTATTGGAAAATCTATTTTTGGCTGAAATGGTCCTAGTTTGATAAGCTTCAGCTTTTCTGAGTCGAAAAGTTCTTTTTCTTGATTGCAAAAACTAAATTTGATGAAACTTATATATTAAAAATCAGCATAAAAATCTGATTCTTTCGATGTATCTTTTAGCATCAAAATTCCGTTTTTTAGAGCTTCGTTTACTAATGAGCCGGGTCGCTCCTTACTACAGTTCGTTACCACGAGCTGTTTGATTTGCACCAATATTTGTAATTTGCACCAATGATATCTTTCCTTGAAAAACACACATGCGCATAGATCAGAGAAGGGCTGTTACATAGAACTGGACGAATACCAACGAGACATAACATTTCATTAAGTGCTATATTGCTGCCCGTATACAACATACAACAGCGTAACAGGGCGTTGAATGTAATTTGCAAGAAGCAAAAATAGTTCGTCAGTTGGACCGATTAGAAATGGCCCTTCAAGCAAAAATATATCATGAAGAAGGTCATGGTGACATCTCACCATTTTTACAATCAGCAGAAAATGAAATAACTCATCCAAAACTAAAAGAATTATTTAGAAACATTACAGAATAATGACATTAAGGAAGATAATCAAAAAGATCAATTAATTGACGCTCAAAAACAAGTAATTGGAATTTTATTTGAAGTGATAAAGCGACTTCAGGCAAACAATGATTTGGATGAAGAATATTTTCAAATCATTTCAAATGATAAAAGAGACGAAAACAGAATAAATGAAATTTTGAATGAACGAACACGTATCCGTGATCTGTCTTCTGGCAAAAAATACAAAATTCCACATTTTTGTGGATAGGAGCTTGAAACTTCTACAGTAGGGTCCTCTGGTACGCTGATTCTGATGGTGTGATTTTCGTTAAGATTCTATGACTTTTAGGGGGTGTTTACCCCAAGAAAATAAGGCAAATTTTCTCAGGCCTGCAACTTTTGATGGGTAATACTAAACTTGATGAAACTTGTATATTTAAAATCAGCATTAAAATGCGATTTTTTAATGTAAATTTTGGTATCAAGATTCCATTTTTTAAAGTTTCAGTTACTATTGAGCCGGGTCGCTCCTTACTACAGTTCGTTACCACGAACTGCGCGCTCCAGATTGAACAGCGAGGCGGCGTGGTCGACATCTCGAAACACATAGGACGTTGTCTGATAAATCGGCACCGCCCGGGCGCCGGTTTCCGGGTCCGGTTGCTGGCCGGCATGCAGCGACAAGGTGTCGAAATCGTAGACGTTTCCGGATGATGACATCATTGGTCTCCCTTGATGCGTTTCGAGGCCCAGAGGCGCGGATCCACACTACAAGATCATGGCTCGGTGGAGAAAGCGGAACCGGAATTGAAAGAGGCCGCGCGAACGCGGCCCCGATAGTCTTTTATGGTGCAAACCCTGTTCAACTTGCTTCGGGCGCGGACCCTAGTTGGACGATATCCGCCAGGTATCGCGAGGTGAAGGAAAAGGTCGGCGCCGCCGCGGAGCGGAGCGGGCGACGACCGGGGGAGATCCTCGTGGTGGCGGTGTCGAAGTACGCGGAGATGGACCAGATCCGCGAGCTCTACCGGCTGGGTCACCGCGACTTCGGCGAGTCGCGCGTGCAGCAGCTCGTCCAGCGGGCGGCCATGCTCGAGGAGATGCAGTCGCGCGAGGACGCCCTGCCGAACATCGGCGAAGAGCAGGAAATGGAGCTGTTCGCCTCCGCCGATGGCGAGGGGCACAGCGGCTCGAAGCTGCCGCGGGCCCGCTGCCACATGATCGGGCACCTGCAGCGGAACAAGGCGCGCAGACCAAAAACTTGTAGGGTAACTAGGCCCCCCCCCTGCGCTCATTTTTTGGGTAAAGTCACCGGATCAAAATTTTGGGATAGCCATTTTGTTCAACATAGCTTATATTTCTAATAACTATGGCTTTCAGGACGACTTAATCCCCTCAGTTCCCGTGGTAAGGGCTGCAAGCTATGCATTTTGCCCATAGTTTACGTATAGGATTTGTTATTGGTAAGTATACAGACGTTTTCAGGGGGAATTTTTTTCTGGTAAGGGTGAGGGGATTGGGCTACATGGGAGGATATTTCCTTGAGGTAATTTTTAATAGGGGAAGATAATTTCTATAAGGGGGGGGGCGTGCTTTATGCCAGCCCCCAACATCTCTTTTTAGTTGGCCTCACACAATAAAGATTTAATCCCAATTTTTAAATAGACCTCTTGTTCGAAATAGTTTAAACCTCAAATAACTATCCGTACCAGGGAGACATAGCCTCCCTTTGCTTTGAGAGTGATTTCAAAAGGGTGTATTATCAATCAATATCTAAGGAACGGCTAAGGGTATTAAGTTGAAAGTTTCATGGGATGTTGAAGAGCTATCGGAGGACGCCCAGCTTCCTTTCCCCTTTTAGATTTCCCTCCCATCAAAACTCATTAAAATCTTTATAAAACAGTTTTTTTTTAAAACGGTCAAGAGGTCTAATAACTATACCTCCCATTATCCCCGTGTTTGTTTACTTGTCCGATTACTTTTCCACTTATCCGGGTCTAACCCCCTAAGAATAACAACAAATTCTTATCCGACCATGTGTCCCTTGAATCGCTATGGATAACTTCGAAAATAGCAACATTTGTCCCATGTAAAATATATTGTATTGCTTGAATTATGTGAAGTTCTGACAAGGAAGAGGCTGGGGCCTTAGGCCTGTTTTTAATTGTACAGGGAAATGCACCTTCAGCAATTATTTCAGAGCTGGGTAGCTTAATACAGTTTGTATGGCAAGAAGTTTAATTGTAAGATTGCACGTTGTGGTTTTCATTTGTCTTTTTTTAGTCATTCCATTGTAGAGGAGGAAAAACAGTTCATAGAAAAATGAAACATAATACTGCAATAAAACTACAGCTTTTGGCTGATAAATCTTGTACACGTTTCCCATTCTGAATAATGATTCCCACTTCTTTCAAGGACGTTTTTGGCGTGTAGAATACATATAGTAGACCAAGAGGACACAAAAATTCTATATTCTTCGCTGTTTCAAAGATGCGCAGCCAATGCCCCGTCTGCCCAGTCGATGGACTACTATTAACAATGATAATGGTATTGTTAGCTCTGTGAATATGTTCAAGGAAATCCGAGGGTATGCAATAGGATTTGTATTTGGACATGTATGGATCCAAGTTAAATACATCATTTAATATAAAAACTTTATTTTTTGGCAACATATGTCTTAAAGTGATCAGATTTAATAGCATATACCGTCAGTGATCAGATTTAAGCATGTCTTCAATACTTTTAAACGCGGAAAGTGACACTTTTTTCCGAGTGGAATTTTTTTTCGTAGAATTGGAAAATTAATCTTAAATTAAGGATATTAAAATTTTCAGCCATGCTTTATGACTCTGAAGCATGGGTGTTCCGGAAAACGAATAAGGATTTGCTTGATATTTTTCTAAACAAATTGACTGTGGATTGTTTGGATACGCGACTAACTGGCCGTATCCCTAACAGTAGGCTGTACGAAAAATGTGGTGCAAAAATATTTAAAAACTTTCATAGAACATATCTTCCAGGATTATGACAAGACTTTTCTGAAAAATGTCGTAAAACTAGCAAAAGAACCCGCCATCTACTCTTATCCTTTCAAGAGTGAAACGCTGCTCTCTCCGGAGTCAAAATTGTATCTTTATGCACCTATCAATTTTCACCGCTATTTTTGTTTCCACTTGCTGTAGCCCTTGGTTCCTACTGCTGAGTCAATCCCAACACGATTTTTTTTCTGGTGGAACAGACGTACGACAGAATCACATGGAGGTTCACAAAGAAACGCAGACTTTTGCGTCGCTGCGACAAACTCTAGAAGAATTGAAATCAGCAAAAAATTAGGGTAGTGTCTAGGGGTAATTTAAAGCTGAAATATCGGAAGGGTAGTTATGATATTGGTAGACCCCAGAACGAAAATTTGGAAGAACATTTCTAGGAACAGTTGAATACTAAACTGGAGAGTTTAGAATTTTACAACCTAGAAGATGGATGTAATAATTTTAGGAAAACAAGTTGGGAAGTTGCTGATGGTGTTTTAGGGAAGAAAGTTGGGATCACAGCTAGGAATATTAGTGAAAAGGCTTTATGTTTACAGAGAGGAGAAGGACCTTGTACAAAAATCTGAGTGATAGATCAAATGGAAACAGAAGGAATGTAAAGAAAGTGGAGCGAAAAATTAAAATATAAACTTAATGTCGCTCCTTACTTTCATTTAAAAAAACTTGTTTTTTTTTTTTGTTCAATTTCTGGACGTTTTTAAATTAATGCATTTTTTTATATTGGCTCTCCGCGCATAAATAATTAAAACGAAATTTGCATATTAATTTTTTTGGGCTAAATGGATTTTTGAGAAAAAAGGAGCGAGAGAGGAGGCCTAGTTGCCCTCCAATTTTTCGATTACATAAAAAGGCTACAACTTTTAATTTTTTACTAACGTTTTAATAAGCAAAAAATATACGTAACTTACATAGCGAACTTATATATTCGTATGTTTTATTGCGTATATGAGGGGGCTCACCCCTCGTCGATACCTCGCTGAAATAATTGGATGAAGAAAATCATAAGAGTAAAAGTAAGACAAGTTTTTGGAGATGCATTTTTTCATTATCTGATATTCGATCTGTGAAACTAATACTTTACTGAAAATACAAAACAACATAGCGTTTTTTGTGAAATAAAAATATAAAAAATTTTAGGTAATTTTTTGTGGCATAAAAATAAAGCATTATTGTTTCTTAAATGTAGGTTGTTTGTTTTCAGTCAAGCGTTTCTTTTGTAATTTATACTGATTTTTTTCTAAAACCTTGTTTAATTTTTTTTTAATATTTGTTTAATTTTGTTAAAACATTGCTTCAAGGTTTTACTTTTATTAAACGTTTGTATACCCACCCGTCTGTTTCACTGGCTGATCGTCATCTGCTTCTGCGGCTCGTGGGTGACCGCGGAAGCAGGTTTCGATTGGACCCAGATACATTTCTACTTCGGTTACACCACGCTGGGCCTGCTGCTGTTCCGGGTGCTGTGGGGTTTTATGGGCGCTGGAACCGCGCGGTTTGTAAACTTTGTTGCCTCGCCACGAAACTTTTTCGAGGATCTGTCACAGTTGCCACACCGGCAACCGGGCCTGACCCCGGGCCACAGTCGCACCGGCGGCTGGTCCGTGCTGGCACTGCTGGCCCTGTACGGGGTGCAGGTGGGCAGCGGGCTGTTTGTCAGTGACGACATTTTTTTACCAAGCGACGCATAATGACCGCAAGTTCTGTCGGTCTGCCTGTCCTAGCTTTGCTAGTTTGGGCACTTCCAGATAAGCTAGGATATTGAAATTTGGCAGGCATATCAGGGACCAAATCAGATTAAATTAGAAATAGTCGATTCCCCGATTAATTCGGAAAAATAGAAAAAATTAGGTATTTTTAACTTACGAACGGATGATCGGATCTTAATGAAATTTAATATTTAGAAGGATTTCGTATCTCAGAACTCTTATTTTAAAATCTGACCGGATCCGGTGACAATGGAGGGAGTTGGTGGGGGAAACCTGAACTCTTGGAAAACGCTTAGAGTAGAGAGATCGGGACCCTTCCTCCAATTTCCATTCGAATGAGGCATATCCAAAGTTCATAAAACCATCCATTCCATAAAATTTTGTATGCTCACAGAGCATAACTTACAACCCTTAGGCAAAAAAAGATTAAGTAAAAAAACATTTTTCTTCGACTGAAAGTAAGGAGCAACATCAAAACTTACAACGAACAGAAATTATTCTCTGCATGAGAGGAGTTGCCGCATCCGCAGCCCTCATTTTTGTACTAAAGTCTTAAAGTTCTTCAAAAACGCTTCTCATTTAAATTTGACAGCCCTTGTTTTTTACCCTAGGAGGGATAGCCTACCCTAAATACACCTTGTTGAAATTAGGATTTTGTCAACTGAAAGTAAAGAGCGACATTAAAGCTTAAAACGAACTGAAATTACTCTGTATATGAAAGGGACTAGCCCCTCCTAAACGCCCCACTCTTTACGCTAAAGTTTGACCCTTTCTCACAACTCTACTTTTAAAAACAGTTAAAAAACTTGAGCGTAAAGAGCGGGATGTTCAGGAGGGATTAGCCCCTTTCATATACGGAGTAATTTCTTTTTGTTTTAAGTTTTAATGTCACTCCTTACTTTCAGTTGAATATACTTGTTTTTTCTAATTTCTGAACGTTTTTGAATTAATACATGTTTTGATTTTGGCTCTTCGCACATAAATGATAAAAACGGGAATTTGCATACTGTTCTTTTACTAGAATTTTTTGAAAAAGGTAAAAAAAGACCTTGTTTTAATCTCTATCTCTTTACAAAAAATTTAAAAAAGTTCTCTTTAGGAAATGGGAGGTTCAGGCACGTTATCAGTGGTGATGCAAACTCTGTTATCCAACAGTGGAGCAAAAAAAGATTCAGAAATTGTCACCAGAGCAGGCAATATGTTCGTCAAACACAAGATTTAGGCTGATTTAGTAGGACAGGATAGATATATTTAGTTTGGATAAACATTTGTTGGATATATAGGATGTAATATGCTCTAATTTTTTATTATGAAGAAGTGTGAGTCCAACTCACTTTGCTGTTTGTTAACTTTGACCCGCTTCTTGCTGCACAAACAGAATCGGGGCAAATACTAGCACTGTGGTAGCTGTGGACGCTAAAACTGCGGGCCATACTTCCTTAACGCCTTTAATCGCAGCGTGCAATTTACTGGTACCGCGCTTGTTAGCTTGTACTATCGCTTCAAGTACCACAATTGTATTGTCAACCGTCATACCTATTGCAAATGCAACGCCGGCCAATGAAATAACGTTGATCGTACGATCAAATAAGGTCAATCCAAGGAATGCTGCGATAGTACAAATTGGAATTCCGATGACACCCACCAGAGTAGCGCGCCCAGATCGTAAGAACCAAAACATAACTAAAGTAGCCAAAAGTGGGTTTTAGCTCAACGTCTTGACACCGAACGGTGGCCGGTTTTTTCCCTATTGGTCGTCCCCGGTGGAAGCGTCGTTTTCCGCGCTGGAGCCCTCGGCGTCGGTAGCTTGGCTCTCGGGGGTTTCCTCGCCAGTTTCTGTTGGTTGCTCTTCGGATGCTTCTTCGGCTGGCACTCGCACGACGGCGACCAGGCTGTCACCTTCGTCGACGTTCATGATGCGTACGCCTTGCGTGTTTCGGCCGATCACGCCGATGTCAGCGGCTTTGATGCGTTGGATCTTGCCTTTGGCCGTCATCATGAAGATTTCATCATCATCGGTCACGCGGGCAATGCCAATCACTTTGCCAACTTTGGCCAACTGGTGTTAAACGTCTGCAATGTATTGTTTCTTAAATGCTAGTCAACTGATTTTAAGCGTCACAATATCGTAACAAGTTAGTTGCGCAATCGATTTCTGAATTGGAGTGTGATATTTGGTACATACTATCACTGATTTGCTTCCAGGCACCTTTGTTTTGCTTCACTCCATGAGTTTGCTTACCACAGTGATTTGAGATACTTGCTGGACAGTCATATTCTTTTCAAGGTTAAGGAAACTTGTTTCGATCTCCAAAAATTGTAATGACTACAACTGAACAGGTTTTTCCGTAATGTAATGGTCCCTGAGCACACCGAGATTTCCATTACCGGGCTAAATGATAACAGAACCTTAGTGTAGAGTTTTCAAACTCCCACTTGTAATGATGTGAAATTATATTTTTTTTCAAAAGAAAAATCGCGGATGTATGTTTATTATTTTTTTTCTAGGGATAACCGTATAGAAGGTTTGGAGAAGGCTCATTTAAACGAAAATCAAAAGTTGTAATGCCCTTTTATGTGGCCAAAAAATTGGTGGGAAGCTAGCCCCCTCCCACGACCTTATTCCCCCAAGGTCATCCAATCAAAATTTTGAGACAACCATTTTGTTCAGTATAGTTGAAAGTTCAAATAACAACGTCTTTGGGGATAACATGATCCCCCAGAGCCCTCTGAGGAGGGGCCACATAGTTAGTTGACAAAAATGGACTGGTTGCTCATTTAACCGATGAATGGCTATTGCAGCATTATCAGCCATTAATATCAAGATAGATCACGATTATCATGTCTCCTAGATTTCTGGGCTTGAAAGTAGCGCTGTAAGTGCGAAAAGGTATGAAAGTTCAAGAATAGTGCTTCTGAACCCTAAAACTAAGAAGAGCTTGATATCACAATAGCTGTGCCTAAATTGCCAAGGATTTTGGTGTTTTTTCAGGGACTTTAAGAACCCTGTTAAATTTAATAAATCTGGAGGGGACCAAGCATGATATCCTCAGATTTTTAAGTGTCCTAATTGTGGAGGGAATCATTGGGTGGCGAACGGGCTGTCGGTAAACATGCTGGCCGGTGGGAATGCCTGGTGGGGGCCAGGATTGCAGAGGAGGAACGGTATGAGGATTCAGCACGTTGCGTGTGTGTTGGCGCTGGTGGTTGCGGCGCCCGTTGCGGCCGAGGAGCGGAAGACGACCGCCGAGGCGGTCGAGGAGCTCCGCTCCCTCGAAGAGCGCGACAGCCAGGTCATGACGCACCTCGAGGAGCTGTGCGCGGCGGGGCCGCGGTTGACCGGCTCGACGGGGATCAACAAGTCCTACGAATACACGAAGAAGAAGTTCGAGAGCTTCGGGCTCGAGGTCAAGCTCGAGGAGTGGGGCTCGTATCACCGAGTGATCTCCGACAGCCTCGAACACCTCGTCTCCGCAATCCCCGATGGGGCGAGTATCGCGATTCCGCCGTCGCGCAGCGGCGTGGCCATCGCCGCGACGCTGGCGCTGATCGCGCGCGGTGTACGGGACCTCCATCTGATTGCCATTCCAACTTCCGGTCTCCAGGCTGACCTGCTGATCGGGGCCGGTTGCGTCGCGGTGATGGAAAGCGCCGGCGTCACGCTGGACGAGCAGGGCCAGGCGCCACGTTTCGTCGATGCGGTGAAATCCGGCGCGATCGCGCTTAAGGACACCACCTGCCCCGCCTTGGTTTCCGCGCTGCAGGCTGGCGAGAAGGGAATTGGCCCGGCCGCGGGTAGAATGTCTTTCGTCGCGCGTCGCCCGGTAGGAAGGACACATTACGCCGTCGCCGTCTTTGCGGCAAAAGCCGGTTCCGTTGCACATTTCTACCAGTCCGCTGAATCCGCCGTCGGAAGAAAAATCCAGATATGTTTTGGAGGGCGCTAGCGGCGTTTTATAGTCTGGATAAAAACGCAGAATGCTAGTATCCCAAGGCTCCGCAGCTTCTACAATGCGCCCCGGATTCATAATGTTTTTGGGGTCAAAAAGACTTTTAATCTCTTGAAAAGCCTGGTGCAAGCGGGGGCCGTACATTTGTTTGGTAAAATAACTACGGGATAATCCTTCGCCTGTTGCCACTGGCAAGCCGCCATCAATTCACCTCACGAATCGCGTTTCTTCCACAGCTTGCGTCCGATCGACGGATTGTAGTTGGTCCAGTTGCCATCGGCGGCGACATCCGATTCGATCACACTGGTGAAAGATGCAATTTTTGCGTCTAAGTTATCAATATGGTGCAGCGCAACGGCCTCGAGCGTGACCGGCAGTTTGGGACTTCCATATTCCAACTGCCCATGATGACTGACGATCAGATGTTCCAAGTGCAGGCGAAGTTCGCTGGGAAACGGTTGGTCGGTGATTGTCGCGATCTTCTCCGACAACATCTGAACGCCAATGACGATGTGTCCGACCAACTTTAGATTTTATTTCCTCACCCCTTAGAAGCTATTTGAATTTATAAAAATTGACATATAAAAGCACATTTGTGAATTTTCCCACTATGTAAGAAATTGCTTTTCAATAGTCATTATTTTGAGTAGCTTCGGCGGTTAAAAATTGGTAGAAAAGGAATATAAGATTCAGGTTTTAAATATTGATAACTAAATACTTAACGCTCATTCTTTCATTATTAATTATTAATTGCCAGGGCTAGAGGTTTATTGGAAAGGTCTTTCTCAAATGTGAAAAAAACTAAATTCAAATAGCTTCTTAGAAAAAATATTTTGTTTCTCATATCTGGTAAGGGCGGCTGCAAAGTCGCCCCAAATAGACATAACATCATCAATAAAATGGGCTCAAGAAAGAATGCTTCAGGGAAAAATTATCCAAAGTAGAATTTTTGACAAAGTCTACATAGAAACTTGCCAAATAGAAACATGCAATCATTTCTATTGGTAAACCCATAATTTGAAACAAAAGCCTTTCTCTGAAACTAAAATATAAGGATAACTTCTTGGATAGTTCAGCAAGAGTCATGAAAGTCTCAGTTTCTAGAAGTTTGTAATGAGGTAAACCAAAATTTTCCTCTTGTTTTCTTTTTCAAGCATGTTCACATTTTTTATGTTGCAGGAAGCATACATAGAAGTTAAATCAAAACTTGCTATGATAGTTTCGTTCTTTTTATTTGTCTTAATTTACCTTTGGCTGCTCAATGTTACATAAGGGGAGAATTTTCTACGGGGAGTCTATCCCAATCCCAATAAATACATAGAAACTATCAACTCGAAAACATCCCACAATTAGTAAAATAAATACCCAATTGACCGCCAAACGCTTACACACTTTCGAATGAAGCAATGACAACTAAATAGCAGTAACAAAAAAAATGCATACAATTTGTAAAATAACTAAAGGTACGGTCATGCAAGCACTCAAACATGGTAAATTATCTACAATAGGTGGGTTTTAGCTTTATATTTTTTTTTACATACAATATAAAAATTCTGTTTAATAGTACCTTCCCGGAATCCAGTTTCATCAGCGACACCTACGTAACGCAGAAAAACGGCCAGCGTGCCGAGGAACATTCTGTCTGGCCGAAAGTTGGCATGGATGGCGGGGCCGAGCGGGAGGGCGACTTGATACGCTGGCCTGCCAGCTTGAATGTCGAAGGCGAGATAACTGTCGGCAAACGACCCGGCGGCCCTGCACTCGATCGCGGCAGCGTCGGCATCGTCAATGGGCGGGCCTATCAAAATGTGCGTGGCTACGTCACGTAGTCGTATTTCCAAGATGACCGCATTGATTTCCTACAACGGCATCGTTCCGACGCTCGCAGACAGCGTTTATGTCGCCGACACGGCGTAGTTTATTTCTCTATCCATTCATATAAATTCCTTTTCAAATTTCGAGTATGGAAAGGATGTTTATAGAAACTTGGGATAGGGATCATTTGATTGGAAATGGGAAACTCAAGTGCCCTTTTTAGATAAGACCAATTAGACAGTAATCAGCCCTATCTCTGTGCACGTTTTTTCCCACCCCCACGACCCCCCATGGCACTGGATTGAATTGTTGTATACCCCTGTGACCTAGAATAGAATATCAATTATGCTTCGGAGGATGACATGACTTTTGTAACCCCAGAGACATTCCAAATATTCTGTTGGCCATGGAAAAACAAAATTACAGTTTTGGCACGAGGGCATAATGGGCCTGGTTCCTTCAAGAATATGCTTGGCGTTTAAAAAAGCTTCTTAAGAACCTGGTAGCAGCATTGGCCGAACCCATTGAGAATCCAACTTCCGATTTCATCCTCAACCTTGAAATTCTCGCGTCCTTTAAAAAGTGGGTGAAGCTGTTGGAAATTGGGGGCAGTACTTTTGTATCTGTGGCCAGTGCGCTTTCCATGTTCCTTGATGACGATCTGTTATTGGATCCGAAATTCGAAGGTCACTTTCAAGCTTCTGGTAAGGAAAAGCAGCTTCCCTTGGTTTTGTGGGGATTGATTAACCGTGGTGTCCGCAGGGGCGCTCTCGGTGACAGCCAAGGGGCCATTCTTGAATCGCGAACAACCCTAGATGATATAGTAAGTACACTGAAAGCAAGTGTTCGCATACATTTGCTCTGATGCAAGATATTATGGAGAACGACAGTTACAGGAATTTTTTAATGATGAGATTGGACCGTAAAAAATTGTAGCATCTCCTGAGACCATTCTTCAATAGATTCAGCTAAATCCTCAATAATCAACCACGAGTTTGGTTCAATAATATTTAGCACGTCAAGCCCTCGCATAAATTTTATGTCTATGCAATAGCCTTTATATTTTTTAATAGATATTTTCAGGTTTACAAAAAATATTTTATCACGATTTTGAATTATATTCGTTAAAAGTTTTGTTTTGAATTACCGAGCTAAATTACGTAACTAGTCCTTAGGATTTCTTTTAATTACTATTTCACTTTTATAAGAGCTCTCAAATATTAGTGAATATCTTTGACAATAAGAAATTCTATTATTTTATTTTCAGAACCGTGTTCCTCAGACCTTTGCAATCATGCTCCCTGCTTGCATGGTGGACAGTGTGTCGAATCAATCCATTCCAGGGACATAGCTACATGTTTGTGTCCATTGGGATACTCAGGAGAATTGTGTGAAACTCAAGTTGATCTGCAAGTATGTTATTTTCTTCATTCAAGAGATAAATTTGTAAATGGTCGAATGGCCTCGCAAAAATTATCAAAGGCGTTTTAGGATCAGTTATTATCAGTAAATTTTTAAACAGTTGTATATTTACGAAAGACTAAAAATAGCTATATGAACTCAAGACAAAATTCAGTGTATAGGCTTCAGTTGAGGGGCGATTGACTATAATGGGTGAAAAGTAAAACAAAAATCAGAAAAAATAGCTAAATTGCCAGTGTGTTTTTTAGTTGCTAATTCTTAACATGTCTTTGTTGTCTACTAATTTAAAGTTAATGTCTTAACTTTCATAAAATGCGTAATGGATAATTATGGGAAATAGGATAATTACTTTCAAGACTATGTCAGATGTTTAAAAGGAAAATTTAATAACTTTTTTTTCAACTCAATTCCGCACCTACTTTTTCAATCTTACCTATGCTAAAGAAATTATATCCCTTCAATAAAGCATAGAGCCAAACTACAGCAAAAGCAGAGAAAATGAAAAAATGTGCTTAGATTAGTTCAAAAGAAGGTTTATGGGATGACTGGAACTTTTCGTTTGACTTATCTGCAGTAGATGCATTACTGAATTCAACTTTTCTAACACAAAGGGAAAATGATAAATTGGGCAAGAAAGCACTCCAGGGCCGACGCAGGGACCTTAGTAGTCAAGAAGCGTCGTTAATTCTTAAATAATTCTTAAATAATGATAAATTGGCTTTTCTTGATTTTCTTGCATGAAAATCAACTATTTTTTTTGAAGAGGAATTTCTAAAACTTCAATCAGGATAAAATCAACGCCTGAACAATCTCCACTGAAATGAAATTGTCTCATGGAGACTTCCCATTTTTTACTTTCTTGGCTGCTTGAATAATTACAATAAGGTCATGAAGGTCAGCATTAATGGTCAGAGAGAATACAGGTGTCACGGGGATGTTGGAAGGTTCTTGTGGGGCCGGTCTATTCAATATATTTTGGAAATTGAAAGCACAAACATTTTAAATTTACACTTTTCTTTGTTTTCTTTAAATCCTGTTTCAGCATTTATTGACACCGAAAGAACACAAAATTATTGTTATTATATAAAAAAAGAAAACGGTGTTTGTCATATAACGAAAATCCGGGATTGACACAACACCCCAGACCCCGACCACAAGTTTTGTAAGTTACGCCCCAAGAGCATATAAGGTTCTCATGAAAGGGACCGTAAAAACTTTGCAAGGGGCTAATTTGATTAGAAATTGGAAGTTTTAAGAGTCAATTCAAGAGTGAAAATTGATCGATGGGCAACTAGCGCACCCTCCACGCCATTTTTCCCCCAAATGAATTCGGTGGAAATTTTCAGATAACAATTTTGTTCAAAGTAGCCCAGGTATCATATAACAATGCCTCAGGGGTTGACACATCCCCGTAGAGCCAAGGGTCATGGGTTGTAAGCTATTCCCCGGGGGTGATCGAAACCGTTTTTGTTTGTTTTTCAAAAAAAGAACAGAAAATAGAAAGAGGATATCTGTTTTTTTCACACCTGTTTCAGTTTTTTTTTTACATGTTTTTTTCCTGTTTCTGTTTTTTTCCTGTTTTTTTTTTTCAATTTGCGCTATCGTCGAACGTTATTGTAATGTTTGCGCTATTGTCTAACGGATAAAGGTCAGCAAACTTTTCCTCTGCTACCTAGCAGCATAAGGCTGGAGCGCCTGGATAATAGTAGAAGAGAACGAAAAGAGGAGACCGAAAAAAAGAAAAAAAAGGTCAAGTTTGCGAATAGACACTGCAGAGGTAAAAAGTTGAGCGTAAGATTGGTCGACACACAAACATGACGACACTCGACACCCTCACAGACAACTTATTTTTATGTATATAGATAGATATAATCTGGCGTAACAGACAAAGTGTAACAGACATAACACACAGACAACTTATTTTTATATAGATAGATTGAATAATAATAAACACTAATATGTAAGAATACCCTCCTGATTTGTGAAATGTAAGAATCTCCTGATTTGTTAAACAAGGCTTCAGCACCTTTTTGGTAAAGTTAAGTCTTACATCTTCAGCCAAATGTAAAGAGAAGAAAATCATAACTAAATTTTGGCTGAGAATTTTTTTAATCATTCATTTGCATAACAAAAATTATCTTGATTTAGTTAGGCATGTTGACATGGATCCCCGCACAAGCGCCGCGGTTGGCAATACCAATTGCGGTAGTGACTGCAGAACCCCAATCGCCACCCTGTGCGTAGTAACGGCTGTAACCCAAACGCTGCATTAACTCATCCCAAGCGCTTGCAATATGGTCAACTCCCCATCCCGTGACGCGAGGTTGATCTGAAAAGCCGTACCCAGGCAGCGATGGACAAATGACATGGAAAGCATCTTCTGCATCACCACCGTGGGCTACGGGATCAGCTAACGGTTCTACTATCTTGTGAAATTCCACGACTGACCCAGGCCATCCATGGGTTATCAACAACGGCCTAGCTTGCGCATGTGCAATCCCCCCAAATTCGTTTTTGTCGCCGACGAAGAAATCTACATATGTTTTACATTTTGTAATTAAATGAAATTTAATTACACAATTTGTGATTAAATAAAATTAAATCAGTTTGAAATTAAGTGAAATGAAATTAATTTGTAATTGATTTGTAATTAAATAAAGTAAAATTTATGCTTGCTTTAAATTTTTGAATCATTCGTTTTTTTGTTTAACTTTTAAATCTATTCTGTTCTTTTCATATAACCTATTAGAATAGAATTTGACAGAAAGCACATAAGCTTTTCAAAAGATAATGTTGGTCTTTTATCCTAATTTCCAAATTTATTGCCTAAATATAATCCCTGGAATTCTAAAATGGACGAACTTATGAACCATGCAGATATGCAGCAGGGCACTTTATGCACTACTTGTGCTTAACCTAACATTAACATAACGTCTCGCGTGGCACATTTTTATCGATTTTACATATAATACCTTCGTAGTAATGCGTCTACCCCCTGAAATAGGGCTAAATATATCTAGTTTAAGTGACCAGTTGGTCTGGAACGGGTGGTAATGCATTCACAAGTAGCTAAACCTTGCGTAAATTACGACAGTTCCTCTGACAACCGTTAAACGGATTATATGAAATTGGGTATTTCATCTTATCTAATTCTAATCGCGTGATACGCTCATCTAAAAACGAAGTAATGACCGACACCTATTCCAAGAACAGCATCGAGGATTGATAGATGGAAGAGCAGAAGACACCCACTCTGGAGGAGCTACAGGCCCTCATAGAGATGACCAACACCCTGAATATGGAAATATTCTACTGGTGGTGCATCGCCCTGATGATCTGCATTCACGTGGGCTTCCTGTCGTACGAGATCGGTGCGTCGCGCCTGAAGAATGCGCTGGCCGCCGGCGTCAAGAACATCCTCGCCTTCGGCTTCATCGTCCCCAGCGTGTTCCTGCTCGGCTGGGCGGTCTACAACGGCTTCCCGGACGGCATCGTGCCGCGCATGGACGCCATCCTCGCCGGCATGCCCTGGAGCGAAACCGACGACGAAAACTGCTGGGGCCGGCAACAGGTCGGCACGGTGCAGTCCCCAATAATAGACCGCCATCAAAGCCAATGTCGGCACCACAAAGCTGACCTCGGGCAATCGGAGCGGAACGACGCTAACGATGACGAGGCATACACTGACCATGAGCGGAGTCATGATCCGCGCAACGAAGTCGAGCCGCTGCCAAACGGTTCCTTTCATCGCGTTACCGGGCTCCTAAAGGGACATTCTTTGGGACAAGCTACTAGAATTCCCGATCCGCCGACCGCCGCCGCCCGCTGTCCGGGACGCCGGCCAAGGCATAATCGATGATGCGGACATATTCGAGTTCCGATTGTGTACTATGACCATCGGTGGGTCGGCCGAACGTTCTGACCGCGCAGAGGACTGGCAAATCCGGCGGTGATATGCGACAACGGTCGCACCGTACGGCTCTCCCCCGGATTGGGAGTTCACATGAATCGATCTGTCATTGCCGTCCTGTGCTCAGGAATTCTGCTGATGGCATCTGTCGTCGCCATTGGCAGACAGTATTCCCGGCGGCAGTACAGTTTCGAGTCACGTCCGGATCGCCGTGGTGTGCCGGACTGGAAGATCGACAAACAGTTCAGCCACGACGTGTTCACCTTTGTCCGCGTGCAGTACAGCTCCTGGGGCGGCTGGGACAAATGGAGCATTGATTAAAAAGATTGGCTATGAAGCTTATGCCGAAAGCAAGGACATGCCCGACCCGATCCAAAATGCATTGGACACCATGCTGGATCACATGCAGAAAACCGACAAGGAACTGGATGAGTTAAAGAAAAAACTGGATGAAAAAGAAAATTAAGTCTTTAAACGCTTTACCTTAATTATAAACCGCCTGTAAGTTCGCATGATTACCCTTTAACAAACCTTGTAACTGTCTCGCCAGTACCGGCTTTTGTAGATAAATACAATTTTGCTCTTCAACAATCATCTTGATCTTGTCATCCGACTCTCCAGTGATGATTATCGCCGGAATCTGCTTTGCAAATAATTGCCTTATATTGAATCCAAAAATTAAATACGTTGAAATAATAAACTGCAGAAGTGTCATAACAAAAACACTAGGTGAATCTACAAAATTATATTTTATTTGGGGAGAAGTGGCTCATGGTAGTCTTATTTTAATAAAAAATCATTTCTTATCATCAATTTTACTTTTACCTAATATTTATTTCTTAGTTCATTCCCATTATGTTTGTTTCTTGACTATAGATAATCAAATGATGGAAGCTCCGACTCGATCCTTAGATTCAGAGAAAAAAGAGATTAGAATTGACATCGACCCAATTCCTGGACACATGGAGGAAAAACTTTGGAATCGCAAAATTTCTCAGCTTGAAGAATCTGTGTAATAAATGGGGTTATGTAAGTTTCATCAGCATCATGGCTGAAACCTAGTAAAGAAAAAATCAAGGCACATAATGGGTATAGTTTGATGCATTATTCTCTGAAATTCGTCTCTTGCTATTCCAAATAAGAAAAGGCCATAGGCTTTTCCCTTTTTTATGCTAAAGAACGAGTTAAAAGCAATATTAATTAATGTACTTAAGTAAATAATTATATACATGATGATATAACAATCTGGGTTGCAACAGTAGATAGCAACCTGGTAAGAGACGATCACACCCCTCAATAAAAACTACATTAGTCCATAACTCCTAAAATAAGAGTCAGATCAAAACAAGAAGTACACTATGCGGTGATCGAGGACATCCTGCGGACGGCGCAGAAGGTGCCCTCCTGGTGCAATGCGCAGCCCTGGAAGGTGACCATTTGCAGCGGTGCCGGGACGGAACGTTTGCGGGCCGCCCTGCTCACGGCGGCGGAAGGTGGCGGGCACAGCCCGGACCTGCCCTTTCCAGATGGCTATTCAGCTGAGTACCAGCAGCGCCGCCGCGACTGCGGCTGGGCGCTCTATAAAGCTGTCGGCGTGCAAAAGGGCGACCGCGCCGGGTCGGCGAGGCAGATGATGGAGAATTACCGGCTGTTCGGCGCTCCGCATTGCGCGATCCTGTCGTCTCCGGCAGAGCTGGGATCTTATGGTATTGAAAAATTCAACATCCTAAAAAATCTCTCGAACTTAAAAAAACCAACCTAAATGACGATTAGAATGACTATTAGCCGAAAAAGAAATCCTAGTTTGAGAGCTGGCGTAAAATACCAACGTATCGAATAAATCCGATCGTTTTAAGCTTGAAAAACACTGCACCTGTGCAACCGTAAGTCAGACAAACTAAGCATCAATGACGGCTTTAGCCTCTTTTGCGCCTCGGGCAAAATCTTCATTACTCTCCTATATTTCCAAAATTTTCCAGACCAAATTTTGACAGAATTTCACGTGTTAGCACTATTTTTCTATTAAAAAATTTTCTTGCTGGCTTTTCTTACTTTATTTAACAAATAAGACAATGAGCTTTTGAGGTTTATCGATCTTATGCTTTTGTCTGTTCACACTTTTTTCTTGTTAATCTTAATTATTTTGATTACTGCACAACTAAATTGGTTACACCTTTATAAACGTAGAAACCATCATTTGTTTCAAAGCATCACAAGTTAATTGCTAGTGTTACTAGTATTTAGTTACAAACCGGATAAAAGACTCTATTATGGCAAATATGACTATTGTAGCAAATGTATTGATTTGAAGTTCATGTTGAAGACATTTTATTTTTGGATTTAAATTTGTCATTAGTTGGCAAAGTATTATAGTTTAGCTGCAGTAAGTACACTTTAAGTAATGTCTGTTTGTATGACTTTGTGTGTTGGTAGATGTTTGCTAGTATCTTTCTCTCTCTCTCTTTGCCTTTGTTTTTCAAAGGCTGTTTTCCCATCTCTCTCACTGTGCTGTGTGGCCTAGCAGGTGTTTGCATGTTTCTGTGTATATCTTTGTGTGTTTGTATATCTGACTAGCTGTGTGTTTGCTCTCTCTCACTCTCTCTCTCCCTCTAGGTGTGCCTTTTTGTCTAATCGGATGTTTGAATTTCCCAGTGTCTGTCTTTGTATGCTCGTGTGTCTGATTTTGTGTGTGTTTGTAAGCGTTTGTTGTCTCTTTATCTCTCTGTGCCTGTGTGTCTGAGCGACTGTGGCATTAAGCCTCTGATTTTCCTTTTAAATCAATCTATTGATTCTTAGAATTTTGCTAGAGCACATGCCATATGAGCTCTTGGCTCTTCTGAGCTCGTCACAAGTACCATATGAGCTCTTAGCTCTTGTTTTTTCTGCTAAGGCTAGCAGGCCATTGGAAGTTCGCAGAAAGATGTTAACACACTCAATTAAAGGTCACTGCCTGTTATAAATTTGTTTCATTAGTTCCTTCGTAAAGTGCCATACCATCATTTGAAACTTTTTGGTGCCATTTCTGGAATGAAAAGGGTGGGAAGCCTAACCAGGATACTATTGTAGGCTCCTTGGTTGAATATCTTTAACTGGAGTTTCACCGCCTTTAACTTAATTTTGCATGTGGATATAACTAGTTGATTGTCAGAGAAGCAATTGGCACCGCGGCAAGCTTTGACATCTTCAAGGGACCTTCTTCTTTGCTTGCTGATAAGTATATGGCCGATTTAGTTTCGTGTGGTACCATCAGGTGATTTCCACGTCTATTTGTGGATAGTCTTATTGGGATACCACATACCTCCTACAATCATGTCTTAAGTGACACAATAATCAATCAGTCTCATGCTATTTTTACTGATTTCACCAATTCCATGACAACCAATCACCGTTGGCACATAGTCCTGGTGGCAACCCACTTTCGCATTAAAATCGCCACAAACAATCTTAAGTTTATGCGGCCGCAAGTAGCTATGAAACCTCTCATAGTGACTTTCAGGGCAGCGCCACTTTGGGACAGTCAAAAGCAAGAGTTCGTAGGAATGTTAACAATAACAGATTTTATTAAGATTTTACAGTTTTATTATAAATCTCCACTTGTGCACATGGATGAATTAGAAGAACATAAACTGGACACATGGAGAAGTATGTATTTCTTTCCTATTTTAAAGGTAGTAGCCATACTGTTTATCTCCAACAGTTATATTGCCATTTTTTGGCTTTTTAATTTTATGGCACGTCCGTCAATATAACAAGCATTGAGTTAGAATAACCAGTGGAAAAATTTTAGTCGTCTATGAGGCGAACGGCTCCGCCCCGCCCAAATTCGACTGATCCGCCCACCCTTCCTTCATGGCGCGTTCGCCAGTGCGTTCGCCAGCGCGTTCGCCAGTGCGTTCAAACGTGCAAAATCCGGCGGCCCGTCGGGAATTTGGCCTGACAGCCGGCGAATCGCCATACCGTCGTCAGCCTCAAGATCGCCCGGATCGAACAACGCGGGCTCGGGCTTTGGATATGGACTACGGCGACTACCTCAGATTCGCGGCGGCCCTGGTGATGGTGCTGGGCCTGATCGGCCTGTTGTCGGTCGCCTTGCGGCGCTACGGCGGCATGATCGGCGGCCTGTCGGTCACCAGCCGGTCTTCAGGCCGTTGAGCTGAGCGCACACCTGGAGGGAATATGCGCCACAGCGATTCTTCTCGATCAGGCCGCCGGATCTGAAGTCCTGAGCGGCTGCAACGAGTGGCAGTGCGAATTGCAGCATCGCGACAGTCAGCATCTGGCGGCATTCAGGTGGCATACTCTGTCGTCAGCTTAAACCAGATGTCAGTCTGGTCATGCCATAGTGCCTGTACGGCATGCGCCAAACGGAAAGACAGCGGATCAACTCAAAGTGAGACCTGGCAGGTTACGGGCAGGAGGTTGCACCGCCGGAACAGGTCGAGTTGATTGCGTCATAAATGAACCGCCACCCGGTGCCGGACCCGAATGCGACATTGAAGCCCACGAACATCAGCCAGAACGCGATCCGGCCCAGCCGATCCGATAGCTTCCGCGCGCCGATGATCGGCCAGTAATAGTAGACTCCGGCCATCAAGGGGAACAGCATCCCCCCGATCAGCACATAGTGCAGGTGTGCAACCACGAAGTAGGTGTCGTGGGCCTGCCAGTCGAAAGGCGCCAGCGCCACCATGACGCCAGTCAACCCACCGATGACAAAGGTGGCAAGCGCCCCCGCGACAAAGAGCATCGGAACGGAAAAGATCACGCGGCCGGTCAGGAGCGTTGCCAGAAACACAAAAATCTGCACACCGGTCGGAATCGCAACTGCCTCTGGATTAGACATTCATGAAATAGAGTGCAAAGACGGCTATGATCTTATCTTAAAGGCCTCCAATTGGTCTCCTGCATGCTGCAAGTCCTCGAGTGTAGATAAATTAATCGAGCGAGGATGGGCTGCAGATCACGATACGACACATGATGTGGTGATGGAATCTGTGATTAATCTGCCTGAAGACACTATTGATACAGAATCTGCCATGGCTGAAGCAAAAGAAATGATGAAAGAAGCATCAGAAAATCCTACCTCTATTTCTGAAAGTATGGATGAAATGGCTACAACTGGTGATGTTTCAGAACCTATAGTTTTGAAAACAGGCGATTTTAAAGGTGCAGACTTTTTCTTGGTCGTTTTCAGCTGTTTTTAAACATTAGCAATTATCTCTCTCACCTTGAAATATATTCCTGTGAACCGACTATATCCACTCCAAAAAGACATCTCACGTACGGTGCATCAGTTATGTAATGTTGGAGATAATATGATGTTAATGAAATAAAAGTAAATAAACTTCTCAATAAAATACCTCGGGTGTGAGCTGTACATAGTGAATATGTTTTTTTCTTCCAAACAATCTGTTGCTAGTAATTACTGACAATAGGCTAATACAGGCTCAAAGAGATGATTTCTCAAATCCAAAAGGGCACTTTCTTTAATTATCCTCTCATAGAATAGCATGATCGATTATTTGCCCGGAGGACGAGGCGGTGCGGGCTCGGTTTGTTTGCGACTGGTCGGTGAGCAAGACGGATATCGACCGGTTCACCGGCCTGCTGGGCGCATAGGGCCAGGGGGCTACCGGCGTTCGCGCCCCGCGGACCTGCTCAATACGAATGCGCCGCGTAGATCCGCGAGAGATCGCCACCCCAATCGCCCTCGAATTGCTCGACAAGCTCATCCGCCGGCACCTTGCCGCTCTCGACGCTTTCGCGCAGCGCATTGAGGAAATGTGTCTCGTCCGGCACCAGCCCGCCCGAGCCGGCGCGCCCGCGCGCCACCAGACCAGCCTCGGAGATCGCCAGCACCTCGCGCGCCAGTATACATCAGTCTACTGGTTTTGACCAGTAGTTTTTAGAGTTTAATACTTACATGCAAACAAGAGGGGAGGGGACATTCCGACCGTAAGACGCCTAAGATTAGTCTGAAGGTACCCTGTTCCCAAGAAAGATCGTAAAAATTGCAGCCTAACAGTGCAATTCTTCCACGTTCCATGGAACATAAGTATATTTATTCTTCAAAACCAATGTATTTAAAATGTCTTTCCATTTGCTGACCCAACATAACGCGTAAGGCTTTTCTAAAGTAGCATAATTCGAACATTTGGATGATAACACACTTTATACCAACAAAGACATCTTGAATTAAAGCAGAAAAATTTTGATGTTCGCGGGCATTCGTCCCACGGACGTCACGCCCCAACTGACTCTTCGGTTTGCCGAGGTCATCCATGCTTCGAACCTGGTGCGCTCTGCCGCTCGGTGTCGTTCTCTGCTCGTTGTCCCTCAGCGCGGCGCCCATGGCCGGGCCCGACTTTGATCCGGGAGCCTACAGGCAGCAGGGAAGCGAGCAGGGCAAGGCGGCCTCCCGCGCCGCGCCGGACGCGGGTGCGAAGCGCGGCGGAGTGAAATCGAGGCAGGGTCGCGGAGCGAAGCAGGGCCCTAGGGCACGCCAGGGCATCCGCGGCAAGGTGGTCGACCCCGACGGTAACCCGGTGAGAGACGCCACGGTTTGTTGAAAGTTTATATAGGACCCCCGGTCACACGGCGTGAGAACTTGAGTGGGATTTTTAAGTATACTTGAAAATTTTCAAGTATACTTGAAAATTTCGTGAAGTCGAAAGAAGAAACACACAAAAAAGCTGCATAGTTTTTTTTATTGCGTGTTTGGATCGGGTCCCTTGTCACCCCCCTCCCCCCAAACACGCGAAAAACGAAAATCGTGTGTCCATTAGGTTGACTTTGGGAAGAACCTGATAAGGTTCACCCTCGTCCAAAAAGTGACTAAGCAGCAGCAAATCAGATCAGGATCAGATAGTTTGCTACTAACTACTATCCAGGCCGCACCTTTGCATACTCCTGTTTGTCATGGGGGAAGAAAGTTTCCATGAAAGGAGAACAGGATTTACTAGCATTATTTGAAAAAATAAAAATAAAATAAATATGAAAAAGTTTTTTCAACTGAAAGTAAGGCGCAGCATTAAAACTTAAAACGAACAGAAATTATTATGCATATGAGGGGCTCGCCTCCTCTTAATACCTCGCTCTTTGCGCTAAAGCATTTTTAGCAATTTCAACTAGGTTTTTGTGATTCAGGGATCATTATTAAGAAAATGAGACAACATTTAAGCTTTAGTGTAAAGAGCGAGGTACTGTCGAGGGGGTGAACCCCCCATATACGTAATAAAAACATGAGAATAACTCCTCGCGTTAAAATTTAGAAATTTCAGTGGCTGGGTGGGGGGCCCTCTGTATAGATGCTTCTAGAGAGTATTGTGTCTCAAAAATTCGTTTCCCACCAACATCTTGTAAATTTTCTGTGTTGTCCTAGGGGGGAATTATTCTGTTACTGCCGTGAGTAGATATGTAGTGATTCGCCGTCGTATTATATGAAGGTCAGAACCTCCTTGTTTTAGTATAATGAATAGTATTCAATATTGAACTTCAGCTTGCTTTTCAGAGTAGGCCTAATGCCGAATGTAGATTATAACAAGAAGTTTTTTTTTCAATTAAATTTTTAAAACAAAGTTGTGTGTATTTAAGGAGTGTTTATCTATGAAGATCAGCTTTCCTAAGGATTAGTATTAGGATATTGACTGTTTCTTACCTTTTAAAGAAATATTGTCTGAAGAGAATCTTTCTGTGCTGTATGGGATAAGCAGTTGGCTTCGGTTACCCTGGAATATGCTATCCTGGTGTCCCGGGTCAATTCCCTGACCCATGATCAGGTTTTCTGGAAATTCGTATAAGTTCTAATCAAAAAATTGTGTATTAGATTATAAAGATGAATATTTTTTGCAAGCTACTCTGTCAATTCCCCCCCCCTACTCTGTCAAAAAATGGTATGAATAGAAAAATGCTTTAACATACTTAAGATATAAAGGTACAATTGTGAATGTCGGTTGCCCAGCCCTTTTCTTCATGAATTGATCTCCACTAGCTGTCACATTTGCCTTGACATATACCGGTTAATCTACTCACCCATATGAGCCACACCAAAGGCAAGATACACCGGAACCAGAGTAGAGGTGAAACCAATCATCACGGTTGCCTCAGATTCTCAAGGACATGTTTCAGAGTTTCTGGATTAAAGCCATAGGGAATCTTTACTTTAATGCCATCAAGGATCACCTCAATCACTTTTGAATCAGGTTGCTTTGATTTCTTCATTAGCTGGATGGGAACGGATACAAATTTTAGTGGCTCTACCTTCGGCATAATTATGAACGACTTCCTGAAGGTCCCAACATGGTATAATATGAGATGAAATAATTTAAATCTTATCTGAAAATATTGGGCAAACGGAGGTCCGGGATGGGCTTAATCAATCCTTGCTCTTTACGCAAAAGTTCGAATATTGTCTCAATTCTTTAAGACTGACTCTTGAAACACAAGAGCTGTTTAATTAGACCAATAAAGTGCTTTTTCAAAAGTACTAAAAAACTTCAGCGTAAAGAGTGTAGTGTCGAGGAGGGGGGGGGGGGAACCTCCTTCATATACGTAATCATTTCTGTTTGTTTTAAGGCTTAGTGTTGCTCTTTACTTTCAGTTGAAAGAACTTTTTTTTTTTTATTTAATTGTTAAGAAAGATCCTCATTGTTTGTTTTACTTAATATAAAACAGGAATTAATTGTTTTAGTGCAGAAGATTGCTTCTGCCTGAGAAAAGAAACGGCCGGAGTTGTTAATCTCATAAGTTCATTTTCTATTTAGTGTCGTGTTAAGGACGTACAAAGCAGGGGGTTGGGATTGGGGCACCCTGATGCCCTATATTCCCTGAATTCTTGGCATGTGTTGACCAAATTATCAATTAATTCTTTTAATATTTACCTCCACCCCACAAAAAAGTCCCTGCGTACGTCCTACCGTATCCTTGGAAATGGTTCGCATTCCGTCTATTATTATTATTATTATTATTATTATTATTATTACGGTTTCTGTTATTTATCGGATTAACGACGCTTCTTGACTACCAAGGTCCCTGCGTCGGCCCTGCAGTGCATTGCTGCAGCACGATTCGATCTCTGGGTCCCGTATTACCAAGCCAAGGTCAAACCCACTGCGCCACCGCAGGACAAAAAGTTATTGAGAATATTTAAAAAATTGCCTGTGGCACGATTCGAACCTACGACCTCCCGACTAAGTCGGATGCACATACCGCTTTGCTACACTGGCTTGCTGTCATATTATGTTAAATTTGTCGGCTTACATTTAAATATTAAAACCGCAGGAGCGCTGAAAATTATCCTATCAAAAACTTGCGCACGGAACATAAGCTAAACCTTAAGTTAACTGAAGGCATTGTTATATGCTGTTTGACCGGTTATATCACAATTTATACCGCATGTGTTTGGGGACAAGAGGTTGTCAGGGACGGGTAGGGGGCTAGTTGCCCTCGATCAATTTTGAATCTTAAAAGGGAACTATAACTTTAAATTTTCAGTCAAACGAGCCTCCTCTAAACCGAAAAAAACAAAACAACCCTTTCATAAAAAAACTTATTTTCCCCCGGGGCATAACTTACAACCATTGCCCCCGGTCTTTGGAGAGTTGGATCAATCCCAAAAACCTCATTATATGATCTTTGTGCTGTTTTTGAACAAGTGGCTGTCTTAAAAATTATGGTTGACGTATTTGGGCCATCTAATCAGACAAGACCAAATGAACGACCTGAGAAATGTTAATGCATGGGTGAAAATCAACAACCTATGACAAGACCAATCCGAGCAGCTAAGGTAAAAGGCACAGAAAAAAAAAATTATAAAGCAATGATAAATGGAAACGAAGAAAAAAGAAATAGGTATGTAATAGTTGGATATAGGTAAGAAATAGTTGTACTAAGTAGGCCTACTATGTAGCAGTAATAGTTGAAAAACGATAATTACAACAAATCAAATCAAAATTGAAGAACAAAGAAATATACGGTTAAAAAATAAGTGGCAGCGAGAATTGCATGTCTAGGTAACCTTAGTCATAACTTCTGGAAGTACTGCATTTGACCCAGATAAATATCCTTTTCTATGGCTTGCTTGACTAATCCACGTTTTTCTAATCAAATTTAAACAATTCTAAAAGAAATTCTAATACCATTTTACCATAAGTTGAAAACACTAGGCAGAAAACAAAAAGCCATAACAGGCAGTGTTTTACTAAAAATAGCTGGTTCTTTTTCCCATTTATATGGAATTCTGTTTTGAAAGCATCTTATTAAAACATTAAATAAAAAGAAACAAGTTTTTTCAACTGAAAGTAAGGAGCGACATTAAAACTGAAAACGAGCAGAAATTATTTCGTATATGAAAGGGGCTGCTTCCTCATCAACGCCCCGCTCTTGTTTACGGTGAAGAGGCCTTGCCAATTATACAGGTGAGCTGTCGGCAGTATATTTTTCCTCTGTGAATTTCTCTGGCCCTTATTTTTCTTCCCGATTCAATCTAACTGTTCTTTATTTCATTTAATTTTTGTTGTTTTGTATTCCTGAAACTCAAGATTTTATTTTCTGTTTTGGCATGCATTTCTTTCTCTGTTGGCAGAGATTTAAATTAGACTGAAATAAAACAAATTCTTTTGAGTAGTGAATAACTAGAAAAACGGCATGTGAAGCATCCCGAGTTTATCGACGTGTTAGCAGGAATCTTTCCCAGTTTAGAAAAATTGTTTTCCTTTTAATAATCTTTTATACATCCGGAAAAATGCTCTTTCATTGACAAGATTTTAGCACTCCTTTATCGACCTTCCGTTCAGTGAGAGCGGCAGAAAATAAACCTATCCACGAAATACATGAAAGAGAATCTATCGATACAATTTACATCAGAAACATAGGCCTATAGTAAACAAACAATACAATATATACCTCTTCCTTAGATTCATGGAGGTTGAGACATAGGATTCGGATGATTTAAGGGCCAATTTCTGCTACGTACTCCGCTTGGCTTGGCTCGGTTATCGAAAAAGGCCCCACACAACAATCAAGTCACTAAATCATACGTAGCCACATAAAAGCGTTTAGGCAATTCTTTAGAAGAAATTTTTTTAATCAAAAATTTACCAAAAATTAATTAAACAAAAATTAAAATGTGAAAATGTATTATACAGTTACCTTTTTTCACTTATCTATGGAGATAAGTGAAAACTGATCACTCATCGATCTTCACTTATCATGCGCAAATGCGTAACCAAGAACAGTTAAGTGTTTAATCGCCTCTTCTTCATAGTAGACCTGTGGTTCCCAACTGATTTTGGGCCCTGCCCCACCTAGTGATTTCTAAAGTTCTTATGCCCCCTCATGATATTTAAGTTTTTTTAATCAAAAATTTACCAAAAATTAATTAAACAAAAATTAAAATGTGAAAATGTATTATACAGTTACCTTTTCTTCCTAGACCTTCTTGACATTCTCATAAAATGCCCGGAGTCACCTAGGAGACAGGAAAAACTTGAAGATATCACATTGCTGTTTATTCATATGCACCATCTAGTGAATGAATTCAGACCTCATCAGGTTTGTTTTTTTTTTTTCCTTTTTTAATATACATAACCATCCTTTAGGTGGTTACAGGAAGTACATAATGCTTGCTTTTTCATAATATGTTCAGAGTGTTGTACAATTAATACTATACTCTGGAGATCTTACTCCCATCCAAAGAAAGGTAGACTGTTACTGTAGCCTATTCCCTTTTATCCTATTACTGTTTCCAAAATGTTCTCCAAGCTTTTGAATTAGGGTTCAAGCCTCTATTTGATCCCCCGGGCTCATCAAGTCATAATCTGCTTATTACGAGAGAATATACGACTCCGGTGTTGATCTGGATTTAGTTCTAGCTGTCCAGAGACCTTTTATTCTTTTCTAGATACAATGACTATGAGGCTGCAGTAGAGTAAAATTTCTATGGACACGGTCCCTATTGGTCCCTTAGTTCTCTCTAAGAACGATTTCTTATCCTAGCATACGATTTACTTTACCATTTCTCAATTGCTCTCCTTCTAATTTCTACTTTCATTTTATTTCTCAATGTTTTATCGTCCCTAAGGAGCTTATGAAACCATAACTATTGATCTTCCTTTTGGACTTTTATCAAACATCTGGGGACATTACTAACGAGCAAGGTGAACTTATAGCATTTGCTGACGATACTACAATGACCGGCTACGAACTCGACTTGCCTTCACTCCAGCTGAACCTATCTGTTGATGGATGCCAACAAACTTGTCATCAATGTCGAAAAATCTTGCATCCTATTTTTTTCTAGGGTAGGAACCCTTCACCCGGGTAACAGGAATTGTGACGTCTCATGGAAAGGTTCAACCACCGGCAAATGGATGTGCGAAATATTTAGGAGAAATAGTAGATAAAAACCTTTCTTTCCTTCCTCACATCCATGCTGTAGAATTAGAACTTTCAAGGAATCTGGGTATAGAGACCTTCAATTGGATGATTGTTAAGTTTTTAGGCTTAGATTTGTTTTAATTGCTACTTAACTCTACATAGAAAAGCAGAATCTTTCTGATGATCCCTTTGTTGCCCGTGACGTGTGCGACTTTTTTTTATTAGGCACATACTAATCACACCAAAGCTCATCCTTAGCTATTTCGTGAGTATTGTTTTGCTTTATGGCTCTTCTATAATTATCCACAAAAATTCAGATGTCCACAAAAACTCCGTCCACAATTTTTTTTTAGATGTAGATTAGAATTTTTTTTATATGAAAATACAATAATAACACTACAATCTGCAAGTCCCCACAAAGGCTCCATGGCCTGTAATTCAAATTTCAGCAAAATAATACTTATTAAATACTTCAGTGTTAAATCAATTTGACTAATTGTTTTGTTTACTTGTCTTGGGCTAGTCAGTTACGAAGACTAGTTACTTACTTACTTAGTCAGTAAGATTAGTTAGTTAGTTAGTTAGTTAGTTAGTTAGTTAGTTAGTTAGTTAGTTGAGTTAATTAGTTAGTTAGTTAAGTTAGTTAGTTAGTTAAGTTAGCTAGTTAGTTAGTTAGTTAGTTAGTTAGTTAGTTAGTTAGTTAAGTTAGTTAATTGGTAAGTTAAGATAGTTAGTTAGTTAGTTAGTTAGTTAGTTAGTTAGTTAGTTAGTTAGTGAGTTAGTATTTAAACAAACAAAAATAAAGCACGAAGTGTACTTTTTTAACAGTTAAAAAAAAAAAAAAAAACACTTATCTGTTTTGATTATAGTCGATACTATTGTGAAGGTCCAACGAAATCAAGATAAAATATGTCTTGCTTCCTGGACTCATCTTGGGACTATTCAAACCTGAAAACCTTGATTTTCGAAGAAAACCGTTGTCTCGAAATTACGACGGTTTTAGGGGGAATAACACGCTTCCATCAGTGTTGCCACGTTGAGCCCTGAAAATAAATGACCAAAACTAACTAGTTATATTTGCCAACGCTTTTCGTCCGTAAAGATCCAAACATTAGAAATCTACTGATTCTCATTTAAGTTTGAAATGAACAAAACACTAGATTCACCGACCAAGTCAACAACAATTAAAGCTATGCAGAAAGATTTTCAATTCAAATATTTCGCAAATAAAACTATAAATAGCAGTAACCAATTGGCTATGCAACGAGAATTTGATAAAACCCAACGGATGTCAACTAATCATCGAATAATAGGATAAAATAAATTTGAAATTTAAAGAAAATACAATTGTACTATCTTGACTGTCAAGGTTTAGTTAACCTTTAAAACAAAAGCGAACTTACAACAGTATAGTTGAATAGTGCTTTATATTTCCTGATTTTAGTAACCCTCTCAACTGAAAACCATTTTTTTTAGTCAAAATAACTATCCCACAATTTTAATCAGATTTGTTTGATGAATAGGGGTAGACTGGGGGGGGATGCTCTCCGTCACTTTTTACTCTTAAAAGGGAATTAGAACTTCCAATTTTTCAACCAGAAAAGCCTCCCTTAAAGCTTATACAACCATCCCTACCATAAAAACCTTAAATGCCCCTGGGCATAATTTGCAACCCTTGCCCCATGCTCTGGGGGCTTGTTTCAACCTCAAAAGCCTTTATATATGATATTTGGACTATTTTGAATAAAATAGCTATCTCAAAACTTCTATTAGATGCACTTTGGGCCAATACAACATGTTTCTGTGGGAGGGAGGGGGTGGCTGTATTGCCTATAAACTAAATTTATTTGGCTAAATGCTATTGCATATAAACTAAATTTGTTTGGCTATTTGGCTAAATGCTATTGCCTATAAACTATTTTTGTTTGGCTAAGTTTGTTTTAGGCCATTTCAGCAAATAATAATAGTAAAAAAGTTTGTAGTTCCCTTTTGAATTTTTTTTAAAATAATATTTTTCTCTTGAAAAGTTCAGTGTGGTATAGACTTTTTAACGTTTGTTAAATTTAATCCTTAAAATTCCCAGTCCATAATATAAACTTCAGATTTTATTTTATTTTGCATCAAAATCATCACTTCAGGCTACTTAAAAAGTGGCTTTCGAGAAACAAGGCGATAGACTATAAAAAGTATATCTGCTTTTTAGATTTATCCCTATTTGAACTATTATTTGTGTGTCATGGAAATGCAGCGTGGCAAGAACAGATCCAGCATTTTTTTTTCAGGGGGTGGGGCAAAAAAAAAAACTTTGAAAACGCATCAAAAATTTACTCATATACATTTTCGTCACGTTTTTACGAGTTGGACAAACATTACAGGAGCGAGGTGGTTCTAACCCCATACACCTCCCTCCTCTAGATTCAGCCGTGCAATGTGATTTTGGAAAATACCTAAAAAACAGCATAACAAATAAGAAATAAAATTACCTTTAAATTTGCTTTGAATACTTGACAAAAATACTTCCGTGCCCGCAATTAATGGATGCGTGGATTGATTTCGATAAGCAGACGTGTGATGCCAATCGGGAGAATAATCGACGCCAAGACTTTATCGTGCTGGCACAACAAGATGGATCTTTGCCCGAGTTGCCTGGATACCGAGCCCTTCCCGGTGGGCACTGAGGAGCGGGGCCGAGACGTTCGTCCAAGCTCTTTTCCTGACCGCGGCGGTGCCCTTAAAAGTCTCCTCGAATGACACCTAGGTGCGTGAGGCTTCTGAGGAGCCGTTCGCGGCGAAGGGGTTTCTCCAGGAATTGGTCGATGCCGGCGGCAATGATTTTCTTTCGTTCACTAATGCGAACCCCTGCACATGGCATAACATAATGACAAGTTAGGTTGTCTCTGGTACAGTTTGGATTTGATAATGAATTACAGTAAAACTTTGCAAATATAAATGTTTTAGTTAATGTATTTTTTCTTTGTCTCATATTTTTTTCATTTTCATTACCAAACTCCAAATATACAAGAGACAACCAAACTTATGATTTTGTCATGTGTATTTGTGCTATTTGTATTGTGATATTGGAAGTTATTAAAAGCTTTCAAAGTCCAACTTTACTAGCTATAACCCAATTCTCTTGGAATATCAGTTATCCTTATTCTAGGCATATATGCAGGGATTGGTTAATGGGGCAGGAGGTTGATTTGAACATTTTAACCCAAACTTTGGGGTGAACATTCCCCCCCCCCCAGAGCTCTGGGAAAGGGTTGGAACTTGTGCCCCAGGGGCATACAAAGTTTATGTGGAAGAGGAGATCGTATGAACTTTGGAGGGGACTCAAATGTCAATTAGAAATTGAAAGTTCTAGTTCCCTTTTTAAGAGTCAAAATTGATCTGACGGCAACCAGTCCCTCTCCCCAACCAACCCTTTCCCCCCAAATATGTCCTATTGAATTTCTGTAGCCATTTTGTTCAAAACAGACAAACAACCAGGGATAACAGAACTACCAGGGGCATATAAGGTTTTTTCGAGGGGATGGTCGTATAAACTTTGAAGGGCACTTTCTTGGTATCAAAATTTCAGTTTTTTAGGATTTCGGTTACTATTGAGCCAGGTCACTCCTTACTACAGTTCGTTAGCACGAATTGTTTGGTATCTATTGTTACCAAGACTATTTCTTAGAGTTTTGTTACTACTAAGCCGCAACGCTCCTTACTTACAGTTTATTACTACGAACTGTTTGATATTTCCTACCTTCTTATCCAATAATTAGGGTTGCCTAGAAAAGGGGAAGAAATTTGGCGAAATATTATATTATAATCACTTTTTAAATGCACCTTATCCAAAGGAAAATTTAATGCACAAGCGGTTAAATAGTACTGAAGTAAATTTAAAGAAGTTTAGTACATTGAATTACATTTTGATTTTTAAAGGGCTTTTAGTATCTCTAAAGTATTTCTACATGTGTACGTTGTATTAAGGCAAGATATTTTAGATTTTGAGAAAATTATCTTCCAAAATGTATGAGATTTGAAACGACCAAAATGGTTGCCTTATTATAATCCACCGGTTTTTATTTATTTTGAGCATTATGACTTAAAGATATCCTTCAAACATCAAAAATATAACTCTTAATTTACTGTTGGTACAAATTTCATCTAAAGATGTGATTTTCTTATAATCGTTTTGCATATATTGTTATATAAGGATCTCTAGCGAGCTTCACCTTATTGCACAGCAAATTTTTTCATTTTTTGCCATTAAGCCTCTGATGTTCCTTTTAAAGCTATCTACTGATTCCTAAAATTTTAATAGAGCTCATATCATATGAGCTCTTGGCTCTTCCGACCTCGTCACAAGTGCCATATGAGTTCTTAGCTCTTGTTTTTTGTATTTTTCTTAAAACGAGGGGTTTATAATGGCTAATGAAAAGCCGCATTCTAGTACCAGGCGGTATGGGTTCTTTTTTGCCTTCATCCAAAAGAAAGATTTGAAGTTAGTTTCTTAATTTTCCTCTGGTTTTTAAATTGGAACGATTTTTCTGTTTTTATGGCACTTGTCCGTCGGCCAACCGCCATATAGCGATCGCAATTTCTGTCCGTCAATTAACGACGTGAATACCAACTAAGAAAGCGGAAAATTGTAGCTATTCTGGCTAGTATGGAAGATTCCGGCAAAGTTATGGCTAATATTAAGATCTGGATTTTATTAGCCCACAAAGCCGCCCTCTCCCACTCATGTTAAATTTAAACTGTTAGATGAGAAAGATATCTACACCAGAGGAAGAAATAGACTAAACCATACTTCTGCTGTCCGCATCTCAGGCAGGTGTGCTTGACTTTTTGGCCCTTCTCTCATTCTTTCAACATTCTAATCGTAAATTAGTTTAAAGACAGGTAGCTTGAAGCTGGATTCGTATCCTTGTACTAATACTACTAACAACTTACTGCAATCTTTTATTCAATGTGTCATATATTTCTCTTGATTGGTAAAGTATCTCTGTAGTTTATTTAACGCCTATTTAGTTAGTCCTGAAGTCACATAAATCACTGACACAACCTCTTGTTTTGCCCCAGATTTTTTATTTACTATCCTGTTCTAGTTTTGTTTTCAAGCATAATTTTCTTTTTTAGATTTGGAAAATATTCCAAATCTCCGCAACCCGGATTTGTTATACTCTAGAAGACCGTCAATTTGCTTCCGTTCCTCTATATTCGTAAAGTAAGGTCTGCAAATCACTGCCTTCCAATATTTCAGTACCAAAGACAATAAAATAATTACATTTTTTCAACCCCAGAATAAGATACAAGATTGAATCTACTTGTCTCATCTTGAACCCATGAATAATCTTGAGATAAAATTACAGGTTGATTAGAGATCGGGATTTTGTACGATGCAGCAATGCTATCTTCAAAACTAACATTTACAGAATGAGAAGATTGTGCAAAACTATCTGAAACACCTACAAGAAAAACAGCAGATAGTATCAATACAAGAATTAATTTCATGGTTGCTCCTCCACGAGAGACTCTAGTCCAGAATATTTCGAATTAAGTTTTTCAATAATTTGATTAAGAGACTTTGTGTATTCGCTGTTTAGTGTTTCATATTTTCCTCGGGGGATTTCTTCGTTATCAAAATCAGATTTTATACTCTTCTTACTACCGTAGTATTCAAGTTGCTATTAAAGATAGAGACCTGGTTTACTTTTTCAGCTTAACCTCACCCCCGGCCCTTCTCCTACAAGGAGAGGGGTGACAAAAGAGAAAGTATTGTGTATTATAAAAATTATTCTTCGCTACTAAGTACGCTTGGTAGCTCTCCTCTCCTATTAGGAGAGGGGTTTGGGGGTGAGGTCGGGCAACCACATCAAGCTATATATCTATTTTTAATGGCAAACTCACTAAATTTAACAATACAAAATAATCAATCCTATTTACACCTCCTAAAAAACAACCAAATTAATCAACATTCAATGTTTAAAATGTCTATTAGGCGTAGAGAGTGAGCTATTGACAAAGGGGCTAACACCCTCATATTATGTATACGAGGGAGTTTCTTCCCCTCGTCAGTACCTCGGTCTTTACAGTAAAGTTAGAATTTTGTTAAATAACCACCGATATAAACAATAATTTGTTCGTGTTATTTTTCGGCCAATCTTAGCATTTAATATTATCTTAAGCAGCTTCTTAACTATGATTTACATCAAAGATATTGTATGTTTTCAGCTTGTCATTGTTAATAAATAAAAAAAAGATTATTTCCTACTGAAAGTAAGGAGTAACATTAAAACTTAAAACAAACAGAAATTATTATGTAAATGAAAAAGGTTCGCCCCTCAGAGGGCAACTAGCCCCCTAAGCCTCTTTTCTACGAATGTCACCCGATCGAAGTCTTAAGATAGCCATTTTGTTCGAAATAGTCCTTGTGTCATATGACAATACTTTTGGGGTTCACACAGCCCCTCAGAGCCCAAGCGCAAGAGTTGTAAGATATGCCCCGGAGCATATGAGAATTTTTTGGAAGGGGTGGTCGTATAAAATTTTGAGGAGGCTCATTTGATTGAAAATTAGAAGTTCTAATTTTATTTTTAAGCCAAGGTCCTTGGGGCAAGGGCTGTAAATTGTGCAAGCTGTCCATTCTTAGCATATAAAATTTTTATGGAAATGGTGGTCGTAAATAGTTGTGCTTTCAGAAATAGTCAGCATTTTGTCTGTCCATAGTAGACAAGTTCTGCCTAATTAATAATCGTAGCAGCTATTCTTTGCTATGACACGAGGTTTTGCTACCCTATGCAGGGACGGCTTGTATAGGGGGTTGAGGACACCCAGGACCAAATATTTTCAGCCAGTTAGCAAAAAAATTTCAGTTGGTAGAAAAGTGGCATTAAGCCCCATATTTTACTGGCTCATATTTATTTTTGTCAGTCAATGGTTTGGTGTGAGTTCTAGACTAGAGCCAGATTCTTATGAACTCGTGGGATTTCAACGTATTGGTTATGATTTCTAGGGGGCTGTTCTGCATCTTTAGGTGGGTTCTTCTTCTCTTCCTTCTATTCTTTTCTAAGATGTTCCTATTTGTGTTACCCTTTTTATTTCTTTTGTTTATTTGCTGTGCTAGTGGGGCGTGATATGGCTGTCCTTGACGTGGTGGTAATATTTGATAATGAATAGAGGAAAAGGTGGAATTCTATCATCAAGGTTAAATGAATTTGAGCGAGATTCTCTTTTGTTTCTTTTGGTTTTCTAAAAATATTGTAGCTAATTATAATGAAGGTAATTGCAATACATTAGATTTTCCAAAAATCAATATTTATTAGAATGATTTGGCAAAGAATAAATTTAATACAACGCGGGTATCGTTTTGGAATTGTCGGGGCCTTACTTGAACAGCTATCTTTTAAAAACCTAATAAAGCTAATAAAATTAAAACATTTTTATCATTTGGAAATATTTTCTTTATTTTAAACTGCCCCATATCCCTGCTCTCTATTCATATAAACTATATTGCCATGTTTCATGGAAAGTTCAGTGACAACAGTTAGAATATTTCATATATCACTTCAGACTACTGAAAGTACATTGCACCTTGTGTAGGAATATCGCTCACGAAGCTCTAAGAGAGGTGGGGCGCTTGGGATGTCCAAAATATCAAAGGGGGGGGGGGTAACAAGTTTCATCATGATTTGGAAATAATCCTAAACACGGCCGCCATTAATTTCCTTTGTGTGGGCACTCTAATTCGGATTTCACCATCTTGATACAGCTCAGTTACCTTTAAAAAAAGTGGATGAAACATAGCTTCACTTCTTTCTTTCATATCTCTAACTTCGCTCATAAGATTTTCAGCGCGTTTGAGAAAGTATACGAGATCTGTAGTTTCTGATTGCTAACATGTTGGCAAATTTTGCAATAGACTAACAACTTTACTTACAGTAGCCAAAGCTGCAGGTAGCTGGAATAAAACTGCATATCTCAATAGCAGATACCAAAGAATAAACTCTGCTTGAAGATTCAGAATCTGAACTAGGATGTTTTTGAATTTCCCCCATAGCCTTACGGAAAATAATGAACTCTAATATCGTAAGAACCGTATGCCCTTCAGTTTCCAAACGATGGGCCTCATGCTCTGCCTTTGCCCGAGCTTGCGGACTCGGTCCTTGACGAATAGCCGTTGCCAAATTGTGACTGAGGTTTCCCCGATTCTGAAGCTCTTGCAGGGATGCTGAAGAGACTGCCAATGGCGAGCCAAACTCTCGAACGAGCCTTGTGAGGGTTCCATCGCTCAAACCTTTGACTAATCGTAATACAAGCCAAGGTTCGAGAGAGTTCACGGAAAATCCTAATCTCGGAATGCGTTAATCATGAGTGGCGTCAATGGAAACTAGTCGAGTGGTGCTTTATCGTGATCCTTCTCCAATATAATGAGTAGTTTTAAAATTAATACATTTTACAGACTCAGAATTAGAGTGAAATAAACAATGTTCGTAAAACAATTCGCCAATCAATAAGGCTTTACATAACAAACAACAATGTTCATAATGAAAATGCCTTGAGAATGATATTCATTTCTGAAATACTATGCCTATCGTATATTAACTAGATCTACGTTGCGTGGGTAACGTTAGGTGTTGCGGTAGCGTCTGTTCGGCTTCGCCGAGCAAAGTATTAAAAGAGCAACACTTTAGTTTTGTTTCCTCGCTTCGGTTAAACGCTGAAGTTGTTAATCTGTAAGGGTCTTACATAAGAGGCCAATTAGAGTAAATTACCCCCAAAAGCACCATCAGAGAACCCTATTGTAGAGGTTACAAGCTCCTTTCATCAGTGAAAATGAAGAACTTTTCTACAGGGAGAATTTATTGTTCGATTTACCTTACTTTCACTTTGGCGACATAATTTTAGATATGAAGATGTTCTGGGGGAATTGTCCGGGAGAGATTTTCAACGGGGTTGGAATTATTTTGGGGATTTTTTCATGGGGGAGGGATTTCTCGCAGACAAAATCTCCACGGGGAAATCGTCACCAGGAGAAATTCTCCATGGGGTAATTTTCTGAGGGAGAAACTATCCATTGGTTGAAGATTTCCTAGAAAAATTTTCCACGGAGGGGGATTTCCATTGAAAATGGAAAATTTTTTTTTTTTTGATTGTCTTCTTTGTATGTTTTGTTTCTCATGTCCTTGTGTTTAAGATTGCCTCCCATGTCCCTCATGCCCGATATTTATTTATTTACTTATCCTTGTTACTTCTCTTTACTATCCTTTATTATTACTATCCTTGTTACACGTGTTAAATTTTGTAATTATTATTATGACAAGATATCGATGTTTTTCCATGTTTTTGCACGCTCCCAGCATTGCAGGCTCTGCTCTCAGTTGGAACATATATTGTTTTTGTGTTTTTTTCAGCTGAATAAAGAAAAAGTTAAAGTTGAAAAAATTGAAGTTGAGCATGATACCAGAAAGGGGACATGTAGAGGTGGAGCTGTGACTTGAGGGAGATGGTAGAACTTAATCAAAATAGACTGTGGCCATCCAGGTTATCAAAATAGCATATTTGCATTATCCCAAGAACAACTTGGGCAGATCAAAGAGAAATTTTTAGGGTGTGTTAGGGGGCCAAGTGGGCCTTTAATTTTGTATGTGAGGAGAAAGACAGAGTCAAAGTAGAAAAAACCTGTTCCAGGCAATCCAAATGGTTTGCTGCAATATCTTGGGAACAACAGGTGAGGATTGGGTTGAAACTTTTAGTGTAAGGGAAGTAAAGTAGACAGGGGGGCTTTTTTTATTTTTGAGAAATGGAGATAGAGAACAGTGGAGAAACCTATCTAAGCCCTGTCTATAATGAACTCATTAATTTTTATCGTTTTTATATCAATCAACAAAATTATATTTTGCAATCAACAGAATCTGTGATACTATCTTACCTGGGAAGCGATTGGCTTGTAAAATTTTCTACATAAATTGAAAGATTGAATTGCCATTCAGTGTCGTATTTTTATTCAGTTACCCTTTCACCGTTGCTTCGAGAGGGTCTTCTTATTTTATTTTTTTGTGTTTGTTTTAAGGTTTGGTTTTTTGCATTATCTATTGATTTTTATTTTTTTTTTTTTATTCTGCTCCTAGGCCTGTCAAGCGGAGGTCTCAACCGAAAAATGGCATTGTCGTCTGATCTCACTATCAAAGGCTGGACTATATTGAAAAAGAAGTTAAGAAGGCTAAATAAAAAGAGGTAAAACGGATAGATCGCGGTTTATAGATGAAAGACTACTGACATTGTGTTTCTTTTGTAATCTGGCTCGGTCCAATTACAAAACAAGGCTTCCACATATTGGACAGGATCATAAGAAGCGATTTTAGGGAAGAATAAACTTCAGAGTGAAATTCCAATCTCAATTTCTGATCGAATTAGAATCTTCCGAATGTCTTAAGACCAAGGGTGGGTTGGGAAGGATATATCGTCCTCGTATACAAATCAAATAATAAATTATTACTTTCATAATAAATCCAAGGCTCGAATATTAATACCCTCTCACTCTTCACCACACTTCACTTGTGCGTAATTAAATTTTACAACTTAATTGTAACTAAATTTTGAACTTATATTTTACGATTTGGCTCATTCTTTTTCTCAATCTATATAGACTTTATAACGATTAAAAGAAGGAATATCATATAATAAAAATTCCAAATAAAAATAAACAAAAGATTATGCATAAAATTTATTGCCAAATAGTACGAGCTCGACAGCATACATTTAGTTGTTGTTACCGAAGTTTTGCCAAAACATTTCAGTGACCCGTCTATTTATTTTCAGCAGCTACCACAATATAATTTAGTATCTGATAATTCGACGATCAAATCTGGATTATCGAACACGGCTCCATATGCATGTGACAGAGCATAGCCTAGATCACCGCCTTCATGAATCGAGCCGGGCGTTTCCGGAGCGACGTGACTGGGAATTCCTCCAGGAAAAGAAAACTGTGTAAAGAGACGTTTTAACCCCTCTTCGTCTTCGGAAATGTTCGGATAGAGTTCACTGTAGGTTCCCTCAAGGTACGCGTTGGCCACGAGCCCCGGTCCTCCATGTCCCGGTCCAGTGATATACATCATATTCAGGTCATGCTCTTTGATGATGCGGTTCAGATGAACATAAAGAAAATTCAATCCTGGGGTTGTGCCCCAATGGCCAAGAATGCTCCAGTCCTTGCTTCCGTCACTGAAAGAAGAAGTAGCAAAGAAGACATGTGTGTATCTCAGGAAAATCGTTACTGATATTGAAAACTCACCAAAGGATAGAATCCTTGCCTTGAACTACCTTGTCAAGTAACTAGTCCTATTTTTATTCAGATTAATCTAAAAACAAAATTCCACAAAACAAGTTTTTCAAAGAAAAGTAAAGAGCTCCGTTAAGCCAAAAATGAGCAGAAATAAATTCAAATAATTACCTTAAATGCAAAACTGCCGTCAATCATTTATTGTAATTTCTGTTCCAAAACGAACAGAAATTACAATAAATAATAGAGGAGAAAAGAGCTTGAACACGAAACCTTTTACATAATATATTTAAAAAACTCACTCTTTGAAATAACATACCTCGCACTCAATTAGGGACAAGTGAGAACCTAAACAAGTGACAAACGTAATTAGCATAGCGGTAATCTGAACTGAACACAAAACACATGACATGACAAAACAATCAGCTCATTGTTATCTGTCCTTCTTTAGTTTAATTAAAGAAGAACTAATGGAGCAATTTAACAAGATTTAGAAAGGGTTCTAAGGTTTCTAAAAAAAGGAGAAAAAGGAAGAAATGGAGCAAATTAACAAGATTTAAAACGGTTTCTAAGGTTTCCAAAAAAGGAGAAAAAGGAAGAAATGGAGCAAAAGTCAGAAATTTAATAAGATTTTTTTTTTCAACTGGAAGTAAGGAGCAACATTAAAACTTAAAACAAATAGAAATTATTTCGTAAATGAGGGGGTGGGGGCTGTATGCTCTGCAACCCTTGATCTTAACGCTAAAGTTTGACTTTTTGCCGAAATTCTTTAAGAATAACTGCTCAAACACTAGGGCTGATGAATTTGAATAAAAAATGTTTTAAAGAACTTTAAGATTTTAGCGTAAAAAGTGAGTATTGAAGAAGGGGTGGCCCTTGTCATATACTGAATAATTACTGTTGTTTTAAGTTTTAATGTTACTTCTTATTTTCAATTAAAAAGAAAATCTATTTTTGTGAGATCTATTTTGCGAGGTTTCACTTTTATAAGTGAAACCTTGGCCGCCATTTAGCCGCCGTTCTAAATATTTAGCCGCCGATCATTAGCCGCCGTTCTAAATTACTTGGAATTCTTTTTTGAGAGGTAGGAAAAATCATTTTGTGAAATTAAAATTAACAATACTTGGCAAATCGTCTTAATCAAATTGAAAGACACCAGGGAAGCTCAAACTTCCTCTCATAATACACCCAAAAAACACATATATGGTGTCAAAAATCGGCAGTTATTTAGATCACTTGTAAAATCAAGCCAAGTTAAAGTAATATTCAATTTTGTGTTCTTTGTATTAGAGTTTTCAGTTTATTTTTAAGTGGAATTTTTTATAAGATATATTTTGTCGGTTACGTGGTAATCAAACGACCTTTTCCATTAGCATGTCCCCTCCAAATTGCATTAAGCCTCAGAAACAAATGTGGGAATAATTTTCTCGGAGTCGGGGAGGCAATATTTTTAAAGCTTTTGGGAAATGGCCAAGGCTGCCCCTATGTTTTACTTGGTTAGACCCTTTTCGAAGTTGAATCATGGCTACCGTATGGCCCTTGGTCCTGATTATAAGGTGAACTATTTAAACCCTTATTTTTATCGATACAGCTAGGATTTTGTGCATATTTCTTTTTTTGAATATCCGTGCAGTTAATTACAAGAGCGGTGATATCACCCTTGGGGAAAACACAGAACAAACAAAAGAAAGGAAAAATAAATAAATGCAAAAAAAATCCACATTTTTGCAGATAGAAGCTTGAAACTTATACAATAGGGCTCTCTGATACACTGAATCTGATGGTATGATTTTATTAAGATTCTATGATTTTAGAGGGTGTTTCCCTTCTTTTTCGAAAATCAAGCTTTTTTTCAGGCTCGTAACCTTTGAGAGATAAGCCTAAGCTTATGAAATGTATATATCTGAAATCAGCATAAACAGGTGATTCTTTTGATATATCTATTGGTAACCAAATTCCGTTTTTTAGAGTTTTGGTTACAATTGAGCCGGGTTGCTCCTCTCACAAGGTGCGCTGCTGTCTTGAGCTTCATTTTGCAATGGACATGAAAAAGAAAATTTGCGTCAATCACTTGCATGCTCTGGTTTAATGATGAGCTACCGGTCATGAATTATTCTCATAAATCCCACCATACTTAATATATACATCTTCAAATCTTGATTAGTTCGATTTAATTGTATTTATTTTCTCATCAGACATGTTGGATTCAGGGACGACATTTCACTGACATATTTAGACGACTGACGTACATATCCACTTTGTAGTTGTATATTGCGTCGTACCCGAAACCCATTGGCGTTTATTACAATCTTCTGCTACAAGTGCGGCGTATATTTCAATGTTCGGCGCAATGCTGTTACATCTCAGCATTAGAGATTCAGTCACAGTATCAAATCCTTAGGATATTTTGTAAACAGGGGTTATCAAACAAACCTATATCACGTAGGTTACGCGTGTTCAGTGGTCAACTCTCAGACACGTAGACAACAGATCAAACAGCCGTTTTATGGAACATTTTTTTTACCTTCCTACCGATCTCCTGTCCGTTCCATACATGATGATGTAGCTGAGAGAAGATGGCTTTCACTTTGCTGATTCTGCTCTGCATGATAAATCGCAGCCTTTACGAGAGTCTATTAGCTGGCCAAGATAATTGAAGCTATCGAAAATTTAAAATTTCTGTCCGTAAAGTACACTCATGTTAATTTCTGCTCGTTTTAAGCTTGACTCGGTTATTCAATGTAATTTCTGTTCGTTTTGGGTTTCATTTATTTATTGATGGTGATTTGTGATAGTTTTTCGCTTTGTTGATTATTCGATTTTATTTCTGCTCATTTTGGTTTATGGAGTTCTTTGCTTTTCTTTTAAAAACTTGTTTTGTGGGGAAAAATTGAAATTAATTTCTATTTGTCTTTATTTTATTTTCACGGAAAAAGAAAATAATGTTTTGTATCTTTTAAATTTTTTCTCTAAGAATCTATAATTTGGCTTATTATTTGTATATTACTGAAACTTTTCCACAATTTTTTACTGCATACACCGCTTGCATAATGGTTTAGATGGCGTGGCCTTGTCGGTACCTATGCGAGGCTCACGCATCGTTGATCGAGTGCCAGATGTGGCGTATGCGTGCACCTGGATGCCACGGTTGGCACAAGAACAGCGTGCGCACCCCTTGGTCTTAAAGTGGATGGCGGACTTAGATCTAGCCTATGCCACGCAGATGGTTAGATCCGAAGGAGATCCAGGCATTGGCTCACCGTTTGTTCCACACCTGGATCCTTTCCTCGATGCAAGTGTGGAGCATGGAAATCTTGACGAGATGGCCTGCTTCGAAACTTATGTGCAGACTTTATGGGCATTGTACCGACATCAAGGCGATATTGAGTCAAAACCCTGCCCACTTTAAACACTTTTAGTTTGCCCTATGGAGGAGGAGGGTCAACCGGAAATGGATGCACTTGTAGAATTAGCATTTCTAACTGCTCTGGATTTTCCAAGGATTTCTAACTGCAAGGATTTTCCTTGCAGAATCTCACATTAGCTATATCAAACCTAACTTCATTTCATTGGCATGTTTCTTTCAGATTTGTTATACACTAGAAGCTCACCAAAATAACTAAAGAGATGCTGGTGATAAACTTAAAACCCAAAATTAAGGTGGAATGTTTTTGTGGTAAAATTCTAGTTAATTGACTTCTTGCTATCTCGGAAAGGGTTTAGGCTAGGAAAATTTGACACTTTTTTAGGTTTTTTTGTGGTTGAAATAAGAGTTTTAAAAACAAAACTTGTTGTTTGATATGATGGTGTTAATGTTGGTTAGTTGAGAAGAAGTTCTTAGTAAAAATTTTTACCTTTAGGATTAACATTCTCAAATTCCTAGACATCCTGTTCAAGAAGTTAACACACAATGAGCTACTTCAAGATCTAACGAGATGAAAATCTCGAGAAGACGTGATTTCTCTTAGATTTTAGGCTCTAAGATTGTGAGGTTGCGTTCTAAGAGCACAAACAATAATTGTTTGACTTTAAATATTGACTCAGGAAATGTCTATTAAATTTTGCAACACCAATTTGATATTCCTTTCGTGAGTGCTGCTTTAAGTGATAATACTTTGACGAAAAGCTGGACAAAATAAATAACGAAAATAGCCAAACCATTGTTAAGGTACAATTGTATTACCGTAATAAAAATTCTGTCTCGTCACATAAATTTTGCTGGCACTACGCCTGACCGATTAATCTGAAAATTGGCTTTTGACAATTGACATTTATTACAGTTTTTCATAACAGATTCTTTGTTTTAATTATTCTTTATCTGACACTAATCCAGTTGGCGAGGAAATCAACTCAATATCGGCATCAAGTTCACTAGTGGTAATTTAACAGTTTTGAAACCTTGAAATAGTTTTTTCCACATTAAAAAACCCATTAAACTTTCCCATAACACACATGCAAATTTATCACATAACTGAAGAGTCCTATCCACAAAAAAATCAATCATTTTCATGAAAATAAAAATAAATAAATTTTTTTTCATTTGAAAAATGTCTTAGTTCAGGTGTCTTAGACAAGTGAACGGGAGGGTAGCAAAACAGGGCATAGGATGGGAGCTGACTACCCTGCAATCAGTATCGAATCTTAAAAAGGGACATTAGAACTGTTAATTTCCCTTTCAATAACCCATCCTGTTCAGGATGTATTAAAAATGCAGTATTTCGATATTCTTCATAAATTTTTACCGCCTGAGACTTTAATTACTATTTCTTGTCTTAGATCTGTCTCCAGCCGCTATCATCGCTATCGTGCACTGTGTCCCAAAAATAAATCGAGTTTTCATAACTGTATTGGTATCTAAGCTGTGATTATGTTACTGACAGGGAGATTCCCTTCCTGGTAAGCAAGAAGGTTAAGAAATTAATAAAAACCTGAAAATGAGAAACATTCTCATTTAAATCTTAGTTAAAACAAAGCTACTGGTTTTACAATTTCAGGGAGGTTTTTTAGTGGTACTTACGATTTGAATGCATAACTTTGAATGAAAAGAGCTAAAATGTGACAAATATGATCGACAAGTATGATGATTGACAGTATAATTAAATATGGCTGACAAGCATGATAAGGTTTGGATACCTATTCATTCAAGGTAGTATCTCTTATATTCGGTTTTAATGTAATTATTAATTTTAATTGACGTTCGTTTTATATTTCATTTATTCGATCATAGTAATCTGTGTTCATAGTAAGTTTGACTTTTATTTGATTTTATTTCGGGTCCTTTCAGGTATAGTATAACTCTTTAATTTTGGTGGTAAAACTTAGTGAAAATGTTTTTTTCTGTTACTTTCTATTTGCATTAATTGAAAGTTCTTCATTGAGGGATATTTGACGTAGTTTTGGTAGAGTTCTCCACTGCTGGATTGTCAGTTGCTTTATTTATTTATTTATTTCTTTTTACTAAAAATAGTGGCAAATCATGTATCTTATGACTGAACCTGATGACTGATTTTCTGGGAGTCATATTATTATGTTGAAATCCTTCTTCATACAACATTATGTACACAGAATCTAAGCTATTTACAGAGTATATCGTTGTATGCCGAACAAAATACAGCATGTGAGGTTTTTTCTTTAAACTGAGTAAAAACGATTTCTCTAGTGGGTCTCCTTCCACTGGTGACATCTTCTACAAGAGACAGTCCCTAATTAGGACAAAAAGGTCTGGGTTCTTCAAACTGAAGGACTACCTAATGCAGTTGTAGGCAGAATCGCAGCATTGCTAACATTATCCAGTTTTGTTTATATTGTCTGCTTTAAATCCAACTTAATGGTTCCCTGAAACAATCAAATATCATCAAAATACGGATACTTTTAGAATTTTTTGCATGCGAGCATCCAATTAATCTCTAATGTCCCCTAAATGCGGTTAGAATATCTAGAAACTGTTTACGGCAACCTGTGCCTTAATGGAGAAAAACTGCTAATCGAAAATCAATGGAAAACGAAGCTTACTTGTAAGATCAGCTGGTGAACCTTATTGCAAATAGACAGCTGAAAAAAACATGTTAATTACTATTCAATAACGTCCCAATTATCATAAAGATTTCTTCTTGAAAAACTAGTGCTATCAGGTGCATCTTAGCAATAAATTTCCAATATATTGAGGGGTGGCAGATACATGATTGTTAGGTTTTGCGATGTGTTCTGTTTTTTTTTTCAAGTTTCATTATTTACTTTGTATTTTTATTCTATTGTGTTTTTTAAGTAAAAAATTTAAATATTTAGGCTTTAGTATGACTTTGTCAGTATTATTTCAAGTTTCAATATTTGCTTCATATTTTTTTGTTCAGTTGCATATGGATTTGTATGACGATGGTATGGCTGTAATTACAATGTATAGTGCCTTATCTCTTATGGCGCCAAGGGCTACCATTAATCGGGATGATCGTTTAAGGCGTTTGATAATAAACTTGTTTGAGTTTGAGTGTTTTGGTATTATGGAAATAAAATTGAGATGATCGCCCAGGCCATGGAAAAGGTTGGCAACGAAGGCGTCATCACGGTTGAAGAAGCCAAGTCGCTGCACACCGAGCTGGAAGTCGTCGAAGGCATGCAGTTCGACCGCGGCTACCTGTCGCCGTACTTCGTGACCGATGGCGAAAAGATGCGCGTCGAACTCGAAGACCCGCACATTCTCTTGCACGAGAAAAAGCTTTCCAACCTGCAAGCCATGCTGCCGGTTCTGGAAGCCGTGGTTCAGTCCGGTCGTCCGCTGCTGATCGTTGCTGAAGACGTCGAAGGCGAAGCCCTGGCCACCTTGGTCGTCAACAAGCTGCGTGGCGGTCTGAAGGTCGCTGCGGCCGCCGAGGGCATGCTCGTCGGGCAGGATGTCAGCGCCCGGCCCTGGTTCATGGCGGGGCTCGTGGGCAGCTACGCCGGCAGCGTGCACGAGGCGCTCCTCCTCGCCAAGCTTCTGCAGGATGAAAGCGGCGTGCCGCCCGAGTTCATCGACCTTGCCCAGCCGGTGAAGAATCAAGACGGCGACACCATCGGGGTGGTCGCGATGCACATCGACGCGGCATGGATGGAACGGCTCCTTAAGGAAAGCGCGGGCGACCTCAGCATGGACCTGCTTCTCTTCGATGCATCCGGCGAACTCATCCTGTCCTCCACCGAGGTCCATGGCAGCGTGGGGGATCATCTGCGTGAGTTTCTTTTATATTTTCTTCCTTTATTTGTTTTGTTGAGGACGGTCCTTGGATATAGGGTCCAAGTGTTTATTTGTAGTATTCCACTATGTTGTACAAAAAAAAAAAAAATTCTGTATTGTTCTACTTGTTTGTGATGGGCTCTTAAGGTGTGCGTTTGATTACAGTAATGCAAGTATTATCTTCCAGTCTGTATACTTACGGTAATTTAAACTGGTCTCAAGCCAGTGGCCAAAAAGTGGCTAGTAGAAATAGCTACTTCTTCGACTGTACAAAATCATACCCAATGCATTATTGAATTGCAGAATGTAAAATTCCAGTTTGAATTCCTCTCTCAATTTAATGTAGCACATTCAAAAATGTACACATTATTTTCACCACCAGCATCGTTCTTTAATTGTACTTTCCATGCCGTTTCAGGACATGCCACTGGGGACACATACTCAACATCCGTCCATAATATCGCACGTTCAAAGACCCGGGGAATCACCTTACTACCATTCTTCTTGCGACGATTCTTCCGGAATGAGCTACTCTTGTTGTTGTTATTATCACTGGATTCTGATACCAAGGATGATGACGAAAAGTTGATATTGTTATTGTTGTTGTTCGCGTTATTGTTGTTGGTGTCGTTGTCGTTGATTGCCAAGAAGGCTAAAACAAGTCCATGGGTTAATAAAATAACTTCACAGGGAAAAAAACCAACAAAAAAAACAAATAAACACGCATCCGTGATCTGGCTTCTGGCAAAAAATACAAAATTCCACATTTTTGTTGATAGGAGCTTGAAACTTTTACAGTAGGGTTTTCTGATACGCTGAATCTGATGGTGTGATTTACGTTAAGATTTTGTGACTTTCGGGGGGGTGTTTTCCCCTATTTTCTAAAACAAGGCAAATTTTTTCAGGCTTGTAACTTTTGATGGGTACGACCAAACTTGATGAAACTTATATATTTAAAATCAGCTGTTCGTTACCACGAACTGTTTGAATAGCAAGGGTTGAAATATTTAATCGGATTTTTTTTTAAATTGTGGTTCGCGCGCGTGGCCGGCGAGGTCGACGATCGCGCGCGCCTCGTCACGGGTGGCGCTGCGCGGCGAGTCGGGGGCGACGACGACACCCAGGTAGTCGGCACCCAGGTCGAGTGCCAGGGCGGCGTCGTTCGGGTGGCGCACCCCGCAGATCTTTACGGTCGGTCTCATTGTGCGAGCTCCTGCACGCGCGCTGCTGGGTCGGTGCATTCCATCAGCGCCGTGCCGATCAGGGCCGCGTCGGCGATCCCCTCGATCTCGGCGATATGCGTTCGCGTCGCGTAGCCACTTTCGGCGACGACGACCCGATCGCTCGGGATGGTTGCCATGAGTGCGCGCCCACGCTCGCGGTGAAATTAAATAAAAAAAACAAGCTTTTTTAAATGAAAGTAAGGAGCAACATTAAAACTTAAAACGAACAGAAATTACTCTGTCTATGAAAGGGGCTTTTCCTCCTCAATGCCCCGCTCTTTGCGCTAAAGTTCCTTACTGTTTTAAAAAGTAGAGTTAATAGGAAGAGTCAAACTGCTTCCTCATCAACGCCCCGCTCTTTTCGGTAATGTTTTTTGCTGTTTTAAAAAATAGAGTTAAAAGAAAGAGTCAAACTTTAGCGTAAAGATCGGGGCGTTGATGAGGAAGCAGCCCCTTTCATATACAAAGTAATTTTTGTTCGTTTTAAGTTTTAATGTCGCTCCTTACAAAGGAAAGCTAAAATACTAGACCGTCTAGACTCTTTTGATGGGAGGTCTTCATTATCCCTCCCCTCCCCCCCTACCAAAAAAATGCTACAGCATAGTCCAGAGAGTAGTTGGCACATGATTTGTTGATTCGAATTTCGATAACTTACTTTGATAAACGCTTTAAATTTACTATCTAAGTTGGCCTAGCCACTTCTGCGTCACATTTTACTAGATAATTAATATTTTGCACTGAGATAAGAAGTATTTCGTTTTTTCGACAAGGTGGCTTCACCTCCTATTTTGGCTTATGAGTCACTCCACGTCTGTCCTAGAGGAAGGCCCCCCCCAAAAAAAAAATTCACAACTTTCGACGTCGCGGATGATCTCACTCATGATTGTGCTTCCAGTAATTGTTTGCCGGCCCAATGACGGGCAAATTGCCAGGCGGAGCGGCCACTGCGTGAACCATGTTCCAATGCCCAGCGTAAGGCTTCGGCGCGTGTGTTTTTATCCTTTGTTGTTTCAACGCCCATGTTTGCTAACCAGTGATCGACAATTTGAAGATACTCATCTTGCTTAAAAGGGTAGAAACTCAGCCAAACGCCAAAGCGTTCGGAAAGAGAAATCTTTTCTTCTATGGCTTCGCTTAAATGCAGTTCACCGTTTTCCATATTACTTTGATTATTCTCGCTCATGTACTCAGGCAGCAAATGAATCAAACTGCTAATACTTTCCTTCATTGACATAAAGGATTTCTTATTGGATTTTAGTTTGATTTTTTCGGTTAATACTTAGTTCTCATTCCCGAATGCAAAATGCACAAAAAAGGTAATAACAACAAAAAGAGAGAAAAAGAGAACAACACGAACCATAACTAGCCAAGGAAAAAACCTGCTTTGCCAGCTTTTAGTCTTTCTTTAAACTCTTTTGCATGCTGACCAATGATCTGCATAGTGCAAGTGCAGACCTCCTGATTTTCTGCCTTTGGCCGAGAGCGCACTACCTGGTTGGGGGCAAAGCATCCAACGTTTCCTGTGTTGTACTCCAGATTTTTTCAGGTACCCCTGGAAAACAAAAACAAAAAACAAAAAAAAAACAACAAATAAACATGCATCCGTGATCTATCTTCTGGCAAAAAATGCAAATTTCCACATTGTTGTAGACAGGAGCTTGAAACTTTCACTGTAGGGTTCTCTGATACCCTGAATCTGATGGTATAATTTTCGTTAAGATTCTATAAATTTTATGAACTTTAAATTATAATTTAAAGGCAAATTTTCTCAGGCTCACAACTTTTGATGGGTAACTCTAAACTTAATGAAACTTATATTTTTAAAATTAGCATTAAATTACAATTCTTTTGATGTAACTATTTTTTAAAAAACTCCGTTTTTTAGAGTTTCGGTTACAGCTCTTCCCTACATGACTGGTACGTTAAATTAAATAATTGAAGCTCCACCCTTTTTTATGCTCGTTTTAAGTGTCAAATTTCTTCTTTATTTTGAGCAGATAATTTCTTAATTATTATAGAATTGACCAAAATTTAATTCGTTTTACGAATTATACTTTGTATAATTATCGTTTGATAAATACTGTTGGATCCTAAATGAGCTGATAATGCAATATCTAGATTGAGATTCACAACAATTTAAAACGTATAGCTTTTTCTCCCAACTCTACTTTTTAAAACAATAAGAAAAACTTTAGCGTAAAGAGTGGGGCGTTGAGAGGGGGGGGGGCAGCAACTTCCATATGATTGCTATGTCGATCACGTATCTAGTTTCAGATATTCTTCAAGTAAAAATTGAGTTCGTCCTGGATTCGAACCTCGGACTTCTATCGCCAAAACCAAGAATCATACCACAAAACCAACGAGACACATTTAAGAAGAACAACCATTTGTTTTATCGCAAATAAAAATTCTTCTCGTTCACCGCTCCCCCCCCCCCAGATGGTTGAATCGGGAAAGGGACTATTTATAATTTAATCTGGTCTGAACCCTGATACGCCTGCCAACTTTCATTGTCCTTGTTTATCTGGAAGTACCCGAACTAGAAAACCCATGACTTACAGGTTGACTGACAGCCAGACCAACAAACAGTGAAAATCACACAAGGAAACGTAAATAAATGGGCTTGACATTCACTTTGGCTTAAAAATCGCCCAAAGAAATGTAAACAAATTGGCCCTATAAATTGCTGAATTTAGCCTATATAAATTTTAGTTCAGTATTTGAGTGTCATTTCTAGCCAAATATACACGTAAATTAAATGGAAGAATCCTCGCTAAAATCTGATTGGTGGTGCGGCTTACAAAGGTCTTAGGCTCTGTAGGATACATTTTAACTAGTTCCTCTTTTTTATTTTCAAGTACTCAAGTATGGATCCAAAACCTTGATCTTGGAGGTGTGGCCGAATAAAAGTCGGAGATCCCATTGCAATCGTTTTGTCCATAAACGATGCTGACTTATTAGCCTAATAAGCGATGCGTTAACAACTCAAAACGGTTAATTTCACTTCATATTTATATATGCTCAAAGTTTTAGTTTCCATGTATTTAACTGAATCTTTAACTTAGCATTTTCACAAGTAATGGGGTAAAATATGATAATCACTTTTTTTTTTGTAAATTAGTTTAGTAAACAAAACTTCGCCAGTCATCTGTTTGATCCCGGTTGTTTTATGCTGTTTCGTTTTGTCCCCCCCCCCTCCCTAATAAAAGATCTGTTTTGACTTGCCCAGTCGCATTTTATTACGATTCTATTTTACTAAAAAGAAGAAGAAAAATACCAATAGCTTAAAAAGGGAACTGGAACTTTAAATTTTATTTGTGAACGTTTTTATTAGTAATAGATATACTTAACTTACGAATTAACTTACGTAGCGAACTCCTATATTCGTATTTTTATTACGTAAATGAGGGGGTTTTCCCAATCGTCAATACCTCGGTCTTTACACTAAGGTTCAAATTTTGTTCCAATTCTTTTAAAATGACCCCCGAATCACAAAGAGTTTAATTAGAATAAATAGCTCTTATGAAAGTACGAAAAAAAGCTTTAGCGTAAAGAGCGAGGCATTAACGATAGGGCGAACTCCCTCATACACGTAATAATTTCTGTTAGTCTTAAGTTTTAATGTTGCTCTTCCGAAAAAGGTCCTTCAGATAAAATGAAGGGAGATTCCAAGCTTACAAACTTTTACTGAAGTAATAAATTTGAACACAATAATTTCTAAGCCTACATTTTTCTGATACTTTTAGGATAATTATCTTTACTTAATGGTGTTGTTTTTATTATAGGCAGTGAACCATAAAACATTCAAGCTTTATTGAGTACATTTGTCCTCAAACAGGATGGTAAAATATTTTGGGACCACTTCATGAACCCTTTTTCAATGGCTGTTAGAAAACACAAAAAAAGGAAGAAAAAAACTCGGAATATAAAACAAACTCTTCTAATGAAGATGTCCTATTTCGAAACATTTTCTTTAGCTAAAAAACGCATTTTCAAAGAAACTAGCGAGTGGGAAAGAACCATCATTTGAAGCTGACTCAGGAATGATAGCTATGATTTTGGTTGATGTTAATGGTAATAGTTTAATGCAAAAATAAATTTAAACAAATTACAAAAAAATTGCGTGAAAACCAGGGCTGTATTCAGTATTTTTCTGAGGGAGTGTTTTACAAAAACAATTTTTTTCCAGGGGGAGGGGGAGGATTACAAAACAACTCAGAAAACTTCAAAATCGGTTTATGTTCATTTATTAAGTTTTTACGAGTCGGACAAACATTTGGGGCTAGCATATTTGATGATGGCCTTCGTGACCGCTCTGGTACAAGAGGAAAAAGAAAAAGTTTATGATACATTGTACGTGAAGAAAGATTTATTTGTGAAGAAGAATTAGAGACACTACTAAAAAGATTAATAAATAATTAGACCCCACGTACTCATAGCGTGGCAGAAAATTATTTAAGTATGGTTGTTATGTGGTTAGAAATAAGTTACTAAGAACTATGAATTAAATTTTTGAACAAGGGAAAGTAGGCTAGCTAGTGGTTTTAGGAGAACCCTAATTAAACCCTTGCATAAGAAAGGTGATGAGAGTGAGTGAGGTAATTGTTGACCCATTAGCCTGGCTTTAATAGGTGACAAATAAATTAGTATGGTGATATTTTTCAGACTTAGTAGCATAAAGAGCAAGGTATTGTGGAGGAGACAAACCCCCTTGTATATGTAATATCTCATGATTGTTTTAAGTTTTAATGCTGTTCATTACTTCCAGTTGAAAGATTTATTTATTTTCTCATTGTTTTTTTAAATAATGCTAGAAAATCCTGCACTCCCTTCATAGAAATTCTCTTCCCTCATGATAATTTCCTCCATGGAAAGATACTCCCATATAACCCCCTCCTCTGACCTGACCATACCCCAACACAAAAGTCTCCCTGAAAACGTCTGTACACTTCATAATAACCATTAGTATATGTAAACAATGGTCAAAATTTGGATCTTGCAACCCCTCCCCTGGGGACGGCACGGGAATTGATGAATTACCGGTGCAAATTCATGCGCAATGGTGGGACGATCGGCGGTGATCCGTTAACGCTCACAGGGTTTGACAAAAAATGTGCAGAGATTCTGAATCAAAAACTGAAAACGGCTTTTGATCTCATCAAGTCACATGCGCCGCATGCAATCCCCACACCTTCGAACCACGGTGACGCACGTTGGATGGAGTTCGCTCAACAGGAGTTGGTGGAAAATGTGAGCCAAGAGACCCATCCAGACCGGATCGCCGAATATTTCGATGCAACAGGCTTCAGTCAGGGCGCCGCCACCGATCCTTGGTGCGGCGCATTTGCCGGCTGGTGTATGAGTCATAGAAGACAGGAGGAGGGGATTTTGTGGTAGAGACAGTCTTTGGCTTACTCTAATTAGCTATGGCTCTCAATTCTTTCACAACTTCCACCAAGTTGACAATTCAAAAATCAACGAACTCGAACGTGGTTGGTCATAAATATGTGAATCTTTTTTTCTCTCCAATTACCTTTCAAGTGGCCCAGAGTACTGATATACTATTTGAATTACCCTTAGTGTATACCTATCTACCTTAGTTCTGCCCTAGGATGGCTAATAGATGTGATCATCAAGAGATGAAAAGAATCATTTTTATACAACTCTGAAAAGCTATGCCAGTTTTGCCTCTTACATAATCTGTCTATCTTGAAATAAACATTTGCTATTAAGATTTATTGAAATCATAGTTACTATTCCTGCACCAGCTTCTAATTGCAATTTTATCTTGCTTGACAGCTTTGTTTTCTACAAAAAAGCATTTTTGATTTTTGGTTATTATGAACAGTCATTCAGTCAAGCCCTTGTCCATTTTAAAAATAGCCCTTAAGGAAAAAACTTCTAAATTAGTTATAATTTAATACATTTATGATTCTCATATTCAAAAACAACACAGAAGCTTTGTTTTTTTAGCCCTGAAATTCTATATATTTGCACAACAAATTTCTAGCATAGAAAAACATCTTGCTTCTTCATCTTGTTAGTCTCACTTAAAGCCACCCTGAGGTGTCCAGTGCTTGATGTCTGCAATGACGGTCATACCGAATTCTTTTTCTTAGCGCGTTAATTAAAAGTTAGGACCATATACCCTACTAGATTTAGAGAAATGCCTTTTTATGGGGTATTTTCATTGAAACTGCCTTTTTTGTTTTAATTGAAAAACAACAAATTTGCGCCCCTAGATTTTGAAAAATAAATTTTGACAACCCTTCCCCCTAAATTTTCGTCTTCGCTTGAATTTTGTTTCTTCTATAATGAATTGTAAACATTTGTTTATTGTACATATATTTTATATGTATCATGGAGTACGTACAATATTACGGTACTGTTATTGGCTATTCCTCCTATATCAACGGATCTACATTTTCTATAAAATTGATAAATAGAAAAAAACTTTATGCCTATTTAATCGTGCTATTTGTTAGCATTCAAAAACTGTTTTATCTGAGTTAATTCATATTAAACACAAAGGAAATACAAAATCTTACAATGGCTGAAACAAATATGATTAAATATAATATACCTTCAAATGCCTTTTTCTTAAAATTTCTTAACTTTAACTTGAACAATTCGAAAAGGGGACGTGGATATTTTAAACTTGTTTAGTTTTTTTAGTTTTTTGACTTTCATTGAGATTCTAGGACTTTTAGGGAATGCTTCCACATTTTATTCGAAAATAAGTCAAATATTCTCTGGTGGGCCGGAAGTGGAGGGGGGGGGGGGGGAGAACGGTTTTATTCCGACTGGCTGGTTATTTTACCTACTGAAACTAAGATTTCGCTAAAATCGTGTGCTTACTGTAGCAAATTTACGGCCTTATAACCGTTTTGCTTAAACGACTACAACCCCTGTATGGTTCTTTATGGATTCCCTCAGTGCCTCTGGCGGCACATCAGCAACTAAAATCTAAGTTAATGTCAAAGAGCCCTGGAAGGTGGTTTCTTCACATCGCCCCTCTCCCCTATGTAACGCTTCAGCGACTCATGTTTTGGTCAGAAAACCTTGACGTGTTATCATCAAGAATGCTAAAAACTACGACGCTAACAGTCTGACTGTGTGTTCGCCTGTCTTCGTGTTTGTCTTCTCTCTCTGTGTTTTTTTGTCTGTCTTTCTCTCACTGGGCCTTTTTGCTTGTCTCTTTGTCTCGTCTTTGTGTGTTTGTATGTCTGAATCTGTGTGTTTGTTTGTGTTCTTTGTCTCTTTCTCACATTGGCTATGTGTTTGTGTGTCTGACTTTGTGTGTATGTGTGTGTTTTTGTCTCTTTCCCACCGTGCCTGTGTTACTGAATTTTTGTTTGTATCTCTGCCTTTTTTGTGTTTGGTGTTTCTGGCTATGTTTGTGTGTGTTTGTCATTTTCTCTCTCTCCCCATGCCTAAGAGTCTGCATCGTTGCGCGCCATCTTAAGGCCCAAGGTGAGACCTTTGATTGTTTTGACGACGGGCCCGGCCAAGATCCCTTTCCAAAGGCAGTGATCGGGTCCAAAACCCAAACATTTCGGAACCCTGAATCCATTGAACCGAACTGCTATCACGAAGCGGTCATTTCGCCCGGAGTAGCCAAATGGCACCCCTTGGTGCGGCGCATGGTTGACGCAGGCGTGCCTATTCTTTCCGAAATAGAGTTTGCCTTTCGCCGGTGCCCCGGTCAGGTGATTGCCGTTACGGGTTCCAATGGGAAATCGACGACGGTGAGCTTGATTTATCACCTTTTGTCGGAGCTGGGTTTTCCGGTTCCTCCATCATTTTTGCGCTGGGTTACTATCTACAGACTTTCGAGCGAGGTTCTGGTTACTGGCCAATTGTGTATGCTCATGCTGTACATAATGGTTGGGTTTTTCTGATCGTAGCTGCAGGGCGACTATGAGTTTTGGGAGGGGTATCAAACTGACACGTATAACCATCAAACCTATGGAGCCCAATGATTGGCAGGTGTTCAAAACCCTGCGGCTAAGCGGTTTGAAAGAGTCGCCCGATGCGTTCGGCAGCACCTACGAACAGGCGCTGAAAAACGATGACGCACACTGGCAGAATCGTCTCAAAGCGGTAAACCCGCGCGAAGACCTGCCGCTATTTGCCTGTGCAGGGTTGTCTACGTAAATGTCGAGAAATTCATTATAAGCATAGCCACATCATTGGAAAACAAAGAATAATAGTGGTTGAAAACCATAGCTTTTAGACGTTAAATCTTGTGCTCTCTTCTGGTTTCGAATTATAGTTTTCTCTCCACTTTCAATAAAGCTGTTGATGTGCGGAGTGTAGAATGGGTATGGTTGGTCAAGGTGATTAAAAATTTCTATATTCTACGCTGTTTGAAAGATACATAGCCATTGACCCGTCTTTACGTTTTATGGCTGGTATTAACAATGATAAGGGGTATTATTAACACTTTGAATTTTTTCAAGGATATTCAAGGGTATACAATAGGATTAGAAAATCCTGCACCTCGTCATAGAAATTCTCTTCCCCTATGTCAAATTCCTCCATGGGAAGTTCCCCCAACATAGCCACATCCCCTCAACCTCTTCCCCCAACCAAAAAAATCCCTGAAGACGTCTATATATTTCCCAATAACCATTACTACACTTAAACGCTGGTCAAAGTTTGTAACTTGCAGCCCCTCCCACAGGGTCTTTAGGGGAATAAGTCGTCCCAAAGACATAGTTATTAAGGTTTTTCGACTATGTTGAACAAAATGGCTATTTCAGAATTTTGATCTGGTGACTTTGGGAAAAATGAGCGTGGGAGGGGGCCTAGGTGACCCCCAAATATTTTGGTGGTCCTCGCGCATGGTCAGTTTTGCCTCGTTTGCGACGCCGGCAAACTTGTTCCACGGGCAGACGGCCAGACAGTCGTCACAGCCGAACACCCGATTGCCGATGGCAACGCGAAATTCATGCGGGATGGGCCCCTTGTGCTCGATGGTGAGGTAGGAAATGCAGCGACGCGCATCGAGCACCTTGGGTGCAACGATTGCCTCGGTCGGGCAGACCGTGATGCAGGCGTTACATTTACCGCATTGGTCTTCCACCCGCGTTTCATCAGCGGGAAATGGCGCATTGGTAAATATTTCACCGATAAAAAACCAGGATCCACTCGTATCCAGTAACAGCGTGTGCTTGCCCCTAAGATACGTGTCTGACATAACCGGACCGGATCTGCCCTCTTTGGTGGAGTTCGGGGGGCGGGGTTATTCGAAAAAATGAGGTATTTGTAACTTACGAACGGGTCACCAGATCTTAATGAAATTTGGTATTTAGAAGGATCTTGTGCTTTAAAGCTTTAATTTTAAATTTCGACCAGATCCTGTGACATTGGGGGGAGTTGGAGGGGAAACCGGAATTCTTGGAAAACGTGAAAGTTGGGGTATTTTTATCTTGCGATTAGGTGATCGGATCTTAATGAAACTTGATATATATAGAAGGATCTTATGTCTCTGATGCTCCATTTTTGACTTGAATTGGATCCAAGGGCTACAATCTCTTTCATGACATCAAATTGGCAGTGATGTGATAAAACGAGAGCAAGAGTTCCAAAAATTATGTATAACAAATTGCCCCTCCCAACTGGCCTTCTGTCTTATTTCCTGAATTTATAGGTACACTGTTTCAATTAATCTATACTCATTGGATTCCCTGTAAATTATTAATTTTGACAGATATTTACGAATTGTTTATTCAGTGTCTGCAGTATCATTATCCTGTATTAGTAAATTGTTCGCTTATCAATAACCTAGAGCAATTGATCGAATAATTTCCCAATAAGGATTCAATAAATAAACACGATAAGCCGATAATGGCTAAAAATCGGTTATTATTAGCACAATGGAAAATTAATTAGAGTTCAAATAAAAGAAACCTGCGAGACCCTTTCAAAGCAAGTGTATACGGGACTAATAAGAAAACAAACAAACTCGATTACAATACGAGGTTGAGAAAGGCACACCAATTGAGAAGAACAAGTAGCATTTGGCTGTGTACCCAGAATTTTTTTTTGCCCAGGACAGAAGGGCTTTTTAAGACCCTGGGATACCTCATTTAAGTTGGGAGTCAAGTTTTTACCTGGGACGAAAACAATGAGCACCGTTAAAAGTTTTAACGAACAGAAATTACATAAAAAATATTCCAAATGTTTGCCTTCGGCTCTTAACGGCAATTTTTGATATAAACTGCGGTTTGGTTCGATCATTTCATCAACTGTGGAATATTCATTTTCTCCTCATAAAAATGTTTATTTTCTACTAGATCAAATCATCCTATAATTCGATAAGATTTTTATCTAAAATCAGCAGTTATCTTGAAAAAAAGGGAAAAGAAATGCTTTAGTTAATAATTGGACGGGATCGTTAAAATAGTTGCAAGTCTTAATACTAAAATCCAACAAAAGAAAAAACAGCAATAAGATAAATACAGTAAGGGGCTACCCGGCTCAATAGCAACCGAAACTCTGAAAAACGGAATTTTGATACAAATCGATACAACAAAAGAATCGGATTTTTATGCCGATTTTAAATTAAAGTTTATACGACTACCCCTTCCAAAAAAAAACTATATGCCCGGGGCATAACTTACAACCTTTGCCCCCAGGCACTGTTTTTTTTTGTGAATCCTGGAGGCATTGTTATGTGATTTTTGGACTATTTGTAAGGTAATGACTATCTCAAGGTTTCGATTGGATGCATTTGGGGAAAAGAGGATATTTGGGGCTAGTTGCCCACCCGTCACTTTTGACTCTTTAAAAGGGCAGCAGAACGTCCGATTTCCTATTGAATAACCCCCTCCGAAGTTTGTTTGATAACCCCTTCCATATTAACTTTGTGATAACAATGGGCAACTAGCATAACTTATAGCCCTTGTCGTGTTGCTGTCTCTGCACTAACACATGTTTATCTTTATTTAAATTTGACTGCCTTAAGGTATAAAGGGGAAAAATGTGAGTATAGGTGATATAATATATGTGTAGTAAAGTGTTGAGTTGACATTGTAATATGGTTAAAAAGGGTGCACCCTAGGATTGTAGATTTATCTAGCCAGTTACTTTATAACATATGATGTAGTGGGTAATTTACTACACTGCTTTTTTTAACAAAATGTCACAGGAGTACTGTGTGACTGTTCGGGAAATGCTTTAGCAATGTGTGAGAGGGGGCATGCTTTGAGGAAGGAAAGTCTAGAGAATCTGATCCTGACTGGACGAATAGAGGGGGCCTCTCTTCAGACTTTATGCACTAAACACTGTCTGCATCTTACTGATTATATGTTAGAATAGAGCCAAAAGTTCAGTTTCCATGCCGTAATTTTACAGAAAATTTCTTTCTTTGATCAATAAAAAGAAATGTCTCACCTAAAGATTCATAAATTGTTAGTTACGACCTTTAGATATAAAAGCGATGATTTGACACTTTATCACGCATTGTGATTTGACAGTAAGACTATCTTCACTTCAGCTTTTAGTTTTTCCGTGCTGGAGGATTGGAGCACATCGAAATTTTCCCCCAAGAGATGTCTGACAAGATATTGATCCACAAAAGACGAAGTTTGGCAACTCTCTTGATGTTGTTAAACTTTTAGGTGGTAGTGTAGTCACTTTACATCAAAACAGGCACTTTGCCTCCTCAAAAAATTTACTGACTAATATTTTATTCTATTTTAGCCTAATATAAATTTTTGGTCAGGATGGAATTAAAAGTGTTTCAAAGGGCTTACAAGCTGTTATTACTTTTTAAGTACACCTAAAGACAGTATCATCTGCACCAAGGACCTACAACCTCCATGAATATACTGATTCGTTAATGGAGATGGACTAGGCCCCAAAAGAAAGTGAGCAAAAGATGGGTTTTTAAGTATGAGAGTGAATCTTGCTAATGTAGCTCCATTTCCGAGCAAAGGGTATTTGTGAAGGCCTTCATAGCTTACTTTTATTGCTCATTATCCTTTACTAAAGATTTTCGTATAACTTCATCTTTTTCAAAGATGCTATTATAGATTTTCCTGCAAAATTCTTGTCCAAGAAAATCAAGCACACAGCAATATAAACTTATTTATTTTTTAACATTTGATTTTACTTCACCAAACTTACAGAACATATGATCATAATTACACCCTTCCTTATTAATAAGATCACCCTGGAAAAGATTGAATGTGCGTTATCTTGTCATTTCTTAGCTTTCATTAATAGGGTTATATAATCTAAATATACCCTTAATTTGCTATTTTTATCATTAAATCAGCAGCTTTTTCCTAATCAAATATACTTGTAATAACAAGCCCACGCCCTTGGAAGAATTTCTTGCTAGACCACCCCCCTGGTGGAATTGTTTGATAGGGGATCTGTGGAATTGGATACTAGGAGACCGTTGGGATTGAATGCCGCAATTCTCACCTTTCTTTAATTCATGGTTCTTTTTGCTTATATTTTACCCTTATAAGCTTTTTTTACGTTTTTTCGTTTATTGAGTTTTAATTGCTTTTTTCTGTGTTTTACGGGGCCGCTACATATTACGGGGGCCATGGTGGCGTGAATTCCTTGGACTAGCATTTTCTACAGCTTAAAGTTAAAGTGAGAGGTGTTAAATGAATTTTTTGGCGGTGGGGGGTGTAATATTCATATTACTCAACGAGGGCGCGGAAAACTTCTCATGTATTTTTCACTGTGTTTTTTGTACAGTCTAGGAAATCCGAAAATCTGAAACAAATAGAAATAAACAGCATTAGCTACGGAACGGCAAAACGTTTTCATCAATCCTTATTTTTTTTTATTTGCTGCTTCAACACCTACCTCCCTAGCTATGTTCCTGGACCTTACGAACTACCCATATTCAGATTTTGCCGATATGATGCCAAGCAGAATGCAAGTGGATGGCCTGCCATTCGTGGATTCAGGATTCTGGGGAGGAGGCTAGGTCACGACACAAAAATCTCACTTCTTTCAAAAATCACACTTGACCTCTTTTTCGCAAAATTCGAACATTTTCATATTTACTTTAGATTTAGTCTAGTTTTGTAGTCCCTTTTCGCGCCATGACAATCTGTGAGCACTGATGCTGCAAAACCACTTCATTAGTCCCTTGAAAATCGAAAGCTCTGTAAAATAAAAAGCAAGAAAAAAAAAATACTTAACAAAAGACTAATCTTATAATGTGGGATTTCTAAAAATTAATTCAGTTTGTTGGAATCTTTCTTTTAATCTGATCCAAAAGTAATACCTGAATTTTCTTTTACAACATATTATTTAGCTTTTTTAACACTTTCTTTGGAACATAATAGCAACAGCGACTTGTCATAGGTGACGCCAAAATAAAGTATTTTGGATTCCTTTTTACAAGAATTGCTGTTTTGTACCATAAAGGGGTGGAAAACGTCACATTGCTCTGACACAAGCCTAAGGTTTTTTGATATTTCTAAATCAATTGACTATATCAGTATTTTCACCCTCAAGGTTCTGACCCTCAAGGTTCAATATGCGTACAGTTTTTTGATTATTCTAAACGAAGTGTGACGGAACGAAGTTAGCCTAATCTACACGTGGTAGGTTAGGTTAATTTAGGTTAGATGTCCTGACTTAACCTAACCTATCATATGAAGATTAGGTGTAGGTTCTGTCACGCTTAGTACAGTTTCCTAAACCTAACCCAGCCCAAAAGAGATGTCCAACATTTCTCCAAACACATCCAATCGAAATTTCGAAGTAGTAATTTTGTTCAGCGTAATTAAAAGGTCCAGAAATTATGTCTTTGAGGATAACAACCCCCCAGAGCCCTTAGGACAAGGGTTGTAAGGGTCCCCGACACCTCGTATTTTCCAGAAAGATCTTGTAGAAATTGTGAGATGGCCATTTGTTGTCGTAGAAATTTTGAAAACAGCTCATTCGGTTGGAAATGGAAAGAGCCAGTGTCCATTTTAATAGTCGAAAGTAATTAGAGGGCAACTAACCCTACTCACCCCTCCTAGGCCCATTCTTTCCCCAAACAGATCCAATCAAATTCCTCAACACCCCGCTCTTTACGCTAAACTTTTTCTCTCAACTCTACTTTTTAAAACAGTAAAAAACATTAGCGTAAAGAGCGGGACGTTGAAGAAGGAACAGTATTTTCATATACGGAATAATTTCTGTTCATTTTAAATTTTATTGTCACTCCTTACTTTCAGTTAAAAAAAAAACTTGTTTTTTCTTATTTAATTTCTGAACGTTTTTGAGTTAATGCATGTTTTGATTTTGGCTCTCTGCACATGAATAGTCAAAATGAAATTGGCATATTAATTTATTTTTGTTTAGCTAAATGGCTTTCTCACAGTTTTGATCGGACAATTTGGGAAAAAAAGGAGCGGGGGGACCAAGTATATTTTTCAAAATTTAGACGAGAGGTAATTTTCATTTTTGAAAATAAAAATAAAGACTTTTCAATGAAGACATCTAAAAAAGACATTTTTTCAAAATCTGTGGAGGTTGGCGAAAAAATTAAGGGGGCGCAGCTCCTTCCTTTATTGACGCCACTGGCGACATGGTTAATAGAAACTCAGTACATCTTCCTCTAAACTTTGAAATATTTAAATATTTTATTTTGATTTCCATTGTGTATCTTTGTCAAATTTAATCTTTTGGTATATTTTTTCTGCCTTTAAAAAGTTATCTGTCATTTTGTTTTTTGAGTTTTGGTTGCTGTAACTTCCAGTTCGAACCCTACCCGCATAAAATTCCTCCCAACCCCATAAAATGTATTGCCCATTTCCCAGTAATAAATAACGTATATGAGTAAATGGACAAATTGCAACTTACAGCCCTTTTCCCAGGGACTATGGAGGGTCATGTCATCCTCAAAGGCATAGTTAATGAAATTTTCAATTATTGTGAATCAAATAGCTATCTTAAAATTTTGATCGGATAACTTTTGGGAACAGGGATCGTGGGAGGGGGGCATTGCCCCCTCTCACTATTTTGGGTTGCTTAAAGAGGGCTCTGGAGCTTTTGATTTCTGATCGAACAAGTCCTCTCTCGATCTTCTAGGATTACTCGTTGGATACGATCATTTTCAGTTGTAATGGGCCCATCAATGTTGTGGTACCCCACCCGGGGCCTCTATCTGTACTCTGGTGCCCATGCCATGGCCTACAAATGGGACGTTTTCCATAAAGTATTGGATCCATCAGGATTAAAATTACCGAAAGCATAAGTTCTGTATTCGTCATTCTGTTTTAATTATGTTTGACAATGAGTGTCGTCATTTATGAGTGTAATCTATCATATATGTCGTCATTTGTAACCTATCCTTGACAGAGATGCAAGTGCTATTATAGTCTTTTATGTAAAGATGTAGTGGTATGTCAAACTTGTATTATATTACAACATTATCTTTTGTTAATTAGAAGGGGCACCATTAGAGAGATTGTGGACTTTGCAAGTGAATTACTTTACGTAAGTAAACTACTATACAGGTATATTTGATTGAAATGTATTGCATCGACAGGGCCCCGCAAAAAAATCCAACCGGGCCCCTCGTCAATTGAATCTAGTCCTGTGTATATTGCATACTTATTGAGTTAATTAATATTTACTCTGTTAAAAACTGGCGATGAACTAGCTTTATAGTGTAAAACTAAACAAATACAAAGCTTATGTTATTTCTCATTTAATAGGTGGTATATCAGACACTAAAGTTAAAGTTCAAAATTTATTGGTTTATAAGACAGTTAGCATACTTCCCGCAATAGAAGAGAAACACGGGTGGACCCCGGAAGCGAGTCTGCCACGGCCTGGAGCGTCGGCGCACCGTCTGCGCGCTGGGCGACCGTAAGGTCAGCCTCTTGCCACGGCCCGGGCCCCTGCAACACGAGAAGGAGCGGGAAGTAGGCGCCGAGAAGCACGACGGCCGCGGCGAAGACACGGTAGATCCAGGCGGTCTCGAGAAACCGGCTGCGAGCGGAGCCCGCCGCACTGCGAAAGACGCCAGGGGCTTCATCGGCCTGCGTTCCGTATCCGAACCAGGCGCTCGAGGCGTAGGCCAACGCTCGCTTGACCTGCTCCGACGTGACCCCAGTGCGGGCCTTGTAGTGTTCGAGGCTCCACCACCTGAAATGTCGGTGCAACGCCCAATTCGCCAGCAACGGCTAAAGAGGATCTTTATTTACCTATTCAGAAATAAAATAAAAGCAATTTGGCTGTGATAATTAAAAGTGTGACACATGCCATTTTGGTTGCAAATGAGTATACATGTGTTATGAGTAAACTAAGCAAGAGGAATAGAATGGCGCACTCAGAATTATCTTATCTTGTAGCCGTTACGAAGCTAAAATGGCATAAGCCTCTAATTGACGTAGGTCTTCTTTTTTATCAGGTCTTTTGAATTCGCTCGGAATGCTTGAATTTAACTAATTACGATTGTTTTAAATAAGATTGTTTCTCCTAAAACAAAATCTCTGGGGATCGGAGAAACACATTTTTGTTCCAAACTTCCCGATTCTCATACTTTCAACATACTCCATCCAAGGTATGTTATGAGGAGATTACTCGAGAGGGTAAAGGGAGTTCTTCCACAATGTTCTTATCTCGATACGACAGTGTTTTCTATTTTGCCTCAAAACATAATTCTGTTATACCCCCTTTAGGTAAATGTCCTGGTGACAAGAGTTAAGGCTCCTTTCCCTCATGTAGTGGAGGGGAGCTAAGAGCTTCCAAAATTCACGGTCAGGATTCTCCTTCTTACTTCCCACCATGTTTGGATGAGATCTGATAACCATGTTAGGGTAGATTTCGTAATCATTTGTGGCTCAAACTCCGCCTGTTGAACAGTAACCTCCTGTCTGTCCTTCTCTAGGCATCGGAAGCTTGGCATCTCAACCAAGACCAAGAGAGTAGAATCCAGTCCTATGAGAGCGCTTATCTCCAGAGAATGCTTGGTATTCACTGTGCCCAGAAAGTCACAAATGCACATATAAGTAACATCACGGGCCAGTCACCCCTCATACGAAGACACATATCGAGCTACCTAGGCCACATACTACGCATGGACGACACCAGCCAAGCAGGCAATTTTTTGGCTACCCGAAGACACCCGCCACAGGAAACAACCCAAAACACACTCCCTGATACCTTCAATAGTGACCTGCGCCATTTTAACTGTATTGCCGGTTTTTTTAACTTTTTAGTTTTTTGTCTTGTTTTATTCATTGATCCTGGAATTCAAGTTTAACCCTTGTGATCGGCCCTCTAGGGCTATGGAAGGCCAATTTTGGACGTTTAAAAGCCTTCAGCGGAAAGGTACTAAAAGGAATTCTTATGAAACGCTATTTTTAAAGAGTGTTAAAAAACTATGATTTTCTTTCATTTTCGGCGAAAAATCATTTGACATACATTATCATTTTCATAATAGGACTCTATTTAAAGTTGGCTCAAGAAATCCTTCAATTTTCAAATTCCATCCTTCAAATTTCAGACCGATGTCTCTCCTGTCAGTATTCCTAGTAGCTGTTAATTGAAGCAACTATGGCAAAACAAGAACTGAAAAACCAAAGTAACAGATGGCAGAATACATTGGAAACATGTAATTTGGGCTATATATTTGCTTATTAGGCAGGTTGGGGGAATTTTTTTGTTGTTCATATTTTTGACTTATAAATAAAGTGAATATACCACTTGATGCCTTTTTGTATGTTCTTTACAAATATAGTAATTGCTTCTATTGCAAATTCAAATTGAGCAATTTCTGACCTAACCTAACAAATTTTGGCTCTGAAAACATAGTACATCATTTTGTCAAAAATGACAAAAAACACATACTTTAATTGAAAATTTGGTGTCAAGGAAGCAAACGAGATTTGGAAGTAGGAATTTTTTTTAGTATGTTTGAAATCTCCAGTAATTATACTTTTGGGGATAACGTCAATCCCCCAACTCCCGGGGAAGAAACTGCAAGTTGCGAAATTTGCTCATTGTTTAAATATAGTATTTGTTATTGTAAAGTATATTTACACTTTATTTTGTTAGGTGGGGGGGGTTCAGCTTGAGGGTGATTGAGGGTTGAGAGCTCAGCTTTAAATGGGGAGAGTTTTGAATGGGGAGGGCAGTTTCCAGAGAATGAAACTTTTTAAAGGACTACGCAGAACCGCACAATTGAAATACGCACATTCCATTGTGCACAACGCATTCTCATTAGTCCCTACGTTTTTATTTTTTTAGCGGTTTACTTTACTATTGGCACTATAAACATGGGTTGGTTGAGGACCTTATCCTTTACTATTTTAGCTTATTTAATTGCCTTTCTATCTGAATATTCTTCAACTCGAATCGGTTTCCCTTATGGCTTCTATTCTTATATAGATATAACACGCGATCAGGAGTTATGGATTGTAAACGTTCCATTTATGGATTCGTTGTCTTATTCTTTCCTATCATACGTAAGTTTAACGATGAGCTTATTTTTATGGTCGACATTATCAGGAAAAGGTAGCGCTATTCAAATTGTAGAGGATAAAAAACTATTCCGGTCATGGCGGGTAATTCCCGGATTTTCATTATTTTTTTCCATTTTTGCTAATCTTGGTAACATGGTAGCAATAGGAACGGGACCATAATTACTTATAAGGAAAGAGTTAAAGAGAGATGGGCAGATTATTTTGAATTTTTTCTATTTATTAGTCCAGTTCGTTGCTACAGGGTAACGCTTATTACTACTATCTTTACCTAGAAAATTCCGAATTGCTATAGTTGAAATGGCAACACTGATACAACATTTTTTTTATAAATTAAACATCCTTCTAAATTCACGGTCTGGTTTACTGTTTCTTGAAAGCCATTGTGCTGCCTATAATACAGTTCAAACATGCATGCCTTTCTCAATAACATATACGAACAGTGATGACTGGTCACAAAAGTGATCTAAATAGGTCAGGACTTTAAGAAAGAATTCGTATTTTTCACAGGGTGGCTGTATCGAACCTGTGGTGACGTCATAACATTAAGAAAAGGCTCAAATTGTCTGGGGTTAGAAGACAATCGATAACGAGAATCTATATATAGAAGCCTGCTGCGTGCCGAGTCCACCTACCGGTGAAACCGCTGGGCTCCTGTTACTATAATATATATACAAAAAATAATATGTATAAATGTTTTGAATATAAAAACTCATCCTAGCTTTCGATCTTCGTCTACCAAACCATCTATTAAAAGTAACATCCAAGTTTCTTAAGCATTTCATTTCCTTTTGATCATTTTGTCATGGAATCTAAAATGTGAAAAGTAAAATCAAACTAGCAAGTTTAGCAATAAAGCTTCTGTTATAATCAGAAATTTCTAAGAACAAGATTCTTTTTACCTTCTGATCATTTTGGCATGCAATCTAAAATGCGAAAAGAAAAATTAAACTAAAAAACTAAGCTCATGTTACAAACAGAAATTTGAAATAACAGGATTGTTTTTACTTTCTGATGATTTATAATAAAAAGACAAATTTAAACCAAGATAATTTTTCCTTTTGATCATTTTGTCATGGAATCTAAAATGTGAAAAGTAAAATCAAACTAGCAAGTTTAGCAATAAAGCTTTTCATTTTCAATGCTGTAATTACTGGAAAAAAATATTTGTAACCTAATTCTTTTTCAGTCAAGTGTCAATTACAGAGTAGGCTTTAGACTTTTACAGTTGCGAAAGGAGAATGTATCAAAACTCTTGTTTGTAGTGGAACTATATTTGGCTTGAACTGGCTTGGAAAGAACAAATAAAATTAAGTTGAATAATTGATATATAATGATATTAATTGCTGAAAGCTCGTCGCTTCAAAGTTTAATTCTACTCTAATTTTTATGTTTATTTTCAATGTACTAATATGGACAAAATAAATTATTTGTAATATATGGTAATTCGTTACAAACAGTTCGTGGTAACGAACTGTGAGAATCGGTATCACCACGGAGGAATGTCAGCACGTACTTAGGGTTGAGGAGGATTCTATCTTCATACGGCGGTGGATATTTTCCTTGACAGAACCTGAGCACGCGTTGGTTGACGGGTGCAATTTGCCACAGAGTTAATCCTCTGATCCTCGGCCCTATTGTTTACGCTGGAAATAGTCTTGATCGCTTGTATATGTGTCCCATAGTTATTAATACAACTCATTCTCGTCATTCTTTGAGGCCTAAAGTCAGAATGCAGTGACCTTGAGAGTCGTTTTTTTTTCGGATTTGCTGGTCAAGTCCTGGTTCTCTCGATTGAATTTTCCATGCAAGTTGAAAGATTTGAACAATAAAGTTGTAACTTGAGTTCATTTATCCAGATTTTTGATGCACTAGCATTCATATTTTGAATAATTTACGCTTTTTCGCAAAAATTCACTGGAATTCTATAAGTTGCAATTTGAGTTTATTTATCCTGATTTTGGTTTTACGAGTTCACACAGGGGAATTTACCAAATTTCACTGGAATTTCGCAGTAATTGAGTGGAATTCTATAACAAAGCTGTAATTTGAGTCCATTTATCCAGATTTTTGATGAATCAGCATTCATAATTAAACTTATTTAGGTTTTTTTGGGCTTTACAAGTTCATACACTGGAAATTACAACATTTCACTGAAATTTCACAATAATCGTAAATAATCCTCTATGACCTTGGAGACGAAATCATCTCAGTCATGTTCGGGTCTCCTGAGTTGTATAGATTCCCTTGGAAGCGTTCCACGAGACTATAGGAACTGTACCTGATGCCTTGGTTCATAGACAGAAACGATTAATAGACAGTAATTTTATTTCCGTACTCACATACAGCTTCAAATAAGACAACTCCAAAAATAGATTGCATTGAGTGACATGCATCGATGCCAGAATAGAACTGCCCCGCTCTGGCTGCTTGAGTTGGATTATATTCAGACTAAAACCGGATTACTAAATCAAATACTGGGCAGGTGACCTCAACTCAAAATGTCGTAATACCACTGGACATCATTTGCGCCATGGGCAAAGCTCAGCAAGGCTGCCGACACGACCAGCGGAATGCCGAACAGGACCTTGAGCGACCTGTTGCGGTTTTCCAGACCCGCGGACTGCCGACGGATAATCGGTATCATTACCAGCCAGACAGCCCCCCCGATTGCCGCGCCTATCAGCAGGGCGGTCGCCAGGTCGATCTTGATGATTTTCTTGAGGCCTTTCAGCGCAAGGTAAGAGGCGAACGCACCCGCCATGATGCCAACCAGCACCGGGACCCATTTGCGCGCGGCAGCGATCTTGTCGTCCTGATAGATGATGCGCGCCTTGATAAGCCACAAAAAACCGGCCGCGATCAGTAAAAGAGCTAAAAACAGCCCTTAGTAACTACTTTTTTAAAATATGTTCTGAAATAAGCTTGCTTCTCCTTGCTGATGATAGAAAATTGCCATGATGAAAAATGAAAAAATCATGAAAAAGGATTAAGGAATGGTAATAATAATTTTCAGTAGTCTTAATATTAAATGATGGTATGAAAACAAATTGGCATAAGTTTTAAAAAAGAGCCTGAACTCCCTCAAAAATGACATGTTGGAAGGCTTTGATGTTATTTCCTAGGGGTTTCATGCTCTTTAAAAACTTTTTCTGTTTTACACCACGAAGGTAGACTCCCAGCCTAACTGAACTACTTTCCAAGATAGCAAAACATTGGTGAGGCCTCAAAAGAATGAACTCTGTCAAATGAAGCTCACGAATACTTTTTTTAATCATAGCATTTGAACTTGTACGAAATAACTATACGCCTCGGCATTATAGCCATTTAGTTAGATTTTTGACGGCTCTAAATCGATATGTCATATCAGAATTTTGGCTTGATAAAATATTCCTTTCTTCAGAACAATTTTGTAACCGCAAATGGCGGGAATATTGACACTTTTTCCATTCCTTGAACAGGAATTTGATTGAATTTATGAAAAAAAATAATTTATTACAGCCAGAAAGCTAGAATGCAGCAACACATACACAAAATAAAACACAAGGTTTATACTATTCGAGACAGAATTACGCTTGTTTTGAAGTTTGGAAAAACATGTGCCTAAGAACGCTGTTTTCAGGCCCAACGCCTTTTAAAAAGAGATTTCAATCCTCTTATAAAGGTCAGAGACCTATTGGACTGGTGATTATAGGTAGCTTGTCAAATTAAGTGCAGCTAAAAAAAAAGACCTATTTTCCTATTCATGGAACTGCATGAAAAAAGTGCTCGAGGGAATGATACTTTCTTTCCTCTTTGGGACACACTGGATAATTTTTCTTCCAGGCGAAATATCCTTGTGATATTCACTTTTTCATCTAAGCCTAGTTTATCCTTCAGCACTGTACGTACTTTCAATTCCAGTGATAGAAATTACTCCGTATAGGAAAGGGGCTGTTCCCTCCTCAACGCCCCAATCTTTACGCTAAAGTTTTTTACTGTTTTAAAAAGTAGAGTTGAGAAAAAGAGTCAAATTTTAGCGTAAAGAGTGGGGCGTTGAGGAGGGAGTAGCCCCTTTCCTATACGGAGTAATTTCTGTTCGTTTTAAGTTTTAATGTCGCTCCTTACTTTCAGTCAGAAAAACTTGTTTTTTTATTTAATTTCTAAAATAAGGTGAATTTCAGGCTCATAACTTTTGATGGGTTGAACTAAACTTGATGAAACTTATATATTTAGAATCAGCGTAAAAATTCGATACCTTGGATGTAACTATTGAAAGGAAAGCAGGTCCTTCTTAAGCTGTTTGTTGTGCCACAAGTTTTTAGCTTATTTTGCACTGATTTCTGTTCGCATTCCTCTTTTTTTAATTTAGCATCCACTACTACCCAAACTGAAAAGCTGCATTTAGAGGAGGCCTTTTTTCATTAGAATTGAATCCCAGATTTTTTTTTTATGATATGCTGAATAGAACTGACCAGACCTGATTGAAAGCTTCCACTGAACTAGTTCAAAAAATCAGACTTTATTTTTACTGTCCTTAGTACTTAAGTACTAAAAGAGCAATGGATTGTTAGTAAAAACCAAACAGTGCAAAAACACATTAGACTGAGCATGCCTTTTATGTCCTTTTGATTTTACTTGTGGTTTCACTATCTGTTACGACATTATTTTTACATGGATGGCAGTTTTGGCACATATTAAACTGTGGCTTATGATATTGGTGCTACAGTAGACTTGTCTTATTCTTGCCTTTTTTGAATGCTAATACCAGACAGGTGGCGATAAAATCTATCAACAGGCAACGTGTTACAACCAGCAGTAGCAAGAAGTTGGCCTTCGTCGTCAACTAATAGTTTTATATTTGCATTCTCTTTGAGCACTATCATCTCTGGAAAGGCTACTTTCGCATATCCACCACCATAAGAGTTGATTTTTTTTGGGTATTCCAAATTGAATTTAACCTCTTACTTTGGAATTCGAGATTCTCACCTTTTTAACCGGAAAAAAGGGGTTATTTCTGCACGGCTGATTTTAGATATATATTGTTAAGCAAATTCTTCTGAATATTTTGGCTCCAAGAACATTTATGTTGCTTAAATGTTGGGTCAAAACTGTATTTTTCCTTGACTAAGAAGGCAGCCACTACTAATTCCGCTATGTTTTCCTTCCTGTTAATTCTTACTCTGCTTAAACTAAATTATTTTATATAATGCTTATCGTAAAAGAATAGTCTAATTTTACAATCAATCCTTTCTCATTTCACGGCTAAACTGCAACTAAAGAACTTCTTTAGATTCGATCACATGTGATGCATATTGGTCTATCATCATCTGGTTTTATAAGTTTTCCCCACCTGCTTTTTGGAGCAGAGCGCTGCACTTTGTCACTCTCATTTGATAATAGCTTTTGCATCACATCATGAACGTCCGGCCCTTTCTCTAAGTCTCTTTCGTTACATGGTGCCACCTCTGTAATTGTGGGAACATTAACAGGTGAGGAGAAGCTAACAAGTGATGCTCTATCATTCACCATGTTGCTGTTGGAGTTGGCTTTTCGGAAACGAGAAAAAATTTTCCTCACAAGATGGTCCTGATTTGCATCTAATTGAGGTTCATTCTTGGTTCTCTCAGCTAGTTCCCTTTCTCGCCGCACATCAGAAACCTAATCGCAAGACCCTCGAAGACGCCCGCGCGCTGCTCGTCGGCCAGCCGGTCGGCAACTACAACGCATTGCTCAACCAGGTGCGCCGTGCCTTCGCCGACCGCGACAGCGGTGGCCGTGGCCTGCAGACCTTCGACCTGCGCATCACCATCCATGCGGTCACCGCGCTGGAGTCGGCGTTGCTCGACCTGCTCGGCCAGCACCTCGGTGTGCCGGTGGCGGCGCTGCTCGGCGAGGGCCAGCAGCGCGACGCGGTGGAGATGCTCGGCTACCTGTTCTTCGTCGGCGACAAGGGCAAGACCGATCTCGGCTACCGCGACGAGGCCGAGGCCGATGACGAATGGTTCCGCTTGGCTTTTTCTACAATTAGCCATGGCTTGATGCCCTCAACTATTTGATTTTAATGTGGTAATACATTCAGTTCGTTAAGCTGAAATTTTGATGGTTTTTGGTGATATTTATGGGAGTTTAATGAAAGCACAAGAACGTAAGAATGGAAGGAATTTGTTTTTGTTCGTATTATAATTACCTGCTAAATCCCGTCGTAGTCCTCTACTACTATCTACTTTAATTTATTTTATATTTTTTAACATTTGAATAACTCGTAAGAATTTTTGTTAGACTGAGAATTCAAGTTATAAAAGATGATAATCATCATTATTAATGATTACGATCATTATTTTTTATTATCTTCATAAAAGGAAAATAAAATTTGAAATTTTAAAGAAAAATAAAATTTGAATAAACCAAAAAAAAAAGAAAAAAAAAAAAAATAAAAAGCCACCCAGTCACATCAACAGAAAAAGTGCGTTTATTAAAAAAAAAATTATTTTAGTTTTGTCTATTTCAGGTTCGTCATTTTATTTCGCAGTGTATATTTTAATTGACCTTCTACTTTTGTTCGTTTTTCACCAAAGATGGCTGATTAGAGGCCTTGGTCAAAACGTATGCATTACTCTCTAGTTTTAAATGGAACGAAACTTTTACCTCGTTCGTTTGACCTACGTTGCTTACTTTAGTTTAGACAGGTTTAGCCAGTTTACCTGGGCGAGAGAGCACGATCAGATTCACCAGCGCGCCCGCGCCATAGGCCAGAACCAGGGCCAACGCCGCGCCGCGCAGGCCCATGGCCTCGACCGGCCCAATACCCATCACCAGCGCCGCCGACAGGCCGGAATAACCGCTGCCGACGATGAATATCTCCGTCTTGTCCGGCAGGTCGCTATTATACTGCGTGCCGGGACGGGCGGCCTCCCACCAGAAGGGCTCCGCCTTGTAATCGGGGTGGAATATCGCGCGATCGATTTTCATGTGAACCTGGTTTTCTTGGTCTTTGTGAGTTTGAGTATATCTGACACCGGCGAGAATTGAGACTCGGTTCGCGGGGGACTTCTTCTAAAATAAACACCTTATGAAACAGTTAGCTGGCACTTTTAAAAAGTAAGTAATAGAAACATCTGGTACATAGATTACAAGTCTGGACTCATTTCAGTGTTTTGACAATCCTAGAGTTGCTGACCACCCTCTCCCCCCAAAAAAACACATACACACACGCGAAATAAAGCGTGTATTAATTTATGTTGAGTATTATCAGAGTGCTGGACCCACGCAGAGAAAATTACTCTTCCTATGCCAAAATGCTAGGGAAATGTCAGGAGTGACCCCTTTCTTCATTATTTTTGACATTGTCTTTCTTAATCATTTGTACTAGTTGTGCCCGCAGTTACTTTGATCTTCGTTAGTATTTTCTTTGCTGAAGGCGACCTTTAGATATAGGGCCGAAATATTCAAACAGGGTTTGTCTGTTCACTGTCTTGGGAAAAAAAAGTCCTCATTATTCTCTCTTCTGTAGTTGTATTATGGAAAGGCAGGGTGGTCTTCGTCATTATTTAGTAAGAGTATTTATTCATAAATTACAAAATATAAAAGAATTGCTTAAAAAAATGAATAAATCAATATTTAAGAGCTTCAACCTAACCTGTCTCGAGAAATTGATCCACTGTTGATAAAACGTATACTTTTGTAAGGATTTGGGGGGGGGGATATTTTGCCCTCTTCCCCTCAGCAAAAATTAGAAGTCCCCTCTTTCATAGCCTTTACAATTTGGGAATCAAGAGAACAAGGTTTGAGAACTGAAAGTACACTAGCTGCCTTCAGAAAAGGTATGTCTTCATTAGCAAACTATGCAGCCAGCCTTATCTGAGAGTTGGTCATCTCAGATTCTGCACCCATGTGGTCTCTACTCAACTCAAAAATACTGGATGTGTGATACAGTCTTTGCGCTCCTTCAAAGAGAAACAGCACCAGGACTTTTTTTCTCTAACGAAGAGATCTCTTGGTTTCTTTTTCTCTTGGAATAAATCCTCTGAGGTCGTTTTGTGAAAAAATTTCTCTTTGGATTCCATTTTTTTAAGAAAATACCTTACGAGATTTAAAAAATGGATTTATAATGAAACAGTAAGTTTGAGACCGAAGTTTTAAGCCTTTTTTATACCCCATATTTTGGTCATTTTTCAAAAGCTCAAAGAGTTTTTTTTAGAAGCCTGTAAATTGGAGCCTGAGCCTGTAGAATGAGTAGAATTTTAAGCCATATTAATGTTTTTCTTAGTTTAAAAAATGTATTTGAATATCTTAGAACCTTGTAAATTGGGATTGAGCAGTTATGAAGCTGAAAACAATTTTGTAGTAGACTACTTCATTAAAGCAGTAGACTGATTTTTCAAGGTTTCACTTTTATAACACATAGATTTTAGAAAGTCAGGACCCTTTGAAAGGAGGACGTAATGATCGTACACACGTGGGGCTACATAATGACAGCGCACATGTGGTATATTATGTAATGACGGTAAACAAATCGGTGTTACATAACACTTTAAGAGATCTTTTCTTTGTTTTTTTTCAATGCATTTTTCTAAGGGAACTTTTATAATCTAATGACTTTTCTCCCATTAGCATTCGAAAGAGCAATTACCATCCAACAGAACTGCGCCTAAGACAGCTGGACCAGCCATTTATTTCTAGTATTACGATTGAGTAAATAGATTCTACGAATTAATAAATTCCACATGCAGAGAATTTCCACGTCACACATAAAACAATGATTAAGCTATTGATTACGTCTTTACATACAACAGGTCATAAGAAAGGAATATTTTCTCATTCGTAGAAAAATCCGAGAAGCAATTATAAATAATGAAAAAAAGAAATAAAAAGGGTACTAAATAATGAGACTTAAAAACGTGGTAAAGAAAAAAAAACCTTAAGTTTGGCATTGTAATAGAGTAGACCTAGAAAAGAATAAAAAAACGATAAAATTATACAATCCCTGCTTTTATTTTAAACTTCCTTACCCGTCGTGCATTGCTATGACCTCAAAAGAAAGGAAATTCAAGAAAAATTCCTTGCAGAAAATTCTGCCATGCGAAAAAATCCTCCTGTATGGAACATTCACCCGCATAAATATCTCCCCCCCTTGTGAAAATAAAAAATCCTGTACAGAAAAACCTCTGAAAGAGTATCTAAAAAAACAACAGATTTTTCGGCCCCGTATATAAATCTGAAATCATCTCCTTGAATAGATGATTCCATCAAAGGCATCTTCTGATGTTTCTTTTTAAATTATTCTATTTATAATTTTGTATTCTTTGGTCGTATAAAAAGCTACATCATTCCAACTATCGTTTTTTAACTTAGCTTACCCAGTAAGAAATGTTTTCCTTGTAAAATACATGATATTTGAATTTTGTGAAAATAAAAAATCCTGTACAGAAAAACCTCTGAAAGAGTATCTAAAAAAACAACAGATTTTTCGGCCCCGTATACACATTTTTAGTTTGCCCCACAAAGGAGGAGGGTCAACCAGAAATGGATGCACTTCCAGAATAAGCATTTCTAAGTGCTATAGTATGGAAACTATGATGCTTTGCAGCATAGTTTCTAGTTTAGACAGCTTGTGATGAAACTAAAGCTTTAGGTAAAATTCTAGTTAATTGACTTCTTGCTATCTTGGAAAGGGTTTGGATTAGGAAAGTGAAACTTTCAGGGAGGGGTCTACAGGCTAAAGTATGTACTGGGAAGGTATTTTCAAGTACCTTCAGTTACTAGTTGCTTCTGTCTGCCTTTACTTCTGAAAATGCAATTCCTGTTATTTGAGTAGAATTTTGAGCAGCCAGTCCTTCTTCTGCGCCGGCGTTGCGGGAGGGATCGGGTACGCCTCCTCGGCCGAGTCGAGGAAGACCGGGTCCATGTCGTCGTTCAAGTGTCCAACCCTCGCTCCCAGCGTAGTCCTTGGGCCCCCTCCCTGCCAACTGCATCGACGCCGGCGGTTCGCGCCCCGGCCCACACTCGCTACACCCCTCCGAAGATTGCTGTCGCTCGAGTTGTGGGAGCCCGAAGCATTGCGGGCCCGAAGATTGCTGTCGAGTTGGCTCAACTGCCGCTTATCGGAGTCTTTGGCGGAACTGCTGCTAGGATCCCGCGGCGTCCGGAAACAATGGGCGCGGATGATCCCCATTGGATTTATAATGACATAGTAATTTTGAAACAAATGTTGTATCCCATTTTTATATCCAAAAATTTTAGATGTAACAAAAAATTATTATTTTCAAGGATCCTAAAAGGAATTTTAAAGACACTCCACCTTGCCGCTTAAGGAATGTAATGCGTCAAAACTTTTTTAGGAGGGGGGCATTCCCCCGAGGAGCCCTAATAACCACTTGAGAATATTTCATTAGATTTAAGGTGCTTTGCTTATAATTTTCAGCGATTATTAATGATAATATTATTAATGATATATCAATGATAATTAATGGTTGGTTTTCATGAAAAATTTTGCTCCAGGCGATTGGCAGTTAATACAACTACCAATTTCTTTTGTCATGATGGCTTTCATGGCTCGAATTTTTTTGCATCTCAGCGTAAAATCCGCTCTCGGTTCCAGGCAGGTGGGTAGCATCCGCTTGATTCCATTGCGGGATTTCCTCTCATTCACCATTCGTATTGGTAGTTTTCTGGGTAATTCCATCGAGTGGAGAAACCATCGTTTTTCAGTGGATCAGATTGGTTTGATCCATGCTGGAACTGCAGTTGAACAGCCTGCTGTGATCGACGATGAAGAAATCGGCGATAACCTGGCCACAAATCAAGAATATTAAACACTGGGTCGTTGGAGGACAACTATGAGAGTTGTGGTGTTGTGTTAGGTCATGTATTATGTCTGAAGAATTTAAATTATAGCTAAAAAGCGATACAAGGAAGTGGTATTACTTGCCTCTTGTATCAAACAGATACAACAAAGCATGAAATATGAACAACGAACAACTCAACACATTTCAGAAAAGCGTAATAGTTTCAAGAATAGAGCAGAAAGCTTTAATGTTTCCATGTTTTTAACCAATTTGGGCCAAGAGGCTTGGATGTTAGGTAGTGGTCTGTCTCTCATTAGTAATTCTGACTGTTTGATTAATGAGCGTGATTTTCGATGATCCCATCTTAGAAAAGTATATGTTCTAATTAAAATTGGGTCTCAAGCTGAAGGAAGATTTAAACTCATCATATATTTTCTTGTTTTGAATAAATTAGCATCCACAGAACCTGATGGGTATTCTTGATATAAATATTCTAGGTCTCTGTTGCTTAGTTTCTTCTGCCACAGCTCTTTGCGCTCTTCACTTGATTCGGCTACGATGATTTTTGTAGTGTGCGGGGCAAAATTGACAAACAGCAGCTAAAAAAAAATTAAATCATTTACAAATAGTTTTTAAAGTATCCAAATAGTCAATAAGTACCCATTTTTTTCCTTTTTCCATTGAAGATTTGTCTGTGACTGGTTGGAGTATGATTGTGTTGCGAGAGCAACACTTTGGTTTTGTCCCGTTTTTTTTTCCTATGCCGCCGATCTTGGTTAGGATTTGGGTTTGGGATTTTGACACGGATAAGGTCATCAATGCTTATTATTGGTGGTGGGCTTCTATATATGGATTCTCGTTGTCACTTGCCTTCTAACTGCAGACGATTTGAACCTTTTCTTGATGTCGTGACGTCACCACAGGTTCGATACAGCCACCCTGTTAAAAATACGAATTATTTCTTAGTCCTGGCCTATTTAGATCGTTTTTGTGGCCAGTCATCGCTGTTCTTTGTTTTACAACCGTAGATTTCATTGTTCATTTTATTCTTTTTTCCCTCGGAAAGTTTTTTCCTCGTTTTTGGCTTTGGCAGTTTAGATTCATACATCATCTCATTTAATTCGACGCTAAGAACATCGCGGGCAGCATCGAACCCGACGATATCCGCCCGCTGGTAATCCGCCTCGTAGATCACGCCGCCGGCATCCGTTGTGTCGATGGTGGCAGGTGGGGCGGACCCGTCATTGTCGTAGACGATCGCTGCTTCACCTCCTGGGTCTCCGTCTCCGTTTCCACCGTGGCCGCCATGGCCACCATGACCGCCATGGCCACCAGTATCCATCCCGACTTGACCGAGGATTTCCTGCGCCGTCGCGTCGCTCATGATGGTGAAGTTGGCAGCGCTGAGGTCGTCGAGCTGAATGCCGACCAGCGTTACGGTCTGCTGGTTGCTGGGCATCGAGAAAACGAACTAATCAAGCAGCCTAGGAAAATCCATTGCCCACAGAAGATAAGCGGTAATGATAAAAAGAAAGCAATTTAAAATCTCAGCTATCATTAAAATCTGCATGCTTAATATTTAAGTGATTTTCCACCAGTGGAATTTTAGGCTAATGCATAGTATGAAGTTCAGTGTGATGAAAAATGTGTGCAGTGTGATGTTTTGTTCTTTGATGATGGAAGTTTTTCGGTGTTGCTTAGAACGAATTTAGGTGTGACGAAAATGTCCAATGTCCTGTTTCGTTGTTTAATGTTGACCAATCTCTGAAATTTCAGGCGTTGTATTAAGTTCATTGTGTTACTGAATTGTGATGGTCACGATGGTAGTATTTTGCCTGTACAAACTAGGAGTCTTCTGCGTCAAAACAGCAACAATCTAAAACACAACCCTTTGAAAGTGCACTCTTTTGCTACCTGTCATCCTTCATTGGCAGAATGTGCCCTAGCCATCTCGACATTTTTATGATTGTAGCCCTAAAAAGCGGGATGAACCGTACTTTTCTTACAGCCTATTGCTTAAAAAACGGTCATTAAGTCGGCTACCCAAAACATTAGGTAGGCAGTTTTTCTGAAAAATATCTAGCAAATCTTCCTCCGTTTTTCGGAGCACCCATGCTTCAGGGCCATATTTGACCCCTGTCATCACTGTAGTTTCCAATATTCACAAGAAGGTCGCCGTCGCCGAGGCGATCAACGGCAGGATCAGCCCGGCGTGACTGTTCAACATGCCAAAGCCGGCGACCACCTCATAGGTCGGCACGATCCGGACTTCCACCGGCAGCATCAGGGTCAGGAATATCAGCCAGAAAAATACCTGCCTGCCGGGAAAGCGGAAATAGACGATTGCGAATGCGGATAGAATCGAAATGGCGATCTTTCCAAGGGCAATTCCCATTGCCATGATCATCGAATTCATCAGCATGCGCCAGACAGGTGCATTGACGCCGGAAACTAGTGCCTTGGTGTAGTTGTCAAAGAAATGGCCACCCGGCAGCAGCGGCATGGGCGGCCATCTCTCCCTCCCTCATCTTGCATGTTCATCCGCATATCTCTCGTGTTTACTTAGTCTATTAGTCAGGGCACCTGCGTAAGTAGTCATTAGTTTAGTATACATAGTTATGGTGGGACTGACTACTCTGTTCCCTGTTCAATATCTCATCTGATAAGAATAAAGGATATACTCATCAGTACATCTTTTGCACAACGACAGAAAATAACCCTCGACTGAGATCAGATATTAAAAGGGTGGTAATAAATAGGGAGGGTAAATGGACACATTCAGAATAGGGAAAATTGAGCAATAGTCATCGGAAGGAAATAATTTTGTAGTTATTATAGATACATTTTAAATAAAACAATGACTTGCTTCTTAATTGCGAAAAAGTAGTAGTTCACTGATCCCAAAAGAATATGTTACACAACTAGTATATGAATTCCTTCATGTCTCAAACCTATAGTTAAAATATATCTTAAGTAACTAGGAGTAGTTAACAAGGTTTGAGCAGACATCACTTCCCTCAAAGGGCTGTCATAACATCGCTTGAAATATACATGACTTTGTTCATTTCATTGAAACATAAAAATGTACTTTCATGTCTCAAACGTCATCTTGTAGTTAAAAATACATCTTAAGTAACTAGCAGCTGTTAACAATGTTTGAACTTGTATAACATCGGAGTACTGAACCCTCTTTTGATTTTATTCGTCACTCAGTGGAGGAGCTCTTGGTGGGGCGTGGCCTGCGCTGACGCGACGGTGTCAGACTCGACAGGCGGCACGTGAACCGGGCGGTGTCTGAACCGAATCCAGCACGTTGGTCGGCGGGCTTGGTTTGCCGGCTGTGGAACACCAGCGTGATGGATTCGGGTCTGACACCGTACGGCTCACGTGGCGTTGAGCTCGGGCGTCGTTTGATGCCGACGCGCCGGTGGGCCGAGTCGGGTCACGTGTTCGGGCACGGGCTCCGGTCGCGCGCTACGCGCGCGGCCTAGGCACGCAAACGTTCACGGGTCGGGAACGGGAACGGGAGCGAGTTGTTGGTAGAGGGCGTTTCTGTTACCGGAAAATGAGACCTATAAGCGATTTTATTAAACGCATAGGAAGAAGATACTGATCAGTAAAACTCCTTAGTAGGTAATGGACATCTTTTAAATAAGTTTCTACCAAAAGACAGAAATAATTATCAAGTAAAAAAACAAGCCTAGACATTTCATCTTTTTGAGTCAAGCTCAAAATTCAGTTTTTAAGTTTTGAGTCAAGTAAACCTTGGGTTTGGGAGAAATATTGAATTCAGTTTGGCCGACTGACTCATATAGTTTGAAAGTGGACAAAAATTTTTGTTTCTAATCACTTTTAAAATAAAAAGTGTTAAGATTATCTAAGAAAACCCCAGAATGATATCTAAATTAGAAATTAAAAGTTGAATTAGTAAAGAAATTCGACCAACAGCTACTCGTAACAGAAGGAATTGCATCTTTCCAAAAAAAGAAATGTAGGTTTTCGTTAGAGAATAAGCGACATCGAAGGAACAATAGGACAATGGCAAAGCACAATGATTTTTGGGCAAGGCAAATTTTCAGACAAATTTATTTCATTTACTAACAATTACAAGATAAACTATATACACACAAAACCGCACAACCACCCAGGGAAGGCTCCAAAAGCCTGATGATGGACGGCCGCAATCCTCTAATTCTAAACCAATATACTAAATACCAAAATTAACTTCCCTTTCTCAATGTTTCTGATTTAGTCTCTGTTATTTCTTATGGAATAACGCTACTTAATTAATACTACTACTACTTAAAAAAAGTTAGAAAAATTGTCATATTTCCTAAAAACTGAGTTTTTGAGCTATATCTCCCAATAAAATTGAGATCTTTTTTTTCTTCACGGTATTTTTAACTACAGTCTGTGCTGTACTAAAATTTCGGCCCGATTATAGTAAAAGTTTGTTTTGAAAGCGGACCAGAAAAACCTCAAATGGCACTAAAATTACGCTCTAGTGAGGGGTAGTCGAAGCACAGTTTAGTATCCACTTCTAGCTATGAAAAATTAGAATTATTGAAAAAAATATGTCAGAGACCCTTAATGACCCTGCTCCGCCTCGACTTTTATCTCAACTGAAGGCTTTGATGGACTGCTTGAATTACTGCTCATTGCTGAAGCTGTAGAGGAAAACAAAGTTAATAAGCTTTATTTCATATCAAAGTGAATAATAGGCCAAACAGTGAAACCATGTGTAAGGAATGAAACTAAAGATTAAATTGGGCCACCGAAAACCTAATCTTGTTTACTTACATTTGTTTCATTTTTCATGGGTGACGTCAATGCCTTATTTTTGCTAAGGAACCTTTCAAAAGTATTAATGATATTACAGCGAGGCTGTGTTCTGGGAGAATAAACGGTTTCAGCCCCCTCCACACCTCCAAAGGAAATTGTTTAGGAGGACGTCGTGGCACTTCGTTCAGACTGTCACGGAAATAAGTAGCATTGACATCAGTATCTACTCGAGCACCAGCTGCAATCCGTTCGCAATGCTCAGGACATCCAAAGCGACAGATCTCCACTTTGCATCGAATGTGAACATGCATAGAGTCTGGAAACTTAAATGCATGAAAAAATGCGTATGACATGACAGTTGCACGACCATCATTATTTCGAAGCTTCAGGAACTTTGATACCATTTTAGGACGGAGAACGCAACCATGTTGGTCTGTAAGTTGTATTGGTTTGTTTACTCCATCTGAAGCTTCACAAGACTTAACCCTCATGTCAAATTCACCTTACTCGTTGAAAAATGACAGTTTGAAACAATGCCGGTGACGCTACCTCCCGTTGATGCAAATCAACACAAGGCTGTCCCGTTGCCTTCATCATGAGCGCAATCACCCTGACCACAGGAGACTTGCCCCATGGTTGAAAAATCTCACACGGCCGGTTGGCTGCCCAACATCTATGATCCGCTGCGCAGTTTCGGCCAGAAAGTGGCCGACTGGTTCGCGCCGCGCTCGGAAGCGTCCGCAATGGATGACTGCTACGACATCAGCGTTGAATTGCCCGGGGTCAAGGCTGCCGACGTCGATGTGGCGCTTGACGGCGACAACCTGACGGTGCGTGGCGAGAAGCGCTCGATAGAGGTGGATTGGTCGGCGGCAATGCCAACTTGTTCTAAAATAGCGGCAGAAATTTCGTTAGAGGAGGATGTCAAAGTTTTAGAGGTGTTTGCGATTGAGTTGATTTGATGGTCAAAGGAATGCCTAATATTACTGACCATGTTTTTGAAGTTTTTGCATAAAACCCCGACTTCATCGCGTGTATGAATATCGATATCTACATCAATGTTTCCTTGGGATATGTTGTCGGCGGCTTCTGTTAGTTGTATGAGAGGTCTGGTAATTCTATTGCTAAAAAAATAGGACAGCAAAACTCCCAATAAAAGCATAGCGAGACAAATATATAGCGTGGTAGTTTCGTTCTTTTCAGTGTCTAGTGGACTCAGTACCGAAAAAAGATATAGCGTTTGTCATCGGGGACTTCAACACCATTGTCGGTGACGACCCATCTGACAACGAGGAAGTGACGGGTAAATTTGACCATGGCCAGCTGAACAAAAGAGGTGAGCGCCGAACCAACTTTTGCCGAGATAGTGATCTTGTTATCACTACTGCATTTTTCAAACACAGAGCCCGACGTAAAACAACCTGGACCTCCACAGATGGAAAGACTCAGAATCTAATAGATTATATCCTCGTATCTAGACGCTGCAGATCTTCCATCACAAACACAATCACTTTGTTTTTAGTTTTTCTGCAGTTTTTACCTTTTATTTGGCTTTTGGAAAATGTTTTAGTCAAGTAGTTTTTAACATTGAATTCAAATTATTACTATCATTGCTTTGAAACAAAAACAACAATGAATTCAGTTTTTTTCATTTTGTTAATTGATAATATCCTGCAATGAACAGCAATGGTGAAACACTTGTTGAATTCTAACTAAGACAGAGCTACGGTACCAGTATATTGAAATAAGTTGATTGGAACAATCTAAAAATGTCCTTTTAAATAATTTATTTCCCATAAGATATTTTTTTTAAAAGATTTAAGCCAGTTTAGATTTTGATCAGCGTTAATCTTTTTGCAATTAAGACACATCTTGTCACGTAACCTCGTTTTGAAAACCAGCATTCCTATTTAATTTATGATACAATTCTGTACAAAAATTGAATTGGAAGCACTCTTTGGTAAAATTTTCCTAAAGTTAATGTATATTTTGGCAAATTCGGACGCCCCTATTCTAAACCAGCAATGCTTGTTTGCGCTGAGATTCACGTTCGACCTTTGTGTCATAATTTTGCCGGTTTGGAAAAAAGTAATAATAATTACAGTGTGCATCAATGATTTCACCACTGAAATTCTATTTTATCTTCCCAAAGCTTTTTTAATTTTAATATTTGTTCCTGAAAAAAAAAGAAAAAAGAACTGAGAGTGTATGTACTTTGTCACCCTTCGACTTGAAAGTTGACGAAGTCAGTTTCTCGACCAGCGAACCGTCGACCTTCTTCGCGAGAGTCTTCACCCCGTCGGGACAGTAGCTGCCAGGTATCCTGCGCAACGTCTTCAGTACCGACTCCGCCGTCGACGACCCGATCTGAGCCAGTATCGACTGCGCCTGTCCGTGGTACGGTTCCGGACAAGACTCCAAAACACGTTGCAGAAACTTGGCGACCGCTTCGGAGCGATGCTCTGTCTGTTCGAGTGCCGCGAGGACGGAGTAGAGCGAATCGCCACGGTAACCATCTCCCGCGAGCCTCTCGAGATCCCAGGTCTCGAGGACGTGGTCGATCTGCGTCGCAAACTCGTCCCCGTTGCCTGCGGCCGACAGCAAGTTCTCGGGGACGTATCCGCCGTAGCTTCGCACGACGCGCTTCACGTTGAAGGCAGCCATGGGCAGCGAGGCCGCGACCGTGGGGACGCCGCGCGTGAACGGCAGCGGCTGCTCGGAGAAGATCACGGCGGCCGTCAGCGTGCGCATGCGACCGGTGCCGACGGACTCGGGACGAAGATCGAACGTCGTGGCGGTCGAGCCACTGCTGTTCGGCGCGATCCGCAGGTTCTGCACGGCCCAGTGCGGCAAGCCGGGCGTGCCGAGCGGGCTCGAGCCGGGTAGGAACACGTTGACGTAGCCAGCCTTCGCGCGCATGACCTGGCGCAGCTATATTTACCCTTTATGATGCGACTCTTTAAACTAATACTCTTTTATCTTTTACCCTTTCGTTTTATGTAAACTGGTTGCCAAGGGACGATAAAGTTAGGCTAACTATATTCTGAGTAGTTAACAATTAATACTAGAAATGTCATGCGATAGTTGACAAAATACGGAAACTCCTAATAAGTGCTCATGATTCAGATTTCTTTGAAGGAAAAAGAAGATAATTCTTTTTGATGTGACATTAAGCCCAAATTTTGTGAAACTGAGAGCTAGATTGGTAAACTTGTTAAAGGGAGGGGATGCAGGGAAAATAATCATTTGAACATTCGACCAAAAACAAAGAAAAAAAATTGATCGCTCCTTACTACAGTTCGTTACCACGAACTGTTTGATTCCGGCCTAACAGTCTCTTGGTTGAAGAAACCGATAGAGCTAGATGTACAAGAACTGGATATAGGGCGTCAAACCCATTATTCCCTTATGACTTATAAGATTTCAATCGAGTATTGGCACTAAGTTCAATTATTTTTATTTAAAGCATATTGATAAGAAAAGAGGAAACCAGACATGAAAACAGAAAGTGAAGAAAATCAGTAGAAACAAACTGCCTAATGTCGATTATCACCATTAATTTATCACAATAAAAAAATACTGCCTAATATCCATCACCATTAATCAACCCAAGTCAGGCAATACGGTGGTGGCGCAGGAGCGGCGAACGCCTCGCGATGCAGGCAGAGAGCCGGCACCACCCGCTCCACGCCCGGACGCGGCCAGCTGTCCGTCACATTGCGTGACCGCCCGGTCAAGTGCAATCGCTTTCGCACGCAGGCGACGGCATGACCTGCCCCCGGCTGAAGCGCCCCCTCACTGCCTGGAGGCAAGAAACTCGGCAACGACCTGCACGGCCGTGTCGAGGTGCTGCTCATGAGTGTAGCCCGACGCCTTCAGCGGCTTGAGGTCGTGGTCGGCGGCAGCCAGCCAGTGCAGGTCGATGGCCGAGGACAATGCGTAGGCGGCGACCGCCTCACGATTACCCAGCGCATTATACTTACTTCAAGTCCCTTTTTTCAAAAATTTTTAAAATTTGTTAATGATAAGTAGAAACGGTTTTGGGTCTGAAAAACTGACATGGCTGATTAAGGAATAGACTTCTTGCCATCCCTGTGGACCTTCCATACTCTTTGTATAGTGAATAGCTCGAGTCCTTGCTAAGACGTTGCAAATATTCCTTCTATATGTCGTCCGTTTACACTTTATAAATGTAATGTAGTAATTATCTTCTTTCCTTTTCAGAAAAAGGTAAATTCCTGGCCCTTGATCTAGGCGGAACCAACTTTAGAGTGTTGCTAATTCAACTAGGCGAAACCACTCCTGAAAAGGAATTTGTATCCGCGTTGTTTGTTTTCTCTGGTAGAAAAAGCTTTTTTTATCTATTACAATTAAACAGCGATTGCATGATGGAAAAGAGTGAAGTAAACTTGAAGTAAAATTCACACTATCGGCAATTGCTTTCCCTTTTTCTTTTCCACTGGTTTTTCCCCTTGTTACTTGTAATAATTACTTTTCAAAAGGATTAAATCAATATTTTTCTTTCAAAAACCTTTGTGAATTCACTTTTTTTCAGCTTCATACTTTATAAAAATTTTGAATATCGAACTCGAAACAAAATCCATAGCATCCCTATTCAGGGCAATACTGTTGCACGTTGCGCATTATTATTATTTTGTTTAATTATCTGTTTCCTATGCACTTCGTTTGCTAAACTTTAAAGAATAAAACTTATTTCAAAACAAACATTCCAACATATTAGCAGCAGCTGTACGGTTATGGGGAAAGCAATATTAAGTTTACACAAAATTATAAAAAGCTTGAGCTGTATAGATAAATTTACCCTTAGCAGGTGCTTAAAGAAATTTATTCAATACTTTATTATTTTTTATTTGGCCAAGGTCAATCCTTGTTAGAGAGACAAATACATGTAGCACATTTTCAATAGGCTTCAAATTCAAGGCGATTAGTAGAATTTCATCCTTTAAAGTTTAATATTTTCCAAAAAATTAATGAAAGATTCTGAGAAACCGCATTAATTTTTTGTTTAAATAATATCTATTTCAGTCTTTGAAATAATTCTAAAAATTCTTATTTTACCCCGGAACCAACGATGATTAAATGTAAAATTTTTGAATCTGTATATCGTGGGTACAATTGAATTTGGCCTGTATTCTGTTCTCTTTTTTTCATTAGGGAGAGGGGGGACTACAGTCAAAACTTGTATATATCTTGAAAAGTCATGCTTTCATTCTATCTGAAACCTTGTACCCATTAAAACTACAAAGTAATTGAAGATAAAAGCAGGAAAATCTATTTTTTTTTTCACCTTATATGTCTATATACCTGTTTATCCCTGGGTCTAGATCACATGGAAATGGCCGAGGGGACTATCTTCTTCATGTACATAATAAATTCTGTCCGTTTAAGTTTTAATGTTGCTCCATACTTTTAGTTGAAAAAACTTGTTTTTTAATTTATTTATAAATAGAATGAAACGAAAATATATAAATAACTACTTAAATTTAAATAAATGTAGTCGTAGAGTTTATTCTAATAACTGTCTAAATATTGCAGCTGCATGACTGGAAGTTGCTTAAAAAGACTTTGGTCATATCAAATGGTCATAGCCTAATTGTGTTTATAAGGCTAACGATGCCAGAATCAAAAAAAGCCAATCTAATATGTATTTTGTAACTTTCAGCAAGCGAGCCATTTCTGAGCCAGAAGGGTCTTGAATTAATAGATTAGCTGTGAGTCCAAAACTGTAAATACGTGGGTTTTGGTGATCAATTCCAAAAAAATTGGGACACTTAACGAAAGGCATTTGAAATATTTCTATAATAGGCAGCACAATAGCAATGCCTAAGCAAAGAGTGATGTGCAAAAAAATGTATTATTATTATTATTTTATTTTTTTTTAGACCAGGGCACTTCTTATGCTTCGTAGAAACTTCAAATGAAGCTCATTCGGTGGGAAATTCAAAGTATTAGTGCCTTTTTTTAATAGTCAAAAGTGACTGGAAGGCAACTGGCCCCCTTCCCCCACAGCCCTCAGGAGAAAGTTTGTAATTATGGGCTTTTTTGACGCCTTCATAAACGGATTCCGGACTCATACCGTCGATCGCCTCGCTAGGCATATCGTAGGCGTAGCCCAACTTAAACAAATCAGTAATATTACTGGTTCTTTGCACAGAAGTACCCATCGCGTAGCCGTTATTTTCAACGACGTATAGAACGGGTAGTTTCCAGGTCATGGCCATATTAAAGGATTCGTGCAGCGCGCCTTGACGAGCGGCGCCGTCTCCAAACATGGTTACGCAAAGGTTTTTGGTGCCTTTGTATTTTTCTGCAAACGCAATGCCGGTTCCAATGGGAATCTGGGCGCCGACAATGCCGTTGCCGCCAAAATAGCGATGCTCCGGACGGATGATAGGTCCATATGCTTCAGCATACCTATGATGCCAAGATTCCTAGAAATCTTAACCATTAATGCATTAATGTTTAATTTGGACAATAGATTCCCATCAGGAGGGTTTTCAAGGAATCGGAAACTGTCACTTACAGATCTAACGAGAGTACCAGATGACCTATGTATCACATGAACACTCATTAAAGCTGTAGAAATTCTGAAAAAAAAACATAAACTTAAACTTGGAAACGTTAAAAGCCAAATAGTTTATATTAAACTATGAAAGATCTCTTTCAATTAGAGCAAGAACATTTTTCTCCAGTGCAACTTGATCAGGTACACCCCTAGCTAACGTGCTGAGCGTTAGTATTAGTGATAGTAGTAGTAGTAGTAGTAGTAGTAGTACGAGTAATAAAAGTAATAGCAGCGTGCAAATATTGCATTTTCGGTTGATTGACCACCCCCCTCATCCTTTCCTGAAAGTTCCAAATTAATACGCTCCTTCATTCCTATGTTACGCCCTATTGACAACCCGTATTCAAAAACTTGTTTTAATTTACTTCAACACACCCCTTAACGTTCTCTGAAAGGTTCACCTGATTATTCTTCGTCTTTTTAAACAGTAAAGGTTAAACATGCCCACCTTTCTCAATAACAAATACTATGTGTAAAAAATGTCCAGCCCTTTTACTGTTTTTCAGCCCTTGTAAAGCGCCAATGACACAGTAGGTTTTAGACATTTACAGTTCAAGAAGGAGGCAGTACCCATACTCTTCTTTTATTTGATTTTTTTTTTTGTTTCAATCTTGATTCGCATACTTAATTAGAGCTTTATTTGTTTTAAGGATTATTTATTCATTTATTTATTATTTATTTATTCATTTATGTTAGTATGTTGTTAGTATGTTGTTATTTATATTAGTATGTTGTTAGTGTGTTGTATGTTTGTTGGCAATGAGTGTTTATTTAGTTTCTGTTTGTTTTGGGTTTTATTTATTTTGCAACAGTAAAATATTTTTGTTCGTTTTAAGCTTGGGTTCCATATTCAATTTTTGAGTAATGTAGTATATTTTCTCTTTAAAGTATACTGAATAAGCATTATATTGTTTAACGCATATACAGTTTAATCTTTTTCTTCTCAAAGCATTGTGAACTTAAAAAAAGTTAATCTTTATCTTATTCTTTAATCATTGATCACTGGTCGCTTCCACTATATACGAATATCCCCAAAAGACTACTGGGCTTTCTAAAATTAACGGTCATAGACACACAAACGTTTTGTTGACACAAGATCTTTAATTTTCAGAGTGATTTTAGTGAGCTTAACCGTCTTTCTAAGAAATTTGGTTAAAACCCAGAGGAATTCCAGGATAGTAAAAGCACTGCCTTAAGTGACATTCTATCGAAGCTTCTTGTTTCTTTGCCTGTTCTTGTTTCAAATTCAACTCTGCCAAATCTTGCAGTTTTCGTTCCTCTAAGAAGGCATAAATATCACCAATGTAAGGTTTGATTTTTTGGTCACGAAATTCATATACTTTATCTGTTAACCCTTGCAGAAAATCACGATCGTGTGAGACAAGAATCAATGAACCGTCAAAATTTTGGAGAGCAGTCTTCAATACCTCTTTCGCTTGCATGTCGAGGTGATTGGTAGGCTCATCCAGAATCAGCAGATTTACAGGATCTAAGAGCAATCGAGCCAATGCCAAACGAGATTTTTCACCTCCCGAAAGCACTTGAACTTTTTGCCGACGAGCGTCCCTATCGTGTAGCAGAACTGCACGAGCAGGACGACCACGATGTACGCGACCACCGCCATCGGCTACTGCCCGTCCGCGGAGGCGGGCTCCGGTGGGATCAGCCCCTCCGACTCTTGGATCGCCGCTGCGAACTTGCGGAGGAACCGACGTTCCTCGGCGGGGTCCTGCGGCGCCTGCACGTGCACCACTTGATTCATGGTGACATGCGTCGAGTGGTCCTCGACAGGCGATGCCCTCGCAGCGAGCCTCGCGACCTCGCGCTGATGCTGGAGCAGATCACGCGCGGCGAGCGCTGCCTGGCGACGCGCGGCCGCTTCCTGCCTACGAGCTACCTATTAAAACTTAAAACGAACAGAAATTATTCCGTACTCCTCAACGCCTCACTCTTTACGCTAAAGTGTTTTTATTATTTTAAACAGTAGAGTTGTGACAAAGAGTCAAACTTTAGCATAAAAAGCAGGGCGTTGAGGAGGGGACAACTCCTTTCATAATAATTTCTGTTCGTTTTAAGTTTTAATGTCGCTCATTACTTGCAGGTTTTTTTTATCAACTTGTAGTGACGACACATTTTAACTCAACTGGATAATGCTATACAGTGTCTGTAGCAAAGATCCGCATAATTATGTAAAGAAAATTATTTTTCGTATACATTAAATTAACTTGTATAATTTTTTTTCAAGTGCCGGAATGAACACCGGTTCGACTTTCGACAGACGGTTCTGAAACCGCGCTATCGGCGGCTGTGAAATTGAGCGGACCGACTGGTTCCCCGTATCGATGAGTTTCGTGTGGAAGCCGGCGTCGGCTTCCTCGACCGATACCAAAATCTTGGAAAAATCGTCTGAATAGGACCGAAAGTGCAGGGCCGCGTTTGCCGGCAGCTTCATCGCATCCACTTGGCGGCGCAGGGTGTCGTCGAAGAATTCGCGCTCCTGATAGCCGGGGTTGTGAAAGGCCAGCAGCGGCCGCTCATCTTGCGGGTGAAGCACAACGGGCCCGAAATCGACATCCTGCCGGGCGCTGATTTCGTCTGTGCCCCGCTGCATGGCACGGACGTCTGGCGCCAAGCCCTGGATTTGCGCCTGATTTACGATGCGGTTTGTGATGACGTTTCCGGAGCCTCCTTACCCGGCGGCGCCGATGGCCTCCCTTTCACGCTGCCGCCGGACCAATACGACGGCATCCTGGGTGAAGTCACTGCGGGCGTGGTTGCGGCCGCGATCGAGCGCTGCACGGGCGCTAACCTGCCCGAGCTGGTCCGCAGCGACGGTCAGCGCCAACGCTTTGAGAAGATCCTTGAGGTGTCACAGATTCACCCGGACTTCTTTCAGACCAATATGGGCTATGCCACCTTTGTACTCAGCGACCTGGTGCGTTATTTGAAAAAGGTCTTAATTTCTGATTGTTTTTAAAATCATACTGGAAATCCCCTCCTCCATGGAAAGTTTTCCTATGAATCCCCCCTATTAGAAAGGTCTCCTGCATAAAATTCACCCATGGGAAATCCCCCTCCCCTAGAGAAAGATACTCTATACAATTCCACAAGTCATTAAAATTTCCCCTTGAACAAATCTCCTGAACATCTCCACATGTAAAATTGAGTTGACAAAGAGAGAGTAAAATAAATAAGATAATGTCTGGCAAAGGAATTCAATAGGAATTTAGAAAAATTTCCCTAGTATAAAACTTCCCCTGGAAAGTTCAAACTCCTGAAAACTTCTCGGTCCAAAACCCCTAACTGGACGGTTGCAAGAACACCTCCCACATGTTCCTCCTCCAGGCCCCCTTAATAAGTTATGCAATTGATGTCCTACAAACATCAATATATTAAATTAGATTATTAGAGGCGTGGTTCTGTTAGTACAGCGCTGGACTTCAAATAAGATTATCATTCGTTCAATTCCTGCTTGAATTTCTTTTTCAGTCATGGTTTGTCCATTCTTATGATTACTATTCAGATAATTCAATACTTTTGCAAATGTGATGCACTCTTTTTTAAAGCATATCCCGGGCAGGCTCGTTTTAAAGCTATTGCTCATATTTACGAGCTCAATTTTACCGTCCATAAGGTTTCCGTCAGGTAGGGCGTGTCGATCTGTTCAACGTTGCCCAGGCATACCATCTTGGTGCCGGGGCCGGCTCGAGTGAGCAGGGTTTTCATCTGCTTCGGCGTTAAGTTCTGCGCCTCATCAATAATGACGTAACGATTGAGGAAGGTGCGTCCGCGCATAAAATTCAGCGAGCGGATTTTGATCCGGCTGCTGAGCAAGTCGTTGGTTGCAGCTCGTCCCCAGTCGCCTGAATCACTCGTGCCCGTCAGCACCTCCAGGTTGTCCGTCAAGGCGCCCATCCACGGCGTCATCTTCTCTTCTTCCGTGCCCGGCAGAAAACCAATGTCCTCACCCACGGGTACGGTGTTTGGCATGACCTTAGAAATGAGACAAGTGTATTTATATGAATATGTGACGTAGGATTGCACCATATGGTGGAAATAATCAAGACTGGACGGGGGGTACTTCTAAAATATCTGGATTTTCGTATATTCCTGCGTATTTCCAAGTTCCTATATTGTATTGTTTGGGTTTTGCTCTGAAGATTCGTTATTAAACATGTTATAATGTTAAACATAATGATAATAATGATAATAAGTAGGAAGAGTATCTGTAATAAGCATATCTTTAGCTATAAAATAAACAAGATTTTTTTCTTTCCTTTTTTTTTTTCCTTTTCCTTTTTTTGCTGACTAGCAAAGTTACTCTTTTTTAGAACACTCTTACTTGAATCTAAAATTAAGAGCCTATCAAGTAGTGGAGGATGCTGTACTCAGTTACTTTTGTCTGGAAACTCTCAGACAGTTATGATGTCCCACAAGGAGCCATTCTGGGACGAAATTCATAAATATTTGCATAACTAAGCAGAATATCCCACTTATATTATATGTTGACGATTGTTAACTAGTTGGTGCTGTTGAAGCTGAAGATGAGATTCTACAACAAGATTCAGATAGACTAGAAACATGGTCCACCACTTTAGCACTGCAATTGAATAGTTCAAAATGAAAATTTTTGCATATTGGACACAACAACCCTTGGTACGCTTCTTAGTAGTATGCCCTGATAAAACACATGGTCATCGTGGTTTGATTATGTTCATCAAATACGTAACTAGGCGGTTTTAGTGAGGAGTAGGGGAGATAATATATGCTATGAATTTCGTGACATATTATATTTAAACGACAATATTTACGTAATGAATTTTAGAGTTAATTTGACTACCGTCCTTATGAATTTGGGTTACATGGGCAACTTTAAAACAACCTGGAAATTCTTCTTTGAATAAAACACTCATTAATTAATTCACATAAAACTTGAGACGTAAAATTTCATTAACTACTATAAGTCTAAGGTGAAGAGATACTCCAATCAGATTCCTCAGTAGACTCGCACATCGAGTCGCTGATCACTTCCTCATCATCATCTTCAGAACGGTGTTCCTGAATCTCGGCAAGCGCTTTTTGCTCTGCTTCCAATTCGCGTACCTTCTGTTCGTGAGCGAGCTGAACGCGCTCTTCGAACCGACGTTGCCGTGCGACGTAGAAACGGTCGATAAAGATGAGCGCTATAGAATAAAGGACAATGCCGACAAGCATCGCTACAATAGGCGCTCCAATTACGGCCAAAGCGCTTTCAAGATTTAGCAGCACACGGTAAGAACTCACCACCCAGGCAACGCCAAGGTAAAACAGGACAATCAAATGCCACTGGGCGGCAAAAACCCGGCGCCAAATTGGCTTAAGAGATGGTTCGACAGCTCGAGGTTGGGGGCCTCTGCCTGGTCGTAGCGCTTGGCGGGCATCCCTTCGCGGTCGAGCACGAAGCTCGCCGTCGATCGCACGACTTTGGCGGCGGAGAGCAGGCGCCGCGCCTCTCGCGGTTGGTGGACGATCGGACGCTCCGGGGCCGGCGGCGCTTGCTCGGCCTCACCCAGGGAGCCGAGGAGCACGACGCGCTCGCCCGGTTGAACGGAGATCCAGCGACGACCGTATTCGAGCCGCAGGGGCCAGGCGTTCGTGTTGCTGGCGAGGACGCTGGCCGGCTGTCCGCCGGAGGGCGACTGCACTTCGACGACGTGTTTGCGCGGGACTTCGATCTGTGCCCTTGGGGAAGAAATAAAAATAGTAAAACATTGAAGCCTAATGGCCTCTACTATAGGCAACACTATAGTATTGCCTCTGAAAAAAGGGAACTAGAAGTTTCAATTGCTAATCATTTGAGTCCCAATCAAATGAGCCTTCTCTGAAGTTTATAGGAGCATCCCTTCCATAAGAACCATATATGCCCCCAGGGCTTAACTTCTAACGCCTGTCCCCTGGCTCTGGGGTGTTGTGTTGATACCAAAGTTTTTGTCATCTGACCTTTTAACTATTAATTTCATTGACAAGGCTATTTCCAATAGGAAGATGAGTTGAAAAACCAAGAGCTCTACCCCTAAGATTGAGCCATAGTATTGTTATATTGCTTTTTCTCCTTTGACGCCGTAAAAAGGTCTCTAAATAGCGACAAAATCAGATATTCCGGTGCTTCTTCAAGATCATTATAAATACGACGACAATGAACTTTAAAATAGTCTATATTTATTTTAGCGTCAGATTTACTGTATTTGACGGTTGGATCTGGTAACAGAATTTTCAAAGCAAATGTCAGAACAATTACCATCATACTCATTACTCAGGTACTCGTACTCAATTCGATACTCATTACTCAACTGCCATATTACTCTTTACTCAGATACACATTACCCATAGTCCTTACTCAATTACTCAAACTCAATTCGATATTCATTGCTCCAGAACCGGTACAACCGGGGCTTTGGACAGAATTTCACGTGATGAAAGGCTCATAAACTATTCCTCCAGTTTCCCGGTCAGGCCGTCAGGATTTTGGCACAACCGATAAGGGCCGGGTATTTCGCCGTCATCAGGCGCACCGGCACATCATTCATCAAATCACGGAAACGGCCTTTGGCGATCATGCGCTCTTTCAGGCCGCTTTGTTTCATATAATCGGCAATGCGCGGACCAATACCGCCACCGATAAAGACACCGTCAAATGCACCAAGGGTCAAAACAAGGTCACCAGCTACCCCGCCCATAAACAGGCAGAAACGATCCAGCACCTTAAGACATAGGGCGTTGGAGAGACAGGCATGAGCCAAGACTACAAAGCCAACATCACGCGATCCAGCATATGGATGCGCTTGGTCTTAATGATCATATTTGCTGTGGCGTTCAATGTCGCTGAGATCGTCATATTCATTGTGACGGTATTCCAGTTTCTTGCTAGCTTGTTCATTGGTGAACCAAATGACCGTTTGGTTCGTTTCGGCCGCAATTTAGCGCAGTATATCCAACAGATCATCGCGTTCTTGACATTCGCCACGGAAGAAAGACCGTTTCCCTTTTCGACCTGCCCGGACGAGCCCGATACCGAAACGTCCAAGGATGATTCCGTCATTTTGCAGCGCGCAGATTCCCCCGTCCGTCGATGTTGGAGTCCTTCAGTGCGGTGACGAGGGCCGAATAGTCCTGCTCGCCCGCGGTGTAGGCTTCGTACATGACGTCGGTGATGCCCAGGGCTTCCAGGGTCGCCAGCGTCTCGTCGGCCAGGCCCTTGCCATAGGCGGTCTTGTCATGCAGCACCGCAATGTTTGACTCGGCAAAATTGTCGGCGATGTAGGCGCCGGCCACCTGGCCCTGCTGGTCGTCGCGGCCGCAGACGCGGAACACGTTGTCGCCGCCTTCTTCGGTCAGCGCAGGGTTGGTCGATGCGGGCGACATCTGGAGGATGCCTTCCTCGGTATAGACTTCCGAGGCCGGGATCGACGAGCTAGCACAGAATAGCAAAAATAGAATTCTACAATTGTTTTTAAGTAATGCTGCAACTACATATTTGGATCCTATTCAGTTGAATATCATGTTTTTTTTGTTGTTTTTTTTTATAAAAATGAAGGTAGTTTCTTTCCAAGTGTTCCTTGGCTTTATGCTAAAATTTAACTTTTGCATAAATACTTAAAAATAAAATCCCATGAAAAAGAGACAAAAATCATTACCTTGAATTGCACATGCTAGCAACAGGACAAATTCTTTGTCTGTCAGCTTCAGTGATGATAGTAATTTTGGCAAAGCTTTACTTTCATCACAAGGTTTTGAAAATGCATATAGCAAGATTCTCATGGGACGTTTCTAAAACGAATGCTTTGCATACAGCTAGACGATTCATTGCCGTCGCTATCCCGGGCGTACCAGGTACGCGTAATGACCGATCCGCCGCAATCGCCGTTTTCCGTCAAAACGTCTTCAAACCAAATTTCCGGCGCGCCGCAACTTGCGCAATTATCCTGAATTTCCGGGCTTTTAATCAAATCGTCGCTATTTAAAATCCGGTCGACGTCGGAACAAAATAGCGGAAAGGTAATTTCTTTTTCCGCGGTTTCGCCAAAATTAGCCAATTCGGCCTCAGGCAGGTCGGAAACAGCGTAAAGTTCAAAAGTCTGATTGGAGCTACAAGCGTCGTCGTCAGTCGGTGGTGCCGCCTTCATCGCCCATGGGGTCATCGCGGCATTGGGAGATGCGGCCCCGGCGATCGTTCTGTCCGGTTTCTTCCTGATGACGGCGTTGCTGGCCAACGTGCTTTCGACAAAGGCAACGGCCGTATTGTTCACACCGATTGCCGTGGCGCTTTCCCGCGACCTGGGGGTCCCGGCCGAGGCCTTCGCGGTGGCGGTCGTGTTTGCCGCCAACTGTTCCTTCGCCAGCCCGGTGGGCTATCAGACAAACCTGCTGGTGATGGCGCCTGGGGGCTACCGCTTCATGGACTTCGTCAAGGCGGGCATGCCGCTCTTGCTCATCTGTTGGCTCGCGTTTAGTTTGTACGGAATACTTTCTGTAGGCATACTCTTCTTACTCTAAAAATGAGGATTGAATTAACGAGTTAGGACCTCACTACTGGCCACCAAACTTCTTGCTGTAAAAACTCTCGATGCTCGACCAAAGAGTCTTCGAGTCATTCCTGTTGCTTGATATCACTTTCAACTCCCCATCCGCGACAACGTTCCAATTCTTGTTGAATTCTGTCAGCAAGGTAGAAAAAGCCGTAGCTAGAGCGCTATTGGCCTTGTTCATCGTTGCTCCATAATGCGTGTTTATTTGTTTGTTTGTTTTTTGTTTTGTTTTTTTTCCCCAGGGGTGATCGTATCAACACAGTGGTCCTAGAATCCTTTGTGAATGATAGTGATTCTCTCAATTCCCTTCAATGTGGGTGCCAAAACCCTGGGCCAGAGCCTAAAAAGGGTCAGTGCAAAGATTTTAAACAAAAAACTTTATATTTAACAGTAATTGAAACGATTTTATTTCCAGCCTTGTTTTGAAACTTATTTTTCCTGAATAGAAAAAAGTATTAGCTTTATAATCAGGTAGACCATGTACAATATCGAGATGATAGCCTATAATTGGCACAAATTTAGCCTTTGTTTGTAACTTTTGAGACATATGTAGTAAAAAAAAGTTAATTGAAAAAAAGGCAGCAAAAGCGCATGGTATACAAACCAGAAATGTAAGAAATAGCCAATATTAAGCACCCCCTGTTTAGAGAGGTACATAACATCGTCCGCAAATATGTAGGTATAGACCACATTGTGGAGCACATCATCAAACGCCTGGGAAATCTACAAC